>JAOXJK010000077.1:25504884-25530572 GCA_025774025.1 Xenus cinereus
AAAAAATAAACATTTATTTACAAAATATTGATGCATACATATTACACAAGTCAGCTATATCAAAGTGGTTTTTAAAACAAAATCTGTAGCAACCAACTATTTGCATTGGTTTATCATAGTGCAAATGGTAATGTTGCAAAGGCAGGTTATAATGTGGGATTATGATTTTAATGCTAGCCTTCTCTGCTGCCTTTTGTTTTACTACAACTAGAAAACTATTCCTTTTCATTTAAAAAATATCTATTTCTTGCGAATGTTGAATAGTGTACCTGAGGATAGGGCAAATTCATTATTATTCTAAATTCTTTCACTTAGATAACTATCTCTTGATTTACTCAGCCTGCTTACGTAGCACCATTGCCATTGATTACTAACATACTAATGAGAAAAAGGAATGGAAACACGCTAAATACACTATGCCATCCCTAATTTCAGGATTTGTCCATTTATGTGGAATTTCATCTGATACATTTCACAATTCTGCACTATATATTCAAGTGTTTAAGGATGATTCTGGTGGTATTGTGTAGTGGTGTATATGTTACCAGTATATATTTTCCTGTAAATACAATAATAAGTGAAGTTGTGAAAAAATGGAGTTAAAAGCCCACTCCTTCTGTCCTCAGGTGAGAAGGAGCTTGCTTTTAATTACCGACGTGTATTGAAACCTGCATGTAAATTTGTGCCTGAATGACTGAACATTGATTCCCTCACAATGTAAGAACTTCATGTATTAAATCCGGTGATTTTGATCGTAGCTTTTCTTTTCCGCTGGCGCAAAGCCAGCCCTTAGGTAACTATATTGTCCTTTAGTTCACGTTCTGTAGCTGGTGCTGCACTAAATCTGTACGATAGCTTATCATACAGCACATAGGATGTCGGCAATGCCTAGCGTACGTAACTTCACAGTTTCAAAGACTGGTGAGGGTATAGGTATAACTTTTTTTTTTTTATTTTTTTTTTTTTTTTTTTTTTTTCCTGCTCTCGGTAGCTTCCACAAGTGACGAAGTGGTGGATCTCACGACGATCTCATGAGCACCCGCAGCGATCTACAACCATGGCCGGTATCTTGCCGTATATTATTTGTTCTTTCCCGTTGAAGTACAGCATGTTTATGGGGGACATCTTGGTGGGCGTGCAGCAAGGGCCTGCTGAACCTCGGGGGTTCGCTTGGTGCACAAGGTGAGTGTGTGGGTATTTTTGTAAAAATACAAATTCGCATTCTCCAGAGCAGTAATTGGCTTTGTATCTTTTAGGTGCAATAATCCAGTCCCATCCGAAAGCTTCGAAATCCACCGTCAGTGGGTAGCGACAACATCGGGATTCTGTCGAGTGCTCATCGCAGTCGAGGCCAAAATCTCTGCGGGACCGTTTCGGGGTGTCTGTAACTCTGACCTCTAAAAATGGGTTCTGTGAGGAGAGGAGAGGAGAAGGAATCAGAAGCATTACTGAGGTAAACCGAAGTTCAGTAAAAACATGCAAATAGATAATATCTCAGACAGATGTATCCATTTAATATCCTCAAATAATTCTTGCAAACAACACTTTGTCCTCCTTCAAATCTCTGCTACAGTTGATATCTCTGCTCAAGGATTATTCCTCTTTGTCATGCTGAGTGCCAGCATTTCCCTCCTGTTTCTCTATAAAGAGCTTTAATTTCTAAGTATCTCTTTCTGAAATCACCATCATCTCACTGTTAGCACCATTTCTGTTAACTGCTAAAAGGTTTCAGAAAGTTGGAGGATGCTGGACTTTTACTTTTGATGTGGGGTTTGTTTGTTCTAAACACCATAATAAGAGCTACTTTTTTGTTTTCATTTGGTTTTGGTTGTGATTTTTCCTATGGAAGAACTCCCAAAAGGAAAGAACTCCCAAAAGGAAACTCCTAAAACTTTTCAAGGGCAGGACCGACTGGTGTTGGTCTCCCTTTGTGAGTCCGTTTGAAATTCCCTCCATTGAAGTCGCATTCAGTTCAGGCTTTCCGGATACCAAGGAAGGCTTCTTGTCCAGACCAAGGAGGAGAAAAATCACTCCATAATTGCTGTCATTCTTGAATGACTGCAATGGCAGTAGAAACAAGTGTTTCACCTGCTGGTACAGTTTATTTTTACTTCACAGCTTTCCCTTCTGCCAGAGGGCTGAATTTGCCACACTGGATCTGGAGGAGCAGCTAACATTTTGACTCCTGAAAGAGCCCTGGGGCCAGGAATGTACTTTTGGCAGATCTGTGAGCCACGTGCTTCCTAGCGAAGGTGTGTTTCCGCGGTCACCAACTGAGGATAGAATGAAATTACAACCTTCGCAATCACGGGTTCGAAGAAGTTCCCAAGGTTTCCTCCCTTCCACTCACTGGTTTCAGCCCCACGTGCTGGTTTGGCACTGAACGGGTTGTCCCATGAAGGAGGACGGTTCTGTCGGAGTAAATAGCATCCCAGCTAAGTTTGTTACAGAGATTTGTCCCTTCCGAGATACCCGCCTTTACGGCTGCAAGTTGTCCAGCTGCTGGAGATGCTCCTCCCGAAGGTAAATGATATGGGGAGGGGCTTGGTGAGAGGAGCATCCCTGTACTGGGAGCTGCTGGAGAAGATAGGAGCTGGAGGGAAGAGAAATTTCCTGTCCCGTTATCAGCCATACATCTAACCCTGCCCTACTGCTGAATTGGTTTGTTTTGCCAGATGATGATAACCATGGGTTATCCACGTGTGTGAACACACAGTGTTTGCTATTGGAATGGATGGAGGGGGTGAGGACATTCCTTATCATGATATCCAGCTGGCCTGTTTCAAGTATGGGAGATACACATCTATACTGGACCTACAATTAAGATATCAGTGTTTTTCCTTTAAGTTCTTTTAACTGCATTATACTGCTATGGAGTTAAACGTTACATAGCTACATAAGCACGGTTGGACTCGATGATCTTAAAGATCTTTTCCAACATAAATGATTCTGTGAATCTGTGATATACGGATTGATTTGCTGCATAGAAGTGAAAATAAAATAATATTATTTATACTTTATTCAAAAGGAGGGATTTCTTGGTTGTGATTGTTTCATCTGCAATAGGTTCAGGAATGTTTATAAGTTGTAGAGGATTAGTGATTTGCAGAAACAGATAACAAGGAAAATGCTGTAGCTTAACTGGTACATTTCAGATTTAATTTGTTCATCTATACTTACAGAAAGAAACCAGATACTTATTTTATGCTCTTTCTCATCATTATGACCCATTTACTGTATCAAGCAGAATTTCACTATTCAAACATTTCTAATAGGTGGAACAATGCACTCTGTCACATTATCACGCTATCACATGCACTCTATCTACTGAAAGGTACACAACGTTATGAAGAAGATCTGTTCTCACATTCATTAGCATACATAATTCTTGTTGTTGTTAATAGAAAATATATCCATAAATATTAGGGAGAAACTCCCTCATAGTTTGAATGCAAAAAACTTTCTCAGCGCTATCAGAGGCAGCTTTCCCATCAACGAAATAATCCGACTATTCTTTTTAGATGTACTGCTTATTAAACAGTATTTGCTCTCAAATTTGAAAACAAGGTTACTTTTGATAGTACAATCCATCGATAACTACCAAAACATTTTCCAGTTAATGCCTCTCATCATCTTACTCTGAAGTACTGCAATTTGTTGCAATTTTTCAAATAGGGAAACAGAGGCACAGGAATGTGATTGATTTTGACATGATCAGAGAGCAAAGAACGAAAGATTTGGCTATACAAAACTTGCACCTTCCATTCCCTAAACAACGCTTTCATTTTATCCTTAAAATACAACTTAAATGCTTTTCAATAAAATGCAAGACATTTAAATGGGATTTTTCTAAATGAACTTACCAGTCCATCTTCACCTGGTCCTGGGAAAGTTACAGCGAGATCTCGTCCATTCTCATCAAAAGCTTTTATTTCGATGCCTAAATTGGATTCAGGCTGTTTGAGCCAATTTTGCAACACTGTCTTCACATCAATACTCTGCCAAATACCAGTGCCTGGGTTCATGTCGAGTTTCAAAGATCGAATTCCAGTATATCTTGTACCGTCTTTCATGGGTTTAATAAGTCTCAGGATCTGCACAAACACCGTTGTAGGTTTTTGGACTTGCCTCAAGTATATCCACAATTGTGCCTTTACTACTTTGTTATATTGTATTTTAGAGCTAAACTTAAAGAAGCAACATTTTGGTTTTCCCTCCATTTGTACAAGAAAATCAGCTATAAATGAATGGAAAGAACAGATTACTGGACAGGGAACAAAAAGAAATATGCATATATAAACCCGATTTTTTTTTTTTTTTTTTTTCAGACCGTGTCGGAAGTCTTACAATAGATTACAAACAGTATCAGTAACAAAGTGAATTTAACATAGTTCATTTTCTGTGCTTTATGCTCTAAGCAAATTTCATGGATGTGAACAAAATCATTATACTGTCACCTAAAAGTAACATCATGTGAAAAGGAACCGATGATTGTTTTGTAAATGGGGTAGAATGAGGTTTGGCTAATCATTTTCTGAGTAATTCTAGTTGCTACCTTGTGCTCTGTAGGCTAAGGGGAGCAGAGGTGTGCTCAGGCTGAAACTCAGAAATGATGGGCAGTCACCTGAAGATGCACGCTGTGGGGGACCTTTGCGGTCCTCAGTGTGCTCGGGGTTCTGACCAGTGGTACCGGTGCTGTGGGCTGACCTGTACAGCTGCAAAATAGCCTCTTTCCCAAAGAAAAACTACCTGGGGAGGGGGCACAGCCTATCCCACTTCACAGTGACTACTACCAACTCACTTCTGGTAGTTATCTCCTGAGGACCTTCAAAAAGCATGCAGAAGAGCAACTTGGCATAAGCTGCCTCAACATGGATGTGGTGATCCGGCTATTTCTAATTTACTAAATAGCCTTAGTGGCAACACATCGTACAAAAAGAGACAGCCGTGGGCAAACAAAAATCATTAAAAGAGTATTGATCTAAGGATCGTTTTGTTTTCTTCTCATTGGAACAATATTATAGGAAAGTCACGTGGAGCGCTGCGTTCCTCCTTCCTGCAGACTACGATGCAGCTGTCATACCTAGTCATGGCAATATCCTCCCGTGCCAGGATAAAATGGGTAATACTAATCTTAAATGGTGCAGGGCTTTGACATTCATAAATCTCACCACTTAAGATACCTGTCTCTTTAGTGCGTTTAAAATAGTTCAAGGGCTTTTTATAAAAAGTAGGAAGCGAACTTGGATCGATGAAGTACAATAACTTTTCTTCAGTCATTGTAATTATATAACAGTTTAATTAGAAATAGTTACACAGCCTTGGACACAGTAGGCTGGAATGAAACTGCTGGCAGACCCTCAGTTTTGTGATAAGGCTGCAGTAATATATTGCTATTAAGTACCCATTCATTTAATACACTAAAAAATTTTACAGATAAAGTTACTTTTTCATCAATGCGTACATTTTTAGCTGGCCGGAGCAGCTGATATACTATTCTAGTATATGTATTGCAATGACATCTGTAACTTCTAACGTGCCTTGTATGTCCTGTCATCTTTTTCCCTTTTGACATCATATTCGTAAGTGTTATTTAAAAAACCAGCTGCCATAGCCAAATACTTTAGCTGATGAAGAACATAAGATACTATAGTATTAGCCGTGCAAAAGATACTTGATAGGAGCCATAGCAGATGTTTAGCACTCAGAAGATAACTCAGAATCTGCTCATTCAGTAAATGCCTTCATTCTTCCTTGGCACGACTACTGGAGCTGGCTGCTATAGCATGGACATTTTAACATTTAAATCCGTTACACACATATTTGCTTTAAATATATAGTTTTAACTGAGAGGTAGGTGGTGCTAGTTTATGGGATCAGCAAAGAAGCAAGAATTTAACTCTCTGCTTGCACTTGCTATAACGTGTTGCAGTTAGGTAGGTCTAGTGCTCTAAGCTGTATTTCTGCTGATTTCTGTTGCTTCTAAAAATACTGGCCAGTGAAACCTCCCTCAGAAAAAATATAGTTACCTCGTTATCTGCGCTTGTACTTTATATTTGCGCTAGGAAATGCCCTGCGCGCTGCAGATAACGAAGTCAACTAAACTGCAGATCTCCCTTTGCTTTCTCAGGCAGCGGGCAAATCCTAAGTGCTAGAGGGCATACGCGTTATAAGGAACCGAAAACCGAACGGTAAAACAAAGGATCACAACGCGGTCATCTGAACCTGGCTCGAATTCTTTAGAAATAACGCTCTCCTCCCTCCCCTCTAGCAGACTTCAGCCAGCAGCCTGTTGGGAGAGCCCGAGGAGGAGTTGCGTGGCTCTACAGCAGGGAGACAACTCTCTCGGAGGAGCGGTGGGAGGTGAAAGCAGCACGGTTACTTACACTCCGTAGGCATTGTGATAATCGTTTCGGTGGTGGCATGATAGTCATCGTCTTCCAAAGAGCCATCGCTACTGTCGTCTCTCTGGACGTCGTATTGATCAATCAGTTCCTGTAGCGGAGGAGCTTTGGGTAAAAGTTGTTTAATAACATCCCTGCTAATGTTAGGAGCTTGTTCCAGACGCAGTTTGCTGAGGATTTGAATTTTTATGGCTTCTATTCTGGAAGATTTTGTATTCTGTCTCCACGTACAAGCATTGCACAGTCCATCTTTTTCGGCGTTCTCTGTGGGCTGACTACTGTCATCAAGAGCCACCGGATCAACTGAAATCAGCATGAACAGGTAAATATAAACATAGATCGCTAGCTTTTGCATGATCTCACATTCAGTGCAGCTTTTTTCCTTTTCTTTTTTCCTTTTTCTTTTTTTTTTCCTTTCCCCCCCTCCCCTTTCCCTTTTCCCTTTAGTACTAAACAGATCCGTGAGAGCAAATGCAATCTGAGAGACAGCTTGCCACACTGGTGTACCTTATATATTCCAAGGGGGCTTTTTATACTCCAACTTTGATTAGGCTCATGTCGTCAAACCCGACGATTGGTTGCTGTCCCAACAATGAATCTGGCTGTCAGAGGGTAAAGCCCTGTTGATCACAAGTCACTAGACAGCGTTTAGTTACAGCCAAGGGTGAACTGATTTATCTGGGTGCTTCGTAGAGGATATGTCTTTGCATATTGAAAGGATATATTTCCAAGTATCGTGGGCAGCAGTACTGAAAGACAGCACTGTCATTCTTAAATATATACCAACCATGTACTTGTACTATCAATCAAGACAGATGTCTCTCTAAACTTGCTTTAGGCTTCTACCAGGTTTTTTTGACATGAAAGTTTGTGCTATTTAAAAGAAAATCCCAGGGGATTCCTGTTAGCAGGCAGGGAAAAAATACTTCAGAAATGCATTGCAAACAGTGCTAACTTATATTGTTCAGCAACTAAAATATATTGAGCATTTCTTATTTCAGAAATCCTTAATGGGTTTTCCTGCTAGGTGCTGGATAAAGCAGCAGTAAAGGTTTTGTGCATATATGACTCTATGTAAATGCATGTCTTATCTGTTTGTCCCTTTAGCATACAACAAAATCAACAGAACAAATCCCTTACTGAATTAACAGTCAGTTATGAAAAATTGGCTTGTCCCCTCTTCTTACTGTCACTACCTCTGCAGAGTTCTGGGCAGTAAATTAAATATTGAGAGATCTTTAGAAGCAAAGGTATTTTTAAGCAACATCTTTAGCTACTCACAGTAACATTATACAGAAGTAATGAAGCTTGCTTTTTCCATTAGTAGTGAAAGTATTAAAAGACTTGAAACATTTAAATCTCTACTGTGAGCATATCTTCTTTTTCCATGTCATCTTTTATTTCTGTTCAAAATGTTTCTGTTATGCCAGTTTAAGTGATACCTTTCTGTGCTTTCTCTTGCTTTCTACTCAAGTATTTGTAAGTTTGCTAGATATATTACAGTTTTAATATGCTTTCTGCTTGAGAGAGATACATCTAGACATGATTTTGTACTTACAGGGTATGGCTTATAAAAATCTTACAGCGATGTAGTTCACATTTGATGTGCTCTTAGCAAGAATTATGGAATTCATGTTAGTTGGGGAGGTGGGGATCTGGGGGTTACTCTATATTACAGCAAGAAGAAATCCTGGAATTTGTATATGTTGTGTGTATTTGGTATCTGTATATTACAGCAAACAGAAATCTTGGTATTTCATGCAATATGCCTAAGTTTGCCTAAGTTAGGAGTGAATTGTCAGCATCTCACTGAGTTTCTCTTCTTTTTCCATTCTGAGTATGCTTAAAAATGTGACAAACAGGGTGTTTTTTGCATATGTTCATGTCGCAAAAAAGGTTGGTATATAGAAAGATGTGGGTCAGAACTTCCAAAGAGCTTTTTTCTGCCTGGTCATTCATATTATTGTGTATCACCTCTCCAGGGCATGCAAATTCACTGCATAGCATGGAACTGAGCCCAATATTCAGCTCATGGCCAGTGACGTAAATCATGAGTATTCAATTGAAATTGATTTTCCTACCCTGGTGTAAAGTTGATGCAAGCGATAGATGCGTCACACTCACACGTTCCAGGCCTTTAGGGTCAGACCCTGATATTCTGATTTCAGCCAAAATCTGTGTTTAAAGCAAGCAGTTGAACAACTTAGCTCCTGAGCATTTGCTTCTTACACAGGATACCAGTGCAGCTACTCCCAACATGTGGTAACATAAATGGGCTCGTGGTTCGCTGGAACTAGAAGTCAGGATAGATCTGAATTTGCAGTGGAAACTGCCTGCCGTGTCTAGAACATATTTTAAACAGATTCTTGGTGCATTTCAAGTGTTGGAAATGTATTTTGATGGAAGATGCATAGGATAATTTGCAGTAAGAACCTGTTTGAAAAGCACTGATCCTGTTGGTGAATATTTGAGGGGTTTAGCTTGGGTTTTTTTAATTTTTTTTTTTTTTTACTTTTATGACAGTGAATTTCATAATAAAACTATTTTTTATTATTTTTATTTTAAACCAGACGATTTAACCAGTTGGGTAGAAAATGGAATCTACCTGTAAGTGGAAACCTTGACAGGTGCCAGGTTTCACACCAGAAACAGTTTTAAAGAGAACCATGATCCATCAATAAGCAGGTGGAAATGGCCATGCAGTCATGGGTATGAGAGTAATGAAACGCTCTGGCAGACTGTGGCTATGAGGCAGTCACGTTGGAGAGGGGACAGGAGAGGTGCTCTGCAAAGCGATGCCTCCAGCACCGTGACTGACTTCTCTCCAAATGTGCTCCGAAGCACCTTGCTCGCTGCTCCGTGGCCACACTGATACCTGGCCTACTCCTTCTCATTCAGGGTCTTCCCACTTAGACTGTGGCTCATGCAGAACTTCAATTTATTTCTTTTCCCCAACCTTCTTCAATGATTCTATCCATCGGCAAAAAAGGGCCCCCTTTAGCTTTTGGTTATGGCTGCAGGACCAAAGTCCTCTCTTGTACGCCTGAAACCCCAGTGAGCTCCGAGCAAGAGCTGAGCTTGCTCTCAGCCACCAAGGTGACACGTGGTGACATAGGGACTACTGACCGAGGATGACAAAAGTGCCCCAGAATTCACCAGCAGCTGCATGATCAAAAGCAATATTTTTCCAATATTTCCCTCAGAAAATGCACTTCATATCCACGTACGCTGAATAACTGTAGGCTGTCAGTAGAACACCTGTCTCTTCATCTTTGTTTGTTGCTGGCTTTTTCTTTTCTATGAGACTGCAAGAATTTGGAAGAGTTTAAGCAGTTGCACTTGACCAGGAGCTATTGAAGGATCTAATTTCTTTGATAATAGTAATAATACAATAAGCAATTTTATTTTCTTTCTGACTTTCATCGTACTGTTTTTGGAAAGTGATGACTACAAAAGTAGGTGGCAGAGGTGAGAAAAGTAAGTGATAAAGTGACCAGGTAAAAGTTGTTCCAAAAATCTATTTGACAAAAAATAATTTAAACTAAAACCCCCAACGCGTTACCACCAGCAAAACTAAACAAGAGTTAAAAAAGAAATGCGTATCTCACTGAACTTTATGGCGTTTTAATATTATCTTTGGGATTTGTGTCATTCTACCCGCTGTGCCTGCCAACAGTGATTAGTATTCCCAAACCTAACTATTCAAAGCTCGTAGCGCAGGCACCCAAAATCAAGCAATGTAAGAATGCTGCTTTCTAAAGAAAAAGAACTGTCTACCTGTCAGCTTCTCCTCTCCTTTCCCTCTTCCACCAGGAGCTTTTGTACTTGTTGGAAAACGTAAAAATAAAAAAAAAAAAAAATTAAAACAGGAAGGAAAAAAAAACCCATACCCAAACCCACCCCCAACAAATTTGACCGATATAGAGGTTTCAAAGACACTGTGTTACTGTGAGTTTTATGGAAAAACAGTGACTGTGTAGAGGAAAAGGAGATTACTAATGCCCTCCCTGAGGAGAAGGCAAACGGAGCCCAACCATTACCCATCCTTTTTGGCAGCCTCTAATTAGCCAATCAGCTTGTGCTTCTTCGTCATTAGTCAGCATGCTGAAAGCTCTGGACCATCCACAGTGTGTCATCCCTTGCTGGGCCAGCAACCCAGAGAAGATAGATAGGGAACAGGATGGGATTTGAGCTTGTTTTGGAGGGGGACCAAGTGGACATGGAAGGGGACCAGGACGTTTCTGAGAAAAGGGAGAGTTACAGGGGTCTGGAGGAGCTGCTCTCGTGGCAGGGAAGGAGAGGGACACGGGTTATAACCCTGCCAGAAATCAGACGACTTCATCCTGTTGTAGGCTGGATTTCCAAGCACGTCCTTACAGCCTGCAGGGCCAGAAAGTGACTCTGCTTTTTTCTGATGTTTAAGTTAAATGGAATAGTTCCAATAATTGATTCACCTCTGAAGGTAGAACCAGAAGAAAAAAATCAGGTATTGTGAAATGCACTTAAATATGTGGCGGCTCTTTACATTGATGTCAAGTCCTACCTCTGAACCAGGTGGCTTATCTCCCTGGTTTGTCTTATAAGGAAGGTATAACGTTCCTTTTAAGCTGCTGTGGAAGATACTCTCTGAGTCACCTTTTCTTTCTCAGTTGTCAGAAGAAAGCCTAATTTCTAGAATGGCATATTGAAATGGATAGAAAATTCCATTTTAAATATTTTTGGATCAGATTCATCTCTTACTTAGCTGCAATAAGCTGGGAATCATGTTTGTGAAGTAATTTTGGTTAGAACAGTTAAATTTGAATGGAAGAATTCAGACTTATAATTAAATTCAGTGGATTTAAGTGCTTAACTGTGAGCCCAACTGTCTTAACTTAGCAGGTGCTTGCTCTTAGCCACCTGAATCGCAAGGTAAGCGCATTACCTCGAACCACAGAGCAGATAGAGGGTCATGTCCATAAAACACCTGGAAAGAAATCTTGCAATAACAAAAAGCCTATGAAAACACCATCGCAATCACATTATGTAAAACTAAAGCTGCAGCTACTATGAGGCAAAAGTAAAACCACTTTTGAAATTAAATTTATTACCATGAACTCTACATGAAAGCTGTAACTAGTATGAACTCTTGCTTTATAACAAATGCCCTGAAACACTTTATCCTCTGCTAGACTTTTTTTTTTTTTTTTCTCCCTAGAAAAGCGCTCATACGTAACCTTCTAAACATTGTGCTGTATCGCTTACTGGAAGTCAACTTTATTTCTTTATTTTGATGGTATGGACATGTCATTCTTTTGACATACCAAAAAATAAGGAAGTTCATCTTGTTTTCACCAGTTCTGAGTTCCAGGTGTCAGAGGAGAGCATGCACGGTGCAGGGTAGGGATGCCCTGGTACACTGGTGTCTGGGTGAGGGGTATGCCGCAACTCCTCCTCAACCCTTGTTCTCCAGCTGTTTTCCCAGGAAAACCATGATGTCCAGGGATTTGGGATTTTGAGTGGTCTCCCCCGGGGTATACTTGGGTCTGTGTCTGCAGTTGGAGTAACCGGACAAAACGTTACTCTGTCTGGTGGATGATTTCCTCAACTCAGGAGCTATGGGAGGCAGTAGTGAGTCCGACCTGCTAAGAAGCTTCTCACGAGCCACGCTGTGTAAGCATGCAATGGATAAAATGGGAGAAATGGGTAAAACTGGTGGCAAACTGGTGCTATGTCAATTTCAGCCCTTGCTTCACCTCTTAGCTTGCCCAAGAGATGCTGCTGAACGTAGGCTTCGGGGAAGTCATATGGGGTCCCCTTCGGTTCCTGGCTTACTCTTGCCCTTCAGGTCATCTCCTTCCTGCCTACAGCTTTTGTGCTGCCACGCATAACTGTGCATGTGGAATGGGCCAAAAATGCCCCGGCGCTTATTTCTCTCCTATGTATCCCAATATTTGTTAATTGATGTTGCTCCAGAACCAACCAGATACACTAATGGAAATGAACTTCAGAAACAGACAGGGAAATATATTCCCATTAGGCTCACTAAAAACATCTAAAGAAGGTTGCAATTATAGTAAAAGCTGCCAGTTTTTCTGAGTTCTTTTGTGTTCAGTATTTTATTCTGCAGCCTGCACTATGGTGTCTAATTACCCATCTTATAATAAATCTTATAAAAGCCCTGTTAAATACCTGTTTAATTCTAAAGGTTCTCCCCTTGCTACAGGATGCTATCTTTTCTTTAAAGTTGTAGCTTTTAGGCTTTTACCCAGAATTTCTGACGTTCATCCTGACGTTCATCTTCAATGTCTTTTAAAATAGCTGTATCAGCCGCTGCATCACTGATGGGAAACCTTGAATTCCTCTAAGGAGCTGTTACTCTACTTGGGGAGGTTTCACTTCTGCATTTGCACAATCAAAGTGCTTGAAATACCAAAATACTTCATCTTGGTATTACTAGCTGCAAGAATGCTTGTGTTTTCTCTAAGGCACTCTTGGAAGGGGATTTTCGGCCGTGGAGGTCAGTGATTTGGTATGAGTGGCCTGTCCTCTGCTGGGGTGTTCGGGAACGGCATCTGCAGGGAAAGGAGGGACACAGCACTGAACAGTCTTTTTCCTCTTTTTTTTTTTTTTTTTTTTCCTAACACACGCTGGGTTAAAAGCTAACAGATGTTCTTGACAAAACCAGAAAAACGTGGTTTCGCAAAATGCAGTGAATTTGACTGTGCGCGATCTTGCCCGGTGCCATAATGGACTGAATTAATCAACTTTTTTGTTCAGAAGATAGCTATACGTGGGATAGATTTGGCTCCTCATCTCAAACTATCCCTTTGCTGTCTCCCTGTGGCCTGTGTGCCTCCTTTGCTTTGGCCCCGCTCCGTGGTTTTGCCTCTGCTGAGTAATGATATAGGCTGAATAATGATGATATAGGCTGAATGGGAACAGTCTGTGACACCTGGTCCCTGCTTGTCTATAACAGATCTGTAAAATCACAGCAATATAATGATATACAGGGCTAAGAACAGCATTTTTTTTCCTTATTTTTGTAAATAGAGGAGCTGGCTTTGATGTAAAGTCTTCCAAAACTCTTAGCATTTGGGACAGTGAATTCATAAATACATGGAATTCTAACGGGTAAAACAAAACCAGTTTCCTGGGATTGCAAACCTGGCCCGTCGTTCCAGCAGTGTGCAGCTGTGGTGGCAGCACATTTGCTGAACTCTTTTTAAGGTGGGACATAAGCAGGCACACTGTAATACGTCTGATAATAATATAGAGTAATTATTTCACAATGAAATAGATATTCAAAATGTACAGCGGTGTTCTCTCCCGGTTGCTGCCACATCTACCCGAAGCGGGCAGCCATACTCATACCCTGCATGGGGTTCTGCACACACTGCAGGGGTGTTGGTCTTAGGTTCTTATGTATAGTGTTTAGATCCATGTCTAAGTGTTACAAACATAAACATTTCAAAAGTCAAAACAGCTCCGGGAGTTGTAAGACGTTCTTGTAAATACTGTAAATATTGTCTACTCTGTATAAGCCTAATAATTTTTAGTTGTGCAGAATTATTTAGGCTGCTTTAGGGAGTCTAAACCTGGAGCAGAAAGGAAGATTACCTTTCAGACTGAGAGTGTCAGATGGTTTAAAATACGTACTGAGAGAAAGGGATGCAATGAGAAATGTAACAACGTGATTTTGCCCATGAAATTTCTTTCAAAAATGTTCAGTAATGAAATCCTAGTAAGGAGCAGTAATGTCAAACTTTTCCTTTGCAAGGTGCTCCATTATACCTCATAGCAACGCAGGGCTGATGGAGGGGGGTAATGATTTTTCCTGCCTACGATGCTCATTTAGGAAAATGGGGATCACAATTCTCGCACTTTAGTTGATCTCCTGTCGTTGCTCCAAGCGAGCGGAAAGACTAAGGTGAAATTATGGTACAGCTTCTCCTTTCCTTTCTGCCACGTGCTGATCTACAGGCAGTTTTAGACAGGCTAATTTGAGGCAAGAGCCTCTGTGATGGAATGGAAAGTGGTGGTAACGTTCTCAAAGGAATTCAAGAATGACATTCGGATCCATAGTCACCCAAGAAGGCCTTTGAATCTGGGGGTGTTCATCAGCAAAGTTGTTTAATCGACAGCTTAGAACTAGGTTACCTGATTTAACCCTGATATTAAAAACGCTGGCAATGTAAATTCTCAAAAACCCTGTGGAGAAAAAAAAAAAAAAAAAGCAGGTAATTTTGGTGCTAAGATATAACATGTTAAAGCTTTCAAAGCAATTTCATAACAAAAGTGTGTAACGGCAAAAAGCAGATACAAAAGATTGTAGCTTCTGATGTAGCTGCTTCTGTCCCCAAAGAATCAGGTGGTATCTGTGAAAAACCCTGTACAAAATAGTGCAGAGACAGGAAATCATATAAGCTGCTTTAGGGTTCTAAAAGACAAAGAGCAGATAAGAGACCGAATAAGATTTCTTGATGATTTTGCTCCTCGTTTGGAGGAGAAAAACATAAATGATAAGTTTTGTAATAAACGTGGCACCTTTGGAGGATTTTCACATAACTAGTGCAACTGTTCAAAGGCCTTGGGCCATCCAGGGGAAGAAGAAACACAGCTTTTACTCCCTCTCCTTTTCTATGTCTTTCCTTGTTTGTTGTTTGCTCCCTGTCCATGTAGTAAAGGTGTTTTGTATTTATGAGCTCCATTATGAAGCATCACAGAAGAGCATCAACTGAAGGAAAGCAGCCTATACTGGCTAAAGCATTAGCTTTACTGCCCTTCCCTCTTGGGGAATTGTCTCTGGCTCCTTTAGCAGATGCTTCCAATTCCTCACAATTTAAAGGCTGATGCTTTCAAAAATTTACAAGTTTGTTTTTTCGTGCTTTGTTTTTTTTTTTTCTTCTTGGGTCTTGCAAGCTTTTCTCTCCCAT
This sequence comes from Xenus cinereus, assembly GCA_025774025.1. Taxonomy (NCBI): domain Eukaryota; kingdom Metazoa; phylum Chordata; class Aves; order Charadriiformes; family Scolopacidae; genus Xenus; species Xenus cinereus. The sequence continues at coordinate 25,520,204 of JAOXJK010000077.1, forward strand.
CAGCCTGCTAATTGGCAGCATCAGCCAACTAGTTGATGAGAAACAAGGATAAACCACAAAAGAATTGACTGTTTGGGGTTTTTTTACCTTCAGCAACAAACTTTCAACCCCCCTGTATCATTCTGCAGATACATAAAACTGCTTGGGAGTTAACTCTTCATAGTTTTGTAGCAAAGAGCCTGACTATCACGATATCAATGGATATATGCCCTGTAGTCGTGGAAATGACATAAAGCTTTCATATTCTTTTTTGACTATGCAAATAATTGAAAGGATGCTGGCAAAACATAGTTCATGTAATAGATCTGAAATATTACATTGGACGTTCCTTCAGAGTTTAGTTTTAAGATGTACTGGCATAACTTTAGCTGGAACAGGCATGCTGCTGTTAATGAAGACTGGAGGATGGCTTTTAGTGAGCAGAACTGGAAGAGTTAACAGAAAAAAAAATATTCCTAGGATACCCAGATTAATAGAGTTATTTGTCTGCTACTGGCTTTGTGATAACTGCACAAAGCTTTTTTTAATGTCAAGTGAACTTTGTACCAGGATATTTTTGAGTACACAAATCTGAAGAACTTCAAGCAAGTAGCTCACGACTGTTTCTGAAGTTTTAACAATGAAAAGAGTCTCTTGCTGCATGCAAAAGCTAAGCTTATGATCAATTAAGAATGTAATAGTTTGACCAAACCTTTAAGGCTTTCTGGAGCCTATAGATTAAAATGGATGGATGATACAATAAGGAATGTGATGCAAAATGGAAATAAAATTGACTATATCAAATTATTTTGTTATACTTTCTACATTATCGAAGTAGCTCAACATTAGGAAATTGCAGCATTTTGTCATTTTGTCCAAAGCCTCTAGAACAAAGGAAAATGAATTAATAACTACTGAATTTGCAGTTGGCTGCTTTGCTAATTCTAAAGTTTGATTGATGTAAACTAATGACTTGTATCAATAAGTCTGAGAAAGCTGTGTGGTAAATTTTAATATCCTTGTAATAACTTGGTAGAGAGAAATTGCTGCACCAGATCCTGAACTGTGGTAAAAATATTACGTTTGTATTTATGTAGTTGTAGGGTTTATGTATACTTATATATATATATATATGTTTTAATTAGACATTCAACAAAAAGAGCAGGTTCTCTGCTCCAAAGCTTGCTCATTTTTTTTCTTACTACACTGGTTGGCTTAATAAAAGAGATTGCCTTTCTGTATATCTCTTCCCTCCCATCAGTCAATCAGGCATTAGCTGGGAGGACCATAACGTCACTAAATATTTTCCGGAAGGTGAAGGGTATGCATTTCTTATAAGAAGTAAGGTCTATCAAAATAATAAGAAGGTATTATATATTCCTTCTTATTGGACTAAATGTATATCTGTCGTTCGTATAGGAAGAACGTTGTACTTAGAAATGCTAATTATTTAGTGACAGGCACATCTTCTTGCACTTTCAGGCTAAGACCACGCTGAAGGATCTCCTGCACAAGAAGGAACAACTGCTTTAGGGTCCTAGTGGCCCGGCCAAACTTTTCCTCTTTCTGTGCAGAAAAAGAAAAATCAGCCAATGATACAGGGGTGTTTTTTCACTTCAGCTTTCTCACAGCGTGGTCCCTGTGGAGCTTCTGATTCAGTATCGAAGCAGACAACACAAGAACTCCTAATCACAGGAATTTGTGGAGGGTGAGGAGAGACTGACAGGCAGTCTGCAGCTCCCTGCTTTCTGACTAAGCACGGGAACGGCGACTCCTCCCAGCCGCAGGTTGTGGTGACGTTAGACAAATATTTCTCCATCTTCCAGCAATGGACCGAGCTTGAAGCGTGTTATTTAAGCTTTAATTTGGGGGGAGGTCAGAATTCCTCTTGTGACAAGGTATGTACCTGAGCTTTGCCTTGGGGGAGCAACTTTCCTCACCTTTTTTTTTCTTCCCCAGAAGTACAAAGCAGGTGCCAAAGGCAGGGGAGACGAGAGGAGCTGGAACCAGTTTGCCCAAATGCACTGGCGCTGCCTCGTTTCAGCTGGTGTTGAAGGTTGGTTTTGAGACACGGCAAAAGAACTGAACTGCTTCTATCTTATCTGCACCGCTTCATTTGCTTCCCACAGCAAAGCTGAAATATCCATCACAGTTTGCATCCCGATACTCTGTTCACAGAGTATTTCCACAGAAGCAGCCATTGTGAAATAGAGGGAGTTTGGTTTGGGGTTTTTCTGGAAAACCTCGTCTGATCATTCTACAAATTATCAGAGGAAGTGCAGGTGTTTTAAGAGAACCACAATGAAACAGAAATCTCGTTAACGAGTAATAATCAATAAGAAAGCCAATGAGGCTCAGGACAGCTCTTGTGACTGTCAGAGGAGTTACGTGCCTCCAGAGCAGGCTTTGCATCCGCCTGACAAAATCAGTCAGGACCTGAGAATTCAGGTTATTTTCATTCCAATTCAAACAAGCCTGATAAGCTTCCTCTGCTTTTGTAAAGATATAATGCAAATAACTTTTAAATATCTCATCGTTGAGACATTGGTGACTCTCAGGGTTATATTCTTGAATCTAATTCAGCCATTCTGTGACCTAAGAATTAACATTCAGTTAATTTATATTTCTGTGCTTACTAGTAGCTATTTCCTTAATATTTATGGGCATCCTTTTCATCACATTCACACGGCTGTACCCAGAGGGGTACAGGGAATGCAAACTCTGCTTCTTGAATCCATGTTCCCCCTCTTTTGTCTTTCTGTTCTCTCCTCTGTTTTTCACCGATTTGTTTTCCAGTGAAACTGTCATTAAGCTGCATATTCTTTGAAATATGTTCTTTTCTGTTTTCTGCTGTAATTAATAAGCCACCCATTTCGACTGAGGCTGTGAAATCAGAGATAACGTGCAGGTGTTTTAACACATAACCAGGTCCTTCAAGTCTGCTGTAAAATTTGTTTTCTTTACCAAAATAGGCAGTAGGAAATCATATAATCCTCAAGAAATCTCAGTAAGCAAAATAACCTGCCACCTCGTAGCTCTCCACCTTGATCTCTTATAAGGACTGGCTTCAGCGTCAAAGCATGGCATCAAAAATCCTTTCCAAAATCCTTTTCCAAATCCTTTCCAAACTTTCAGGTGTGCATTACGGTAAATCTCAGTGTTCTGGGTCTGCTCTGAATCCATTATAGTGGTAGCATCTCCTGTGGGCTGACTATGTGAAGTGATAGGTAAAGAGATTCATCTTTTTCTCACTATGGAATTTCCTTCCTTTCCATTATATGGTCTATTGTAGTTTTTTTATGAGAAACAGAAAACAGCATTTTCTTATCTGCCTCCTCTGTTCTATGCATAGCTTCAGATAATTTACCATGTTCTTTCTTTTCAATAGTAAATAGCTCTGATTTTTCAATACCAGTGTTTCAGCCCTGTATAATTTTTTTTTTCCTTTCTCTAGGGTTACTCCGTGAGCAATTTGCTTCTCTCAAGATGGAGTAATCAACAATATTCTGCAAGTGTCTGCAATATTTCAGTCAAGGTAACATATTGATTATACAGCTGTAGATAAACTATAGTTGTCTTTTATTTACCCTTTCCGGTATTTGGAAGTTACAAAAAACACCTGCACATTGAACAGAAGTTTTTAATTGAGCTGTTCACAGTGGCATCATCTTTATAATACTAAATAATAATAATAAATAAATAATAATAAATAAAAATATAATAAATGATAACTTTTTTTAAAAAAGTATAATAAACATTAACCCTCGTAAGCTTTGCAAGTAATTCAGTTCTTCCTTCTGGCTGGCTGTGTACTCAGTAATCCCAGCTGAGCAGTTTGCTCTATACGGCTGTTTGTCTGGACGGCAGAAGGTGAAAGTATTTTTCCCGAAGAGCTTCCAGTTTAGCTGTGGGCAAACCTCATGAGAAGTGTGGCTCTTAAAAGCAATGCTGAATTGTTCCGCTTTGGGTGGTGCTGGCTACCTCCATGGCATGGAAGTTTCTTGCATCTAAAAAGAAATTTGCACAGGTTAAGTTTGCCTAAAGAATGTATTGTTAAGTTTTTTTTAAATCATGTAATAGTTTTAAATACTGCACTTGCGTTTACTGGGGTGATAATTACAATACTAAATAATTTTATCAGTGACATCCCTCAAATGTACTTTAACAGTGAATAAGAACCAAAATTTTCTCAAAGGTGAGATTGTATCATATAGACTTTGATTTTCTATATGAGATCTTAAATCTACCTTTCTGTACAAGGTAAAAGAAAAACCTAACGTTGTTTTTACCAGTACCCAGTGGTAAACAGACTTTGCTACCTTTACTAATAGTCAGTGAGGATTTCCAGAAGTGGCTGAGAATCTTCCAAAAAGTCTTTTCATGACTGCTGTAGCGCTGAGTCTTTGGGGTCTTGATTTTGGGGATGAGGGTGGGGTGAATATTCACCAACAGGCCTATGCAAACACCTCTAACACCCTGAAATCCATTGAGGGAAGGACAAAGCACAAAACCTTACTTCTAGTTTCCTACTAGGGAGAACAAAGAAACTGTATCAATATCCAAAGAGATGCAAACATTTTTTGACAATTTTTCTTAATTCATGTCTATAACACTGACAGGGCCAAATGCAGAGATGTTATAGCATCTCCGAAAGTGCCTTTCTTCTTTCAAAGGACAAAATAACAATACTAAATTTGGAGCATAATAAAGACTCAAAAAAGTCACAGTGCTAGTTGAAGAGACAGAATCTTGTGTGCAATTCATTTTCTAACAAGCACATACATAAAGCCATGAGTAAATATTAATAAAACCTAACAAAATATCACTAAAGACAAAATATTCCAAAGGCAGCATTACTGAAATCTTTTGAAACTGAATTAAAAAATCATATGGGCTTCCAAAGGCTGTGTGGATCAAGCCCTAAGAGAAGTCAGCACTTGACTTAAGTTCCAGTGGCCTTTGCCCTTTTGCATCAAGCAGGAGCTTCTTCCAAAAATAATTTCCTGAATGCAAATGACCTCTTATAGCACTTATTACTTAGGGTATAATGTTTGAAGCAGAAGTGAACCTTAAATTAGTTGAAGAACACATACGAAATTTGCAACTTCTAATAATAGTGAAGCAAGTCTTCCACATGTTGTTATAAATTTCAGTCCAAGATGATTAACGTGGCTCACAGGCTGCTCTTGTAAGATGATAGAAGAGATATTTTTGCTGCCTCTCCTAAGAGGGCTAGTGTTTCAAAATTATTTCCGAACAAGCATCTTCCAAGCGAGAGATGTTTCTCATTTTTTTCCTCACCTTAATAAAAAGGTGATGAACACTCTCTTCTTAACTGTGTCATTATATGAACATCAAACAAATAACATGACAGTATGATGGGGTAACAGTGTGTATGTGATAGTCATGAAATAATATTATAATCACTAATACAAGTCATTAATTTGTTTTTGCTGTCATTATGTTTGAAATAGAGTGCTTGTATTGTAAGCGTGCAGGGAATCTCACAAGTAAATTCAACAGGTCCATCTTCATTCAAAGTTATTTGTACTTATAGTAGGTTTTAAATCAATTCTGTCAAAAGACTTTAGAAAAAAATATAAACTCCTTTATTAATTAAAATCATGCCAATAGCAAATTGGGTAGCAAGTTGTTTACAGCCATAAACCAATTGTAGTGGCCTGGGATCTTTCTTTCGGTGCAGAAAAATGCGACTGGCAAAGCTCAAATGATCAGTTTGAGCAATGAAAAAAGGTTATTTGGTTTCAAAATCTTAAAACTTGGGTCTTGGCTCTACTGAAATCATCGAGTCTGCAACTCAGACAATTATGAATTCATCTCTTCATTATATGAAATCTTGCTTTAAGGAGTGACTATGACAAACTGAAGGGGCAATTTTCTGCTTCTGTTCTCCAGGTTGTTTGGATGACCTTGGACAAATCAATTTAGTATTTCCCATCCAATGCCAGTAGCAGTAAAAGCACTAATTGTTAAATGGAGACCTTATTCTTGCTATCGATACAAGCAACTATCTGCCGTCCCGGTTGCTGTGTTAAGACACTGGAGCCAACTCCAAACGAGTTGACACATCCCTACCGTCAATCCAACACAGGGCCATACAGCACGGAATAATTAGCTGTGCCCAGAGCTGTACCCCAGCCCCTTCAGAGCCAGCTCAGATCTCTCTGCACAGCCCTTCACCGCGCGCACACGTTAAGTCTACACAATTTCCAAACTTCCCTACCCCTCCCCCCTCATTGCCCCTCATTTCCTCACTGTCAAAAAGTAAATAGCATTTTCCACTTGGAAGATAGTTGGGATAACAAAAGGTGTGATGTTCCAAGATGCTGCCCAGAGGAGATGTCTGTAAGCGTAGTGGCAGCTAGGTAAGGAGATGGCAAGGGCTACGGGTTGCAGGCATTAAGAGGTTATTTAATTACAGACAGTAAGTGATGCTGCTTGTAGATGAGATAGATAAAAAATACTAAATATCCTTGTTTGGCTGAAACTATTCACCCTGATTCATCCTCTCTGATTCAGAAGAGCTGAGGCTTGAAATGCGTTTCTGTCTGTGTGTACCATTGACGCTTGCTGAAAAGAATTTGTCAGACCATGTGTGTTTGTGAGTTCTTGGCTGACCCACTGAACGGCTCCTTTAGTTCACTAAAGGCAGGCTTTTTTTGGAGCTAAGTGACACAAGTTTTGCTGTGGAAATTGCATCCAGTTGTTGGCCTCTCATCACAGAGTCCGTTTTTGAATAAATTTTTCCAGTTAGTAAGATGTCATGCTGCGTACAAGTAGGATCGTGAACTTTGAACTATGCGAGATGAACAATGTTTGATTCAGGCACTCAAAAGCAGACTTGGGGCGAGGGGAAGAAGGGAGAGCCAGAAGGAGAGTGAAAAGTTACTCGAGTTAGTAAGAGTGAATTTCCAATATTAAGCTGTAGGGTTGTTGGCAGACCACCTGGGATAGGGTGGCCTTGCCAGATTATTCATTACCCCTTTGTCTCCCTGAAACTATTCTGGTGACCCATTTGTCTCCCTTCTCTATATTAACTACTTGATCAAACCAGAAAACGTAGCTGTACAATGTTGTGCTGAAACTAAGCACAAAACAGCTCTTAGGTTTATGAGCTATTGGATCATCGTACATTATTTGTGTACAAAACTATATCTATATATATAGGAACAAAACTATGTACCTGTGTATGTTACCTTGCTGAAACTTGGGACTACATCCCAACCTGGTATGATACAGGATGTCTGATGTTTCTTGAAAAACGTGCTTTACAAGAGCCAAAGGCTGAACCAGGTAGGCCTAATTCTCATATACTACTTTATGACATTTTTCTTGTGTACATTTCTGCTCGGAGATCAAAGGCAGCATCAGTTAATACCAACTGAGATGTTTTTGTAGGCCAAAGATTACTGGAAAATGGAGGGAGATTGGAACCACCACCACCATCACACTTCCAGAGGCAAAATCTGTAGCTTTGGGGTTTTTTGGCCAGCCCCTATAAACTTGATTTTTCCTGGTTTTTTTTTTTTTTTTTTTTTTCCCCAAATCTAAACTGTAGGCCAGTGCTTAGGCATCACCTCTGAGTCCATTTTGGCAGTGTACTTATGGACACTAATTTTTACTCTAGCATCTGACTCTGCCCTAGCTTAAGCCCTAGCTCAGCACGGCAGCCCCTGCCAGTCCCAGACCTGCAAGCACACCCACCACCTGAAATCCATTTTCTTATTTTCTTCTTTGCCGTTTTGTGGTTATAGAGAATATTTCTATTTATGACCTCCAAAAATATTTTATTGCATCTTGCTGTTTGATCTCTGTATGGTCATAAGTTTGACTGTGTACAAGGGCTCTGATCTTAGGATTATGCAGCTGAAAACCTCTTGGTACAGTGGAAAGGATATCAAATATTGGATAGTAGCTCAGGTAAGATGAGATAATTAGATCATTAGGGTATTGGATAATATCTGTAGGTATCAAAATATTTATTTTGTGAGGTAATCATGATGACAGTTCTTTGTCAGGAAATTAGACTTTTCTGAAAATTAATTTCAAATTTATCTTCTCATTTCAGTGACAGTCGAAGTCATTTTGTGACCTTATAAAGGAATTTATTTGACATTTGTGCTGCAAAATGTGATGTTGGTGTATAAGAGAAAGTACATAGGGTTTGATCTCGGCCAGCAAGACAATTTAGGGAAATGAAACAGTCTTCAGCAGCAATAGCTCTGATTCAGTCACCCATAAATCTCCCCAAGGGATGCGCATCCTCGGCATCCCTATCCTTCAGTCTTTACCCTAATGTAGCTTCTGAGGGAGTCTCTACCCCAGCTTCTTTTAAAGGTATCTTCTGGCTCATTTCCTATTTGAAAATCCATTTGCTGTGTGCTCAAAAGGAGCCAGTTCTTCTGCCCATTTCATTAGTGCATTAGCTCAGCCTGCACCACAGGGTGAGTCTGTGGTGGTCTCCCCTTGGGCTGCCTGTGCCGGGCAGGCAGCTGAACAACAGATGAAATGAATTTTCATTTGATTCTGTGAAAAGATATCCCTTAAAGCGAGAGGGGATGCACGCCTGCCCTCAAGGAAAAACGAGAGAAGTGGGCCGGGCTCTTAAAACAGCAGGAGACGTTACAGCTGCTCTCGTTGGCAGCAAGAGCCCCCCCTTTCACAAGTTTGTCTCTATGGCTTAATTTCTCAACTTTGGGAAGCTGATCTAGGCAAAGGTGGTTTGGTGACTACGGTTTTGGTTTCCTAGTACTACAAGTACTAGGAAAAACTCTCCATTTCATACCCATTCATCATCTTTAGCCTTGTTGATAAAAACACATGAAAAGCACGTTTCAGGGAATGTATTAGTTCTTAGGGGGACAGGCTGATCTACTCTGAAGAAAGCTGGGATGAAATAATGTGGTGGGTTGATGCCGGTCAACAGGCAAAGAGCCACATGGCTGCTCATGCCCTCCCCTCTCCTGCGTCTGGAGAAAAGAGAAGGCAGGCAGGGAGGCCCATGGATGGAGATAAAGACAATTTACCAGGTGAAGCTGAAGCCAGGGGTGCAAGCAAAGCAGAGGAGCAGTTTGGTCACCACTTCCCACAGGCAGGCAGATGTTTAGATGCTTCTTGGGAATGAGGACTTCAGCGTGCACAGCCAAGGGGTACTCGGGAAGACAAACACCACCACCACAGATGTCCCCCCCGCCTTCCTCCTCCTTTCCTTGAGCTTGTATTTCTGAGCACAACATCACAGGGTATGGGATATGCCTTTGGCCAGCTCAGGTCAGCTCTCCTGGTGGTGTCCCTCCAAACCTACTCACTGCAGGGGGGGCAGAGTGGGAAAGAGAGAAAGCCTTGGCTCTGTACAGCTACTGCTCGGCCATGGCCAAAACATTGGTGAGTTATCATCACTGTCCTAGCCACAAATCCAAACTGTGGCACCCAACGGGGCGCTATGGAGAAAGGTAACTCCATCCCCGCCACTCCCAGGACAAATACAAAGCCTCTCACTCCTGTTTCATGTTCGTTAACCTTCTGTAGTTGTTCCTGGTAATGATGGTGATCTTAGTGTGAAAATTTGAAGGTACAGATGTTGGTACGCCGTTCCTCTGAAACACATTACTTTGTGTTAAGTATATTAATGTCCACAGATGCTCCAAGATTTGGAGCAGCAGGGTCTTGGCGTGTCACTTTCTCTGCTGATCCATGGCTACGTCTGCAGCCGTGTGTGTTTTTATCTCCCCTTAAAAGCAACTTCCTACTTAATATTTTATTTTAATATCTTTTGGATTGGGAAACCTGGGAGTAATGCTTATTTTGGAGAAGGGACTGTTATGGGAAGATTAAGTTCTTAAATTCCTGTTATTTCTCTGTAATATTTCCCCTTGTGTGGCAATTTTTGTATGGCTACCGCTTTGCTGCTCTCCTCGGGGCTCTTAGGTTTTGGCATGTCAGTGACCATATTCGATGGGATTTTGCGTTTTTGCCGGATAATATTTGACTATCACAAAGCTATAATTTCCGGTTCAGAAAGAAGATGGCGTTGTCTGCAGCCTCGTGTCGCAGAGAAGCCTGATGTGACGTATCGCAGTGCGCATCCCGAAGTTTGAGTTTATTCTAAGCGATATCTAAATGTAAAAGGTTTACCCGCTTTCTGTCTGTCCGGCTTCTCAGCTGACTGTGATTCTGGTGGGCGGCTTTTCAGTCGCAAATCTCTTTTGATCCTCTTTGCAATATTCTGATGCCTCATGTTCTGTTAATCCCCTGGCTGTGCTGCTGCCTGCTGTTTTCATGGCTGCGGTTTGCATGTCCTCCCCTGCTTCACGTTTGACTGCTGTTAGATACTGATTTAAAAAAAAAAAAAAAAAAAAAAAGAAAAAAA
>JAOXJK010000077.1:25537508-25564589 GCA_025774025.1 Xenus cinereus
GGTGGCGGCGCCTCCCCGCCCCGGCGGTGCCGCGGGGAGGGCGGAGAGCGGCCGGCGGTGCGGTGCGGTGCGGAGCGGAGCGGCGTGAGTGGCGGCGGGGGCGGGTGGGGGCCCCTCCCCGGTTATTACCTGTGCGAGCGGGGCCGGGCCGGCTGCCCGCTCCCCCGGGGGAGGTCTCTCTGGGGCGGTGGGTGCGGGGTGCCGAGAGGGGGCCGTCGGTGCGGGGAGCGGGGGGGCGGCCCCCGGCCCTGCCCGCCGGGAGACCCTGCCGTGCCGGCTCGGGGAGGGTCTGTGTGTGTGTGTGTGTGTGTGTGTGTGCGCGTTCCCCAAAAGTGTTTGTTGTCAACGTGGACTTTGATGGTGGTTTCGCATCTTTGTGGTTCAGGGAGAGGAATCTGGGGGACGCGGCGTTGGTGGGACGAGGGTCCGATCCCGCTGGCAGCTTTGGAGCAAGGAGCATCCCTCTCCGGGAGTTTCTCCCGGGTGGACGGAGGCGCGCCGCTGGGATCACGTTTGCGAGATGCTCCTCGCACTGAACCCACCCCCGCCGCGCTGGTATGTCGGACGGGTTTCTTGCTTCCATCTCTCTTCTTGGCTTAGGAGGAGGCGGGTAGCCTGGCGCCGTGTTGCGGGAGGGGTGGGCTGCGTCCCCTCGCAGGCGTCGCTATGGGTGGTGACCCACGGGGTGAGCGGTGGCCGTGGGCAGGACTGGCCTTCAGCATCCTCAGCTTGTGCTGCGGAGGAAAGGAGGAAGAGCTGGGCTTTGAGGTGGGGCGCTCCAGGGCTGGCAGCGGGGGACACCGTACTCCTCCCGTCACCTCGCAGCGGGGTCGCTGGCAACAAAGTCCTCAAAACCGAGCAACAAAAAAAGAGAGGTGCTTCTCCGGTTGGGCACCGGTGGGGTCGCCTGAGAAGAGGTAGTTACCCCGTAAAGCGACGTGAGTGACGGAGAACGGGGTGGTAGATGGTGAGGGAGCTTCTCTCTTAAGGCACGTTCCTGCTTCAGGGACGACAGGAGACAACTGTGTTTGCTGGCCGAGGTGGCGTGAGGGTTTCTTGTCGGCCCCGGCTCTGCCATGCCTCGGCTTTCCCACCCTTCAGCACAGCCCGGCGCAGGGAAGGGAGGTTACCTTCATCTGGCACGTTGTAAAACGCGGGTTTAGTAGCGTGAGATCAGCCACGGCAAAAATTGTAAAACATTCAGAACCGTCGCGTGCTTTCTCATAGTTCAGGAAGTAGGAGTCCAAATCAGGTTTCTAAATATAGTCATTTAAAAAAAAAAAAGAAAAGAAAAGAAAAATACAGGGATTTATGCTAAAGTCTTAACAGAGTGGTATTTTTAACCTTTAAGTACACACGGATTCGTTTTCTTCCGAACATTATGTTCTGCTGAGAAAATTCTTTATGTAATTTGGTTTGTACGTGTGGCACGAGGGGCCGGGTAGAGCCTCACCACGCTCATGTCTCTGGGGACGAGGCGGTTCCGTGGCAGGGTCCTGGTGGGGACGGGGAACCGGTGATGCTGCCGGGCTGCGTGGGCCACGGCTGCCTTGCCTGGCCCCCCGCTCCTTGGGCGTGAAGGCGGCAGCTCCGTTAGAAGCAGAAGCTGGCACGTTAGGAGCGATGAAATTCAAGAAAACAAATAGTGGGGGAGAGCCGTGAGACAGAGTGATTTTTGATTTTTTTTTTTTTTCCAGGCTGATGCAGTTCTCTATTGCAATTCTGGGCAGCTTTCAAATAGCTGGAGAATCTGGTTGTTAACTTCTCATTTTGTTCTCCTCAGCTGATTTCTGCTAATTATTGGCAACGTGGTTGTGATTTTAAAACGTGGGGCTGTGTTTTCCTGCGCGTTCCTGTGTGAGCCGTGGTCTTCTGCTGCGTTCCTAGTTCCGATTCCTAGTTTTACAATTGGCTTCGGTACGTGGAGATTAGAGAACAGGACGGGGTTGTGTGCTGCTTTTCTCGTACTCTTCTCCGGTTGTTCCTGGGCAGATCCTGGCCATCTCCTTCCTTCTGACTTTCATTTGCTTTAACCCAGTGGGACCTTTGCCTTTGTAAGGGCATCACAAAGCAAAGCGGTGTACCTCATCCGTGCCTTATGATCTGCAGCTCCATATGTTTGTAGTCGAATCTTGTGACGGTTACTACAATAAAGCGCGACCCCGTCAGACTGAGATACTGATCCACTGTTTTACCTGCTGCTGCTGCTGCTCATCAGTCCTGGCAGCATCCCCAGGCTGGGCAGCAGCCAGAGACCACAGAAGGAGGGGCTTTCTTGCTTGTAAAGATTTGTGCATCCCCGTTTGTCATCTGCAGCACTCTGTCTTTGGCTCGCACCTGTGGAGGAGAGTAATATACTTTATAAACAGGGCTAGAGCCTAAGTTTTAGCATGAGTATAAGTAGCTTGGTGTTCTAACGTTTTCCTGAAGGCGGGCTGTTAATAGGTAGACTGACACTATAATGGCATGGAAGTTCTGTGCTATATATAGGAAAATGCTAGTTTCTACTCTAGTTCATTCAAAACAGCATCACAGCGTTGTGATAAATCAACAGGCTGCTTCATTTCGACCCAGTGCCATGCTTTAAAGCGGTGTGACCTCGGTGTGGGACTCAGCTGGGGTCTCTGACACCCGGTGGTGGTACGCCTTGCATTTTCCCAGCTGTGGGGAAAATGTTTGTAGGGGTCTTCTTCAGGCTGTAGATTTGCAGCTAATACATACAGAGGGTGGGATGATAATTGTAACAATCGTGGGCTTTGCTGAAAGATGTGTTGAATCAGCATCTTTCCACGTTACGCAGGGCAAGGAAGCAGCTACAGGTCTGTGTTACGAACTTCATATCCATTTGTTATGTTTTGTCTCTGTTCACTCACCGGTTCTGAGCATTATTTTGTATTTGGGTGTGGGTTCTTAGTTTCAGATCTCCTCTGTGACCATTAGCTTTTCCTTCCTCTGAACCAAGACTTTTCTTTATGATTTCTGTGGCTGAGTTCCTTCAATTTCAACTAAACTTCCTGCAGACAGAGCTTCTGAGAAGCTCTGCATCTTCTTCAGGCCCTTCTTTCTTCTACAGCCTTGCTCTGAGGCCTCACTTGCTAAGGAAACTCCATTGGTCCACTCCTACTCATCCAGAGAACAGGCTTTCATAAACATTAGGCACCCTACTCTTGTTTGTGTGAGGGCACGTTAAGTTAATTACTCTCCCTTGTCCATGGTCTGGCAGAGTCTACCGAGAAAGGTCTGCTTACTTGTATTCTGAGACATTGTGGGGAAAAAACCACCAGGCACCGAAGAAGCAGAATTAATACATTGTACGTATTTTCTCCAGAATGGTAGTATGTATGGTTACTTGGACAAGCAGTTAAGCGAGACCAGAGCCTGTAAGAAGTTCTGAGCATCACCTTCCCCTCTTGCCTTCGGGCTGCTCTCCGAGCTGCGTGCAATTCCGGTAAATAAACCGCTGCACTGGAGGGAGGAGGGAGGATTTCAGGACAGACTGACTGGGTACAGTTTTACTTTCATGAAATCAGACAGCTACCAAGCACACAATGTTCTTTACTTTTAACAAGACATTTTTCCTGGAGGAAAACTAACCTTACGGCTGCTGAGGACTGTACCTGCTGGCATCGCTGGTATTGGTGTTTTCAAAACCTAAAGGTTCCTTGCTGTACTTCACCTTTGCTGGCTACATCAACTATCCTTTCACTGAAAAGCCTTTTGAAGGAAGCTGGAGGTCATGCCCGATTCTGAGAAGCGCGTGTGTTGTTCCCCCAGTCAGTTACAAACTGGCTTAGAAGCCTGCAAAATTTTTATCAATTCTGGCCATAGGAGGGAAAAAACTCAAGCCGTTGAAATTCCAACGTGTACCCTGAGCGAGATAACCAGGAGACTTTCATTTACATGCTAATCCTGCACAGCAGTTGTTTGCGGTTCCTGCATCCAGCCCTTTCCAATCTGTAGCTCTTATCTCTCGCTGGCAGTAAGCGACACGCGAGGGAGAGGACAGCCCTGCGAGGCATGAGAGCTTCATTTTTTGCTCTTCATTTCCTGAGTTGTTTTGGGGGGGTATTTAGGTATTTCAGCGATTGCCAAAGGTAGCTGGATCTTGGGGATTGTGCTTGTCTTAAAAGAACTCTCACTTTTTAAAACTTTATTTTTCTATGGTTAGAAGGAGACTTTATAATAAACATTATTCTAGTGTAGCTGCTCCGTAGGATTTGCAGAAAACTGGATGTTAAGGAGAGGCAGAAGTATAAAACCGGTGGGTTGGACCGCTTTGAGAGCCCCTGCCTGGGGCTGCTCTGCACGGGGAGCCTCTGAGCCCTGCCGCGGCGGAGGCGATGCTGTGCACTACGTGAATGATTCATCCCTCTGCCATTTATGTGCCATTGCTGTGTCCAAAACTGCGGAATATACACAAGCATAATATCATGTATCCTCCTGAATAACGTCCCACCTTCTTAGGGAGAGGAATGGCAGATGTAGGATGTTTCTGGGTTTCTGTTTCTCTCCGCTATTAGACAGAGAACGTAAATATTTAACTGCTTAGGTGCAGTTCGGAGGTCTGGATGCCTAAATGCTGTTTGGTTTACCCCTGCTGGTACCTCAGTTGGGTCACCTGCCTTGAGTTTGAATATCTTTGTTACAAAGAGTAACGTTTATTGTTTCCAGGATTATGACAGCACTGTGATTATCTGATTATTCTCCCTGTGCGCTTGGATGATGAAGGTCCAGGTCTCAGCAGAAGCTCTGAGAGGGAGAAGGGAAAACCGGGTAACTTTTAAGCTTAGGCAAAAGATGGGGCTCTCCAGATGCTGGCGTATTACTGTATCCTTGCTGAAACTGTCCTTAATTGGACTTGCTGTGGAAGGAGGTTGGCATCTGCATATAGTACGGCAACCACTAGCCCAAGCAGTGGCCCCTCTGTATGCCCGGGATTAGGTGCTGCCTATAAATTGTTGCAGCCTGCCATTCAATCTGATTTCTTAAGTGCTGTATCATCCTTTTACCTTTGGCAAAGTCAAACACTGTGGGCGAACAGGCAAACAGACTTCTGCAAGGCCGGCACGACAGATTCATCTGACTTTGTGATGAGATGTGACTTTGACATCTTCATTTCTGCAAAGTCTTATTTATTGGTTCCCTTTGCAGAGTCCCGGTCGTGAAGCGGCCTGTGCTGGACTGGGGACAAGTGGGACAACTTGCTAGAAGCAGGCACGGTTTCGGTAAGTAGTTCAGTAGCATACTGAGTGCGTCTTCCGGATACCGAGGAGAAAACGAAAAGCCTCCCTGGCTGAAGGAGGGTTACAAGGAGTCGCATTTGAACCTAAAAGTTTGGAAAGCGAGAAGCCTCGTTCTGTCACAGCAGCAATTACTCGCTGTGTTCAGCTGGGCAAAGCTGCACTAAGCTATTTTGAATAGTATGACATTTTTAATCCGGTGGCTGCTATAACAGAAAGCGTTATAGAAAGCAATTCCTTGCAGCATAGCATTGAACTTCAAGGAGATTTTTTCCAAAGGTCTTATGGGTGGAAACCATTTACATGGTAGCAGGAATTTACTTGCCTGGGATAGCTAGAGATGTTGCGTAACAGCCTGTCTTCATCATATCCCAGAAAGGCAGGCAAAATTCTTATTTTTGGATAGCTCACCTTTTTCCTTTTGTAATTATTTCTTATTGATGATTTTAACACCTTAAAAAGTCTTGTTTATCTCAGTAAAACTGCAGTTGTGCTAGTAATACTTTCTTCCTGTATTTTATATTGTACAATAGTGAATTGCAGGCAGCCTTTTACCATTGTTTTGTTTCCTTCAGTGGTTAGAAATGAACTCACCTTGGCAGGAAGCACTGAACCAGGCTGGCAAAGAGACTGCTTAGCCCTCACATGCACGGTAAGTTCAGCTGTGTACGTGGTACCACTCCCTCAATGTTTTCTCTCTCCTTGTATTACCACGGGGCACGCATGTAGTAAATAACATAATAGGTGAAACAACACCTGAGGTTGTCCTCGGGGATATGGAAGGGAATGGATTGTTCGCAGGACTCTTCTTAAAATCATAAACAGTGTTTATAGTATTGAAGTTAAATGAGGTATTTAAAAGCATATTGGCTATATGTCCACTGAAATTGAGCACAGATAGGAACCTGTATTATTCAGGTGAGTTAAATCAACATTTCACTTACTCTAAAATCGGAATTTAAAAAAAGAAGATATTTTAAGGCATGTGATGGGGCTGCTTTAACTCCTGTTTGACAGTGTAATGGAGCAGATTGCAGCTCCCTAACCT
Source organism: Xenus cinereus (assembly GCA_025774025.1). Taxonomy (NCBI): domain Eukaryota; kingdom Metazoa; phylum Chordata; class Aves; order Charadriiformes; family Scolopacidae; genus Xenus; species Xenus cinereus. The sequence goes on from JAOXJK010000077.1 coordinate 25,543,797, forward strand.
CTGCCTGCAGCTAAGCACAGCAGCTTGTCACGTGGGGAACTGCATCTGCAGAGGTTTTGGCCTGAGCCTCGAACCATCTATGCAGTGGTTTCTGAGACAAAACTGGCAAGAGATTAGAGCTTGGACACTGAAAGAAACAGACTCCTATCAGATAATTTTGCCTTGTGCAGTTACTGAATGAAATATCGTTCTGGGAGTAAAATGAGCTGCTTTTTTTTTTTTTCCCCACCCCCTCTGAGGGTGTGAGCATTGTGAGAAAAGCTAGAGATGTTAAAATCCTTGTCAGAACTTAATACTCTGTAGATGAGTTAGGTGGAGAGGATTTAAGCAGTGTTTCACCATGTATGTGCAAGCAGTGGTTGTCAGAAGAAACCAAGAAAGCAGTCAGAACATTAAAGGCAGCTTCATTTGCGATCATTTATGTGCCAACAATTATTAACTCAAGCAGAGCGGGCAAAGTATAAAACTTACTGCAGCAACTTGGAAAGTACCGTGCTGTATAAATAATGAAATGAGCAACAGTCAAGAATTTAAACTAGGGTCGATAACCCTGCTTTTAAGCTCGACTAGTAATCAATTTGGAACAATTTAGTTGTCTCGTATGCCTTGCTGTCTAGAAGTTTTATAGCCCACTCCTTCCTCTGTGTAGGACAGGCAGACGAACGTTTGGTTTAGCCCAAATGAAAAGGCAGAGGTAAGAAGGTGGGAACAGGTAAATCCTGCAGAGGAAGATGCTGACCTATGGAATTTCTTCCTACCTGCTTTAAGAGATGTTTGTCCCCCTCTACTTCCATTCCCTCCTCCTTTCTGCTAGGCATTAACTCATCTGCTGGTGTCCCCTAACAGAAGAGGAAAGGAAATCTCTGGTTGTAGGATGAAAGCATCTTAAAACAATGATAAAATACTAACTAAAGCTGCCTACCTTTTAACAGACGTCCTTTAAAAAGCACAAAAAAGGATAATGTATAAAAGAATATGGCTCCAATCTTAGATAAAAAGTCCAAATCTGAATAGTCATTAAATAAAGTGTCACGGATGAAACTCATAAAATACGTTGTGGCGTAGAGCATTTGTATGGTTGGGGAATCTGAGGTTTAAATCTACAGTATTTACAGCTCTGACTAAGCCTAAGGAGGACATGACATCTAATCTAAAACTTCTAATTGTCACCAGTAGCGTAGTGAGAAGGGATTAGCTGGCATACCTGTGTACCTCCCAGTGAAGCTTGCGATCAGCTTGGCTGGATAAAGACTGCAGCTTTCAGGTACCAGCAATGCTGGGTTATAGATGCTATTAGATTAGTGATTCTTTGCCGTATGAGGTACTTCGAGCTACATATTTGTCAAGAAGAGCAAGTGGAAATTATTAATGTTTCATTAATAGTAAATATTGAAATCAGACATGCAAAAGATAGTACTACTTGAAAGTTTTGAATTATTCAGATGTCTGAATTGCTTTCAGTCATCTCCTTGGCCTCTGGTCTGTAAGCATGTTCTGTAGGCATTTTAAGTTTCATCAATGTATGTTGTTGATAGACATGGGTATAAAGCTCATGGGGTTTTTATAAACCTCCACAGGGGTAAATGTGGTTTCTTGTGCAGTGAAGGGAATCCTTCCTTTTACTCATTTAATAACAAGTCATTACAGTAAAAATCTCACTTAGCTCTCCTCTGTGTTGGGTCAAACTAAAATGCTAGCAGCAGGGTTTATGTTACAGGCTCGTTAACTATATTGCCTGTTCTAAAATACACTGGCACATGCTGCAGGGTGTCATTATGCACAAAAGAAATTTACTGAATTTTATTAAAGTGATTTACAAACATTTCTCTAAAAAGCTTCAATGTTCTGATACAAAGCTAAAGGTATGAAAATGTCTGTACATACTTTGTGGCTTCGGAAGCCCTTCCGGTCAGACTTTCTGCCAGAACACCAACCACCGCTTCTTAGTGTTGGCACTTCAGTCCCACAAACTGTTTTCTAAACAGGTAGCGATGTTTTCATCAACTAGCAGAAAGAGGAGAGAAGCTTGTCACCATCAACCTGATTCTCATGAGTCAGCTGTTGGACTGGGGAAGTCCCGTCCTACCTGCCTGCAAATGGGATTGATTTCCTCTGCAAATATTTGCCTGTGATCAGGTTACTGGATCGGAGCCCCTTAATAAGGCTTAACATCTTTGTCATGATGGTGTTTTCAAAGGCTATTTACAAAAAAATCTTTTAACTTTGGCTGACCTTAGTACAACGTCATCGGGTGAAGCTGTAGGGAACAGTTGGTTTCTGTGCAGCACAGTCTTTATTTTGGCTGGCAGTCTATTAACTCTGATAAGCGGGTAAGCTCATGCCAAGCAAAGAAAGTCAGGCATATCATGAGATTCTGCTTTGCCTGTATAAGAGAAAATAGCCTGAGAAACAGCTTTGTAGGCCAGTAAACAAACAAACAAAAAAACATCTACCAGAATTTGGGGCTGACCAAGCAGCAGCTCTTGTTTCTCGCCAATGCCTTCTCATGACTGCACGCCTGAGCCTCCTTGAGCAACAGCAGAGTGACACTGAGAATTAGTGTCACTCCTGCCCAAAGGGGGTACCACAGCCATGACACAAGGCTCTTGTTAGGTGGTGGTTGTGAGGTGCTTCTCTGAGGTGTTTTGGGGTTTTATTTTTTTTTCAGTAGCAGCAGTCACTGGAGTTTAACAGGATTTGTTTACAGACTCAGGAAAATATGACTGCATTGTCAGTTTGGGGTTTTTTTTCTAAGACCTTTACATTCCTAGATGGCTTGCATCGCGTGCTGGGAATTGCATTCAAAGGCAGCTTGAATTCAGGTCAAGCTTTGCCTACTTGTAGTAGATGGATGTTAGCGATAAAAACATTTTATGTACACCGTGCAGAGATTTATTGAAGTTGCTTCTACAAGCGTCTGCGGTGAATTTAGCTTTCTTTTGAGCTCACTGAGAATGGCAAACTATTGCATTTATATGAAACGCTGTTTTGACAGATTTCTTCAGAAGTAAAGAAGCACAAAAGGAGACGTTCTGTTCTTCGAAAATAACTGGAACCACTGGCAAGAAGCACCAACACTGTGCATCGAACAAGAAAACCATCTCCAGGTTATCAAAACATGCTGTTGAACTGAATTTTGCAGCTGTGTTTTCAAATGTACCATGGGATGCATCAAATCCAAGGATGCCTTTCCAGGTTCAAACGCTATCCAGGATGAACGGATCAGGGGAGGTAACGAAGGATGCACCGGGGAGAAATCATCGCTGATAGCGGTGAAGGTGGATGAGAAAGGTCCATCGAGCACGATAGTGCTAGACTATGCGCACCGTCTCTCCCGTGAGATCGTTGATCAGGCGGTGAAACAGTGGGCAGTGACCGAAAGCAAGTATAGCGACATCCCTTACATCGAGAGCGATGTGCCCTGAGCCCTCACTGGCAAGGACTCTCTTCACAACGGGCGTCCTGTCTGTTAAGCACTTTGTAATTGGTACTAGTGCAAATAAAGTAAAATCAGCTGTGATTCCAGCATAATGCCGCTACAGGAGTGTGTTTGCAAGGAGAGGCTGAAAAAATCTGCCTTTAAATCTGTATTGCTAAGAAACTAATTGGGTCACAGCAGAACCTATTAATCAAGCGTCATTTGTTATCAGCCGTATGTTGAGTATATTCTGTCCTTGTGTGTGTTGAATGTGATCAGAAATCGGTGTTAAAAAAAAGACCGGAAGAATGTGGCTGCCTTGCAACCGTACAAGCGCTGCCACAGAGGCCCCAAAGATGCTTAAGGACAAAGTGTGGATTATTTTTATGTACGGGTTAAAAAATCAGTGGCCTGTTTGTAGGTGAAAAGAGAAGAACTCTTTATGCTTGGTAAATTTGTCTGCATTTTGCTAAAGTGAAACCAAGGTCTACGTGCAGCAAAGGTAACTGCTGTCATAAATTTTATTTTGATTCTTTGACCTGCCTAAATCTGTTAAGTCACAAAATAATGAAGGTGATGAGAAACATTTTCTACAACCAAGTAGTATTCAGGGAACCGTATGGATATAAAATAATGAAGGTGATGAGAAGCATTTTCTACAACCAAGTAGTATTCAGGGAACCGTATGGATTACGATACTACTCAGCTTCCAGTCTTAAACGAACCGGAGAGAAACATTACAATATCGGTAAACAGTGCATTCTAATTAACAGATGCTCTGGATTCTGTAAATGCGTGAAGGCTATTCTCTAAAATCCTGCACTAAGATAGTTTAATTACATCTGATCGCTGTGTTCAGCCAAAGCTGTTTGGTTTTCTGGTTTGGTTTGGTTTGGTTTTTTATTTTGGTGTCAGGGTGCTGGCTTTTGGGGGTTTGGTTTTGTTTTGTTTTTTTACTTAAACCCAGATAGGTGTGCAAAAACTACCGATGCTGACTGCTGAAACGAACCCTCAAAGGCGTAGCAATCTTTCGGGACTATGTTTTTCATGGGGACTATGGCTGCATTACGCGAAGATGTCCCTCTGAAGTCCCACCCTTGGGACAGTACGCCTTCCTGAGGTTCCGCACCCGTTGGTAAAAGCACGTGTGGCGATGCAGAGGTGAGCTGCAGGAACCTACGGCCTGAGCACTGCACTGAATTAGCGAATAAGCCTTAGGCCCAAAGCTGAAGGGCTGTGTTCCTCACCCATTTCATTGAGCTGGCATCCACACGCTGCACCCTGCTTCTCCAGGGCTGGCAGCCTGACCTGCCGCGCTCATAACTAGCGTTTGAGACCTCAAGAAAGGGATTAATTACTCAGAGTCATCTTAAAGCTAAAATTTTGCTGGCGTTTTATACAAAGCGGATGCCTTGCGGAAGCTTGGGGTTTTAGCACCTGTTTGTTCAGTTTTGTTACGGGTGGTTTAAAAGATGCGTATTTCTTCCTAAATCAAAGTGCTTTCCATTTTATGTTTTCATTTTATAGCAAAATGCTTTCCATACTGGCAAAAACTGTTACTATTTTTAAAAGGTAAACATAGTTCTCATAACTGATCCAAAGCATGATTTTCAAGCCACGGTAAGCAAGCAGAAGGAGGACCATGCAAGTTTAGCTTATTCTCAAACATAAGACAGTCTGTGAATTGAGCTGGTTTGCAAACTTTGTGACACAAACTTAGTTATTTAAAATTCCCCTGTATTGGAGAAGTGATTGTATCAAGGGTAAATGGCGAAAAATAGTTCTTTGTAATGCAGAACAAGACTTTCATTAATTCACACTGATCAGACCCTGCTAGTAAGACTGTTCTCAGGCTTTTGCTGAAACGGGAAAAAAAATCTGCTTCTGTTATGATGTCGTCTACTTTGAAGCAATGTAGTTTTCTTTGAAGCCATATGCAAAGTGGAACTAAAGTATTCTGGACCATTTAAATTCCACTGCTAACAGTGATGTTCCTTGAAGCTCTAAAGTGTGTAAAACATTGATTCATACCCTACCTTTGCTGTATCTAAGAAAACTCCACGCCATATGCTAGGGTGAATTAAAAAGCAAAGGGAAAACACTGATCAGAGCAGTACATATTAATTGGATATTGCTTAACCGCAGTATTAAAAAAAGATTCCTATTCTTATTATAGCTAAAATAGTGTTATTACCAAAAAAAAAAAAAAAATAGGACGACCTTTCTGCAGCATTAGTCTTGGCTCAAGAATGTTATTATGGTCCCAAAGACCATAATAAAATAAATAAATAAAAGGGAGGGGGGGAAGCCCAAACTCTATAGATGTTATTTGCCAGATAGGTCAATAGCAGGTAGAAAGCTGCTCTCTCTTTAAGAGCGCGTTTAGGTGTATCTGTGTTGACCCTTGTCCCTTGGTGGCCGCCACGGGGAGTTGGGTGCCGCAGCGCTCGCTGTCGCAATGTCTTAAATCCTTTCTTTGGATGTAGCCTTAGCACCCGGCACCCCTCTGGAGTCAAGAGTATCACATGCACTTTTGAAAGCAGCTTCTCTGTTGGCAGCCTGCCACCACACGGTCCAACAGCAGGCAGAATTATAAAATAACGTAAAACAGCCTCAAGTTAAGCCATAGCTTGCTGGTAAACTCTCAAAATTCCCCCAAAGGAGAAAGTTACCCAGGTATAATTGAAGGGACTGAATCACCTGCTGCTTGTGATGTCCAAACAGTCACTTACCTGCCACCGCAAAGCTTGTCTTCACTCATCAATGCCTGAAGAATACGGCAGCTTCAATATGGCCTGAAGTGCAATTCCAGCTGGTTTATGATGCTTTCTATGACATTGGCACTGAGGGAAAGCGGGCAGCAAATGGAAAGCATACAAGCTTGCAAACAACAGGGAGACGGCTTCTCACCAGGAAAATAATCTCTTTTTACAAGAGGCTGTCCTTAATAAATAATGCACTTACTCTTAATAAAAAGAAAAAACTGTTCGATAGTACAACCTGGTGAGAGATCAAAGGAGATCTCATTCCAGAGTTATGCTGTATTTTTAACAGGCACAATAGTAATACATCGTAATAATAAAGACTTCTTTACCTAAATAAAACTACATCTGGTTATTTATCATTAGATTACTCTAAACTGTGCTATAGTCTTATAAAGCCACTTATAGTGGCTTTCCAGCTAAGTTGCCGCTGATTCTCTGACTTGATTTTGTGTAATAAAGGCACTCCAGTATGGGACCGGCATACTTTGCAGAACCATTTACTTCTATTTAGGAGTTAAAAATACATTTGCTTTATATTTTCTCCAGGAAACATAAGTATAGTCTGAGTGGGTACTATGTGACTGACTTGATATTCTAATAATGGTTCAAAACACATTAACTGCAGCACAACTTTGTAAAAGTGACATTTCTGTAATAAGACACATCAGTATTCCCAAATAAAACACATTACAATATATTTTTACAATATTTTTGTGGAAAATACTTTCTTGTGGACCAAATAAAATTAAACTTACCATTTGCTTGTAGACTCTCATTTGATAAAATGCACAGATTGGACAGGGTCTTACTACCATGAGTTTGGGATAAAATTCCCGTTCACATAAATTTTGGAAGCAAGTGAACATGCAAGTCAGTTTATTGATTCAGAAGTATACTCTTGCTAAAATGTTTCAAGGCCTTTTCAGACAAGAAGGCGTGATCCCTCCTCTCTGGGGATTACCGTCTTTCTCACTGAATATAGTTGCTGAAGATTGCTCCTTTCGTACAAAAACAATGGAACGAACCAATTTTTAAAAATTAATTAAAAATCTAAAACATATAAAAATTTTTAAAAATAAGGGGGGAGGTTTACATTCTTTACAGAACCAGTGTGAGGTAGAAATTCAAGTAATTTTCCGAAGTTACCCTAGACACGTTAATGAAATCTCTCAACTGCTTTTGACTGTCTCATGACAAATATGCACATGGTAACATTAACCGGCAGCTTAAATTTTAACAATTTTATCTTAAAGATTCTAGTGACAAAGCAAGGTGCCATATTTCTTGATTTTGCTCTCCATTTTGCTCACCTCTAATTCTTTGAAAGTCACTCTAGTAGTTCACCTTGATGCCTGTATTTCCTGGACTTTGTTTCCAGGCAACAGCTTCTAGGAAGAAAAGAGCCTTAAGCCAGTGTAGACCATTACTGTCGGTAATAAAAACTGCCCAATGTTGAAAACTCCGTAATGGTTCTGCTGTAGCTCTGACTTTTTGATTCCCCAGTGCTGATTACTGACTACGTTATCTGAACAAAAGTTTTCTTCCTTTAGTCTCAGTGGTTCATCTTCAGAGAACCCAAAATTTGTATTTGTGACGTGCCTATAATCGTAGAAACAAGTAGGAAGAGATACTGATATATGATTTGATTAACCATAAAAAAGCATGCAGTCTTAATGCTGAAGACAGATTAGTAGCTATGTGTTGCATACACAATAGAAAAATTAATTTTACACCCCAACCCCCCCAAAGATTTTACTTTTATCAAGGGGCTCCGGCAAGTATTGCTAGTATCAGAACCCAGCAACCTTTAATGCATATATGACGAGGGTTTTTTGATGCACATTTAAATTTTGATCCCAGCAAATACAATTTTTAAATACATTTTTTAGGATATGTTGTGTTTAAAAAGTTTACGATCCATGTAGCAGCAGATACTTCATGTTTTCCCCTACTCGTTACCTTCGGTACATATTGCTGCGTTCCCCCCACTTTTCACGGATTTGCCACCCAGCAGACAGGACGTTCATCGGCACAAGAAAACGGGAACCCCGGCCTGTTGGTGTAGATAAAGCTCCAGCCACTGGTAGTATGAGGGCCAGGCTGAGCTCTGCCACTAAAATCATTAGACAATCACTAACATCAACAGGAAATGTGCTGTTTAGCGTTCAGAGGAAGGTCTGAGACAGTTATGTCTTCACCGCTGTAAGATCAGGAAAAACTTGCAACTTTTGAAATCATGAAAAACTGGGTTTACAAGCCAACAGAAGTGTGCTCTAGGCTCTGGCAATATGTTGACATTTGAAACAATGTCTCCATCACGTAGCAAGACTGAATACCGACCAACTGTTAAATCAATAGAACAATTTCTTGCTCTCAGACTAATAATGTGCCAGTCCGACCTTTTATTTAAAAGACTACTTAACGCCATGGATTCAGCATGTCTTGCATTTTCCTTTGTAGTTCCGACTGTTTTAAAGCTTTAAGTATATTTTATTTTCATTGTTTAAAAAAGGAATCTGAGGCACAATCCCAATTTAACAGATCAGTGACAGACAAAAGTCTCCTGACTTCTTGCTTATTAGGTCAGCCCTTAACTATGCTGTCTCCCCCAAAGGTTCCTCCTAAACCAAGAGCTGATGCTAAAAAAATTAAATGTTAATCATTGTGTAAAGCAGTAAAAAATAGTATTTTTCCCCCTATTAACCAGCATTACAGCAGCATAATAAAAGAGAATGTTCCCAAACGCAAAAAAAATAGACTTACAAAGCTCAGGCTAGCTAAAGAGTCTTGTCAAACTTCATCATAGTACTATTAACTTTTATATCAGAGAATTAAGCAGATGTATAAGATGTCAATAGGCTTAATCTTTACAACTTGAGATCGTTGTTTCCCAGCGGCTTAAAACAATCATTCACAAACTCATCACTGACTTCTTCTAAAGCAGCAGGCTTCCATCTGGGGGATTGGTCTTTGTCAATCAGCACTGTCAGGTGGAGTATAAAAACACAAAAGTTACTTGTAAGCTTTCTCTAATTAAGATGACTTCAGATTGCATCAAGACAGACATATACAGTGAATACATGGGGGAGAAGAATCAATACGGTCTGGAGGAGACACGGTTGTTGTAATATAGCTATTTGTACTGTAATAAAAATTACTGAGTTGTGCCCTGTCTGGAGACCTGTCTGGAGAGCTGCCTGGTGATACAAGGCACGGTGGATCACTTCAGAAGTAGCCCAAGCTTTGCTGGAACAGACCTGAAATTAGTGCTTTCTCTTAGATCTACTGCTGTTCCCGTCTTCTGCTTTTTCACATGAAGCTGGGAACAGCATGCATGATGCTTCTTTTGGACAAGGGCTTTTCACATCTCTGTGCAAAATCTAAGTCTTGATAGAGGAAATGACTCAAAGTAGGTGTTAAATGCCCAAAGCTAATTTAAGCACATCATATGAACTAATAATGAAATAACTAAAGATAAAAGAGTAAAGCAGAGTATCTTTGTGCAAAAAATCAAGAATATTTATTTGTAAATACTGAGAGATACTGCAGATCTATGTAGATTTAACTGTGAAGATTTGTATAGTCTTAGTATGTATACTTTACGCTGTAGCCTGGGAAGTGCACATCACTGAAGTGAATGAATTGCACGTTAAAAGTGTAACAAGAAAATATCAATTCTCAAAAAGCATTCCTTGTGTTACAGAAATGCTGAAGGCATGTCAGCAAGAACAGCTGCACTAGCAAACAATAATAAGACAAGAGAGAGTTTATTTGTGTGTAAAAATGAGCAATATGAACGGAATTCTAGAGTGTCCTTCCAAGCACCTTTGTGGCTCCAAGAAAACCCACAAAGGTGCTATTCAAAATGTGAAATTTTTATGATTTAAAAAAGAACAGCTATAGTAACCGTGGCTCTCTAGGATGCACTGACCACCCAACATCGCTCCTCAATACACATCCCCTTCAGATGTGTGATATCAGCACCTGATTTGAGATGCACCTGTGTCCTGGGAGACTCCCTGACCAACACAGCCCACAGCATATAGGGGAGGGCGAGCACACGTCTCCCAAGTTCCTCTGCTGAGAATAGAGTTTGTTTGTTCTTTTTGACAAAGACGTTAGAGTGGGATGGTTCTAAAGGCAACGTGGACAAAAGACATTCACAGAGACTAGATATTTTGAAGACTAATAGCTAAGGTAAGTTGTCATGTCTTTCTAAACATTTCATTCTTGGTGACTGAACTAGAACTGTCTGGGATGAGAAATGTGCGAAGGAGCTGGATTTTAAGTTTGGTGGAAAGAATGCCCCCTAAAGACTGTGTGCTGTTAAAAGACAGGTATTATGGCAGTTTGTGGTAAAAAATGTGATTTGTAATCTTCTTTTTAATTTTTCCTTCTATAACCAACACTGGGGAAATGCCTAGAAAATAAGTGTTGTTCAAACAACAACTGCTCTAATTAGTATTTCTGTGGCTGAAGACATATAGGTATCACAATTCTTCAGCTTGCTCTCCAAGGAGAATTGGAGCCCTGTGCCCATTTACCTGCAAATACAAGGCTCAGGACTCCTTAGATACAAATAAACACTGATTTTGAAAGGAATCCCATTAAATAGATAGAAGCTGTAATTCCACGGAGATTTGAATCCATGTGGGCAATTATTTAAAAGAAATGTGCTGTAAGAGAGTGATTTCACTAAGCAATTCAACTGGGAAACTTACTGAAAAGTTATGAACCTACAAGTTAATTTTAAACACTATGATGTGAAGCTATTGATTGGTTTGGGTGAAAATACGTAATTGTCCCAAATCAACTGCATTTATTCCATCAGAGTAGTACTTGTCTAATGATTTTCTTCAGTTGAAGTTCACAGTCTAGCTAAAATAATCTTAACTGTTATCCACAAAAGATAACACTGACTAGAGATGCTTTAAACTGGAGGGGAGGGAGAAGTCCACGTGTAAATACTACACTTTCAACTCTGAAATACAGTAGTAATTGCTGATAATTCTCCACTCTATGGCACTAATGTGTAATCAAGTTAATCTTTTTTTTTTGGGTCTGTGGCCAGTTTTACTCTGGTGGATAAACTGAATGATCATAATAGTCTCTCTAATTAAATCTTTATCTTTAATCTCATATGAGTTAATTTTTTTTTTCTAATTGTATCGTGAAAATACTCCTTTTCTGCATTAACTTCTGTATATTTTGTATTTCTCCAGTTTGAGATAACAATCACTACAAGAAAGGAACAACAATTATGAAGACTTCTAAGGTAGGCTAAGGGAAGTTAATTACAATAAAAGTAACCAAACACAGACATTGTGTTAAGGGTTTGTTCTTGTGTTCTTTTACCTCTTTAAAAAAAAAAAAAAAAACCTAAACTCCTCTGTTCAGTAGCAGTGACTTTACCAGACTTCAATTAGTGTTCTATTGCTTAGTTTCATTTACTGGTATTTCTAAGCACCTAAAATTCTGTTGGTTGCAATGAGATCTCTCTAGCTTCTCACTGACTGCAGGGGGCTGTGCGCGCAGGGTAAGGCTCACAGCTGCCAGCGCCGCAGGAGAGGGCAGAAGCCGTACAGAAATAAGATCTTTGCAGGATCAGCAATATGTGGAAGGCCTCTAAAATTCCATTTCAAGTGTACATTCCTGCAAAAATATTTAGGAGGCTAATTTAACAGATTTTTGTCCCCACAGGCTGCTGAGATTGTAGTTTACCTGGATATGTTTGAGCACAGGTTCCCAAATTGACACTTTTCTTATGCAGTAAGAATTAAAAAACAAAATCCTTGAAAATTACTGAAAGCTTTGTACTTCTTAGTTTATGTATTATTCTATAAATCAAAGTGAAGAATGGGTATCTGAAGTGTTCAAAGACCACATTTAGCATTATAAGGGAAAGAGTTGATGGAATATCATGAAATACGATCTGTGTATTTTATGCTTTAAGAGTTTTGGCTTTTATTTAGTACATCAAATCGCAAGAATCATAAATAGGCAAGTCTGTTTGCCAGCAGATTTTCAGTCCGGCTCAAAGAAAACTGGCTAAAAGAAAAATGAAATTTTGACCTCGGGTCAAAGCAGGTTTAAAAAGCTTTTAAACAAACTACTTCCCTAGAATGCCTATTAAAATTATGGTTTGAAGCAGATAAAAGCTGTTATTAAAACCCGACCAATGGCCATTGCTGCTGAAAAACAATCTTCAAAAACTAAAATCTGATTATTCTGTCTTAACTTTACTTTGTGGTAGATCCTCTTGTGGTAGACAGGGTCAACAGCTGGCTCTTAAATGCTTGGAATGTAATGTTTTAATAAGGAAAAAAATAATACTTAACGTTTTTATAATTTTCATTTTTATTCACTATGGTTGATCCTGTGAAGTACTTAATAATCTTACTTCCTAGTAAAAAGGATGTTCAGCACATTGTTGGATAATGATTTTTATGAGGTTAGACCCAACTAGAAATGATTTTGAGTCAGATTCCGCACCACTCTTAAACAAGAAAAAGAATTTTAAGAAGGTGAATCTGAGAACAAGATACATGCACTAAGCAGAGAGCAAAAGCGCTTCAAGGACAAATTATTATACTTAGCAATCCCCTCAGTGCAGCTGGATCTCTGGTGGCAGGTCTTTTTTTTTTCTTCCCCTGATGTAGTTAAGCCTTTGCTATGGTATCTTGTGTTGAGAAGGTTCCCAACTGCTGTTCTTGCAGCTTTTTTCTTTACAAGCAGTTTGTATAATTCACTGGCCATACTGACAAATTACTTGCTTTTGTGCTCTACTACATCCCCAGATAGTTTAACGACCTTGTGCATTATGAGTGAGAATTTGGTTTGTTGTTCATCTTCAAAGGTATCTTAAAAAGTATATTCCTAGGATATATTCTAAATCACCATATAAACCACTGAACAGATACCTTTGTCCTCATTACACATTGAAAACCAGGTACTTCTCAACATGTGTGGTTAACTCTACAAAGGAGTCTCTGCTAATACGTGCTAAAGATTAATTAATTCAAATCAGAAACCTTTTCCATGCTGTACAAATGAACTTTGCATATCTCACCCCAGGCTATCTTTAATACATTATTACTAATAGTGAATGCTCAAACAAATATGCACTACTCAAGTGGATTTTAGACTACTTTATAAAGACAGATATAAAGAAAATGAGGAGGAGGTGATGATATATAATATACTCAAGTATGTAAATGTGTGAATTACAAGACAGGTTCCCTCAACCCCAAAGGGTTGTTCATCCAAATGTTTTGTACTGTAAGCTCCTTGGAAAAGGAAATGCCTCTGCTTTGTTTCATCTTGTGCTGAATAGTACATAAATAATTACTACAGTTTCTAACAGATGTGACATTGGGTTTGACAAACTGCATAGTGAATCAGCAGTAGAATCAAGGACAGTATCTATGTCTGTCCCCTAGATGAACTTGCTGAGCTGCTGCTCCACTTTTACCACTGCCTATTTTGACCAACGCCTTGACTTTGAGTTTTAAACCATGTTTCAGCTGGCTTAACCAGCTATGAGGCAACACTGAGTCTGGACGCACAAATGATATGCATAGCTACTCACTACTATCTGCATTAAATGTATTTTGAACTTTCCCAATGAACTGGCGAAACCTTTTCATGGTGCTGTGTTACCAGGTGGATAAATAACATTAGGTAACTGAGATTACACAAAGGAAACAACATGGCTGTTAGACCTTAGAGCAAATAATAAATTTTGGGAGTACAAGAGTCCAATAAGCAAACCCTGTACCAAGCTGGGAAGTTTCTCTGGGCTTTTGCTGCATGTACTTTCCTTAACCTCCAGAGAAGCAATACAACAGCCCATTTGCATATTACTAAGTTTGAGAAGTATTTCTGGTGTGCATGCTTACCTGCTCGAACCCCTTCATAGAAGTCATGGCCTCTCTGAAAGACAAAAAAACCCAAGCTGTAACATGACAGATTCTATTTATCCCATCTTTCCCTATCCCACTTCTGCTTGAAATGTGAATTCTCAAGACTGTTAAATCCCACTTGTACCGTTCTCATCTAGTCCTACTTTCTCTTTACTTATTAAAGAGCTCTATATCCTCTTGCTTGAACGCAGCCACAACTCTAAAAATCAGTCTGTTGAACTGTAGTTGATCAGCCAACTTCTGTGCATTGTAAACCCTCTCTCTGTCTTAATCTCAGGTTTTTCTGAAGAGTTTTGTATGATGGGGGCTAAGGTGTGTAGGATCAGAAATTCTTCAGAGAAAGGCCAGTCTTCAGGAATTGTGGTGTATTCTGCATACTTGAAATACTTTGCAGTTAAATGGAATCCTGAAAACATCCTTTTTTTGTTGTTGGGTTTTTTTTTTCCTAATAAAGGTAAACATAACATTTAAATCCCTAAGGATACCTCACTAGCAATGGAACAACAAAACTAGTTCCAGGAAAGATATGGCAAGGATACTGTCAGGCACTACAACATATCAGAACTATATACATTTTCACTCTTTTTTTAATTATCACAAATCATTTAATCGGATACATAAAAATCTTTTTTTTTTTTTTAAATGTGAAAAAACTAATAAGGGTGCCATGGGGAAGTTTTGAGGAATTTGTTTAGATAATTCAGTTAGCAACTCTGTTCTACTGAAAGGATCACTTCCTCATGTTCTCCAAGTACTCAGCCCTTACTACAAATAGTACTAAAATCTCTTGTTTTCTTTAAGTTTATTACAGTACTCCTGAAAGACAGTGATATATTATTCCCATCCTGTTGATGGGAACTGAGGCACTGAGAGCTAAGTAATTAAAATAGAAAATCTGTTCAAGAACACCAGAGTTTTAAAATTATGGTCCAAATACAGAACTTTCTATATTGTAACATTATCATGTTTTTCTTGACAAAAGTCCTCAATCATTCCCATCTGATCATCATTAATGCAGTCTTCTTTAGAGTTCCATATAAATATAAATATGTAGCTGGAAAACAAAAAAAGTGACAGCCTAACACAAAGAAGATACTGGGGGCAGGGGGGAACCCAAACCTATAAATTTTGAGCCCTTGATGTAATGTTAATAAAACTTAAGTGGCTGACAGACTCACTACCCCTCCACGGCTGGAAAGACACAAAAGGCTGCTTGCTTACCATGCACGCTTGGCTCAGTCTGTATTCCATTGTGAGTACATCTTGTAAGCTCATGGAAGCTCCTTCTCTGAGCTGTCTGAGAGTCATCTTTAAGGATGTAGGTGACATCTTATTAATAGTCTGAGGAAGACAGTAACAATTGTTTTTATTCTCTTCAATTTAGACATATTTGTAAGTCTGTCTTTTTTGCATTTTAAACTTTACGTAAATGATGGCACTCTTCTCCCTTAGCTCACGTCTGTGATACCTATTCCTTCTGTTCCCTCCCACCATGCTGTCATACTAAATGAACTTACTTGCATAAGCTTACTTGCACAAAAGCAAGATCTCTGGGAAGTATGCCATCACTTGTGGAAAGCCTAGGTCACATCATTTATTATCAAATTACCACAAGCCAGAGAATCTAGCGCAGCTTGAAAGCCACTTCCAAACAGATTCTTTTGAGAAGTGAAGGCGAGTCTTACAAGCAATTATAATATCTTTTTAAATACAAATATATGGTCTGAATTGCTCTTAGATGTTACTGATATTGTAGCTGATATTAATATTGTACAGCATTTACATTTTATTTGGTATATCAGAGTAGTAAGGTAATAATAGTGAGATTAGCCACAAAATTTAAGGTTGCTTTGTGATCATCTGCAAAAACTAGACAATATACTAAGAAGAAAATTGTGGAAGGAAAAAAATATTAAAAGAAATCAAACATAAAGGTGCATTTGTCCAGGCTGGGATCAACAGATACTGCAGTAATTTAGTGCTACATTGCTCTACTGATGGGAAGCTTGGAGAGGTCTTGCCTTCTCTTGACAGAGCTACAGGCTATAAATATTATGCAACAAACAGGATCTGTTTAAGGCACACAAACAAATGCTGTAAATCTGGCTCTCATGATTATCCTTCAATTAACAGCATGCCAGTAAACAGTAGGGGGAGGTGGGGAGAAAGACAAAAACCTAGATAAGAAAACAGAACTGAGCTTTAAAGCTTTCAGGGTTGTGGGGGAAATGAGTTAAATCTTATTGTTGTTGATCTTTGTTTTCTTACTGTAAACAAGACTCTTCTTCCCCTGCAAACCCAACTAAAAGCTCTGTATTATTCACAGTACAATAGATATTTCCTGTTAATTAGGACACTTTTACCACTACTGAAAAGCAGCAGATGGTAAGATTTGCCTCTTTACATTATTTTCATTGCAGACATTAGACTCCTTACTCACAGACTGAAATGGCAGGTTTCCAGTCATAAACATTAACATTTTTTCTGGCTCCCAATTACTCTTCATCCCTCTCCAGACACCAGCTGATACAGCAGTGACCCATTTTGCCTAGTTAAGCTGGAAAACATGCAATTGCTATAGAAGCAGGAGGCTGTGCAATTGTACCTTAAAAGCACTGGTTCTGTCATTCTATTATTCGCATGTTGACCGCTCGCTTGAGAGAGAAGCTGGTTTAGAAAGAACTAATGCTGGCTCAAACTGTCAGCATTTCCTCTCTAACACCAAGCTACCTTTCAGCAGATAAAGGAACCAGCTATACCTCTAATTACATCACTATGTAGGTCTCGGATAGATAGCAATTCTTAACTGGACCCCTTATTTCCTATAATGTGCTCTTGCTGGCTTCACCTTTGTACTGGACCTTTTCTCCTTTGAGTTTCACATTCTGTCATCTAAATTAGAAAGTCTTTGCTCAGACCAGGTTAAACCGGATGATTCTCTAGGTGAAAGGGTAATGGCAAGTTCTTTCTGGTGAAAGAAAGCACTGAAATGGGGAAGAACTGAGAACAGCACTTAACTAGACTAGTGCATCCAGCAGCTGCCTTAGCATGGCATATCAATGAGGCTGAAGGTGGAGGAGGGACTGCCATAAATGAAGCTGAAGGAAGAGGAACAAGGAAAGAAAATGGGTAGGTGTAATTGCAGAAAAATGAGTCATCGGGGTATCTATAAATAAATTCTCTGTACAAAGTGGAGGAGGGGATTGGTGCTAGGGAACAAGCCTGAAAAAGAGACAGGATAGGCTGAAGTGGGGAGCAGTAAAATGCAAAGAAGTCTGCATAGAAGTAGTTGACATCTATTCCAGTATCTTTGAGACTATCTTGATTTCAGCATAATGATCCTGAAAGCTACAAGCTGAATTTGCAATAGACCCAAATTCCAATAATATACTGTCAGAAGGTGACTGAGTCCAGTCCACTGACTCAGTGGAGTCCCTTACAAGAGGAACAGCTGGAATAATGGCTGCCTCCCAAGTTTCTGACCTGAGCTGCTTAGGGTCCTTGCAGGAGGCTTTCTTTAAGTTGAAACAAACAAATGGAGAAAAAAAACAAAAAAAACCAAACCCTCCCAAAGGGTCTGATGTATGAATTCCCTTGCAATAGATGAAGACACCCCTCACTTACTTTCTGAGATACCAAAGCATTTGTTCGTCTGCAGCAAACAATGGTTCTGGATGAGCTTTGACAAAATATGAGCATCTAGCCAAAGCATCACAGAAAAACTGCTTAAGGACAGATATATCACTCTCTTACTGGTCTGTTAACAGGGAGTTTCTGCATCCCGGCCTGACCAGTAGGTCTGGACAAGATGTCTTCTAATTCTTAGCCTCTGCAGTATCCTTCACAATACACTGGAATTCATTCAGTAACAATGAAGGCTAGCAAATCATGGAGTACTAGTGCTCAGAAGGTGTACCATCGTAAGAAAGCATCATGTGAAAGCCAAGTCAAACATCGCATGCTTTTCAGGTTTTGACCCCACATGCTTACTTCATCCAATTAGAAGTGGTACTTCTGTCACTCAGATTAAAGATTTTTGGCTCATGTAAATCCTGAACACAAGGTAATGCTATAAAGTAAAAGGCTTTAAAAAAAATTTTACTATGAGTTCAAAAAGTGTTAGTACTCTAGCTTTCAACCTATTTGTAACTGGATTCAAAATGTGATTTAAATCATAAAGCCATTTTCAAGCAGAATTTTAACAACTTTACATTCCTCTTATTCATGCAAACCACTTTAGTATCAGATATGTAAAAGCCTAAGCAGGCATGTTTTGAAAGTAAAAAGCAGAAGTACTGCAGATGGAACAGAACAGGATACCTAGGATAGCACAACTCACAGCATACTTGGATTATAGCAGAACGAGTAGTTCCATTTTATTAACACTAAAAGGTATTTGTACATCCAAGGTGTGCCTCCAAATTAGGGTATTTGTATTAGGCTTTCAGTTAGGGCTGATTCCATAAACTGACTAATACATATCATAATAAATATACAGGGAAACAAAGAAAATAAGCATACGCACCGCTCTTACTGAATCCTTCTAGTTTCTATATTTATTATTTGAATGTGCTGTCCTGTACCTGGACACTAAAGGGAAACCTTGATTTCATAGTGTGACAGGAAACACGTAGGGCCATACTCTTGGTACCGTGACGCTACTGGTGAGGAGAAAGACTTGCTTCACACAAGTCAGCAACCTGCTATCAAGGATAACGTCTGATAATCCCAGACTGTCATAATTTTGCTACGTGTTCCCTGCTCTAACTAACCTGCTCTAACACAGGGCTCTTTGAACTCTGCTCCTCTGAGCGATGTGACAGCAGGCCAGTGCTTTGTCTCTAGGTGTTGTAAATTGCTCAGCTGCCAGGGTGCAAGCTACCGTTCTTCCTCTAGCTATAATTAAGTTTAATTACAATTCTGCTTGCCTAGTAAAACAAAACCTCCAGTTCAACTGGCATTTCCTGGAAAAAGCGAGACTTATACCTGAATCCCTTTTTAAATCCCCCTTCCCACCAGTGCATTTTCCTTCTTTGGCTTTATGGATCTTTCACAGAAGAAATCGAGTATCTGATCCTACAAGCTTACTTAATTCTACTGCTTAGCACAGAAGGTGTGCTGTTAGAAACTTGTCTGAACCTTACGTACTTGTTCACACTGATAAGACTTGAACCTGCTAGAAAATTTTGGTGGTGTGTTTTTCCCACAAATTTCTGTGTGGACAGAAGCAACTCATATTACCATGGTCTCATCTCTTGAACAGAAAACAGATAATTGTTCAGGAACTTCTATCAGCTCCATGAACAGTCATTTACTAATCATATGAAAGAAAAAAGCTGCTATAAAGTCCTATTAAAGACATGAAATAAGAAAACTGAAGAAGCAAGAAAAGATCCTTTTTTTTTTTTTTGTACAGGACTTAAAAAAAACCAGTTACACAAAATCGTAATTTGAAGTAGATGGCATAGTTTTAAGTTCCAAATTACAAATATGAAACAAATGTACCCCCCTAAACAACAGGGAACAAGAACTTTTTTTGTTTTTTTGTTTTTAATGGGGGAGATCTGAGTTATGAGGCTGCAGATGAAGGAAGCAAGTCAAGCCAGGTTTGGGTAACTAGAGCAAATGTGGCAGAACAAACTATCCAGTAAACGTATTTCAGTAACAAAGTGTTTCCATACTCCTTGCATCTTTTGTAGTAGAAACTGTATTTTGAAAAATGCAGCCTTTAAAGGCTTATATCCTATTTTTTTTAAAGTTCCGCTAGGTCTGATTATGTTTTAAAGTGCCATAAAATTGTATGAAATTAACTTAGGAAAAACTAAATGTAAATAACACTTGGTTGTTTTCAACTGCCACTGAAACTAATCAATATAATATGCCTGCAGAATTATATTAAACTTTATAAAGTCTACAAATAAAATACTGCCTTGTAACTATAAAGAAATACAAGCCACCCAAAGTGACTGCTGTTAACGTGCTATTAAACTGTTTCAACAGACCTTAATATAACTACTTTCCCTGCTATCTATAACATGTAGCCAGGTGTATTGGTTGGCAGAAAGAGAATCTAAAAATTCTTTTCTCAAAAACGGTTTGAGAGTTCCAGTGACAAAATGTTAAATCTTCAATTAAAAAGTCAAACCAAAAATGTGTCTGTGTATCTGGGACAGGATGTCTAATGTTAATGATACTATGTTATAAAATAATATTCCTTATGCTCAAATGAAAGTCTGAAGATGATGGACGTTTTGTTTTATTACAAGAGCAGGATTTCTTCTGTGATCTGTAACCAAAGTTAACACAAAGCTTTTGTTGGAGAAGTGCTTCTGTTCTATCCAATTGTAAGTAATATTTGAATAGCTCCAAGATAAACTTTTAAAGGCACCTGGATACAGATACTTCAAAGGAAAAAGAGAAAATACACACATTACTCATTTATGAGTAAGTTGCTTCCTGCTTTTGAGGCTGAAGTGTGTATTAAGTGTGTAATATTGCTGTACTTTTTTTTGAGTAGTGACTACATCTAACACTCAGAAATGCATTAAGAAATCAAAAAATACTTTGTGATGACAAATTGCTTGCTGTTTACCCAAATGAGATAACTGGAATGGAAGAAAATGAACAAGATTGTTCTGGCCCTCTTCCAAACCTTGGTAATAAATGAGAACCTATAGAAGGAATCTTT
>JAOXJK010000077.1:25566729-25596602 GCA_025774025.1 Xenus cinereus
GTCTCCCTGGAGCCTTCTCTTCTCCAGGCTGAACAACCCCAACTCTCTCAGCCTGTCCTCACAGGAGAGGTGCTCCAGCCTTCTGATCACAAGAGCCGAGTAAAGGGGCAGAATCACCGCCCTCGACCTGCTGGCCATGCTTCTTTTGATGGAGCCCAGGTTATGGTTGGCCTTCTGAGCTGCCAGCACGCCGTTGTTGGCTCATCTTGATCTTTGTGGCCCTCCTCTGGAACCGCTCCAACAGGTCCATGATCTCACTTATCACTCTCATTTATTTTTCCTTCCCTTTCCAATACACAGAAGTTCCAAAGAATCATAGAAATGGCCTTATACCAAGGAGTATTAATGAGCTACGTAACATTTCCTGTCCAACTGAATAATGAAATGAACCAGGCAAATATGCTCAGTAAGTCAGTATTTAATATACTGACAAGTAAAATATTTAATGGGCTTCAGATATAGCTCCCTAAAGACAAAAAAGTTTAAATGGCTAATTTGAATGTCATTTCTATCACCTTATCTGTGCAACACTGATATGTTACTAGATTTAACTTCATGTTCTCTACCCAAAAGAGTAAAAAAGAAGAAAGAGTCCCAAATACCTGTTAATCTTCTCCATGTGTTCATCAAGTACAAACTTTTCTTGATCAATTTTGCTCTATTTAAAAAAACATACATATTTTACTTGGTTATTTTAGACTGAAAAGCTTATCAGTACTGAAAAATCTCAATGACTTGTGTTACAGAAATATCATATCATAAATGAACATTAATATTCATAAGACACTGATTTTTAATGAATTATAGTTTTGCAGTGTGTATAAATGAACTTGTCACTTTATCTTGTGAATGCTAAAGATGTCACCTCATAATGCAGTGCTTGCTCTGAGCTACTAAGTATGCATATTTGACTGGGTGGTTATCTTGTACACAAGTAATCATGATTAATCTATCAACATATTTCTATCAAATACACTAAGAAAGCCAGTGTAGATACATCTACTCAAAAACCTAGTTGTTTAAAAGTTGTTTAAAAAAAAAAAAGTTTGGTTTTCTTAAAAATAGACAGACAAATATATATGTAGTTTTTTTTAAAAACGGACAAAGCAAATTTGCATTTCTCTTCCTTATCTTTTCTCTGTCATTTTACAAAATTTTATTTAGAAAACCAGAGTGTGAAAAATTTGTTGGCCTTATGTGGAAATGCTGTCAAATGTTTCAGATCTTCCAGCATTAAGGGGCTTAGGACATAAGCAGATGTTTCAGTAAGAGCAGCTGAAGCTGAGAAAGGTTCCCTATCATTTCAGCTCTGATACCTAAAAATACACAGCTTTCTTTTCCATTCAATGCCATCTTGTAAAGCAGTTTACTGCAACATATAATCACTGCTGCTTAACAGCTTTCTATTTTGTCAAAATAATCAGTACTACTACGTAAATTGGCTTATCCCATTTATTTTTCTAATTAATCTTTATATATGAACTTAGTAATTCCAAACCAGAAATAACAAGAGTAGACACCGCTAACTTAAAAGCCAAACAACTGAGAAATAGTACTCAGATTGACTGAATATATTGAATCCTGATTTGACTCCAGAACTTTCTTTTGAAATAAGATCACAATGCACATCAGAAAAGCTAAAACAGCCACTGAATAAATTGACTGTAAAGCCAAAACCTTTTACTTTCATGGCCATTATTACATGGGGCTAATACAAAAATTAATTATGTATTATCAATACGGTATACAATATCACCTCCAAAATCACAACAGAGAATTATGGGTTTGTCCACTGGGAAAACAGCACCTTTCTCCCCCTGAAAATGTTGCTTTAAGATCTCAGATGCTTTCCCTTCAACATATCTGCACTCTGCTAATACTTATCCTATTGATAACTGCTGTGTTTACTCACAGTCTTTCAATTACCTCAAGGTTACAAACATATAAAATATTTGAGAAATTAAAGGAACAACTCGAGCCTTTAAATTCAGCCTTCAAACCTGCAGGACTGCAGATGGTCTGCATCAAAATAATGCTAAAATTTACATCAAATGCATCAAGCTTGCAAAACATTTTCTCAGGTCAAGAAAGTTTCTGGGATGGAAATATAACATCCACTTCCAAGTGAGCAGCACAGCATTTAGTAACTGGCCCTGTAACTTCTGCAGCCTCTGGACTAGGCCAGTAGTTCTTCTACCTCTGTTGTTTGTGCTTGTCAGAATCCCTGAATTTCAGGCTAACTCCCCAGATTGCACTTGCCATCAGGTACATCTCCCAGTCTGCTAGTGGCTATCTAGTTTTCCCTTCTGCAAAGCATGCTAGAAATCCAAGAAAAATGGGGGGAAAATTAAGCAGCAATATATTTTCTGCATGTTCATGCTACTGGCTGGAAACTTACACAGAAAAAGAGAGCAAGCTGACCACAATAGGAATTTGAGGGTTATCCAAAATGAATAAAAAGTGAAGACAGACATTTTAATTTTGTCTGCTGTAGGCCTTAGTGCTGCAAATTAGTATTTTATAGAGTGAAAGGAGTCTGGAAACCCATTATTTTTTAACCATAAAACAAATTATTAGTAGCATGAATAAAAAAGAATTTGTTTTGACATATATTTAACAATTCTGCTTGATTTCAGTAAATCATCAGATTACCTTCGCATGGTAAGAGTTCAATAATTCTGCAATATTTTCTGTTGAAGGAGATTTCAGTGCTATCAGGTCTTTCTCTAAGGCAGGTAGCTATTAAAAAAAGATTTAATTAAAAGTAAGTCAAACAAAATGTACTACTTGAATTGTTACTGCTATGGTAATAGTACTATATAGTATATATGTACATAAACTTGCAGGTAGATCTTAAAGAGGTATCAAGTAAGCAAAACAAGGAGTCAGAGATCACCTCTCACTGTTGAACCGTCTAGGTTTAATTATGTCTGCAGTGATCAGCAAAGAACTCAGCTTCCCAAGCATCCCCCAACGCAGTGCTAGAGCTGCAGCAGGTAAAGGCAGCCTACAACAGTCTGAGAGGAAAGACCAGGAGCCTGGCAAACACGCTACGCTCAAAATATTATCTAACCAGCTCCACGATGAGAGTTATGGGTTATGAGAGTTACACTTTCTTACAGCCACTGTAAGAAACAAATAGGATATCTCTTAGGGAGACCTGGTAAAGAACACATTAATGGGGTATTATCTAGATTAAAAACTTTGTGGGTGTATAATGTCAAATTTCAGGCACTGTTGTCTAAATTGTACAATCTTTCAAGCAACTTCAATTATGCTCTGCAAATCATGCCCTTCAGTAGAATCGTGAGGACAGCAACATTTTCTCCCTATTCCAAGCAAAGCTGCTACCATCTGGCAAGTGTTATAATGACAGCTTGAGAGTACCTTTTGATCCCCGTTAACAGCGCCAACATGGCCAGCTAATATAGTTGTGCCTCTGCATGCACCCAAGTTGGTAAAATTGTATTGGTGTGCTGCACAACTCAAACTTTTCACTACAGTTGTAGGCTGCACCCTTGCTAGCACTAAATAGCAGCTTACCTTTTCGGATTCTACAAAATGTGTAGCGATGCCAGCTTTTAGTACATCTCTTCCTTTCAGCCTAAATCCTGTTAGTGCAAGGTAATAGCCAATCTTTCCTGATAGTCTTGGCAAGAAATATCCTCCACCTACATCAGGAAAAAGGCCTGTAATAAACAAAACAAAACAAAAAAAATGAAGGGAAAAGAATTTGTTATAATCATGCATGTAACTTAGTAACTATTTCTTGTCTTGATTTCTTCTCCCTAACTTAGACACAGCTCTCTTGCCCGTTTCTCCTCGACTTGGTTTGACATTTCTCTGTCATCAAAACCCTTCCTAAAAGCAAACTCTTGAACACCTTCCAAACTGTATCCTTTCCACTGGCACATAATTTACAAGCATATACCAGACAATAGTGTTGGTTCTATTTGCCAACAACTTGAGACATTTTTAGATGTCTCAGCAAAAAGCACGCTCTCAGCAAAAACCAGAAGTGACACCAAGAACTCTGAAATAGTTCGTGCAAACTCAAACTGGATGCTGCTCTTTCTCTGAGATCCTTTATTACTTTTATTACTTTTGATAAAAATACCAAAGAATGAAGAAGTGCCTCTTACACAGCTAAGTTTGAACAAATTTTGGGGCTGAGAGTCCATTAATAGATCAACAGTATTGCCAGGGTCTTCCTGAAGGTGGAGGCACAAGATGCTCTTTGACAGGACTATGACTAACCTGCAGTTTAAAAAGAATTATAAAATTTCTAGTTTAGTGACTGTCTTTCAGTTATATTTTTTTTAAATCTACAGAGTAATTTTTAAAAATTCAAACCTGTGAATAAAATGTAAAAGACTTTGAAAAGTTGTAATTGAAAAATATATAACTACTTTTATAAAAGTTTAAATATTTAAAACCATCACTTTCTCAGTATCTACTTTATTCTGTTATATACATTTATCATCTACAAAATAAGTTCAAACACTTTTTGTAATTTTTAACATACTTAAACTTCAGAAAACTTAAGCATAGCTGCATCAATCTCAGGAATCAAAATGGAAAGAAATAGTGTCCAGTTACTACATCAAAATAATCACCAATGGTGCATTCATGAAACTGAAAGTCTTTTGGAGACATTAAAGGGGGGGTGGTGGTTTTTTCACTTTAAGAGAATAAATGAAACATGAAAATTAATGAAAAAGAATACAAATGAGCAATAAGAAACTCAGAAAACACTTGCAAAAGCACAGATATTAACTGGGAAAATGAAGATATACATAAGGAGTTCAAATGGGGTTCTGATAGAATGTGGTAATTTTTCACTCGCAAGTAATTGCTTTCAATCACAAAAGAGCCCATGTATATTTTATAGAAAGACCCCATTACAAGGATTTTAAGATGTGGGAAATTAGTGGTCCGTGAATATTTCTCCCCCTTGGATGGAATCGAAGGGAGGTTTCTTCCAGACAGCTTCTCTTCAGTGTTTTCCTTTTCTCAATAATCTTTAAAGTTCAACCTTATGTTCTCACTCATCTCTCAGCTTCTCCTCTGGTTCCTCCTTGGTCCTCCCTTATTTGTGCTGCATCTACTGCATCACTATAGTTGTGGTATTCTATTCCCATTCCCACTGATGCGTGTATTGCCATTAGCTCATTTATTTCTCATCCCACGGTCTACTGAGAAATACAGCTCTTCTCCGAAAATGTCAAATGTCTTCTTGGCACCCTTTAAAAGCCCTGAGCTGTATTAACCCAAATTCATCACTTACCTTCTTTTTCATCTGTACTCACATTCTGAATAGTCTACTCTGCATTTTACCTTCTCAATTTGAGCCATCATATCTATAAAGTTGATGCCAAGACTGTCATTTAGTTTTATGTTTCCATTCATCTGTCTCCTCTTGGATATCCTACTACTGCAAAAAAATCCCTCATTTCAAAATGAAACTTCTCTTACAAATGCCCTCCAAAGCAAGAAGTCAATCACATTATTCTCCCCATCCACCAGGACTGCAACAGTAACAACCTTTTTCTCTTTACTGTAATGAAAATACCAACGTTGAAGTACTATTCTCCCCATGCTCCACTAAGTTTCCAGAGGGAAAGCCATCTTTCTATTGGGATCTATAGGGGCCTTCCACATGGCCATGCAAAGGGAAATTAGTTCTAAATAAACTGTGAAATTGATTAGCTTAAGTTGCTTTAGAGACAAATAAAACTAAACTGAATGAGGGTTTCTTTAATTATTAAGGAATTTACAAACAAGATTAGCGAAGGTGTAACTAATCCACTTTAAACTTACTTGGTTGCATAAACATAGTCCACTACAGCTTCTACTGTATCCTTTTCAAGGTTCCTGTCTTGTCTTCCTTTCTTCTTCAATTTTACTCCTCTTGTCCCTGTTCTACATATTCCTCTTAATTCTCTCAGTGATGCTTCCCATATGTTTCTGCTTGCTACTGAGTTTCTCTTAATGTATTGCATATACTTAATATTTTTCCCCTTTTGATAGCATTTAAGAATTCTTTCTCAAATCCCTACTTAAGTAAGAGAAGAACTGAATGTCTGCTGGGAAGACCAGACTACAAACCTATGCCTGTAATGCTGACTTGCAGTTTGTGCTCTGAGACAGATGCAACGCGCTTCACTGTAATCCCAATTGTGAAACCCTGCAGTTGCCAAGCATAAGATAAAGGTAGCACCACTACATTCCTGCCTTACCTTGCAGAGGTGCTTGGAGATTTATTAGTAAAGGACTTACAGAAAGCTAAAAACTTAGAGGGATATACAAGAAGGTGTCCACTATTAGTATAGTATCACCTTAAAGCCTACCTCTTAAAATATACTTTCACCTTTTGTTCTTCTCATGAGTGGTTTTTCCACACCCTCCTCCATCTAAGCTGCTTCCCAGTGCTTTATCTTATCTACCTCAGTTTCAAACCCCTACAATCTAGATCTGCCTTTTATTTCTATTTGCAAAGTGGTATATCTATCTATATCCTTTTATTTATAGCAGTGTATAAATGCAGAGTAATTGTGTGAAAATGTAGCAGCTGAATGAAGGCTTTGTTTTCATTTCACAGAAAAGGTGTAATGCCTACTGAAACAAGTGAACATATGAAAAAATAATTAATACAGTATCTAGGCAGCTAGACATTTTAAACATACACCACACACAAAGATCAAAACAGCTAAGCCCTTAAACCCAAACAGATTTCAGTGGTTTTACTTCTAATTGATCCTAAAAGGGTTTTAATTACTTTCTTTCCTAAGCAAATTCTAAGCTTTTCCTTTACACGTTTTCACAGTCTATTTTTGCTTAAATAAGTCCTTGTCAACACAAGAAATGTATGTAAAGTACGTTTTTTTTTTAATATGACTACTCATATTTTGAAGCAGAAAGCGAAGAAGGAATCCCTATTGTTAGAATAATTTTATGTGCCAAAGAATGTCCCTGTTTAGTTTTTTAAAAAATAAATGTTTCCTTCAAACAGCTTTCTTGTACAACAACTGATTATGAACTTTAGTTTAGCAAATTCATGTTGTATTAATGCTTGAGCTATTTAGTTTACTCAGTTTTCCTTCAGCAGAGAAGAGTATTTGGAGGGCTGCAATAGTTTTCGTTTTTCTCCTTCCAAACTTATTTGTTCAGAAAAATTACATGACATTTATCAGCTAGCAGGAATTGCTCTAATATTTTTCAGGAATTAAAATGATAGTCAGCTTGTTTATAGTTGGGGGATTTATTATGTTTTATTTGACTTGACACTCACGGCTTATCTAATATTTTAAGGATTTCAGAATAAGTCTTGTGAAATGTTTCATACAGGCCGGACAGCAGTAAAGAATAGATAGTATGTGTAAGACATCCTTTCAAAATATGAAAAATGCTAGACCTTTTAAGCATTACTAACTGGGGGCACCACTGGTTAAAAATCCAGTCATTAGCTAAGTGTACATTTTAACTTTAGTTGTAATGATATTATTGTACTTTAAATATCCTCAACAAAAGCACAATATTCTAACTTTTATTATCTTTTCAGAACTTAGTCCTGATTTTTTTTTTACATTATTTCTTAGTTTTAACATTATGTAACTGTTTGGAAATTCTTTTAAGAAAATGATGGTGCCTACTCCTTACAACTAATTCTTGGAAGTGAAACTAAGATTGAACCTAATAGCACTGTGTTTGGTGCCATTTAAGCTGTTTAACCACCAGGTAAGGTTCTTTATTCTGAATAAATGTGTTCAAAAGGGGCACATATTACAGACTAGCCTCATCCTCCTGCTTGAAGGTATAAAGATAAGAACAATTGCAATCATCATTCAGCTGCATCTCCTTGGAAAGATGTAGAAACTGGAAAGTTTGCAGGAGAGAAACACAGGATAGTTTATAAGTTTTAAGTAGTCTTCTTAAACACTTAATAAGCAGGGAGAAAGGACCTGGACATTGATGGAGTATATATTCCAGACAATAATGTGGATACCCTGTTGGGGCCAGGATTTTCTTGAAGGGAAACATGAACGATTTCACAGGAGGGTTCACTTGAATCTGACTGACTCTTCTTGAGCCATATTACCATCTTCATATAGCTCTGAGACACAACATTTTCTTTTGTACACCTCAGAGCTGACAAAGAAGCTGTAGGATCAAACATTAGAAAACACAAGGTACATGTTGCTATATAAATAAAAAACAACAAAAAAAGACGATACTTTGATCTGACCTGCGCACAATCTGTACACAACTGTAATGGGTCTGCATTAATAATCTACAAGAAAAGCTGGCATTTCAAAATCTGTCTCATTAACATTGCAGATCAGCTTGTAGTACAGCCAGTTCGATTGAGTTCCAAATGTAAAGTTGACATACTTCCACTGGGCTCTTCAGACTTTATCTGCCCACATCTGTAGCAAAGACCTAGTTCCTCAGATCCCCTTCCATTTTTTAAAAAATTGTACCCTGACAGTCTTTGTGTCAGTCTAGACACTAAAGCCCAAGTTAAAAACCTCAATGATCAAATTCCCAGAATACAGGCAAGTTGCTATTAATTTAATAGATAATGTTTTCCATATATGGTCATCTCCAATTCCTTTTTAAAATTATTTCATTACTGCTACTGCTTACAGTCAAAGACATTTCATCCTAATTACAAGCACAAAAGTGAAACTTTAAACAATAATTATCTGTTAAAATACTTACCTATTGCTGTTTCTGGCATTGCAAAAAGTGTCTTTTCTGTAGCAACTCGGAAATGTCCATGGACTGAGAGGCCAACTCCCTATGCATGTAGCACACACGAAAGACAGTTATAAAATTACTGGTAAAATAATCATAGCCATAATGTTAAGTAACATGCCTGTCGCTTTGCTCTACAACTAAATAATATTAGATTTACTATGCACATCTCAACAAAATTTTAAAAGGCAGTTCATATACCAATAAAGCATCTTATTACCTTCAGGATTTGGCTGAAATAGCATACTACGCTTTAAAAGACTGATGAGTCATATGCAGATTAACTTCAAAAACCCATGAGTGACAGCAACAGAAACGAGTCACCACATTTTCTCCATTAGACTACTCAAGGAGTTGATATCCTTTTGCTAATGTTATCCCATCTATAATTTTTGCACATACTTCAAACCACCAAAAAAAATGCCAATACTTTTGGAATACACACGAATTGCACAAAGTTATAATATTTTTAAAAGAAATAATAATTAACTATTCTTATAATGTGATAATTACCTACTTTATCAATACAGAAGCGTTTTAAGCAGGAAAAGCCTTTGGCATTATTAATAAAAATTCACAATGTGTGATTAGAAACTCACTTATTTAACCTGGGGACTTTTGTTCTCCAAGTCAGAAATAGAATTCACATTTCGAAGTATGTAGCCCTGTTCTCTAGCAGTTCTTCCTGATGAGACACTTCCCTCAAGAGAGAAGAGCTCCTGGTGTTGTCTATCAAGTATTTTCTGATTTCGGCAGTGAGCAGCAGCAAGGCCCAATAAAAATATACATGTTCAGTTCACACAGAATTAATTTTATTTAGATAAATGCTCAGAGGCAAAGTGACAAATTTAAAGAAAAATGGTTATCTGACAAAGTTAGAATTATTTAGTAATAACACTTGAAGTAATCCAAGAATATTTGGATCACTGGGCACAACTACAATATATGGGTAAAGCAGTCTCACTTCTCAAAGCTTATCTACAGGATACATGTCGACTGAAATGTGTGTTAGATACTACCTGGAGACAAAACCCTCCACTGAACAGTTCAAAAGAAGTTTCTTCATACAAATACTTTCTCTCTCTTCCATTCCACTGTCTCAGCTTACTTCCTTTCTTCACTGTTAAATTTCTCTTTGCTTAGTCTTTCTATCCATCCAATTTTTCTATTAAAAATAAGATACGTTAAATATCATTGGCCAAAAGAAGTCCGTGTCTAATGAAGATGTAATAGATTTTTGAGTAATATTTCTAGTTGTTCAGATACTAGAAAAATGGCACTTTACCCGGCTAAGGCTACTAGTCTTCACAGTATTTCGTACTTTCCATCAAAAACAGTCGGATTAATTGGGTGATACTTGCTTGGACCAGCATTGACATATTTGATAGGCTTTTAAGGAGAGAGCAGAACATCATTTCATTTTGTTTACCTACAAAGATCTTTGGGTGGGTTTTACGTTAAAATTTCAAGAAGTTATCTCAATTTAATAAAAATTGCATCCATTTCCTCACACCATTCTCATACATTCTTCCCTGGCCTCTCTTACAGCTCTGCCCAGCAACAAATTAATTGTCACTGCTTATTCCATTAGGGTGATACATGACTAAATTTGAAAAGATCTTCAAGGTTTTTTTTCTGTAAAATTAATATCTGTCAGTCTTGGATTAATACATATGTACGAAGCTTTTAAGATTCCAGTCTAATATCCTGAGAAATGGGACACTTAACTGATATCCTACTTGATTTTATACCCAGAGACAAAGCCAAATCTACACACGTGAAGTATTGCTGTTTCAAGGAGGCAAATGGGATTTGAGCAAATATCTGAATCTTATCTGCAGAGGGTATAATCCCTTATCTGTCCTTCAGCCCTTTCACCTGAGGACTGGTCAGAGGCTGCAGATCTTATCTGAGCAGCAGCAAGGGCCTTTATTTAGTTCTCTTGCAAATGCAAAGCTACATGTAAAGCTACATTCACTCCTAAAACAGCTCTAGAACTTGTAAATGAAGTGGAAATGTGACTTCTTCACTTCCAACTATTTATTTATATCATAACAGCGTATTTTCAGCGCATTGGGTAAAGGCTGCTGTTATTTTTATGCATGTTCAGCAATAATGACCTTTTTATAAAGATAATGAAATTTTTAAAAATGCTCATTTTGCTCTTCCTAATGCTAAAATTAATTTTTTCTAATCACATATCTAAGAATACAAATACTGTCTATCATAAAGCATTTTTTCTGGCGTATTTTATAGACAATCGGAAGTTTGCATAAGGACTCAGATTTTCAGCTTCAGTATTAAGTAAGAAAGATTAGAGGGCGAACCCCATGAAGAGAGTTTCTCTTCCAAGCTTGTTCATTTTTACAGTGACAAAAATAACTGTAGAGTTTTAATAAGAAGAAGTTGAAAGAGGTAATTTTTCTTTTGAAAGAAGTAATTAAATCAGATTTCACTTTCTTGAGTGCTTAAGCCATAATTGGATTTGGTTTCTAGGTAGCCTTCCAGTTTTGTAGTATAGATAAGAGCTTAATTTCAGATGTATATTTCAAAGACTAAAACTATATTTTCTTCTTATCCCTTATAAAGAAAACAGTGCAAATATTTCCTTACTTCTTTGAAGATCATTTCTAAATAATCCAACATTAAAATAAAATCAGGAGATAAAAACGAGTTCATGCCTTTGAGGGTACAAACTCAGTAATTTATTAAACTGATGATTGTATGCTTTCGTATGTTTATTTGCAACTTCCCAAATGGTTATTTCAACACATCCACTCTATGTGTTTAATCTTCTCCATCTAATACAGAGTATAGATGCTTATTAGTTTAATAGCATTCTGTATAAAGAACAAACTCTTCCAGTCAGAAGTCTTAATGCATTCCTCCTCCATTTCTGCATTTTGTACTTTTTTTTTTTTTTTAAATTTAACTGAAATCTTACACAGCTAGAGTCCCACCTAGGAGGCCCTTCACACTATTAAATTATCTGCAGTTGGGCTGTATTCACTTCACTGAATAGTCCCAGTTCCACATAAAAGCCTTGATACTATAATATCTTTATTAAAATACACTAAATCCTGCATGGTCATTGTCCCACCTTTCATGATTTTAAAATGCATATTAAAGCTAATGTCTTCCTTCAGACTTTTCCAAGATGATAGATTCTTATGGTGAATCAGGCTTGGTTTTTAATCCAGATACTTTATCTTAGTACTGGAATGATTATTTTTTTTTCCACTGACAGCTGAATGTTTGAATTTTGTAAAGGATACTTAAAGAATGAGAATAGAAGTTAAGGAGTTAAGAAATTAACAAGCAATCCAACTAAACAATCTTCAGTAGGGTTTATATATGAATTAATGAAAAACATAGATAAGAGTAGAAATGGTGGTCTGACAATGTACTACTGGAGACAGACTGGCTATGAAGGTGTTTGGTTACAAATTACAGATTTATTACTACATAGATGTTAAAATATTAATCTTAAAAACAGCGTGTTACAACTTGACTATTAGACTCAGTGCACCTCCAGGAGGCACATAATATTATAGGCAGTTTGGTCTGAATTCATCAACAAGCTTCTGAAAAAGCCAGTAGAGTATCTGAATTTTGTTTCACATATACTATTTCCTACTGAATGCCATACTTAAAAGTAATTATGTGACTGTTTATACAACATTTATCATTGATTTCCATTTTTGTCTCATGATGAATACAGAACCTTATTAAAAGTATTTTTCTATGTTAATGAAAAACAAGGTGCAAAGTACTGATAGATGGAGAAATGGAATACAGCTACTATAAATCTTAAATGTTAAGTTGTAGCTGGAAGGCTGTATTATCTTTTACTGAGAATGACCCATATTAGTAAATCGAAAAACTCATCATATCTAGGGAAGTTATTAAGAAACTGAGGGCCACAACAGAGAACCATACAGAGCAAAATAAATACGTCTTTCCTGAATGACATACATAAACATCTGTTCACATACAGAAAAGTAGATCACACTTGTCTATTTACTAATAACCTAACTCAGACTGTAAAGGAGTCACTGCCTAGGAAAGCATAAGCAACAGAATAAAAGACATACAAACAGAAAAGGCCTTTGGGAATGTTGCTTGTATCATCTTCACTAGGCTGATAAAGAATTTTTAGCTGTTGAAGCAAACAATTTTATAACACCAATATTTGTATGGTCTGCAGCAACAGTCCTGTTGTAACAGTCCACATCCAATGATTACGCTCATTTTTAACTACCTGTGAATGCAGTTCCTGGTTGGGCTAGAACCACAAAAAAAATGTGGCAATCAAGAAATAAACTGAGCACAACACAACAAAGAGCAAATATATCTGAATACAGATGTGTAAAAATAGCCAAAGTGCAGCAAAAATGTTTGCAAAAGCCTTAGACAGCAAAGTAAGTGAGAGGAATTGATTCAGAAGCAGCAGGAGCTTATAGCTTTATTGGATCAAAAATCAGTGTAAAAGCAATATCCCCTGCATCCAGATACAGCAAATCTTAAACTGAATCATAATGAATCTTTGTTCATCACTAATGTTATGGACCACTCCAAAGAGTATAATCCATTTTTATCTCTAAATACTAATAGACAAGATGACTTAGTGAACCAGAACAACACAGCATAACAGATCAATCTGGACCAAGAATATCACTTTCTTTGGTTGACAAGATATAAATCAAGTCTATACAAGTATTTAAAAAATATCATTAAAAACGGTGCTTTTTGTGAACTTGTGAATCATTTAGTGTGGTATTTTAAAAGATAAAATATTAATGTAATATAATTTAAATATAAAATATTAATTTCCACATACTGATTATGTATTATTCTCAGTCCAAATTCCTACAGACACACAGAAGCACAACGAGCTGACTGAAGACAGATTATCTGTAATAGTAGCTGATGTTTCAGTCCTGTTCTCCTGACTCCTAATTATTTAAACAGATTTGATCCAACCACATTAATAGTAATCATGTAGGGCAGGTTCTTCTTACAGTGAAACTTGGGAAGAAAATACATAGGCCATTCTGTGCACCAATTCTGCTACAATGAATGTCCTTTATCAACAGAACTTAGACTGAGTTTTTAAAAGTCCTGGTTTTGTTTTTCTATTACTACACAAAACTTATCAATGATCTCAAACTTTTTTTTATTAGGGTAGTCATCTGCAACAGCCATATTTTTTCCCCTGCGTAATCCCCAGGGACTGATCTGGTCGTCTGACGGTGAGCATCCACACTAGTGTTGTGATTCCACATGGCAGACCATACAGAAGGCCCGGTGGCAGTTAAACACGTGCCTCTGCAGCAGGGACCGAGTGCCTGCAGATCCATGGCCTCCCTCTCCATCGTGTACATTGGCTCCTCCAAGGCAAAAAGCAGCAGGTTAAACAGTTTGGTCTCATGCTCCAGTCTGGCCTACAGACACTGTGGCTCGACAACCACGATGCAAACATAAAAACTTCTACTTTCTACCTTCTTTCTGATTACTCAGACTTTTCTGAAATAACTTCTTTCCAGAATTAAGAACGTTTTCTTTGTTTCTTTTTCAGTACTTTGTATTACTTTCTAAGACTTAGATTTAATAAGCCTACAAAACCTCCTGGCATCAACAGACAGCGATGTCTGTTAAAAAACACTCTTTCATGTTAGAGGAAGCAGAACTCTTTATGGATACGAGACTTCTGCTGCAACAGAAAGAAAACAGAAGATTGAAGAAGATGTAGATCTGAAAAGCCTATAGCAAAAGTAATTAATTACTAGCCAGTGAAACTCTTTCTAGTGTTAAATTTGAATGCATTCTTTTTTCCCCAGTGTTTCCCTACACATAACTGGCTGTATATGTTCAGAAAAAGATAGTGTGGTTTTTTTATTATTTCTAAAATTCTGGAAGACAAGCTCTGTCCCTTTGTCCCACTATATCAGCTAAAAATGTAGCTACTGCAAGAAATCTGTATGTCCAACTCATCACATCTTAATGTCTGCAAGGAACCCACTTCAGCAACTTGCATCAACAGATAACTAAGCTTTTTAGGTTTTATCTTAAAACACTTCTTGTTCTTAAGGACAGGCACATGCAACGTAACTGTATTTAAACAGGGGGACAGTTATTTGGGATTACAGGAGTGAACTGAGAGGATTTTGTAATGAAGTTCTAAGCATTTTTTCTCAGGAAAAAGAGCTTAGAAAGTATAAGACAGATTAAAACTAACTGAAGGAGAAAATGAACATTCAAATTAGTCTGGAAATGAGAAAAAATAGCAGAAATATGAAAGGATGGAGAAGCAGGCAAAGATAATTCTCTTCAGAACTTTTTTTCCTTGATCTATAATAAAGGAAAGGAGAGGGAAATAATGAGAGAACTCTCAATATGAGACTAGGCATCTACTTGAAGGCGTAGAAGTAGAGAAAATAGTGGAACATTTAGCAAGAAAGAGTCTGGTGTTAAATGGAAAAGGCAAATCTCTGCAGAAGCCTGCAAAATTCTTTACAATGACAGTCAACAGTCCAGAGGTAGGAAAAGCTTTCCATGAAACCACAAATAAAAGCTCCTTTAAACATACACTGGTTGCAGAAAAATATAATAATCTAGAAAGTACAGCTTAAAACTTCAACTTTAGTCTCAGTGTAGACAAGTGATGATTGCTCTATGATGTGATCTACATGTCATTACATTGTGCATGAATACAAACACTTATTCTGTAATTCTAAAATACTAAGTGCGGTATAGCTGTATAATGCTAACAGCTGTGCAATGTACATTCAGGAAGTCTGCCTTTCTTTTCTGGGTGTAAAACAGTGACATCCATTCTTTTTCATAGTGTACATTAAACAACTCAGTCATTGTAGAGTAGGGAGACGGAGGGGAGAGGAGTTTTACCGACTCCCATAGTACTGACCCATAATTTAAAATACTTGTTTTCAAGACAGTGTTTTATGATAAGCCCTTTGGGGAGCAACATCACGCGTACATCGTTGAACATTCAGTGGTTACTTTTTGTTGATGTCAAGAGCTGCTGATATTCTAGTCCGATTAGCTACAAAATGAAGTGTGCCATTTGTCCCCAGGATCACAGGCAGGAGCTTAGCAGGCAGAGCAATGTGCCAGATGGTGAATATTCTATAATATCAGCAAAGAGTGAATCCTTTCGTAGTATTGTCTCGGCATTGTTTTCAACATCAGATACTACAAAAGCTAAGTGGTACACAAGTCGACCTTGTAGAGCTTTGTTTAAAAGTGCAACAAGTAGCTGTTTGCAAAATCTGTATTCTGTTTTACAGTAAAAGCTGCCTTTAGCTTTGAAGCATTAGCAACAAAACAGGATGCAAGCTTCTATGTGGTACACATCCATGAGTTTCCAAAGGGAGGGGGGAGAGAGGGAAAGGAAGAGAGATTTGGAAAGCAGCTTATCTAGGTTTAGTATGACAATTACTTTTACTTCAGGGCAGATTTTAAAGCGTAAATTAAAACAAACCTAAGATGTTCAAATTTCAGAGCACGATGACTGACAAGAGGCATGACGTATTTATAAAAAGGAAGAAAAAGAAGAATCAAGACAAGTCTCAAGAAGCACTGACACTTCTAAGTTCCAGTTTACTCGCTAATAAAAAGGGTTAAAAGGGTTAATAATGCCTATTGCAGTACAGAAGTCCTGTGCTATGTAAAATGATAATTTTTCATGAACTTTTATATGCTGACATTAGTCACCCAAAGCGTGTGATATGTATGTATATTAATAACTAATAACCATAATTTCTATTGTTTGCAATAAAATTTGCACCACACATTAATCAACAAATGAATAGCTGTTTGTTCTATGAGCAATATCCACCTGTACACTTCATGAATACCCACTCTTCTAAATAAAAATTGTGTCACAAGTGGGCAAAAAATATGAGATTTTAGATATGGTTAATTCTAATGTTTCCTAGTTTTTGAATGCTAGTCCCAAATGCTGCTATCTACGCCTCTGTAAAAAAACTATATGCACACAACTTATATGAATACATCCTAAAAGCAAATAAATAAATAAATAAATAACCAGATGGGAAGATATATTATAATGTGGGGGGAAAAGGGGAGCTCCCCCCGTTGTATTTTATATGCCTGAGGAATATCAGAAGACACCTAACAAAGTTAAACATTTATGTAGCAGCTGCAATTATTGCATCATATTTGTCTGGCTTCTTTTTCTGCAGATTCTTTATTAATAGCTCATAGTTCAAGTGAGATCATGATGAAGTAAAGCAGTCTGTTGTCTTTACACTTCCCACCCTCCTCTTTCAGTCTTCAGTCACTTCAGCTAAACATATTGAAATGCTAATATTCAGTGATATATAAGATATTAACTTTGGGTTTAGATACAGGCTCGCAATGTTTATTTAAGTATTTTTAATGGAAAATAACAGGCAAACAGCAGGTGTAAAGTTTACGATGATTTTGTTTCACTAGTCTGCAAGAAAAGATAGACAGCAATGCCAGGCAAATTGCTCAGAAGGAAAGACTGTCTGCGTAGACATCCATACTCACAAATGGCAGAGAGCAAAGGCAGACCCTTCTCTCCTACTTTTATATCACTGGGAACTGGTTTTGGGAGTGGGCAGATTTAGACTGTGGGCCACTGGATCTTTGTGATGTTCCTCCCCTTTCCTTCCTCCCTACCTACTGCTGCAGTCCAGCCAGCTGTAACTCAGAGGCTAAGTCGTGAAGACTGGGAATAAAGAATTTTATTTGTTTTTTATCTGCAGCAATAACAAAGGTATGTTTTTCCTTACGCTGCTCTGGTCCTGACTACAGAACATCAGGCAATCAAAAAAACAAGGAATTCCGTTTTGGAAGGAGCAAGGAAAAAATGTTATTTGCAGATGTATGCCAGAAATTCTACATATATATTGGTAGTGAAAGAAACATTCCTAAAGGGTTATAGCCACACAATCTGGATAAAACTGGCACAAGATAAGGACAGCTATTGCTCAACTCCAGCTCCTGTAGTTCCTGTGTACTGGAATTCTATTGACTAAAACGTGTAACACACAAACTGCTTATGACATCACTACCAATTTACTTGATAAGAAATATTAATGTAGTAAGAACTGTTGACCAAATCCTGCTAAAGTGTAAGTTTAGACATTTGTAACTATATTGACAGAATCCCCATGGTACCTGTAGCAAGCCTCTAACAACATTGTTCAAGAAAACATCATATTAATTTAGCTGTTGGAAAGCGTTTGCTAGATATGACATTTCTAGTCTATGGGGAGATTATAATTACATTTTCTATAGAACAAGCACCTAGACATTTTTCAGGGGTTTATAGCAACTATGAACTTAATACAAATAATAATGCAATGCTGTTGCAAAAAGAACTACTTAAGGTATCCTGCTACAGCCAAGTCTCTACCAGCAGGCACCAAAGGGCCAAAGTGTACCCACTCAGCCTAGATTCAATCCAGCTGGGAAGCCATCAGATTAATGCTGTGAGCTATAAAAGGCAATGCAAGCCAGTATGGCACTTGGGTTTCCTGAAGGAGAAAATGAATATTTTTTTTTTTCCTTTGTAGTTTTTGAGGAAAAGGATAGCTCCATGAGGCTGACTCTTTGACACAACAGTTCTGTTCAAGGAAGAAGATTGAAAAATTGGTAAAAGGTAAGCGACAAAGACATGCACTGGGATGGAAGTTTATGTTATGCAAGGAGGTGAGAATAATGGCTTTAAGAATAACCAGAAGTGGTGGCCCCCTAGCACCTGATGCTTTGAGAAGGTGCTATTTATATGGACTATTTGTGACAGAGTATCTCTGTGATGTATGGAGGGTAATTATTCTGCTCTACTTGGTGTTGATGAATCCTCCAGCTGAAATATTGTCTGGTCTCTGGTAATGAACTGTAAAGTACACAAATTGGAGAGATTCCAGAGGATTGCAAGAAGACCAAGAGACTTAATCTATAGTAAAGGCTGAATTACTATCCTTATCCCTATTAAAGAAAGACAGCTAGGAGCAAGGAATGCAAGTATTTGAAAATGCTCTTAGAGAGCTGTGACTAAGACAGGAATATATTCATTACACATACTAAAGAAAAATTAGACACTAGGGAATCTTAACTTGAAAGAATAACTAAGCGCTAAAGTGGAAAATCTAGAAAAAAATAAAATTCCTGCTGTCAGAGAGTTCTGAATGCATCAGGTGAAAATCTGCAATCGTCTAACTATTTTTAACCCTGCTTTGAGTGCAAAGGAGTAATCCCAAGACTCCTCTCAGCTCTATACTTCTGTGTAGTCTAAAGCTTAACATATTTGACATTACTACCCAAGTGACTAACAGACTCAAAGAGTTCTTTGAAAAATTCTACTCTGTAATAGTCACCTTAAAGATACTCCATATAAGATGTAGATGAATACTAGATGAATAGAGAGGTGACTGTGATGGTTATTTAGGACCGTGGTTCCACAATAAAGCCTCGCTCAGGAAGTTTCTAAATCATGCATACTCTAGAATATGCTACTAAGGAAGACGGTACTTTGTAAACACAGTCACAGATTCCTCCCTTAACCACAACCAGTGGCTTTTCCTCCAGAAAATGATGTACTTCTGCTTTGGCAATATGCCACTGAAGTTTTAAGTGTGTTTTACATAAAGTTAGTCGAGTGACCTGGACCACATTCATTAACTTCCAGTGTATGCCCCGTATTCCCCCTACCCTTTTTTTTTTTTTTTTGCTGTCAAATATTCACCTTGAATTCTAAGGTAAATAATCCAAAATGCCACCACTCAAAACTGTCTAGTGTACTTTATTTGGCTCTGAAACCAGTTTAAAATACATTTTAATTTTAATATTAATCCTTTTAGCCTGCTAGAGAGAGTATATAGCACAATAACATATTTGTGCCAAAGCCCTATTTAAAACCATAGATTTAGACTGAGCTTCTAAAGCAGACTTCTGTTCATTTCCAAAGAACTCAGGAAAAGATTGGGAATTCTCTAGAACCAAGAATCCCAAACACATGGCCTCATTTACAGACAGTAATATTAAAAATAAAAAAAATAAATATTCTGCATTTCTTGTCTACTACTCAGGTATTTCATTTCAAGAAAATAAAAATCTATGGATAGAAGTCAACTAAAATAATCTGAATAGTAGTTTTTAGTAACATGAGAGTACATGTCCAGTGTTCCCTTCAACAGTGTACACCATTTAGCAGTAAATGTGGTATTTATAACTTGTTTCACTATTTTTAGTAATATGCAGTCATTGCTTCATAAAACATACTTACTGCTCTGAATAAGTAAAAAAAGATGAAAAGATACATTTATACTGAATATCAATTTTTGATTAACTACAGTAGAGACAAGAAGATGCAGAAAACAAGCTCCACAGCCCCATCTGTTGGCTAATTAAGCTCTCAAGAAAGCCACCTACCTGCCTCTAGCCAACAATGCTGAAGTGGAAACAGTTCAGTTTTTGGACACAATTCCAAGTTTTACCAACGGAAATCTATGATATCTGTGCATCACTAGCAAATTTTACTACCTAAGCACATAATAACTGGGTTTCTAATACACTTGAGTGATTTTAAATTTATTTTAAATTAGAACAAGAGAGCACTCCAAGTGCATAGTGCTGCTTTTTTGAGCAAGGTTGAGATTGACTTGCTTGCATTTTCATTCATAGATAAAGGGTTTATAGCGAAATTGCAGTGTTTAAGAGGTGTCCCTTGATTTTTAAGCTCAAGCTAAACCCACTTGCTTCTAAAGCCAAGGGCTTGAATCTAAAAATTTTTAAAGGTATTTACTGTATTTTGTAAGTGACAAATGTTTCTAGATCCCACTGTCTTGTGGGACTAAGGTAGCCAGATCTTGACCATATGAAACAGATGAAACATGACTTGATTGTGTTAAAAACACAGAACCTAGCATTGGAGTGATTTAAAACAAAGCATCTAATTATACCATGAGTAGAATAACTCCTCCATACAAATGCAGTTCTAGTGAGTAATTATAGTAGGACAGAGTACTTCGTACAGCAAGCTGAGCAAGATCACAGTATGGCCACGACAAGTTCAAGGACTGCTGTAGAGGTTTTAATCTATAAAATCCCACTGCAGTGAACCTACCTGTAACACAAAAGAAAACAGCTGCTGCAAGTCTTAAGTTTGGTTAAGGTCAGTTGTGATGGGGCTCCTAGTGCTGAAAATGGTGAGAGAAGAGGGTGGAGGAAAGACAGGAGCTAATACTCTCTTCCTATGTAAGCATTGGTCCATTTAGAGGAATCAAACCAAATGTTACAGACGGGGGAAGTGGATGAAAGGAAAAGCACAGAAGACTACACAAAACACATACACAAAAATTAATCAGTGTTGAGAAATACTACTGTTGACCTCCATTATTAAATTATCAGTAGATACTTCCATGTACTGCCAATGGTGGCGGAGGGGGGAGAGGGTGGAAGTATGTTGATGAAAACCTGTACTCCTGTAGGAAGGACATTATCTCAGAGTAAACTACAGCTGTATAAACAATTGCAAATTAAATAGCACTCAATGTTTGGGGAAAAAAACAAAAACCCAAACCCAAAAAAACCCCAAACAACCCAAAAAACCCAAACAAACCACCAGTTTAAAGTAGTAGTTTAAAGTAGTCTGGACCTTGAGACCTACCCGCTTGTTCTCCTAAATTAGGTTGCATACCTCCTCAATCTAAATCCAGTCCCCTACCCCCAAATGAAGATAACTGTTACTCGTATATTCAAATTCAGTATAAGCAAGTCAGTTGTCATTCAAACTCTAATGGCACCTAAACTCTGGCAAGGTCCCATTGAAATTTGGGTAGCTTGTACTAAAATTCGTGTATCCAGCTAAAGTTTCAGACTAACTGCTGTCTTTTAAAAGCTCTTTGAAATAAAAAGTCTTAGTAATGCAGGATCATCTGACTCCATTATGCTCTTTTCAGTCCAAAAAAATACCTTCCTTTCAAAGGACAAAATTCTATTCCCGCTTAGGCCACAATTGTAACGAGCAATCTACAGAACCTCTAAAAAGACACTAGCTGCTGGGCAGTTTTGCTCCGTCATAGCTATCTGTGCTAGTATTCAAAACTCCATAAAATAAATGGAGTCTATCCTATTCTTCCCTATCTCTTATCCACAAATCTTCAGGTCTCCTATGCTCAATAAAATACTTTTTCTGCAAGAGGAGCTGCAAGACTAGGGAACTAGTCTTTATGCTGGAAATAAATTATGCATACTAGGACTGGGAGGGAGTAAACGGCTATCCAGCTGAGGTCTCTGGGGCTTGGTAGCGGAGAAGCAAAGGAGAAGAGAGCTATCACATCTTTAGATCACAAACTGAAAAGACCACAACCAAAACAGACAAAACTAAATGTGCAAGGAAAGATGAAAAGGGAAGAGTCATGGTGATGAACCATGTAGTGTTCCACTTGCATCCTGTCTTTGACAAACTTAATTTAAATGACTGTAC
Organism: Xenus cinereus; assembly: GCA_025774025.1. Taxonomy (NCBI): domain Eukaryota; kingdom Metazoa; phylum Chordata; class Aves; order Charadriiformes; family Scolopacidae; genus Xenus; species Xenus cinereus. The sequence goes on from JAOXJK010000077.1 coordinate 25,588,988, forward strand.
ACCTCTTTCATACTGAAGTGCAAGAAAACAATATAAATCTAAGTGACAATATGGCAGACAGACTTCATTGTCAAACTCACTGTCCAAAATAACTTAAGACTATTGTATTCTACTTCCTGCTATGGTGCAAATATATCCAACAGATGTCAAAATGAACAGAATAGCATTTAACATGTAGAAAAGCATGGTATTGCCCTTTTAACTACCTAATCACGGTGTCTAAAGCCAGCAATTACTGAAAGCGTTATTAGCACTCAGTATAACTAGCAATGTGATGGAGTCTTCTCTATGTTGCTTCCGTAATAAGGTGAGGCCATAAGGAGGGGGAGTCAGGATCTTATAATTCATGTTTTGGAAGTACTGCAGAAGTGAGAAAGTAGGTGTATTTCCAGATTATTTGTTGCAAAAAATATAGAACTCACAAATTTCTGTTAAAGTACAGCTTAGAACGATACTTTTCCAATTTTTCAAAGGGTTGTCCTTTAATTGTATTTTTATATAGTTCTAATTTTTAATATATTTTGAGTGGAAAATTCTTCTCAGCTCTTATCTGATCTACAAACTCACACTTCAGTATTCTGAAAACTTTTGTGATGGGTGTTTCCTACAGTGACAGGATTTTGCTCTTTTTCTCAACACAATTTCCAGATCCTCAGGGAAAGCAGTTGCACTAGCTATCAAAGAAGAGCAGAACCACTAGATGAGCAGCAATCTACCCTGAGAGGCAAGAGACAGAGGTTCAGATTACAATGCTTGTTCCTGAATTGAAATGTTTGAAATGTCATGTGTGCACTTTATTCAACTCAAGTAGAGAATATTACATTACTTTAAAATGAGCTATATCAGATATCATACCAAGGTACTTAACTTACCCCTCCCATTGTAATACCATCAATAAGTGCCACATATGGCTTCTTGCAAGTGCCTGTAAGAAATGTGGGGGGAAAAAAAAAAATTGTGCATTTTTTCAAGAGTGGACCTGTGACTAACTGTATACATGATACATTTCCCCATGTCTTACTTAAGCAACAGAAAATAAATGGTAAATTAAACGGTAAAATATCAGCTTATAATGAAAGTACTTAGTGTGATTCTTAAGCAATGAGAAGAAACACAAGTTACTGACTTAGTGCATTCTGAGTGTTGTAAGAGAACATTATACAAGTGTCAAACGTTAGTTAGTGCGCTGTGTGAGTACCTGATAATTTAGCCACAGCCACAAAGCCGTAGCTTTGTAGGAAGATGGGACACAACAGTCTCCCTTTCAGCTCATCTCCCAGCCTGCGTTAACAGCAGTGAGTGTGCACTGGCATTCCAGTGCTCTACTGCAAAGACAGATGCATTGGTAGTTTTCAGCCAAAATGTGACTGTAAACTGCTGCAATGCAAACATGTTCTGTCTTGCCAACTCTGTTGCATGTTACAACCCTGAACGTGGCACAGACAGGTCGAGATGATAATACCCTAAAGTACCACAGTTTTATCTATCAGCTATATCTGTTGGGCCTTGAGGAGACATAAAACTGAAGACATGAGGCTTTCAATTACCATTCATGGGAAGATTCAGAAGTTCACTGTGAATGAAACTGCTGCCTTGAATTCAGTGTTTTCAGGCCAGACTTAAAGTTCAGTCAGATTGATGATATGGGTATCCACTGCACCCAAATGCTTAGCTTTTCTGCAGCAACTATAGATCCTTGTTTAAAAAAAGTACTATTTTAAAAGGCAGCTCAATCCTTCAAATTAGTAATTAGAAAATATGACAGAACTGCATTTTTAATGTTGCTCTTACACGAATATATAGGCTAATGCTTGGGGCTCTATATGTTTGTCTTTGATTAAATTCTATAGAAGCATGCTTCTCCAATAGCAAATGCTGTAAAAGCAGCTCCCCTGTGTATTTTTAAGTTGTAAAATGTAAGATATAAATAAATCTTTTTTGCAGAAATCTCAGTCTTAAAGCAATACACTCATACCAAAGTTATCAAAAATCTAGGTTTCATAATTATTTGCATTATAGCCATAGAACACCCTAATTATTTAAAAAAAAACAAACAACAAACTTTTAAAGTATGTGCCCTTGCAGTATTTGGATAGGCTAGTTAGAAGGGTCCTACAACTATCATGTAGTCCAACTGCCATGGTAATATTTTTTTTTCCCCAAGTCAGTGAAACTTAGAATATTTTTCTTGATGAAGGCAAGGAAGGTGCATGACAAACATGCTAAAACTGGAAATTCTGCCAAATGAAGTAAAAACAACTTTTCAGAAATTACTCTAATAACTCTATGCTCTTCTGTCAACCCAAATTGATATGCAACATGTTCACCCCTCCTCCTGTAATGACTAACACTGGCTATAATGTTTAAAAACCTCAAACTGTATTCAATTGAAGTATGTTTGGAGAAGTTTCTTCTCACCAAACATTCAACTGTTGACTTTTACCCTAAAGAGTTAATATCCTTTACACCAGTAAACCTTACCCAGTGCTTTTACTGTTAGTTATTTTAAGACCAGAAACTTCTAGGTTCTTTGCAGTGAACTAAGGCAGTCAAATCCTAGATGGAGTATTCATTTATGCAGTTTTTTAAATGGAAACCTTTAACATAATTTGATCTTCTGCTTTCTGACCAAATATTAATTATTTTCCATGCATCTATTTTTATCTTGGGTCTTCTTTGAAGTAGATCAATGATATTTAGTGTAGAACCACACTGCCTACATCTAAGACAACCATAGCAGAAATATAACTACCCAGAACTGGGTGGTACTACTACTACTACTGGTACTGAACATGGTAAAAAAAAAATACTACTACTTCTATTACATTATCATAGTCTTTTATAGATTAGCAAAGAGAGAAAGTACATTTACACTCAAAGCCACTATTATGAAAACTGTACTGCTTCAGAATTTGCTATTAAACATACCAATCGCGTTGTTCAGCATATATTCTTCTCTGAAGAAATCTTGTGCCAGTCTATCTCCAATTTTCCCTGCATCTGTGATGGCTTAAGAGAAATAAAAATTCTAAAGATAACTATAAGTTTAACAGAAAATACAAGTGAAAAAAATACATGGTAAGTTTTTCTCCTACAGTAATGAAACAGCAACTTAATCCTGCTTTATTTTATTTTAGAAAATTTGCTCAAACTTAAATATGAACATGAAGTCTCAAATTTGAGTCAATTCTATTATGCTGGAGACTTGTAAGAATGCAGGTCGCTTTCCATGCTGTTCAACCTCTCTTAATGTCTGGTAGTCTTGATTGTGATACTTTGTATCACTATATAGAACATTCACTTAAAACTGATTATACTGAAGACTCTGAATACTAAAAATGAGAAGCCAATTAGAGTAGGACATAATTTAACAATAACCCGTGCTGCTTGTTTACCTAAAATTTAAAACAACTGCTAATTTTCAGGGTTTGGAGACTTCTTACAGTTAATAGTTACAAAATAATCACAGATACATTCATCACAATTGTCAGCTCTGTATCTAGCCATCTCAAACATCAGGCTATTATCCAATAGTAACAGAGCTACCTAATAGGATCTGTCCAATTTCTTGTACAGAATCCATCAGTAATGAAAATCTGGGAAGAAAAAGGTAGAGACAAGAACCTACTCTTCTCAGGAATGACCAGCTGCTATTACCAGTTACTAAAACCCAATTTTTACTCTCTTATACAATGTCCTGACAGCTATCTCTGGACAAATAACTTCAATAGCTTCTGGACATCAAGGTGTCATAAGAAGTCAGCACAACTAATCTTTCTCGCTGTTATGCAGCAAGCCTCTGTTTACCTGACTCACAGTAAATAAAGGAAATCAACAAAAAGTAGTAACTGGACAAACTATTTCAAATGTTTAAGTGACTATAGTCCTTACCTCTGATGTCACCCCCAGCACAAAAAGCTTTTCCTCCAGTTCCCTTTATAATTATTAGAAAAGTTTCAGGATCTTTCTCCCAAGTCTAAAAAGAAGTAAATGTTTCCACATGAGAATAAATTCTGTACAAGAAATGCTTTCTCTGTATACTGTCTGTAGTTCTTATTTTACTTTTTCAAAAAGCAAATCAAACCATACTTAAAATAGTTTGTCTTAAACTGAAGCTTGAAAGCTAAATGTCTTTCTGCCACTTCTGTGTCCTATTCAACCTTGACATCAGAGATCAGCAGAACTGCCTCATGTATTTCAGAAAAATGTCTATGCGGAGCTCTCAGTCTCTGAAGAAAGGCAGCACTCCCTAAAACACTGCTGGACATAAATCTCAACGCAAACACAACGCTGGGGCAGAAGATGGAAATATGGAAGATACAATAACAATGTTTCAGGCCAAATCATGAAAATCGTGTAAACCTAAGATGCATGGCAAGGAAAACTACTCTTGAATTGTTGATAGATTTTGTCAAAATGACTGCAATCAATGCTAATCTGTGCACAAATTAATTTGATCCAGTCGATGCTTGATGTTTTGTTAGGTACAAAGACTATCATTTTAGTTTGTTTGTTGTTTTGGGTTTTTTTTTTTAATTAAACACGATGGTGCAAGACTTCAGCAGTGGCGCAATTGTATTGAGAAAAAGATCCCTTTTACAGGTGCCCTGCACCCCCCCCCTTAAACTACACTTATATATCCCTTATTCAAGTAGGTGTACCCAGATAAGAGAGACAAGATATTTCTGTATACTGGCAACAGTACTTAAAATTATGCCACCTTCCAAGGTTGTGCTTCAAAAAAAGCTCAGTAGTCAGCACTACAGATCAAATATTTATTTCTGCAAATGTTCTTCAAAGAATGCACAAATTGGCAACACAACTGCCTACCAAAATACCAAAAGGTGAGCAACTATCCAAAAAATACTGTTATCTAATAAGTTTGACTGTGCATATGATAAATAATATCATTAAATTTAAAAAGACTATTTGCATGCTTAAAATTGCACATTACTTCACTAGCTTGCAGAAACAGTGCCTGTAAAACCATAAAGGAAGGACATTAAGGAATGACAGTCACAGCACCTTGCTTCCTAGTGATTTGTATCTTTTATTTCAGCCACGCAGCCTCCCCCCAAAACACGCATCCAACCAAGAGGCAGCACCACTTCATAGCCTGGAATTCGTGCGTGCTGACCGACCAGCTGGGTGTTGCCAAAAGGAACATATAAACACTGCTTGCTCTTAATTCACTTCTGGTTTTAATATGGGTGTCTCTTATCTATCCAGATGCTAAATTTAACTTTGTCTGACAGCTTATTTCTCTTGTCTTCTCTTTCTAACTTACTTGAAACTGCCTGTTCTTTCCCATCCTATAAATCTGATCTCACTGGCCAACGCACTCATACAGACTTTCATTCTCCAAATCAGTACACTAAGAAGTCTGAGACTGAATTTTAAAATTGGGTTTGGATAACATATGTATAGTGGATGGGTAGAAGCAGAGCTACTAACCTTTATCTGTGGATAAATTTGTCGGATCATAGAAAGATTTAGTGCATTGAGAGCCTTGGGCCTATTCAAAGTTATTATTCCTGCACCCCCTCTCTTTTCCAACAACACTTCAGCTGTCGAATCTGTATGTTTAGACATCTTCTGTACATGCAAAAACAAATAAATAAAGCAAATGTAGTCAGTTACATACTTTGAGTAACATACTTACAAGAGTGTTTATGGAAATATATTCTCGAAATGCACTATTTAAGATCATAAATCATGCATTTCAGAATTGTACACTAAGGCTTCCCACTGTACTTCAACAATTATCTGCATTTCCTAAACAGTTCTTTTGAAACCACTTCATGTTTGAGTCCTTCAGAGTCATAAACCTCAGACAAGTTTTTGAGCCACAGTCTTTGACAATGACATTTGAGTTCATTAAAAAAACTCACAAAACAAAAACCATGGTTCTTTAAGACTGACATTTTGAAAATACCTGCAACAATTATAACAATGAGAGCTCCATGTGTCCCTACTGGCAGCTTGACACTACAAAACCAAACATACACATTGCTTTGTCTGTAACTAACTTTTAACAGTAGAGAACAAATAACTAAATTATTTTCACAATTGATTTCAAACTCGCAGTTGAACGATACGTAACAAGTATAGAGAAGCTACCATAGAAACTAACTATAAAAACAGGTAAGGCCAAAATAATTAAGACTGAATTTACACTATAATAGAAACTCGTAACAAAGTGCTCAAAGATGTGGACAACATTATGTCTACGCAATAAATTATGGCATTCATAACCACTGTGAGCAGACACATTAGAAGTTGCATGTGCTGTGTCAGGGAGGTTAAGAGTCCTAAAAGCTTCCAACTCAGTTAAACAAGATGCTGTTCTTACCAAATGTTGTAATATTACTTGCAGTCTGTTGAATGGCTTCAGCCTGAAAAAGAAATATTGAAAAGATAGCTAAAACCACAAACCAGCTACACAATCCCCAAATGTATGACTGCTGAGTTAAGCAAAGCTTTGTCAGAAAAACTTCTGAATGCAATTGTTTTACATTCTCTTTTTCAAAATCAAGAAAAATTAGAGTACAATTTTGATATCAAAACAGTTGGAAACTTCTTTGCTTACTAGTAAATAGGCAGGAGATACCAGTGTCAACTACTAATGGTTTTGATGTGTTCAAGTTAGAAGGTGAACCTGGAAATAATAAGACAAAGAGTTTGGGGGGGCGTGTTTGATGCTTAGCAGTGTGTATGTCTTTCAGAGATTTATAGCCCTTTTTTAAATACTAGAAATTTTAAAAACACAGTTTCCAAAGCTTCCATCACACCACACCTGCCCTCGCGCCCTCCTGCGTTGTCACATTTAGGTTGGGTTTAGGTTAAACAGCTTGAACGTGGCTCGTGCTCCTGTTGCTGACAGCAGATACCCACGCTGGGACACCCTGTGAACACATCACCTAAGCAATGTGGAGGTTATGTATTGATTGCCCTTGTATTATATTGAGGAACGCAGTTAAGAAGGGCATTTGCTGGGTTTCGGACACCGGCCTCGCACCAGTGTTAACAGGCCGCTTTATCTTTCAGCTACTTAAAAGCACAGGACTCCCGGTGCCCTACCCTAGTTTTTAAGCCCACGCTCTTTTCACAGTGTGAAAGTTAACCCAGGCCTGGCTCATCTCGGCCTAAATTATATTTTTATAGCCCTTCAGGGAGCTACCAACCCCCAGCGCTAGAGGCCTTCCCGGCCCATCGCTCCCTGCCGCGAGGCACCGCCGCCATTTAAACCCCCTCAGGCGTGACGGGGCCGGGGGGTGGTGGTGGAGAAGCTTCTCCGCGCTTCAGGGCGGCTGTCACCAACACCACCGCTTTCCCGTTACCTGGGCAGCGGCCTCAGCACCCGGGCCGCCATGTCGGCAGGCGGCGCGGCCGATCGCCGTCATGAGGTAAGGGGGTAGGGCGCATGCGCTGGGGGGGGGCGAAGCGGGAGGAGGCGGCGAGGGTGGGCCGGGCGCCGTTCCCCTCAGGGGTGCAGTCGATCTTTCTGTGGTAAACGGGTGGCTCTGAGGGGCGGGTGGCCGCCCGCCCGCCTCCGGGGATGAGGTCTTTTTCACAAGATCTGGCTCTTATTTAATTGTTTTTTTTTTTTTTTTCA
>JAOXJK010000077.1:25596702-25611469 GCA_025774025.1 Xenus cinereus
GCCCTCACGTACGTGAGGGCGGGAGGGCGAGCGGGAAGGGGACCCGGAGGCGGGCGGCCTACCCGCTCCCCCCTTAAATAGCCCTTTTCCAGTCAGCGTATGGACCGTCAGAGGTAGGAGGCTGCTAAACCCCTTGTTCTGTTGTTGTACGAAGGGGTTTTCCTTACCTTGAGAGGATTTGGGCCGCTCCCCCGGCCCGGGATCAGTGCTGAGGACACGAAGGTGAGGCCGTTCCTCTTGTGGGTGAAGCAAGCCATGCCTTGATGTAGCAAGAGCACAAACCAGGGTGGAGAAGAAGCCCTGTTGCCACATTGCCCTTTAGAGCCGGGGAGCAAAGCCGCGTTTCGGTGAGGTATTGTTTTCAGCAGCAAAATGGGTTCCTTAATTTCTGAACATCCCCGTTTCTCCTCATCCTTCCACACCCTGTACCGCACCTGTGCTGCCCGCTTGGCTACTGGCACGCAGACCGGCGAGCTGGGATTAAGGGGCTGCTCTAAGGTAGAATCCCACCAAAAAAGTGGTTATCCTAAAAGGTAAAATACAGGGATTAAGCAGCTAACGTGGTTACTGCCCCGACAATAGCTAGGGACTGAACTGTGAGCTGAGACACGGCGTATGTTTGGCGTAAGTAGAAATGGCAACCAGGAAAACTGCCATTTAAACAAAAAACAAAAAAACAAACACCAAAAGATTAAGGCATTTGAGAATTTATGGACGCCATAGTAGGAGCTCGTAATACTAAATTCACTTTTATTTCACTAACTACGTCAGACCAGATTTTTTTGAGGCTGCCACATACCAGCATGAGACATACTGAGAAGTGTGATGAGCCACAGAGTAAATGACAACTGAGTGCATTGGGTAGAAATATAGATTCATCATCTCTCGATGTGGGATGTTCTTTGCAGTGGCTGTCTTGATTCACATATGTATTAAAAAAACAAAACAAACAAAAAAAACCCCAACCTTAAAGCCTTGTAGCAAAATTATTTTGCTGGAACAAAAAAAATCCCAGATCTCAGAAGCAGTTCTCGAGAAGTCCCCAGAGGGCAACCTTGCTCTTCGGTTCAAGAAACGATTCAGCCATGGTTTACAGCAGTGTCATCTGTATTGGCATTTCCATTGCAGTAACTCTCAGGGTATATTAAATTTGGTTGTAAAAGTCTTAATCAAACTAAATGGGCACCAAAAAAAAGACGTGGAACATTTTTGTATTATGCAGTCTCAATTTTCTGTCTTGTACGCTGTGAACAAAAAATAATTGAGAACAGGACATGAGGTGCTTCTGCAGGCATTGGGAGACTGCCTACTGTGAATTAATTAATTGCAGAATTCATTAGGCAATCCAGACTATTTGAAATTTTACCTACAGATTATATGATCATCAAAGATGCAGCCTGTTAGTGTCATCTTGGGTATATACAGCCCTATATGCTGTTTTACAGCAACTACCATGCAATTAAATCTAAACCAGTCTAAATGATACCAAATTATCACAGTTGCCAAATCAGAACCTTTCTTTATATTTTAAAAATTATTTATCAGGATGAGGTAACTCTGCATCTCTCATCCAGGCATAACCAAATTACGGTGAGTTTGATAAGCAGATAACTTTTTTGTACTTCATATCGTATGTCTGAAAGTCTAGATATATTTCACAGACAAATACGAACAAAACCTTTCTGTAGGGTAATCTTGTTAGTGTTGTGCAAAGGAAGAAATCAGTGTGTGGAAGCTAACCTTGGGTAAGAGCAGGTGGAGGCTGTTTGAAACCCTTAGAAATCTCTTAATAAATTCCACCTGCACATGGTGTGCATGGGCAAGGTTGTGATCAGGACATGATTACACAGGATGTCTGTTTCTAGAGTGCAAAATAGAAGTCAATGGTCTGATTCCTCTTATGCTGATTTTAATCTGTTTCCTCCATGTATTTGCACCCCAGCTTCAGTACCAATTATGGTGTAGACCCTTTCTTTGTTGTCTTCCAGCTGTATGTCTGATTTAGAACAAGAGTGGGACCTGCTTGTTTGTAAACAATGAAGTAACAGCAAGTGTTGTCTTGCAACAGCTACTGATTTCTTTCCACTGTGCTGACACTGAGTTTATGCCTAATGCTTAAATTCTTTCCCTCTATTTTTTTTTTCACTTGGTTTCAAGAATAAGGGGTGGTGACAGAAGAGCCATCTTCCTTGAGCCTACCATTCTACTTCATTTTAAAACGTGCTGGTGATGGCTTGAATTTACCTATAGTTTGAGGGGGAGGGTGGTAGGTGTTAGAAAATTGCAATTTTCTCACAGCCAGACATTTAGTGACTAAAAGCCAGTCAAAAAAGTAATTCAGACATCATCCTGGTTTTTAATAGTCCTCCTGCACGCCCCATTTTCTGCAGACTGGAATATGAAGTGAAAGTGTTTTCTAGCAAGTAAATGAAAGAATTCTATAAGTAGAAATAGGAAAAAGAGTAAAAATAATGGAGTTGCATGAGAATAAGTGGAATGACATGACCTTTAACCCTGGAGTTTATGGATGATACTACTATTAGCAAAGAGGGCTGCAGGAGACTGGATATACTAGGGGTGAGCAGCATCCCTAGTAACCAAGCTGGGAACTCGGGAAGCATAAGTACAATAGCCAGAAGGATAGGCAGGTTGTAATTCCTCCCCTTGGAGAAATTTCCTGGCAGTATGTTCAGCAGGTTTGGAAAGAGAAAACAAATTGCAGACTGTAGGAGGACTTTAGAGTTGAGCAGATGTTTTTTGGGTTTTGTTTCTGGGGTTTTTTGGTTTCTCTTCCAGAACAACATATAACTTCACGATGTGGGAGCTCTAGCTCCCAAGGATTCCAAGAGCTGATCAGCTGTGTTCTGTATTCCACCTATATACCCCTAATTAATCATTAATTTTTACCTCTCACTTACTTGCCTCTGAAAGCTCCCAGTGTAGTTCAGCAAGACCAGATAATGCATATTACAAGTACTTCATTATTAAGTCCAGTGCTCCTGCGTCCAGGCTTGCTGTAAATTTAATGTTTTCCTCTGCTGGTCGAACAGCTAGCAGCTAATTTCTCAATGTGGGGGTAGTAAGTGCATCCTTACAGTCTATGAAGGTAAGGAAAAATTAGTCTGTGAAGGTTTGAGGTATAGAATGGGAAAATTTCCAGTTCATCCCTGCTAACTGGTTATTGCTATACTGACAAGCAATCCTCAGATTGTTTTTTCTGAGTCCAGTCTCAGTTGACAATATTCTAAAACACCTCCACAGATGACACAGGTGCAAATTTCATTGACCCAACGTGGGTACCTACTACTGCAGTGGAGAGTCTTCCATTGATGTCAGTGAGAGTAGAAGGAGACTTAAAATAAATGGAAAATCAATCTGTTTCTCCACTCTCTAACAATAGGGCAGGACAGGGAAGGACTGAAACACAGAAGACACATATTTAATATGGAGAAGCAAATTTTTGTTTTCGTCTGTAAGGTGGGTAATCCCATGGGAACAGAGTGCCTTCCCCAGGGCTTTTAGTCAGACACTTCTCAGATAATGCATCCATATAACATCTGATAGATCTGGGATGAGGGCACAGCTAATGGCATGCAGTAGTCAATTTCTCCTGTAACAAGAAAGTGTTCAAAAGGGCAAAAGAAAAGCAACCTTTTTTTCTTTTTTCCCTTTTTTTTTTTTTTTCCCCCCACCAGTTAATTTGCATCTTATCGGTGGGGAGCTAGAAGTGTTTGGAAGAGGATGAAAGCAAATCCATAATGAAACTGTGTGAGTGAAGTAGTTTCCATTTTCTTTTGGCCTCGGAGGGCGCTGGGGAAAGCGTGGGGGTGGCTGGGTGCTGCTGCAGACGCTGCCGTGTGGATGAGGCCGGGAGAGAGGCCCCAGGCGAGGTCCATCCACCAGTGGGTTCCTCCCCTCCCACCACCTCGGCATAGGCGAACCACTCACACTGCATCCACCCTGCTGCCAGTACCCCCTGGGTTAGACAGGACCCCGAGCAAACACCCTCCTACATCTTTCTTCCCTGCTGCCACAAGCAATCTGTCACTCCCCCCCCCTCCAACCACCCTCCACCTACGTACAAAACCATAACTGTAAGGAACGCCTGCTTCCCTCCCCCTTTCCCTCTTCCCTTCCCACATGGCTGTTCTTCTTCGTGGGTGAAAAATGCGAATTTCCCAGAGATCTGGTCACCCCTGAATTTGGCTTTGAGACCCAAGCTGTTTCATACCTTTTAGGGCCACGTCTTGGAAAGCTCTGCTTGCCGATTTATTGTGTTAGTTTTTCATTTGCATATAATTGCACATGTGCAGGTGGGAAGGGGCTATTTGCTTCCCACTTGCTTTGATATGCCTCCCCTCCTAAGAGGACCGCTTCCTTCCCTTCCTGCGCTCGGCCTCCCACGCATCCAGCAATGAGAAATGCTGCAGAAAACTGACCAGCTACCAATCCGCCCACCTGAGGAGGAGGAGCACTAGCAGCAGCAGCAGCAGCACATTTCTCTCTCTCAGCTTTTTAAACACAGTTAAAAAGAGCTGTAGCGTGGGCGGAAATAGCTGTAGGGAGCGTGTGTGGGAATGGGGCCAGGGGAAAGTGAATTTTCTGTTGGTAGGACAGTTACTTCTAGTGGACAAAAATCCCCCAAGGATATTTTACTACTGGGGCTGTCTTTGGGTGTCTAATTAGTTCTTAAGGCTGAGTATCCCAGGTCTGGAAAGAATGAAACTAAGTTTCTTTTTTCCTGTTAGTGCAGGTGATGTTTCGGTGGCAGCCAGCACTCCTCGCTCAGGGAAGCTTGCCTAGAAGACTTCAGGAGTCTGCTTAGCAAATGATACTTGTATTGCATCCTGTTGTGTCATCACGTCTCTTTGTTCTGCTCACGATGTATGTGCTTGATTCTGTGAGAGTCAGAGCTGCCTGTATGTAGGAAGAGAAAAAGGCATGTGGTTTTCACACAGTGTGGGTCTGTATTTCAAAATACCATCCCTGTTGGACCTCTTGAAATAGCACTATCCCAGAATATCAGTTAATTCAAGATTTACTCTAAATTTGTGCTTCTGTAAGGAATTAAATTCAAGCTTATTTATGTTAACAGGATGTTATTTGAGGTGCTTTGCTTCTATTACATGAAAATAGCAGTGAAACTAGTACAGGAAAACAGAACTTGTAAGACTTGTGGTTTAGAGTGCACAGTGGCACTGCTGTTTCTTAAGAAATACCTCTGATAGACTCCAAGAACCAAGGGTACAGAACACGTTTCAGGTTCTGACTTGGTTTGACTTAGCTGTCTGGAACACAGATTTTACAATATGTGATCCTAATCAAATTTGTCCTAATTTGAGTTAGTTAATTGCATTTTTCTCAATCCAAAACTCTACCCATAAATTTGACTAGATTTCTCACCAGCATCAGACTTCTCATATGTATTACTGATGCAGAATCTTGTATCAGACTGTGGTCTCTAATGATTCAAAGAGATGCAATAACAGCCAACTAATGACTCTCAAAGAATAGGAGATTTTTTTTTTAAATATTGCATAGGGAGTGTAATAGGGAGTGTAATAGTGACTCACTCCTAGTGAGTAGAAACCTCAAACCTGGTACTTGAATGATTTTAGGCCTGTGAAGTAACTTTCTTCATGGAAAAGAACTGGAATGTGAATCCTGTCACAAGGCAACTTATATTCCAGTCAAGATACAGCAATTTGTCAGACCCATTTCACAGGCCAGGACTGCCCAAATACAATGCAGTAGGGAATTGGGCTCACTCACTTCAGTGCCTCCCCCCCGCCAGCCCATCTCTTGTAGCTCTGGAGATTTTACCAGGAATGAAAAATGTAGGCATAACTCTTTACACTAATCAGCGCAGAAACAAAGGAAGTTGTGAATAAGCCTAATTAACACATTTGCATGTGACACCACAGAAAGATCAGCTGATGGACTTATGTTAGCAAGAGCTAGAGCAGTATCAATAGAGATGTCACCTTAATGGAACTAATTATCCGGATGTTTTAAAAGTCTTATTTCTGAATGGTGATTAATATTTTAAATAGATCCTTATAATCTTCCACTGAATCTTATGTAACTCATAATTATAATCTACTGGAATTACATACCCACCCTGAGGAGGAACAATATTCCAAGTAGTAAGTTCACGTCACTTGACTGATTTACTTTAAAACATTGGAGTAGTTCCTTTGTCAGTAGCATTTTGAGGCACTATTGGCCCGCTTGTAATTCTGTCTCGCATTTAGCATTGATTCAGTTAACTTTTTAAAGGTAGTGCTTTTCATACCTTTTATATCAATGAATGTACATCAGATTTTAAATGCAGATTATATGCTTATTGTGCCAACTACTGTTAGCCTAAAATTTTCCTTATATGATCTATTGTGGTGGAATGATACTATTCAAGAAGCAGTACAAAAAAAAAAAAACCCAAACCAAAAAAAACACCTCCTCCCAAACATTTAGAATCATTAAAAATCTATTTTAGGAGCTCAACCCTGTATGTAATATTCCTGTTGGCTTCCCTGTTTTATCTGTTTTCCAGCTGGAATGTGACACGCTCTGGTCTTGAACCATCTGGTATCAAACCGTTCCTTCTCGGGGGTCATAGTGAATGCCTACTTACCTCATTTTGCTTCAGTCAAAATCATAGTAAAATAAGCACAAAAGCATTTGATGCTAATTAGTAGCTTTCTGATAGTCCAGGGATTTGATGAGTACAGAGAGCATCTCAGATGTTTATTTTAAGAATTTGTTGCTCTAAATCAAAGTGAGGCTCTTCAGCAGGGCAGTTTGGCTGACAGCATTGACCGTCAGTATCTTATTAAATGGATGTGTGCGTATTCAAACCTTTCCACGTTCCTCATCTGACACCTCACACAGGTATTAATTTTCACTTGAAAAGATCTACATTTGATTTTAAAAATCAATATTAAGAATATTTTTCAAAATGACTGTTTTATTTAATTCTGGAGTACAACTAAAACTGTTCATAAAATAATGCCTTTGAAGATCATTGCATAGGGAAAGAAATCTCATTTAATGCCACAAATGATGCAAAGGACAGCAGAGCAGATTGGAGACCATAAAAATGAGGGGAAAAAATAGGAGAATAAATAGAGGCCTTTAAGCTATTAAAATATAAGCATATATCATTTGTTGGTGCAGATATATTCTGGTTGTAAGTATGAATTACCAGCCTCCAATATGGGGTAGCTGTAAACAAGTGCTAGGTTCAATGCAACTCCATTTATCAGAACTGTGTATAATTATTAACTCAGCAGAGAGGATGTGTAGCAAGTCAGAAGGGAAAGTGTGTGTTTGTTTCTTTGTTGGTGGTTTTGTTTTTTGTTTTTTTTTTTTTTAAAAGGAGTATGGTCATCCTGGATCATAAACAGACGTGGAATTGTAGTAACAGGGACAGAGCACTTAGTTCCTGGAGCCCAGGAATATAATTCCCCAGGGATATACTGCTTGGTGAAGAAAGGCAGTGGCAGCTGTGGCAGGGCACAGCATAGGTCTACGTTGTTCACAAGGAAATACACGGTCTCTGGTATCATTACTTCTGCTCTGTAACCTCAATCTTCCGTCTGCCCTGTGGATTTCATGATGTCACTGGTTCTCCTGCCCAGACCTGGGCAGTCTCTCCTTCTCTCTTGCTCGCTCTCTGTCTCTGCGATAGCAGCCTGGGACAGAGGTTCACACCGCTAAAAGCAGTATATGGGAATATATAGTTATTTCAGAAATAACATGCAACTCAGTGTGATTTAGTCATACTTTGACACACCTCTGTCTGCCAAAAAAGTGCAGGCACTACCTTATAGAACTGCTGCTAAAAACACTTTTTCAGCCTCTAGGAGTGAGAAGATGCTTTATTGTATGGTTAACTGCAGGAGTTAACAGCAGGGTTTCAGTCTGGGACCTGCCAAGGAATTAAAGCACACAAATCTGTAGCTTGAATTAAAGACTGTGCTTCTGCCTAGGAGATGTAGCACCACATAGAATTAGCCTGGGACATTATTTTGTAAATTTAAGACACTTTGAAAAGTGATTTTATTGACATTTGTAGCCTAAAAAAAATTAAAGAAGAGAAAGTTCTGGCCAGCACCTAGAAGAAACATACTTTGTTTGGTTTATGCTAAAGTTCAACAATTTTCTAAGAAAGCAGAGATTTTATGTTTTTTTTTAAAAAAAAAAAAAAGAAAAATCCATTTTCAATCTGAAATGTTAATGACAATCTTTCCCCCCTGGCCCCGACTGAGCGGCTGAGCAGAAGAATCATGAAACACATTTGGACTGTGCATTCCTTTTCCTGTGCTACCACTAGCATCCCTGTAGCTCTTGCAAGCCTTTTGGAACATTCACCATAGGTGAGTTTCTTCCTAGGAAGAGACAGCTGAATTTTTCAGGTACAGCTGTCTGTCATCTTAATTACAATAGCAACATAAAATTTTCAACATACTTTAAATAGTCAGAAGAAGCAGACGTTGAAATAAGTTTGTAGCTTTTTCACTGTTCTGCTTTAGTTTTCACTTCTGTAAAGAGAGTAACCTTTACCATCTCATTGTAATATCAACATTAACTTTCTAGTTAAAACAGTAAGATGCTACACACTGGCGATAACAAATGGCATCTTGACATTGCACAAGAGAGAGCTCCTATTATTGAGCTAAAGCATAAGCGTAGGTTTTGTTTGCAGTGCATATACCAGCAAATGCCACATAGTGCAATGACCCAGGATTATGGGATCCAGAGGACGAGGATTCAGATACCATGTGCTTTGAATTTCTGTGTTGCTTTACAAAACAACACATGGAATATATTCTCTGCTTTTTTAAGAAAGAAAATAAAACCTGTTCTCTAAACTGTTATGAACAGATACCCAACCAGGATCTTCTACGTGTTTTAGAAGGGATGCCTGCTTTTTCTTTCTAAACAAATAATCTGAACACTGATTCGCATGCAAGCCTGTAATGCTGCCATCTATCAGCTGTTACCCAGCTCTACAGAAGGAAATGAGGATTTTTATTTTTTTTTAGCATAGGACAAACAAATCCATGCCATATTAAAAGGCGCTCGCTCAGTCATACTCTGTTCCTCACGAGTATTTCAATTATCTTTTATTCTGGGGAAGTTTCTCACCTTCTCTTTTTAAGTAAAAAAAGCCTAGTATTTACAGAAGTAAAAAGCCCAAAATTCTGTCAGGTCCTCCCATATGCAGTTTCAGGAGGTTTGTAGGGTATTTGCACAAGCAGTCAGCTCTCTCTTTCACAGTAATTAATTTGCTTTTGTTAATTATTGACAATAAGCAGTCATAATGCTTGCAGATAACATAATTACTCACTGCAAAATGACTACAACAATGGATTGTGACTTCATCACTGCATAATAACAACCAGAAGCAGATCTCTCAGAAATATGTGGAGTTATTTCGGGAAGGTGAAGGAACAAATCCTCCCTGGAAGGTGTCACTTCACCTTAAACACCCAGAATTTTTTTGCCAAAGATTTTGGTGACCCATGCTGTGTAACCTTCATCTTTTCTGTCCTGAAATGGGAACTGCAGATCCGTGTTAATCTATCCAATATGTAGAATGTGGGCAGTATTTACCGATATCATATAAACTGTAGCTCGGCCATGTTTTTAAAGTGTTTCAGCTCACTAAATAGCTAAATGAAAGTTCAACTCTGTAGGTGAAACTGTAGTTTAGTTCACTTTCATTTCCCAGGCTTGAGTTAATTAGTAGCCAACCTTCCAATACCTGTTTCCTGCTTTTAAGACTTTTGTGTATAAAGCATGTATATTCGTTCAGCCACTGTTATTGCAAGGAGATCACCCCCACCCAGCTCAGAGTCCACAGATTGAAGAGTTTTGTCTAGCTAATAAATTTAAAGGTAGGTAAGATAAGACAGGTTTTGTAAACCAATTACTGCATTCTATTTTAGTGATTCTGTGTTTACTTAAAATTTGGTGCTGTTGGTTCAAAACTTAAAGTATATTGCAGTTCAAGGTCTTTAAAATTATTCTCCTGTATTACTATTTGGAATGGTAGTTGATGCTTAATTTATCAATTTAGAAAGTAAGAGAGACATGCAAGGCAGACAGGAAACCTATGTGTCACGTATATTTGTGTCCATACACTTTTTCATTTTTGCCAATGGAAATTATAAATAACCCAGTTTACTGGTGGTTTTGAGTTTTGAGTTTTCGAGACTTGAAATCTTACATCTGAGAGTGTTGTCCGAAAGGGTTTTAGGCATCAGGAGGGCTGATTTGCAATTTTCCTCTATAAGTGTTTAGGATAATTGTTTATCTTTTTTATTTCACTACAACCTGAATAATAAAACAACACCCCTACAGTTCAGAGCTGATGGTATTTGCACTCTTTGTAGTAATGTCATTCAGCACTAATGCTACAAAGAAAGAAGAAACCGATACCTGAGGCTTCCCTTAACATTCCCTGCTGTTGCTGCTATCTGTGGCCAAAGCTATTGACGGCACAAGGAACGTTTGACAACTGCTTTTCTGACTTAGATATGACTGATGTCAAGAGGGAGCCAGCTGCTGATGCCTTGTTCTGGTTTCTCCTTCTGTCACTCATATAATGGTGGAAATGCTTCTGGTTTAAGTACATTAGAATAGCTCTGCAGAATAGCAAAAATGCCTTCCTAACTCGGTGCACCTATAAGGCAAAGCATGAGGGTTAGTAGCACTTTTTAAATGGTGGCCTAGGGATCTTGAGGGTCCATGAAACCATCAGTGACCCAAAGGTGATCTCCAAAACCAAAACAAACATAGCGTTTACTCAAAATACTTAATTATAAGAATGCACGATATCTTGAATAACTGAAGAGAAAATAAACTGTGGTACAAAATGTTTGAGAACTATTGATTTATTGTTATTCTGATCTCTTAATTGTTGCCCAGAAGATTACAGCTCTTAGAAACAAAAGAGACATAAAAACAACAATGCTGAGTCAGACTGAAGGACTGTCTCCCAAAAATGGCCCTGAGGGGCTGCATGGGGAAAAGTAAGAGTATGGCAAAGATGGCTCACACTGTTTTCAGCTCAGGGGACTCCTGAGTTGGATGTGGTGGCATTTATTATTTATTTATTTTTCTATCTAGTAACCTGGAGATTTCTCTTCTGTGTGTTTGTCCAGCCTCCTCTGGAACTTGACACACTTTTAGCATCCACAGTATCTTTGCAGTATTTGGACATGTCTCCTGCTAGTTTCATTTGATGTGCCTTATTCCATGTAGTTGAAGAAAGAGTAAATTTACCTGCTTTCTCCATGACTTTGTAAATCTGCTATATCCCTGCTAAGTTGCCTCTTTTCCTGACTAGGCTACTCAGCTCTTCTGGGCAGAGAACTTTCCTTTTCCAAACTTTTGAGCATCCTTCTCTGAACCTTTTCCAACTTTAAAGTATTCTTTTTGAAATGAAGAAACCATACTGCTTTTTTCTATAATTCATATGGGATCTATGTCTGAATTTATCTCTGTGTGAAAAAAAAAAAAAAATCCATATATTATGCTAAAATAGAATTCTTTCTTTCTTTGCAATTGGTTTAGCACTTACAGTCTCTCTTCCTGCTCCCCCCGCTCCCCACCTAAGTACTTTGACAGTTTTGAACCTTCTGGTAATAAACAGTTAACAGCACATTAATGTAAGAAATCCTCAGGGAGCTAAGTTGTACATCCTAAAAACAGATAAAATTGTTCAACCCTGCAGGCAACAGACCTTTTCTCAACTATTAATAGAACAGGAGGAAGAGAGGGAAAAGAAGAAAAGGAATTAGTAAATTACTTTTAAAAGCACAGGTATTTAGAATTCATAGTTGATGTGCTGATTTAGGAAGTCATGAGATGTGGCATAGCAAAAAAAGGCAAGAAATTTTAATCGTGTTAAATAGACAGAGACTATTTTTCTGCTTTTGTCACCTTGCTGTGTTTTTTTTTCTTTTCCCACCCAACAATTTCAAAGGCATATCCTTACAATGACGCATCAATTTTCTGTCTGCTTGAGGTTTAGAAATAGCTGAGCTGTTATAAATAGATCACAATCTGCAACAGACAAAGAGAATGGAAATATTGTAAAAGGTTAGCTGAAAAATGTAGACGTGGATTGAGATGTCAGATGTCTCTGAGAGTGGAAGTACTCGGTTTGAAATGCTTTATTAACTGCAGGAGAGGAACCCGTGCTCCTTGTGCGGCAGTGGGGAACTGCCAGGTGGAATCAGGTGGCACTTTTGGTCAGAGTGCCAAGCAGAGAATGACGTCCAGCCCCGTCTGCGGGATCTCATAGCGCAGTGATATGAGAGGAAGGCACCTGGCTGTTCCTTACTGTGAAGCTAAAACACAAGAGGCAATTACTCTTTTATATACTGTAAAGTCACTAAATCAGAATGCGTAACTTTTCCACCGTAACTTTTCCAGCAGTTCTTGTATACTCTGAATTGGTAGCGTTCATCAAGTTTGCTCCCTTTTTTGACTTTGCCTCCAAAATGCCTTAATTTTAGTGAAGTGTTTTAGCACATGGTTGAAACCTTGTCCTTGTCCAACAAGGCAGTGAAAAAATCAAAACTGGGAAACAGTTTAGTATCTTTTTGTTTCTGTTTGAGTACTTCCTTTTCAAGGTCATGTAGCTCCTGCTGATGCTTCTAGACAGATTTTGGGAGAACAAGTAAGTTGTCCTGCACTGAAACCTGATACCTGGGAGGGTATTATTCCTCCAGTCACATATATGCAGCTGAGGTCCATTTTCTTATCTTCCGAGTATCTAATTCTGTTAAAGTAACTGTGAGAAAGATGATTTGGTGACTGGGTAAAGTAAGACATCAAATGGAAGAGACAAACTTGCTCTACAATGTGTTTGTTCCAAAGAGAAGCTGCTTCCTTGAAACCAGACTAGGTTTCGCAGTAGCTATATCATGGCAACTAGCTTGACATAAGCTATATGTTCTCAATCTTTGCCAAATACAACGTCATACCACTAATGTGGGATCTGGTCTTTGCTTGAAGTGTGTCTCCAACTGTCATTGATTTTAGTAGAAGTTTAGGCCAATATACAATGCAGAATCAGGTTCTTCAATTCTAAATTAACATTGTGTTGAAAACTAAACATATGTTGATTTTTTTTCACTGTCAACAATTTGGTTTCCAGGTTTGGAAAAGAAACATTTCTGGGGAGGAATCCAATGAATTTATTAATGAGCTCAGTAAGTATGGAACTATTAATATCTTCTGAGATTTTGTTTGTCTTATTTTTAACTTCAACTTCAGACTCTGAAATAAACAGATGTTCTAAAGCTTTCCACTGAGAATACTACAGTATGTTAAGTTCTATCTTAAATACCTTGTGATTATCGAGATATTGTAGAAAACAGGTGAATAGGTGTGTGCAATATTTCTGAAACAATTTGTACTATTACATGAACATTGCACTGATTGCCCTAAAAAGAATACATCTGAAACATTTCTCATATGTTACTGATGATTTTTATTTCCAGACAGAAATCGGAATAGAAAAATGGAAACATTACTTTATTCTCTAATTTTATCATGCTACTATTCTGTAGCATGACTGACAACAATGGTTTCCTGATATCCCTGTTTTGGTCAGTGAATATTTTGCTGTGCAGTGGCATGGTATTTCCTTTAAAAGCTATTCTCAGAAACTTAATTTAGCCCAAAATTGAGAACTTAAATTCACAATGACCTCAAGTCATTGATTACTAATAAGGAAAACAGGGACATCTATATGCCATTTTTTGTAGATGTAAAGGACAATGACGGAAAAAAAATTGCTGCTTGAATGCCAGTATTTGCTCAACCCCTTGCTCTCAGAAGGGATAGAAGGAACTTCCTAGGGATCAGAAAGAACTAGTCCGTTTGCTGTGCCTCGGTCATATACCTAAAGTTATTAAAAACTTGTTAGGCTCAATAGTTATTTAGTACCCTCAGAATACAGCATAGAAGGCATACATTTGTGTTACTGAAGCTAAGTGTGGAAGCAAGGACCCATCCTGCCAGGACATAGTGGGCAGAGGAGGTGGGTGTATATGTTGTATTTTTAACTATTCTGTCTGACCTAGTCATTTTGCATTTTTTTTTTAACATTTCTAGGTTTTATTTAGGATATAATGCGTGTGCATGTGGGAGCTGCTTGTTTAAGTTTAAGAAGTTTGTTTTTTTTCTGGGGACCCTGCTATAAGAGGAGGTCTAAGCAGATCCATCTCCAAGCTCTCACCAGTTAAGCTTCCCTCCCTCCGTGAAGACAGGCCAATGCAGAATTCATTGCAGATTCAGTGGCTAAATTGCATTAATTGTCTCTCGTTCCTGCCTGGACTACAGTCAGTGGGGACTTTGCACACTCTCCAGTCTGTAGCAGTGGAGCTTATGACAGGCTCAAAGTCATCATGTTTTTGCACATATTCAATGGCATCAATGTTAGCAGCAGCCTAACATAAACAATTTGCTCTGTGAACAGCAAAACTAAGGAAGCTTGATTTCCTGTGGGTTCTTGTGTTACACTTTTACAATCTCTTCCTTTGTCTCCACCACTTTTAAAGTCTCAGCTGTTCCTTCTCCCTTTCCTCCAGTTCCTTACTCCCTCACCTAACGCCCAGTTAGAATCATGGAATGGTTCATTTTGAAAGGAACCTTAAAGATCATCTAGGTCCAACCCCCCCTGCCACGGGCAGGGACACCTCCCACCAGACCAGGTTGCTCAAAGCCCCATCCAGCCTGGTCTTGA
>JAOXJK010000077.1:25617002-25630912 GCA_025774025.1 Xenus cinereus
CGGGGGTCGCTGCGGCCCCGCGGGGCGGCCGGCTGTGGCGCGCCTCGCCGCCGCCGGTGGAAGCCGGTGAGGCCCGTCCCTCCCCGATTTCTGACCCGGTACCGGCTGCGGGTCCCTCCCCGCCGGGGGCGACGGGCCTGTCCTCGCAGGCGCCCGGGATGCTGCCGTTGGGCCCTTGCCTCAGCCGTTTCCTTCCTTCCTTCCCTCCTTGATGGCTGTCGTGTTCTGCTTTTCCGTCTCGGAGGTGTCTCCTGCCTGCGCCGCCCTGGGGCCCGTCAGCTGCTCCTCAGCTGAGCCGGGTGGTCCCGTGTGCGCCGGCTTCGCTCTCGGTTGAGGTCCCCTGGAGTTAATTGTGGCTAAGCGGTGACCTCGTTAGGGTGCCGGCCTTGGTCTCCAGAAGCTCAGCGTTGTGGGTGAAGTGCCGCTGGAGGTGCGACCCAGCCATCCAAGGCCAAACCCCCTAAGCCTTCCCACCCGACCACCGACGATGGTGTCAGGGTCCCCAGAGGTGCCCGCTGGCTGGGCCGTGTCCCCTGGGAACATCCCCAAGCTTGCCCCTGCTGCCAGCGTCCAGGCATGGTGTTATGTGTAGCTGTCATGTGACTTCTGAGCCCTTAAATCCTTAAAATATGATGCAGGTTGTCAGCTGCTCCTCTGTTTATTAAAGCAAGCATAGGAATAGATGCTTGTTTAAGAAATCGGTGCTGGAGGTACTCTAGGTGTTACGTATGCCTGTTACATCCTGTTGGATGGAGTTTAAAACCCATGTTTGGTCAGCAGCTCTGACGTTTTAACAGCAGACTTTTTAAATGTTGTGCTAATGAAAAATGTGGTGTTGAAGAGCAATAAACTTGGAGTTTAGGGGAGAGGAGCATGGCTGTCTGAACATAACACTGAAGTATTTCAGTAAAAACTCACCCAAAACATTATTACGTTACTAAGACATAGGGTCTCGTTGTCCACTGTATTTAGTAATGCCCAAGGAAAAAGACTGTAAAATGCTAGTTCTCTAGCTTGGATATTATTTTGTATTTGTTTTCCTGGATATAAATAGTGGACAAAGGCGACGTCTATTTCATTGTTTATATTATCTGAAGACCCACTGAGGAATAAGGGGGAAAAAAACCCCAATCTTCTTTTTAAGGATGGTGTTTGTGATAGTGTTCATAAACCCAGTAAAAATCCTAAGCAGTGAGAATATGAGAGCAGAAGCTGCTGATGTGAGGAAGCTGTGGTTGGTCCCTAATGAATCTGGCGCTAGGGCACAACCTAAAATTCAGCTTAATCTTCAGCTACAGCCCAATGGGCCTGAGTTTACGTAGGAGCGCGAGAGAGTATGAACCGGTGACACGACCCGGCCGCAGCAGCGGTGGCTTGTCCCCGAGGCTGGGAATTGCCTGGCAGGCCTCTCTGTTTTGAAACAGACCGTGGCTCCAGCTGCTGCCAGGCTTGGTGGGGCAGCTGGGGTACCTGCGTCCCTCCCTGGCGCGCCACAGCTGCTCCAGCTGTGCTCGTGGAGTACTGCGGCTCTGACTCTGGGCGCTTGACCGGTCTGTAGTTGAAGGCATGCCTGTTATGTACTGTCATTAATGAAGTGTAAACCTTGGCAGTGTAGATACCTAGTTGGCAAATAAAAAAAACTTGTTAAAAAAAATGGAGTCTAATACTGACCCTAACTGATTAAAATATAGTCTAGTAGGACATCTTAATTTGCACATACTAAATGGAAAACATGATTGGAAAGCAGGAGTCCTAAAATGTGAGTTTAAAGTTTTTTCTTTAATAGATGAGGATCTGATAGTGTTCTTGTCTTCTTTAATGTTACTACCAGCACTATTATATCAACGTAGCAACTTCAGACCTATTATAAAGTGCATTAAACCTATTATAAACCTGATCTTGACATACTGCAGACATACTGTAGTCTCTCAGTCTAATTGACTAAATGTGTCAAAGTACGTGGGGGTTTATATGCATATTGAATGAAGTAGAAAAACCTATAGACCAACACATTAAGTAAGTGCATGCCAAGCAACACAAACTAAAGCAATTTTAAGAGGTAAGTGTTTTAGAACAAGGTGGTTTCACTTCATGGAAACCCTAATTATGGTGGTTAATGTTATAATACTAATGTCTCGCTTCAGACTTGAAACAAATATATTTCCCAGCACCAAGTAAATTCACTAAATGTGATTTATTCCTGATTTTATAAATTCTGAGTAAGGTGTCCATTCGCAGGAGGAGTGCTTACCTTTAGAGAGCAGGGGATGGTGATGTGGGGCAGGTGGGTCAGCCTGTGTGAGCTGGTCTGTTTGGCTTGGCAGGGGACAGCCCCCCCCAAGGGCTCCGCCTGGAGGTTGCCCTACCTGGGAGAGGTTTGGGAACATGATGCAAGAGTAAATTAAATCTATGCACTCCTCTGTCATGATGTAAGTTGTTTGCATAACGTTCTCCTTCTTTTTGGCATGGATGCAGGTGACAGCACCAGTCTGTTCCTTAGGGGTGAACTTTGCTTGGAAACAGAAAACATGGTCTATTATTCATGTTCATTACGGTGATGCCTTGTAGGCCTGCTGAATGCGGGGCTTAATTCTGAGAGATGCTGCCCAGATACTGTAGCAGAAGGTCTTTGATCCAAAGGTTTTGTAGCTCAGATCAATGAGACAAGGGGGGCTGAGGAGGAGGTAGTGTGCAGGAGCAATACGATGGCTGCACCCGTTGTGGCAGTTGCACCGGCCGGGGGACAAGTGAGGTGAGCTTTCTTTGGAAGATGGATAGTTTTTGAGTCTACTTCTCTAGCACAGACCTGTTCTGAATCAAACAATAATTAATGACTTTAAAAAAAAAAAAAAAGGTTGATTGAAGAAACATGTTTTCTATTAGCAGGTTTTTAATGTTTGCTTGAAAACTTCATGTGGAATTTCATGTGTTTGCTACAAAGTCAGCTTTCTTGTCAGTGAAATTCTGAAAGGGGTGGAATAAGATGTGATGCCATTTTGGCTGGCTTTGATTTATCCACACAATGCAAACAGCAAGCTAATCTGTTCCATGCTTTCAGCTGCATGTTGCTTGGGAGATTAATTACTGATTCCCATTTTGAAATTCTACTCTTAGAGTATGTTTTCTGGGACTGTATATATACAAATCTTCTACAGTGATTTTGTTAGGTATTTAATGGGTTAAGCTACTCTAGATCATTTGCACTGTCTTCTGATTAACTGTCCTGGGTTTTCTTTTTTCTTTGCTTTTTTTTTTACACTCCGTATACATCTGAACCTTAATTTTGAGGCTGTGCTTTGTGAGTCTTAATTATACTTTAATTCTCAAAGCTTAGTGAATGGAATATTTATGGTGAATTAAACTTTATTTAAAAACAGCAGTACTTCTTCACTCCAAATTTAACTTTGTTGGTCTGCAAATGAAGTTTCAATGCCTTGTGCCGTAAGTGCCATGATATTTTCCCTGAGAGGTTTAGAACGGTTTTGCTACCCGAGTCTGATTTGTTGATTGGTTGTTGTTTTTTTTTTTCCTGAGATACAGTGCAAAGTGGGTGTTTTGGGTCTTTTTTTCCAAAATTTTGGGAAGAGTGACTCCAATGGAAGAGTTGATGTTTTAATATACTGTATTATTATTGTCCTTATTATCGTTTTTCTTTGTTTTATAGGGAACTTCGTGTAATGTCAGGTTGTCTTGAATAGATTAGCTTTTTATCCTTTCTGATCTTGAAATCCTCTTAATTATTAGAAGAGCCAGAGTAAATAAGGATCGATTTAAGAAATACAAAAGGCAAGAATGCCAAGAAGATACTTAACTAAATGTGGAATACCCATATTTGCCTCTTTGCAGCTACCTGCCAAAGAGCCTCATTACAGTCATTAAAATGACCGTTGCATTGTCATCACTGAATTCCTCAGTACAAATGTTTTCTCCTCTGTTCCTCGGATAGCTGCTGAAAGGTAAAAGCCTGCAGGAAAGTTGCTGTAGCTGTTTGCAGAAGATGACTGGATGAAAGATGTGTTATAGATGTAAGAGTCTGAAAGTGGATTTTGACTTGCTGGAGGAATGCATATAAACCAGGCGGCAGCAATCTGTATCAGGAAACTAAAAAAATAATAATAATAGACTCTAAAAAAAAATCCTATCTGTGCAAAGCTTCAAGGAAGAATAGTCTTGTGGTTAACAACTATATTCTTTATATCTGAAAAGAAGCATGTGCACATGTGCATAAACAGGCTCAGAGCCCGAGTGATCTTGCAGAATAATCCCCGGTCTGAGAAAGCCGGGTTGGCCACAAGCTTCCTGTGCAGCTGTGAGCAAGGGACTTGTGCTCCTGGGCCAGTATGATAGGGTCACGGGTTGGGGGGAAAATGGGCAGTTCATTTCATATTTTAATGAAATCTTTTTCCGTTGTAGTCATGTCAGGGGTGACGGGATGATGAGGGAACAAAGACTTGTTTCCCTGTTCCGAGTTCTGTCGTGGTTTCAAAACGTTAAACCTGTGGGAAGACAAAAGCTCATTTGTCGGTTGGAGGACCAAGGTGCTTTCTTGTGACGTACATCTGCTGGGCTGTCTGCTCGCTTTGCTGGGCTTGCTCAGGATCTTTGCAGAAGTTTCAATTTGCATGTTAGGGCTTTGTTGTTTGTTTGTGCCTCTTTGCGAGGTTTTGGGGAAGATAGCTTCAAAACTGTTACTCCAGGTTTTCAGGGATGTTCCTTACCGCTCTGCAGCCTCTCTGGTCTCACTTGTCCTGGCTGAACTGATGACATTCAGCAGGCCTCTACCTAAACTTCATGCTCTGTTCTGCCTCAAACGAGTTAAAATTTATATTCACACTGAAATTCATTCTGTTTACTTTCTGAACTTCTCTTCCTCACTCCTATTCTCTGTTGTTCATTTTAAACTTGACGGTAGTGCTGTCTTCTATCCTCATACTGTCTTGTGGGTCAGAAGAAGTTTTTGCAAAGCGGAGATGCAGTATTTTAAGGCTGTGATTAAAATAACCAGTAGGTAACTAGTCTCTTCTCACTCACAAGTACGTTCTTTTTCCATCTGTTTGATTTGCTGCACATTCAATCCCTGACTGGCACGGGTTTTTTGTCAGTAGAAGGAAAGCCCTGTAGATTATTAAATTTTTGGTAGATTTTTTTTCAGTAACAATACCACATTGTCAGTTTTCTCATTTTCAGTCATTTATTTTTAGAATTTAAAAAATTGCTAAATAAAATCACTTTCAAAAACCTGACTCCTAAACAAACTAGTGATCAAAACATTAAAGAATGCCATATGGCTCCTACCAGTTTTGATGCTGTTATATTTCTGAAGAGTATATTCTGTGTTATTAATAATATTCAGTGAAACACTCTTAGGGTAGGAAAATATTTACTGAAATTATTATGCAACGCACTTTTCATAGCATTCTTACCCAGGATGTTCTAGTCAAAATACTAGGAGTGGATCTTCTGGATTAATCCTTGCTCACAACAGGTCAGAAGAAGATGGATGCTGGGGGAGATAAAAGTTGTGGAGGGGGAAAGAAGGTGCAGCAACTGAAGTGTTTGAAGATTAGCAGTAAAACATTTTTTTTAATATACCCACTATTCATACAATGAATAAAATTGAAGTCCCATCCCAATGGAAAAAGAAAACTGAATTAAAAAACATTGAATACTAATGGCTCTGAAAGCCCTTGATATAATTTATCTGAAATCAGATGGTTCAGAGCTCATATATAGCAATAAGAAATATGGCTGCATTGTTTAAATCGAGGTAATTTCAATTAATACTTGCAGAGAAGTTGTCCTGACATCCAACTGGTTGAAATGTGAGTTCTATCTTGTCATGTCACGGGGACAGGGGAGGAAATTTATTCTTCAAAATTACATGCTATAAAGCTCTGATACAGATAGTAAGCAAGCTGCTGTAAATAGTTGAGTATATACTGGTTTTGGTAGGAATAACACTGAAGCCTCAGTTACGTCACCCTGACATAAGTGGGGCCCTGCACAAGTTCTAGAGTCTTTGTTGTCAAAGCGAGGTGAGGCATAATAAATGACAAAACCAAAATATATTAAATGTCCCACTTTCTCATAATGAACATGAGCTAATCTTCCTACTTTAAATTTACAGATACTAATATAGCAAAAATAGTTGCCTAATATAATGATTTTGAGCTGGTAGCCTGCTGGCAGAGCTTTTTTTTTTTTAAATTCCTTGAAAGGAAAGCTTCTATTAGCTAGCCTAGCTTGTTAGGGTGGTTTGTTGATTTTAGATGTGAAAGCTGGTTGGTCAAATCAAAGTCTTAGCAGTGATTATTTTTCACTGTTGCTTGTCAGTTTTGCAGTCTTTTTCTTCTGGAAAGGATAACCGTGGGCATCTGCAGTACAGTTGTTATCCTAATTTTGAGGGTCCCTTGTTTAATCTTGTAGCCCCATCCTAATTTCCACCTCTCTTCCCATTCAGCCTAGAAATTCAAGCCTCCTACCAATTTCTGCTGTGGTTGTGGAGTGCTTAGAAAATCACATTTCAAGAGAAGATTGATGAACCTTTTGAAGGCCTTCACAAGGCTTTGGGTGATAAATTGTTTTGGTAATTAAAAAAAAAAAAAGAATATATATGTGGCTGCATTATTAAATTACGGAATCATGGCTACCCTTCAGTATAGCAGGGAATACTAGAAATAAAGCAGTTAGCCTTGAGGGAGAAAAAGACAACTTGAAAGAAGAGACTTGCAAATGCTTGCACTTAATTGCTACAGTAACTTTGAATATATGTTATTTTCTGCCCAAAACATGAAAGATGTTTTATTGGACAACAGTAAAGCTGCCGTTGGGAGAACTTCACAGAATTGGCCAATAAACACATTTTTATTGATGCTGCCATGTACCGCTAGTTAGTCTAGACAAATGGCCTTCCCCGCTCTGATATTGCACGTATTGCTCAGGAATGTCACTTATAAAAGAGAAGCTGTCTTTGTCCTTGGTTACTGGCTTTGCAGGTCTGTTCCCGCGTGGTACCTTAACCGTGTTATGTTTTATTTGTTTGCAGGGTAGCCCTAGTTCCTTGAGAGCTCACCAGGTATTGGATGCTTGTGGTAAACCATGGCAGCTGATGATAAGGTTGCCATTTTAACCGACGACGAAGAAGAACAGAAGAGAAAGTATGTGCTTGCTGATCCTTTCAATGGCATTTCCAAGGATCAAGACTTGCCACCCCAAAATGAATCCCCTTCGACGGAGACAACCACTGTCCCAGATGAAGAGCTAGATTGGTTAGAAAAGCACTGCGTCAAAATAAACAACGATCTTCTGATCTCGAAGGTCTTTTATTTTTTCTTCTATTCTGCATACGGCTCTCTCTACCCCTTGCTGCCTGTGTATTACAAGCAGCTGGGTATGTCACCCAGTCAGAGCGGACTTCTGGTGGGCATCAGGTACTTTATTGAGTTTTGCAGCGCTCCCTTCTGGGGAGTGGTGGCAGATCGCTTCAAGAAAGGGAAGATTGTCCTCCTCTTTTCGCTTCTATGCTGGGTTTTATTTAACCTGGGGATTGGATTTGTTAGACCAGCTACCTTAAGATGCGTACCAAAAGGCCTTCCCCCAGCCCACCCCACCAATGCAAGCAGCCTTTTAACAACAGTTTCGCAAAATGCCTCGATGTCTTCTCTGCTAACCACAGTGAGTACTGCATCCCCGAAAGTTCGTGGGAAGAGAGACCTGCTCACTTCCAGTCCCGTCACTTTGGAAACGACAGGGACAGCCAATCCTGAAATAACATTTCTGTTACCTACACAGAGCAGTGATGTGGAGTTTGTCTTGGAAAACAGTACCAACTTGATTTTAAAAAACACCACCACTAGCCCGGTCTCACCTGGGAACGCGACTCCAAGTACCACCCCAGCTGCCATCACCACAAAGCCGATGCCTTCTGACCAAGCTGTGCTTGTTTATGACCAACAAGAAGTAGAAGCCATCTTTCTACTCATACTGCTGGTTGTCATAATAGGAGAATTTTTCAGTGCTTCCTCTGTTACTATTGTGGACACCGTAACTCTGCAGTACCTCGGCAAACACAGGGACCGGTATGGATTGCAGCGTATGTGGGGGTCTCTGGGCTGGGGGCTGGCCATGCTCTCCGTGGGAATTGGCATTGACTATACCCACACAGATGTTGGCATTGAAGGTCAAGGATGTAAAGCTCCCGAGTACAAGAACTACAGGATAGTTTTCATCGTTTTTGGTGTTCTGATGACAATGGCATTAATTGTGGCCACCCAGTTTCGATTTCATTACGCGCACTTCAAGCAAGATGAAAATAAGAGAAAAGAGGTAGAAATCTCACAGGTGGACAGAAGTGGCTCCAACGAATCCTCTGATAACACTCCTACCAGTATGAGCCAGTCCCAGTCTTTCAGTTTTTGGGACCTAATAAAACTGCTGTGTAGTATCCAGTACGGCTCCGTGCTCTTCGTGGCCTGGTTCATGGGGTTTGGATATGGCTTTGTGTTCACCTTTCTTTACTGGCACTTGGAAGACCTGAATGGCACCACCACTCTCTTTGGAGTTTGTTCTGTGCTCAGTCACGTGTCTGAGCTGACTGCCTACTTCTTCAGCCACAAATTGATTGAGTTGGTTGGCCACATCAGGTAAGATGTTAGCCATCGTTAAAGAGCTATACAAAAAATGTTGCATTTCAGGCCTAGCCTTGCATTGCAAAGTGAAATTCAAGTTAATCCTTTTATTTTAAAGTTCTGAGTTCTGCTCAGTTACATAGCTTGCCTGATGGAGTTTTGTTTATTTATAGGAGTTGAAAGTGCTCTGAAATGCTTCCTTTGCATTTTAGTTGTGTGTTTGTATGTGCATTATGCCTGACACCGTAACCTTTTGCAGACGGTTCCAGAAGACATCCTAGTTAGAGATCTTTACAAATTGTCACCCACTCAAGGATTGTCTGTTTTGATGTATAAATACTGTTAATTTTACAATATTTTTACTGCGACTAGCAGCGTTCTGGAAACCTCCAGCCTGCTTCTCCTCATGGGGCAGTTCTTTGCCCCCACAGTAGGCTGGAAAGGTGTCACTTGCACGCTGGGAGGGGAGGAGGATGAGATGAAGCAGGGAGGTGAGCACCTCCTGTGCACATGCCCCGGTAATCAGACTCTGGGTGTTGGCAGAATGAGGTTGCAGCCTGGTGGTGTCACTTACCAGCTCAGTTCCTTGCTCTCTTCCTTTAGTTGTGTGTGAGCTACTGAAGTGAGATGGCTGTGCAGGGTTTCTCCCCTCCTTTTTGCCTTCTGTAAAGAACTACTTCCAGCATGTTAGTTTTCTACAAAACTCACAATTGATTTAATTTCCGCATATTCTAAATCCCTTTGCTACTCTTTAAAAAAAGCTCAGGGGAGGAAAGATAGGCGGGAATCTGAGTTAATGAAATCATAAAGTTTGAGGTTTTTTTATATTTACTCAGGTACTCTGTGCAACTGAGCAGAGAGCTGTGTGCTGTTAGATTCTTGTCTTTTCCAAATGCCGTGTTTATAATCATATGGTCATTGAGATGTAAGTTTTTTTAAGCCGACTGCACTAGTTTTTTTGTGCATTCTGTTTCGTGGTTTTGCTCTTCGGGGTATTTTTTGTTTTGCTTTTATTGGGATGAATTTTTTTGATTCACTTGACCTCTACTAAAAATGTTTGAGATGCTTAGCACGGTAATTTAAGAAATTACTTAAAAGATGGGTTGGGTTTTTTTCCTTTGAACCGAGGAGGATCTCTTTACTTTGAGTCAGTCTCTTAATCTCTGAATTTGACAATAATTAGTATGAGAAAACATGACACCTTGCACGCAAAGACTGGAGGAAGGATATGATGATGGAGGAGTGGTGAGAACAGATCACAATCGTGACAGCTAAAGCTAGCTTGGGTATGCTCTTTCCATGTATATTGTTATAGTACAAAATTTATGCTTAGACTTCAGCTAGAGAAAGAATGAAAAGCAAAAGAAAAACAAAAGAATGGTAGTCCTGTGAATACGATGAAATAGAAGGGGATAGAAGCATTGGCCAGTAAAAAGGGAGATGATGTACAGGATTAACTCCTGTTGTTTTTTTTTCCTTTGCACTGTTAAGCCTATGAAGCCAAGATTGGATCAAGATTAAGTTGTTTAAACACTAGCTCCTATTAGCAATGAAACAACATCCTTTATACCTACACCTGGGAAACGCACATTAGTCATATTTTAATGTTACCTAATGCTTACTTGTATTTAGTCATCACAGTTTATGAGATGCCTCTTCCTGGTTGCCTTTTGTCTTGTACTTTTTGAACTTTGTATAATGCATGGTTTGTTCAAGAGGAGGCAACTTTTTTTGTGAGGAATGTATAGGAGACCATGGCTCATATTCTTTGATAGTTCTGTATGTGTCTGTTGCCTTATAGTACAGATATTCATTCTCCCATTAATAAGAACTAATAGCCTCGAACAGCATTTGGAATCTTTTTTTTTTTTTTTTAATAGCTCAAAATTCCTTCTTTACTGTTTTGGCATAAAAGCAGTTATATGTTTATGGGAATTCTGCTGTAAGGTCTTGTATGAAATAAGATAGAAGTACCTTTTAATCCACAGCTAGCTGTGAATATTTCACAGTTAGAGGGAAGGTGACTTGACGTCTCTTTTTGGTAAGGTGACTTCAGTGCTGAGGTGGGTCTCACCATACATTGACTTCTCTCACTAATGTTTAAAACAAAAAGTGAAAGGGTATTTGCTCTTTTTCTTCTGGGTTCTTAGACTCCTAGACGTAGACAGTCTTTCTGCAGTACTTATTACATACATTATCATTCAATCTTTCCTTCCTGTCCTAATTCTTTGAAGACAGGCATGATTACCAGAATTGCATGCACTGGCACGGTAGCAGGAAAAAATGTTATTGACTGTCCTTTGCAGAACTACAAGAACACAGGCTTTACAGCTTTGCCATGGAGAAGCTCGGTTCTCCTTTTCTAGCCTTGTAAAGCTTTCTGTTTCTACCATCCTATGTGTTGGCATATCAGATCCTTAGAACATTTTGAAACCTATTCTGTTTTCACAGCTTTTTTAAAATTAATACTCAAATTATTGTCCAAGCATTCTAAGCATGACCATACTAAACATATGCTGATTAAAATGCCTGATTTCTGACTTCATTAGCTTTGCTGTTCATGCACACGTGCACTGCATGTGTGCATATGTTACACATGCTGCTACCGTTTCTAACATTGTATATTAGCAGGTCATTAGATGGAGTAATGACAGTGGTCTGTTCAGCTAGAAAGCTGTTCTGTGATTGTACAGATTTACGAGGGGAAGGAATATTGCAGATGTTAGAAGGGTATTTTTTGCTTTGCCTCCTCCGGCCACCTTCTGAGAGATGACAGAGTAGATTTTCCTTTAAAAGTAAACTAAAGAGTTAAAAAGAAACGTGTCATCAGGAAGTGTGGTGAAAGCCACAAGTTCTTTCAGAGGATATTGTGACAGAAAAACGCACAATCCTGGCTGTCTGATATTTAGACAGCATTGTTGAATGGTATAGAACTGTAGAATGGTTCGGGTTGGAAGGGACCTAAAAGATCATTGAGTTTCAACCCCCCTGCCATGGGCAGGGACACCTGCCACTAGCCCAGGTTGCTCAAAGCCCCATCCAGCCTTGTCTTGAACACCTCCAGGGATGGAGCACCCACAGCTTCTCTGGGTGACCTGTTCCAGTGTCTCACCACCCCCACAGTAAAGAATTTCTTCCTAACACCTAACCTAAATCTCCCCTCTTTCAGTTTAAAACCGTTGCCCCTCGTCCTGTCGCTCCACTCCCTGACGAAGCGTCCCTCCCCATCTCTTCTGTAGGCCCCTGTTAGGTACTGGAAGCACTCCTAACTGCCATTGAGTTTAGGAAGATGATGTTAATCTCTCAAAATAACCTCCTACTTGAGGTTAAACTTGAATGTGTTTATTTGACCACAATTCCAGCAGGTGAGTTTTTATAGGAAGGAGAGACTGGTAGTCATGGCTGTAAACAGCTTAGTCTCCTTAACATAAATATAGTTTCAGTGCTTTAAATGTTTAACCTGTAACTTGAATATGGTGTCTCTGTGGATACTGCATGTAGGTTTCATAAGGAACATCTGTTTGTGTTATCCACTTAGGTCTGATAAAGAGCCTACGTGATTTTTATAAATACATTTTTGAAAAGACTCTGTAAATACACAAAAGTTCTCGTGTGATGCGCCCCTCCAAAAGCATAATTATAGAAATCTACATAAACTGTAATTTACCTTAAACTCTTAAACTCTGAATCCAAATGTTTCTGCAAGTGTTAAATGCTGGAAAAGCAGAGCCAGCCGAGTATGTTACTGGTGATGGAAAAACTGTGCAGCAGGAGGAGACCCCTTCACATCTCTGGTCTGACTGTGACAGGGAACAGTTGGGAAGAAAGTTCTTGGTGCGTAGGCAAAAGTTTTTGGTAGAAAAAAGTGAAATTGAGCTGGCAAGATCTGGTCCTAAACAAAGCGCTGGGTGCTTCTGTATTGCTGATGAGTAAAAACAAGTACATGGTGAGGTTGTTCCTCGATGTCCCCAAGAGCGTGCATCACCCTGAGCCTTGCTAGTAGGGGAATGAAGAAAGGAGCCTGCAGACCTTGTGTTTGCACCTTTTGTGGCAAATGTGTCCTAATACACTTCAGAAATGTGATTGTACATAAGGATTACATTAAGTTGTGGCTGGGAAAGGAACTAAGTTATTTCTTTGGAACAGAAGGCATTAATTAAAGGGGGAGATGAAATTTATGAAGCACAGCACAAAGAACAAGTTTGTTGTCTTTCTTGTATAACACAAAACTTTTTCATGGCTTCCCATGTTTTCTTCAATGAATGCCTGGGCCTGCGTTGCCTAAAGGCAGCTTAAACCAGCTATTCATGGGCCCAACATGTATCTGGAAGCAACACAGCTGGGTCTGGTGTGTGATGGGGGGTTAAGGAGCTCACCCAGCTTGTTGAAAGTAAAATATATTGTCTTCTGTAAATCCATGGTGTTGTGAAACGCACAGACCTGTCTTTATAATTTTGAATGTTTGTGGTATCACTGACGTGATGAAAACTATGGTACTGGGTTTTTAGCTGTCAACATGTGTATTTGGAGACTTCAGATGTTAACAAGATGCTGCATTTTTATGATTGCATCTCATTCTAGATTTTTCAGTGGCTAAGTACCATGTAATTAAATCTTGGTCTGCTTTTGCAGAATAACTAAAAAAGCAGCACAAGGAATAACAAGCCCTTTCACAGTCTCTATGCTTACACCTTAATTATCAATTGCATTTATTTCACTCGTGCCAAACCAAGGGTCAACCAAGAAGCCATATTTGGACCATAAATTATCTTTGTCCGTGAAAAAAATCTTTAAAGGTTGCAATAGCATATTTTCTCAAGCTAAAAGCATGTTTTGAATTAAGTCTTTGTTTCCTAAGACCCATCTGAAAATAAGAGAAAGATAGCTCGATGAATAGGCACCCCGGAGGTAAGCTAAGCAAAATCTGAAAACTGGAAGGGAAAAGTCATCAGGTTAAACACGCAATGGGGAAAGCAGTGCACAAATAGTCTTTGTGCTCCATTGTTTAAAAACTGTTGTAAGAGCTTTTTTTCCTCTTCGTTCTGAGATGCAGCATCTGCTGCTTTTCAACAGGATGGTTAAGTTTTATCCTGAGGCATGTTGTTATAAACCATATTGCTTCTGTGGGATGTGTTTTTAGAGTAGTTCTGAGCAGTTTGCAGATACTGGGACTATACACTTATATTAATTAGGGTAAAATTAATTCATCTAATAATGTAAGCCTGCAGAAGGCATACATTAAAAAGAAAGAATGAATCTCTGAGCAATTAGAAAAGAAGATTG
>JAOXJK010000077.1:25632406-25658192 GCA_025774025.1 Xenus cinereus
GGCTGCTCTAAGGTCTCCCCGGAGCCTTCTCTTCTCCAGGCTGAACAACCCCAGCTCTCTCAGCCTGTCCTCATAGGGAAGGTGCTCCATCCCCCTGATCGTCTTCATGGCCCTCCGTATAAATTGTTCTAACTTACATTTTACGACATTTTTCCATGTCTTTGTAGTGGGTACCACTTCTCAAAACCAGGAAAAATCTAAACTATTTTACTTTATGTTTCTTCAGTATTTGAAGAATACTGAAGTATTTGGATTTGTAAGCTTGCAAGGGAATGGTTAATTTAAATGCAGAAAATATTTTCCCTGCCTTTAAAAATAATTGTACCATCTTTATTAAAGCCACTATTTTGGCTTTATACAATACAACTTCGAACATTTTCCACAGATTATACTTAGAAGGTTTATTCTTCCATGTGTGGCATAATTTGACTTTGCATTAACTTTTTCTACAGTATTTGCAGAAATCTTTGTAAGGTAGTTTTTAACTTCAGTTATAAAATGCCATTGGTGAGCACATCTGTTTGTGTCCTGGCTCCTCCCCTCCCTGCTAACAAAAGCAGTTTATTGTATTAAAACTGCCACAACAGCAAGCTTCTGAATTTTGTTTAAAAATACCCCAAACCGCAACTATTGAATTGATACTTCATCATTCATACTAAGTGTTAAAGTAGGAAAATGTCACAAAGAAGAATGCATATGTGTTATACTCTTGCCTGCTAGAACATCTAGGGGTAACAAATGATGAATACAAAGCTTTGGATATTACCTTCTAGGTAATCCTGTTTTAAAGACACCCCAACTCAAAATATAGGAAAAAAAAAAACCAAAACAAACCAGCTTTTGTCTCAAGAGTACAGCCCTAAGTTTGTGCCCAGGTGCATCATGGGAGTACAGTCAGGGCTGAGAAAGAAGTTTCTGTTACTTTGAATCTTGTTTTTATTCTGTTCAAATTTCAATATGAATTGTTTTGTATGTAAAGCGAACCTTTGCTTTTATAACAAGGCTCTGAGGGAGCTGTTTAGGTGGGGTTTTTTTTGTGTGGTCTAATCTTGAGTAATTGAGATTTAAAGAAAAAACTAAAGACCTTCAAAATAATACTTTCTTATAAATGCATGTGCCAGACTTTATCTAGCCACTGCTGAATCACGTACACTTGGGTTAATCTTGCTGTTTTCAGTTATTTACATTCAGCAAATGAGAAATTTAAAAACAAAACAAACACACAGACACACACACAGACACACCCCCCGAAAGCCTTTTCGTGTTCTGTGTGCACTTTTTAGCCTGCATCCAACATGGTTTATCAGTGTCCATATAGTACACTATATGTCCGGGAAGTCCATAGGTACACTATGTGTGTGTCTGATTACTGCCACTACCTTTGTTACTTTTTCCGTAATCTCCTTCAGCTCAAGTTTGTCTTCCTAGAAGTACTCTTGACTTTGCCCCCGGCTCTGCTCCCCCCTCCCCCCTTTATTCTTTTCCCCTCCTCGTTCTTACTGGTTTTAATTTCTTCTTGATCCATTATTTCTTTTGCAGCAGGTACCAAATCGTGTTTCTTTGGGGTTTGCTTTCTTTCCGACACGTCCGCTGAATCTGTCAGTAGGTATAAGAGGTGACACCTTAATGAATTTGGTGAGGTAGAAGCTCTCATTTTTAAATGAGTTTGAGAGAGGGAGGCAAGAGTTGTAGCTGCTTTGTATATGTAAGGGTTAGAAGTATCTAAAACCAAAAAAAGAGTAGATTATGCAGAACATGTGCATACCATGTGGGCCACGTGACTGCGTCAGGTTTATAGGTCTTTTAAATCCCTTGGTGAAGTCCTTGTTATAATTGTAGATAACGTTTTTTCCAGGAAGCTGCCAAATTCTCTGTAAATTCGAGTTCCATCAGCTGGAAGGGTTTTAAGGTCAACAATGGTTTCAGCTGACTTGTGTAAAGAATTTATTTTTCTTTTTAATGCGCTTCTGCAATACAAGAAGGATTATTCCCATGTGCTGTGCTGAAGGGCACGGAGAGATTTCCGGAAGATGACTCCGCAAACTGCATCTATTGATTGTAATAAGAACCATGCTGCGTTTCAGTTGCTGTCACTGTAACGGGGGTGAGGAGGGCTCTTTAAGAACGTTTCACTCTCCAAGGAGTAAATGAGGAAATTCAAACTCACCTCTTAATTTAGAGGTTTGACTCTGTGTGCCGAATTGACTTGCACATGCAGTGTCTGAAAATAAGAGCTTGGGCTGAATCTTTGATAACTGAAAATTCTGAGAAATCCTTGTAGGCAAATGCGTATAGTGTGTATGTGTGTCATCTCTCTGCAAACATGCACCCTTGTTCATTTCGCATTTAGCGGATTAAGTTTTGATATGCTAGCGAGCTGCAAATTATCGTTCCAAAGCAATGGCCCGAATTCACTGGTTGCTCACTGATTCGCATAATAGGATTTTTCGGAAGTGCAAAACTGTATCGATAATGTGAAAATTAGCTATTTTCACTTAGCAGTTATCCTACAAACTCCAAAACAGGTACTGTTCTAAGAAGTGACTCCTACTGATGCTCCAGCAACACAGTTATGTCTAGAGAGCAAAAAGCTTGGGTCTTTAACTGGCAATAATTAGAATATATTTCTCTTGAAATAAATTTGGCTCCCCAAATCTTCAACTCTTGGTTTATGTGTAAATTATCCTGTTTGCTAAACATTATTATTTTCAGCATAACACTGGGATTGGTACATTTGTTGGAGCTATAGTCCAGATGGTGAAATGGTGGTTAGGGGTTTTAGCAAATAATGTCACAACATATATATATATATATATATATATAGTGAACAACTTCTTTTAAAGAAAGAATTGTGATTAGCAGTAATGCAGACCAGACTTCTTGTAAAAGTTGCTGTAAATACTGTTCCAAATACTCACTGTTGTATAAATAATGACAAAAAAAAAATCACATTAGTAATGTGCACATTCTTAAAAAAAAAAAAAAAAGGAAAGACAAACCCATACCTTTAAAGGCAAGTGAAATAAGCTGGTTTAAAGCTATGGATTTGTTTTCAGAGGAGCAGGAACACTATGTTCTATCTGGATCGTCTTGTAAAGGTAAAAACATCCAAGAACCTGTTGGTTAAGTAGGACCTTTTGTTTTCAAACAATTGTGCTTCACGGTTCAAATAATTTCTGATGTGTTTTTGATTTGCCTGCCTTTAATACTTTACTTACTCTTTAATAGCTGATAAACCTGAATGTTTTATATTAATTGATAACCTTTCTAAAACAAAACCACATTATCTGTATTAGATTACCTTTGCTTTGTTATTGGGATAGTTCTTTGTGGCTATTTTCAAGGCCTATGTGAGTCTGCGTTAAAAAAAAATAAATTAGATACTCAGTGACTTTTAAAGCTGAGCTTTTTGGATTGAAAATCTGAGTTTTAAAACCTTTAAGTGGTGAGGTAGAATACACCCATCCTAATGTAAGCCTTTTATTTTTCAACAAGATGACGTACTATTGCCAAAACCAGCTCCGCAATGTGTAAAGGTGGCCTTTACAAACCCAAAGCTTGAGAAATTTTTATTGAGATTTGGAACGAAAATGAATGCACGGCCTGATGGACATCTAACATGTCTATACCTGAACCGTATCAATTCCATACGGTGCTATTTATCCTTTTACAAATAAGCAAAACCCAAATTTTTCTGTGAGTATGTTTCAAAATCATGTGTGTTCTTGCTCTTATGAGTCTTCAGCCTAAATGCGTAAGTAATTATGGAGTGTCCAACTGTTGATTAGTAAGTCAAGTGTAGAGGACAGGAACATGTTGACTGAATCATCAGTTGTGCCAACGTTTTTTTAAAACCGAGGCAGTAGAGCGCAGGCATTGGTAAGCTGTGATGACTATTTTTAATACTACTCAAATAAGAAAAAAATATTCCCACTCAATCTGAGGGTTGCAAAATAGTCCAGGCTTATTTAATGTGTGACGAACTGCAAAACTGTGGGGGGGGTTGTGGTGGTTTTTTTTTTCCACCTTCTCCACAACCTTGCCTTTTCCTGTCCTGTTCTTTCCCACTCCAGAAAAAACCCCCACCAGGCAGGTGCTCAAAGGCGAGGGCTCCACCTGGAGCGTGTTTCTGCGTGCTGCTGCTCAGTCACCGTCTCATCCCCTCACCTGTCCTCCTTCTCCCGTAGGGGAAAAAAAAATAAATGTTCGTAACCCTGAATCTACGAGGCATGTAGATTCACGGGAGACTTCCCGAGTCTCTGCTGGAGAGCTGGGGCTGCTGTTTATAGCGGCGAGGACCTCTGCTCTGCTGCGCGGGGAGCAGGAGTGGGTGACATGCGAGGCGGCAGCAGCGTGCGGCAGCGCCTACGCAGGATGCCGTCATAGCGGGAGGAAGGGCACGCTGACTCCATCCTCTAAATAGCAGGCGTGAAAATCAGCATCTTTGGCCTACCCCGAGGAGCTGGCGTGCTTTTCCCGTCTGGACCATTCAGCTGTAAAGGCAGAGCGTGTCGGTGTTGAGTTCAGAAAGAGTTTGCCTGGAGGCGGGTGATTTGGCGGGGGGGCGGGGAGCGAGAAGGGCAGGAGGGAATTAATTCTTGCCTCTGAAATGACACGGATATCTCTGATGCTGTTTGGATTTTATGACCTTTGGGCTGCCTTCGTTGTGGCGGTAAGGAGACCACTGAGAGGCGTCAATGCTTTAATTGCCTGCAGCTTATGAAATCAGGACCGTATTTCAAAGGCCCTGGGTAACTCTCAGAGGGACAGGGAATCTGGCAGGGAGACTTTTAATGTGCTTTATTTAGTCTTCCTAGGGACTGTGTCTCAAGGAGAGACGTGAGGTCATCTTAGAGGGAGAAAGAGCTATTGACAGACTCTGCAGGAGAAGGAGTCACCCTGTCTCCCTGTGGCTTGGTTGCCAGTATCCCATTACCAAAAGCTGATTTGTACTTCACAGACATTTGTCAGTGAGGGGATTTTATTGTTCCCCGACGCGTGCTCCGACGGATGAGGGCGGTTGCTGTGATGTTGTGTCAGTAGGCTCTGGACCCTGTACTCTTCACAATGTTTCATCTCTCTAGGTGTCACGCATGCGGCTATATGGGCGGCTTGTATTTCGTACCTTAGCGCGGCAGTGCCTCCGGAGCTGAGAACGTCAGCCCAGGGAATCCTGCAAGGCCTCCACTTGGGTCTGGGCAGAGGATGCGGGGCTATGGTTGGAGGAGTTTTGGTCAATTACTTTGGTAAGCAAAAATCGTATTGAAGACTTGTATTTTATTTATTGAAGTTCTGGGTTTACTGAACTACCAGCTTTAGATTTATTTATGCTTAAGGTATTGTTCTGTTTTAAAGAGTAATACGCTTTGTGTAAATCATGGAAGTGTAGAGTGTCTCAGGCTGAGAGGAATGTCAGGAGATCTCTAGTCCAGGCCCCTGCTCAAAGCAAGGTCAGCACTGAGTTCAGACTAGGTTGCTTATGACTCTGTCCTTTCAGCGTTACAGATTGATTAAATATGTTATGCCTAGATATTTTTAGCATTACATGAGCTGGTCTCCAACCTGATCCGTAAGATGAATTAATCCTTTGTGACAGAATAGGTTGATACTATGCAGGCACTCAATGAACAAATGAAAATCTAATTACTTGGTTAAAAAGCCTGTTGAAGTGTTGGGGGAGGAAAATGTAATGAAACAAGCTAATAAGAGTCTACATGGGACAATATGTACCCAAGGAGTGCATAATTCTGATTCATTTTATTAAGTCAGTAGATTCTCAATCAGAAAAAAAATAATCTCATTACAGGTCCTGCTGCCACATTCAGAGGAATAGGGATGGCTTGTTTAGTGATTCTTCTTCTATTTGCACTGATCCAGTGGATGTTGGTTCCTGATGAAGAAGAAGGTAAATATTCATGTCACTGAGACACCTTTTTTCACCAGCTCTAATTTTGCAGTATCTCTGAAGCTGCTTTCCTGCAGCTTTTATTTTGGATGTTTGGTGCCTTTACCCAGATTTTGACAAAACAGTTTGTTTTCAAGGGAGAAGTTTTTTCCTGAGCAATGATAGAAGTTGAAGTGGTGCTGCTGCTGTAGGAAGGGCAGCATTGAGTTCTTGGATGTCAACAGGAGGAAAGCATGACTTGCTTTACTACCTCTATGTCTTCTCAGTTCTGAGAATCCCTTAGGTTAGTCTTAACAGCAGCAGTGAGTCATTTCAGTTGCATCAGTTCTTTAAGGTCACCTTGACCACTGCACACTTTCATATTCTACCAGCCCCAGCCACCTCTGCCAGAAATTGTAGAGATGGCTTCAGAGAACAGAAACTTTTATAGCTGCTGCAGGTCTGTTCTGGCACCAGAGAAATCTTCCCTCAAGTGGATCTTGAGCTTTTTCATCTCCACCTTTATCAATATAAAGCCTAACAAGAAATGAAATATTGGTGCAAAGTTAAAGATTTAGCATAAATCTAATTCTTGCAAAGGCAGTAAAAGTGTGGGAAATTCTGAGAAGTCGTGAATTTTTGAGCTGCTTTTTGCACAAATGTTACTTTCCAATATAAGCTTTGAGTATGAAATGAAAGTCAGTCCTCTTTAACTGGAATATTAAATGCATTGTCCTTGACTAGTTATCAATTTGCCTGTACTGAAGTGTTCAAATATTTATTTTGCTAGAATTTTCTTCACCTCTGTTGAAATGATAGTGGCAAAAATGGAAAGGTGAAAAGGATATCTGCTGCTTCGTTTTCCCATCAACTTTCAGTTAATTGCACGCGAGCCTACAAAAGAATAGTTTGTTCTTAGTGGCCTTATTCTGTTCAGTTCGCTTCTGTCTTTTGGTTTTCATTTAATACACACTGCCCATCTTAGCAGTGTGTATATTAATTTTAAGCCTGGCAGCAATTAAGTTACTTTAAACAGGACCAGTTGGATGAGTAAAACTAATCATGTGGTCAAATGTGTGCAGGATTAGTCTGTTTCTTCACTACTAGAGAACACCCAGCCATTGCTTAAAATATCTAGTACTATCTAAGAGTTTGTAAACAAAATACGCTTTTATAATTTTGAAAAAAAGATCTTTATAATCGCTAAAATATTTCTACTCGGAAAAAATATTTTCTCAAAATTTACAGAATGTGATATTTACAGACTTGTAGAGCACATACAGCTATTACTTAAAATATCCACGGGTTTATAACAATCTGTTTAATTACTTTTCCTATATAAATACTCTGGCTCTTCAAGATTGTAAGGCACGTTGTGTTGGGTCATGACGGTCATTTTATGGATGACATTTCAAGACAGTTGTGAAAACTGTTTCAGATAATCGGAAGACCTTAGATGTAAAGGTCAGTTGGGAGGATAAGAAATCCTCCTCTTTACCTGAAAATCTGTGACATCTTTTATCTCCTCCAGCGTGTCACTCCAACCTTGTCCTTTTCTCACTAACTGTGTAACTCCATAGTAACTATGGAGGGATGGTTTGTTTCTTAAATAAAAAAGCGGTGAAGATGTAGAACAGCTTTAAAACAAATCAGTAGGTTTAGAAATTTTAAGATCAGAATCAGCTGTTCGGATGATGTAGGCCATGCGGCTTCACCGAATGGTTCCTGTTTGAAGCCAGTGTTTAGTTACGTGTATCAGTGAGTTTTAAGATGCAGGCTTTATGCAGATAAAGAAGCTTGCTACAAGTCTAAAAGACTTATTTTCAATTCGCATATAACGTGAAA
Source organism: Xenus cinereus (assembly GCA_025774025.1). Classification (NCBI taxonomy): domain Eukaryota; kingdom Metazoa; phylum Chordata; class Aves; order Charadriiformes; family Scolopacidae; genus Xenus; species Xenus cinereus. The sequence continues at coordinate 25,640,136 of JAOXJK010000077.1, forward strand.
ATGAATTCTTCCATGTAACTTGAAAAATACGTATTTCTAATAGCTAGCTGGGAACAAAGAGACCGCTTCACCCCCATTAGCTCCTCCTGATTATGCAGACACCCGAATTACCTCGCTGCAGTTGCAGAGCAGCCTTGCTTGTAAGGCCACATCCAGCTCGCGTTTTCCTAACTAGATTGTGGTGTGTCTTGCTCCTGGCTGTTTGTGCCAGTGTTCTGCTTTCAGTACAGTGACAACCATACTATGAGAGCAAGAAACACTTAGTGTTCATTGTCTGCTTCGTGTGTTTTTTTAATCTTGTTGGCTTTGCCAGTGACTATTTTGTTTTAAACTTCAGAAAAGACAATGCTGGCAGAAAGGATCCCAGTGCCTTCCAGTCCTGTTCCCATAGCGACTATTGACCTTGTACAGCAGCAATCAGAAGATATCATGCCCCGGACTGAGCCCAGGCTCCCTCTAAAGAAAACTAAACACCAAGAAGAGCAAGAGGACGTGAACAAGCCTGCCTGGGGCATCAGCTCTTCTCCTTGGGTCACCTTAGCTTATGCTGTCTACCAGATAAAAGAGATGGTTAAACTATCCAAAACCAATCCGACTCCTGAGAATCAACCTTTGCAGGTAATCTTCTAGCGTACAGGAAGTTCTTGTGTATTTATTGGATGCTTGAAAACCTTTATAGCTGTGTAAATCTGTTAGTACCTGGCAGGTGTTCTCTATCAGCTTGGAATAAATTCGGAGTTGTGAAACAGTAGTTGAAATAGTGCATGAAACAGAGTTGCTTTCTATGTATAGAATAGCAGGAATAACTATTTTTGCAAGTATGGGAGGGGAGGGAGAGACACAGAAAGAGACTGCTTTACAGCCTTGGATATACTTGAATTCCCTTTAAGTATACATTTGTTTTCGTATTAGTTCGAATGTGGGGGTTATGGTTTTTGAAAAGTTTACAAGGTGCTATTTGAACGTGAAGATGCACAGCTGCTTAGCAGAGTGTAAAATTAATTTTATTTAGTTTTGCTTCCTTGGGTGATGCTGTCAAATGTCTACATTGTTGCAGAAATAGGTGTTCTAGACAACTGCTGGTGGGATACAGAGCCTTCTGTTCGAATAATGTTAATATCTTTTTTTTTTAATCTAGAGTTACACCAGATAAGAGCCATTCCATGACTTAAAATGTCTGATTGCTGGTGCTTACTTTACACCATTTCCTTTCTGCCCAGTCTCCCCCCCCAAATACCTTTTAGTAGCTTCATCAATAATTGGATCGGTTTGTGTCTTGAACTGTCATCTAATGCTTTGGACGTGCCTTTCAAAATGGAGCTGAAGCATACTGCTTAAGCAAAATAGGGAAATCTTGTCACTGCAAGTTTTAGAACAGCAAGGTTAATGTTAAAACCACTGTGTTGACCTGTCTGAAAGGAGTGGGTGAGGTTCCTTCTTATGCATCCAGTAGGCGTAAACACAGAAACGCTTTTTCCACAACTGCTGTCTTTAGAAATGGGTAATTTGGGGTATGAGTGTGAATCAGCAGAGCAGAGCGTGTAGGAATTTCACATTTGTTTTTGAACTTCCTTGAGTCAAAGAAGGTGGTTTTTATAGTGACACTGAAGATATCAATGGGTCTCTGACATCAAAATAATTTGTCCAGACAAAGAGCTCTATTTCCCAATGGTAAATGTCCTCAGGGTCTTGGGTAGTATAAGCTGTCCCCCTTTTTTTAAAGAGATAAATCACAGCAAAGCAGTCACACAGAACTTACGGAATGAACACGGCAAGAAAAGAATGTTTTGCAGTTGTATGATGTCTGAGGGGGACTTACCCAACACTGCTGGACACGACACAGCCGCTTCACCAAGAATTGTGAAGAGACCAGAAAGGCTTTTCGTGCCTGTTGGCATTTCTGTGGCACATAATCTCTTTGTTACTCTTTCCTTCCTGTAAAAATACAGTGCTGATATAAAAGTAGTTTTTGTTGACGTGCCAAAATTCAATGCACCCCATTGTATTATTTTCTTTGTCATCTGTATTGTCCAAAATCTCTTACCGCCGTTTCAGTGCCTGAAAAGGACAAACCTTCTCCAAAACTTTTCAGGTTTTGTGCTCGGTCACTTATTTTACGCTGGTGATATTAAAATACTGAAACTAGAAAAGGCTATCCAGCTCTCTCATTAAATTTGTTGAATAGCCTTCAAATGAAAATAGATTATTTGGAAGGAGGGTCAGCGCACAGAAAATGGAATTAGTGGCAAAAACTATTCCTTCTTATTTCATTAATATTTTGGCTCGTTTTTGTGACTGCTTGCTTATACACCTTCAAGCAAAGGGACATACTTGCCGTATTCTCAATTCTTCAGTGCAAAACAAATAATCATAGATAGCGTGTCATTTCCTAATGTCAAATGTGTGAGTGTGAGGGCTTGCTGTCTCAGCCCTGGGGAGTGTAACTGGTGTTTTGGTCTCCTCTTATGTTCCTTAGTGAGGCCTGTTTGAGTAGACTGGGTGGAATCATACATCAGTACTGCAAAAGTTCTGCCATTCAGGAAGTCTGAGCAGTATCTGGGGGAGGGAGGGAACTACGGAGGAAAGCTGTATTTAAGGAGCATGAAAACATTTTACAGAATTGCTTGGTCAAAATAATGATCTTGTCTGAACACTTTGAAGTCCAGTTAATTGTGTTTTTTCCCCTCGAAATACAACAAGTTTGTTTTTTGCATGCTTCTTGGGAAAGTGCAGTTAGGAAAAGAGTTGGAAGGTAAGCTACTATCTGCTTGCTATGAGTGTCATCTGGATTTTAAATGTACTACTTTTGCTTGGCTTCTCTTAAGTTTGATTTGTTATGTTGCGGGCATTCAAAGTAAGCGCTTTGTGAATTTCCAGAAGTGCCTGAATGTATCTGGGGGTATACCACAGGGGACAGCGTCAAGAGTGTTTGTACTTACTTTTTGCATGCAACCCTTTCCCCTCTCTCTAGAAAATCAATGAGAATTGCAGTGCTTCATCAACCAGCTCAGCAAGACAACCCCAAAATCCGACAGATTCTGGGCAGCCCAGCAATTGTTCAGCACCAACACCTACAGCAACATCAGATTCCCAAGTAGATGGTGGCCGCGTTGTGTCGGATCATGATGCTCAGCCTGCTGCTGCAGGGCCCTGAGATGCGCTCATCTTACCAAATCCAGTGCATGGAATTCTGCTTCTCACCTGGGAAACGCTGGAGTAGGAGCTCAAAAGTAGGACTTCCTTCATCTTAACGATCATAATGTGATGCAGTGCAAGCTTTTAACTATATAAAGAATATTCATATGACTACACAGAGCAACATGAGCAGGGAAGCCAAAAGTTCGGAATTCTTGAGGGGAATGATATGGACGGATCTAACGGTAGGAAGAATTCTTGGCTGCTTTGCTAAAGCTGAGTCAAGTGCTATGAGATTTCTTTGCAATCTGTAGAAAAAGCGAGTTCACTCTTCACTTGCTGAGGCACAGAGTGTCTGGCTTGATTGGATAATTTTCTTTGAATTTGCTCCCAAGACAAAATGGAAAGACTTTTTAGGAGAGAAACTGAGTTTCCCTGCATTGTCTATTAGAAAATATCAGATCCAATAAATATAGGAACAGCATGAAACTGTCTCTGTAAAGATTTCTCAGAAACAGAATAGCTTTAGCAAGCATATCTTCATGTTACGGTGATGGATTAAGTTAAACACATACATATTCAAAGAATATGTTTTTGAAGCTAATGTTACCTTGTTTGAGATAAAGGTTTAGTTCTGCAAAGCAAAGGTTTTGAACTGGCATTTTAGCAAAACAGAAAAGCTGGAGGAAGGCTTCTGAAGGGGTTAACCTCTGTGCTTGCAGCCCTTCAGTTGGGCATAGGTTGTGTGCGTTTGGGTAATTTTAGGTTTGATGTTGTTTTGAGACAAGAATCTTTGATCAAGATTGCACAACCTGAGATTGATCAAGGGTTTCAGTGGACACACTGTCTTTTTGGTTTTTTATTTCATCATCTATACAATGATTTATTTAATGCAGTGTAGTTAACTGTGGTTATTTATTAAGAAAACGGTAAGCTTTAAGTGCCTAGGGAAGGTGGGGGGGTAGGGAGGAATCACCTAAAAATCTTAATGATTAGGATTGTAGGGGCAAAGTTGTTGAAATCGAGTAGAGTGAGAGATTCTCAGGAGAAAGCAAACGTAACTAAATTGCAGTATGTTTAGGAAATTACTTTGCCCAATGTCAAGACACTGGAAGACTATGGATTATGTTTTGTTATGCTTTTCAATATTAGCTGCAGCCAGCTCGCTTGCTGGTGCATAGTGAAAATTGCTGCTGGAGGGATATCTTGGGGCTCGAGGAGGAGTCCAAAAGGTTTAGTCAGGATAGCGTTTTGGCCCATTTGCTTTTATTAACAGCTTGTTCCTGGGAGATTCTGAGCGCTCAGCTTCTGTGGGACTGAGTGAGTATTGCTCAGCCCTCCTTGAAATCAGATGTACGCGATGTGTCGGGCCTTCTGTGGGGAAGGTGTGTGCCGTGGGACTGTACAGTGATCCAGAGACAAGATTAACGGGAGCACAGGGACAGGGGAGAGGAAGATGGCAGCAGCTAAGCAGGAAAGGGGGTGCTCGGTTTTACCCCCTTTGACATCCCCTTAGCTTGATTGAAGGGGTGTCCCGTAGCTGTGTTTTAGCTGTGCTTTTAGAACAGCCCATGTTCTGGTGGTGCCTGGGACCAACACCATAGACAAAATAAAAAGAAACATCGATGACTAGCCACTAGTTACTTTTTTTGCACTTGAACTTAAATGTACTGTACTCACATAAATCCTCATGACTTGTCTAAGTGTCCTTTAAAATCAGAAATGTATTTATTGTATGTTTGTATAACTTGGGGGAGAACTAAAGACCGCGCAGGTGACAGGACAGAAGGATGCTAAAAATCATCTTGAGGCAAACCAACCATTTGTTGAGTTCACGCTGTATGGTGTTACCTCAGCTGCTACTGCATAGCACCTGGATTGTGAGGTAAAGAGCTTGTACACTGTGTTTACACTTCAGAATTGTGTATTTGAAATGCCTGCTCTTTTTGGAATTGTATAGTCATTCTATGTTGCGAAACGGATATGTACACCTGGATTTTGATATTTGTGAAACTGTAAAAACTGTGGTAAGAAATATAAAATATCCATAATGTATTTAATAGTATCAACTGGAACTTTTATTACATTTTCTCGTATTACAGTATTAGCAGTGAACATAATCACTTGAAATGAAAACAGATCAATGATAGTGACCTTTTGCTAGGTTCACTGCCTGGAGGATAGGGAACCTAGAGCCTGGGAACTACTCCTGCGCAGCGTTAAAATCTGATTCACGATAAAGTCTGACTGGAGGCACAAACTTCCCTGTGTGGGGCGAGGAGGATGTGAGGGATGCACGCCAGCATGCATCATTTTTAAACTGAAAGAGGCAAGATTTAGATTAGATACTAGAAAGAAATTCTTTACTGTGAGGGTGGTGAGACACTGGAACAGGTTGCCCAGAGAAGTTATGGATGCCCCATCCCTGGAAGTGTTCAAGCTTTGAGCAACCTGGTCTAGTGGGAGGTGTCCCTGCCCATGGCAGGGGGGTTGGAATGCGATGATCTTTGAGGTCCCTTACAATCCAAACCATTCTATGATTCTTTGAATTGATAGCAACCACCTTTGGTAAACAGACTGTGTTGTATTCACTTCATCTCCTTACGTGTCACCTTTCCACCATTTCACTCATTTGGAAGTATGTGTCAGAAAGCCCAGAGCCCAGATGTCCTGAAGTGGGGAGCAGATGGAGAACGTGTGGCATTTATGGCACAGGAGGAAAGGCAGGTGTTGCTGTAAGTCTTATGGTGGGAAATGTACCTGTAAGAATATCTTCCAGGTGTTCTGGGGACACCAGATCTCCTTTACAGGTCCCCAGACTTTCAATGTGCATCGTCCTGTTTTGTTAATTTAGGAAACTATGGGTCCTGTGGGTTTTATGGAGGATAACCATTAAGGCAACTGTTTGAGGCTGTTGGTACATACTGCTTAGTTTCAAACTTGTAGGAATAGGAGTTCCTTTCAGAAACAGTAGATTGCACAGGCTCAGTATTGCAGTAGACATGAACCCAGACCATAGTTAAAATCTATAGTGCAATATAAATTGTCTTTTCAGGGAAAGACAGTTGATATGCTTATCCTAATTATATTTCTCCCATTAGGAGAGATTTTATTTCTTAGGAAAATAAAAATGTCATTTGCAATGAATTTGCTTTAAAGAATCATAAAGCACCCTTGATGGCACTCTCAGGTGAAATCTGCCTTATAGCAAGAGATCATTAGCATCTAAGCAACAAATATCACACAATTAGCAAAGAGATAGAGTATCTGCCTACACTGTCAATTTGTGCAGAGCTCAAGTGTTATAAATCTTTCAGATTTCATCCCTTGAAGTTGACTATGCAGAGAATGAATTCTGCATAGACTTTGCCCTGGCAACTGATTACGTTATTAGAAAAGAAGTTAGTAGAAAGGACCTTAGTAATGACTAAGGTCCATCTACCCTACCACATCACAAAAAGGACCACAGTGTGATGTAAAGGGTGCCCACAATAGCTTTAAGGTACAGCTACAGCAGCGCGGAAACTGGCACGTGGTGATTTGCTAAGTATCACCTCCACAACTACATCTCAAATCTACTGTGGCATTGGAGCCATGAAAGTCAAGGCTCCTGAAAAGTGCCTAATGCATAAAAAGGCAAATATCACAATATAGGTAACAGGAAAAGTTCAGGAATTCATAAGGGTACCAAAATCAATAATCCACCTGCAAATCTGAAGGCGCAGGATTCAATTCCCATGGAAGCCAGTGGTGAACTCAGCAGTGGCTTCAATTACTTTTTCACAAGAAGTAATTCTGACTGTCATTCTCTATTAAAAATGCCACCAACTGCAGCTACAAACTAGGCACGTGGTGTTGCAGCTGGAGTTTTACCAACACAAAGGCCACTCTGTGTAAAATAGAACTGTTTGGAGGTCATACACCAAATTAACTCGCCCTGACAAAGCAAAGGCAGTCTACAGGTAAAGATGACTGTTTTAACTGCCAGCTTATAAAAACAATGACATTACAAAATAGAAGAGGGAGGGGAACCAAAACACCCCCAAACCCTCCAATACTATAAAAGTACATAGTTATTACAGAGCTTTCCACTCATCACTGATTTTTATGGATTTTAATTGCACTTCATGTATTCAAGCATAAATGCCAAACACCAAGAATGGCAGAAAGACTCTTGACTGGTTATTATCGTAAGCAGGAAGTCCACTTGTGTTCAGTTTCTGCAAGTTGGATACTTCCATCTGCCAACCACAAATGTCCTAATACAGTTTAATATCCTCATCTTTATTTGCCAAAAAAGACACGGATTGTTCATTACAAAGGAAGCACCCAACTGGATTTCGGTATTTTCTCATTTGACTTTATGATGCAACATTAGGTCCCAGATCAGCAGAAACTTCACTAAGGTTACTAAATATACGAAATTAAATGAGATTTATCTTTGAGACATGGAGATGTAATCATAAATGTGTTGGGGTTTTTTTAAAGACCATTCTAATAAAATTTTTTAAAGTCATTCCAAGAGCTTCACGTTTGTTTACATATAACACAATTACTTAAAACCAAAATTTATCTGCAATTTAATTCAGCTTGAAATATCTTTTTTCCCAGACTATCAGTTTTCATTCCCAAATAAAATACTCAAAAATATTTCACTCCCTGCACAGGATCAAGTTACAGAACTAAAAAAAGTTAGGAACGGAATTGAAAAGCACAGTGATAAGTTACCCAAAACTTACAGAGCAGTTTCCAGAAGATCTGTTAAAAGGGATACCACTTTCACCAAACAGGCAATACAGTAAAATGCATAAATAGGAATAATAGCAAAGTCTTGATATTATTTTCTCGTCAAGCTTGCTACTTACTGTAGAAACCCAAATCTGTCTGTGACTTTGTAAAGACGATAGTCAGCATCTTCCCATGGTTCAATCTGTGCCCCCTCCCGTCCCTAAAGGGAAGGAAAGAAAAAAGAGCCAAATTAAGTTTTATGACACAAACTAAGACATAAAAGACAGGATTCAATCACTCAAAGCATAGTCTTTGGGACATACTGGGTAGAAGAGGGTGAGGAGGTATAGGAGGGGTTTCCAGCCCCTACAAACAGTATTTTCATCACAGGAAACCTCTTTTGGTCATTGCTATATACAGAATAAATTTCAACCACAGACTCATCATAATCTCACATCTGTTGTTATCTCCTCAACAGCCCATCAAGGTTCCCACACAGGGCCCTCTATTTGTTTTATTTCCATAAAGTCCATCTTTCCTGAACCAGCACCTGGCAACAGCACATGCTGCAGCCACTCGAGCTCACACCCATTCTGACTTCCAGCAGCTGTCAAACTGAACACAGCACTGAGTTTTCCCCTCGATGAAGCACTCATTCGTGTTCCCCTCTTCTATTCTAACTGCCAATTTTCATAAGACTTGCAGAAATTTAAGTATATTTCAGCTATATATTCTTCTGGTATGGGCTACACGCAGGTTACTGGGTGTGAAGAGAGGCCACCACTCAGAAGACAAACCACGTGCCTTTCTGTGTTTTATTTATTAAAAAATACCCACAGCCAGTCACTCAAGTGCCCACTGTGCAAACCACCACTAAGTGTAACATGTAAAACGTTTCATGAACTCTACAAACAAGTCAATTGCCCAGTACTCCAATGACAGTTCTAAAATCCGTAAGTGTTACAAGAACATGTGAATACGGCATAGGCATTCTAAGCACAGTCTGGGCCAGGCTTTTACTTGACAAGCAGTTCAAGAGAAAAAAAGGTATGACTGGTGTATTTCTTCAGTTCCTCACAGCAATCTGACAAACAATGCAGCTCACTCATCTTTTAAGTTCTCTGTAATGAGTTAAATGTTTCTATTACCAGAACCAAAAATTAAATTAAAAGTGAAGTAAGAGTTCATCTGATCTCATAGATATACCGAGCCTCCTGAAACGTCCTGGTTTCTTTACTCCTAATACATTACACTGCCTTAAATTAGTCCCAAAGCAACTCACCACGCACCTGAAAAATGAGTTGACTGAGTCATCATCCAGAATATCCCCGGTGGAGGGAGAATTTAACTCACCCAGAGGCCAGTGTATCATGAAACCAGCAGATTAGTACTACAGAGAGCATTTGAAACAAAAGCTAGCGGCAACCATGATTCATTTTTTCAACTGACATATTACTAGGATTAATTATAAAACATCTTGAAAATTATTATCAAGTTCACTTACTCTGTCATACTTGGCAACTATCTCGGCTCGCTCTTGGGCAAGTTTGATAGCAGCATCCTGCTCGGCATCTGCACCTGTAGAGAATTAAAGTAACACAGTTACAGATTCTCTCCCTCGTGAACAAAGAATTGCAGCTAAATACTTGGAAAATAAACCTCCACTTCAGAGAAACTACTTGGATGGAGAAATGCCAAAACAATTGTATCAAAGCAAAATATGACCTTGGCGCATGTCTTGAATACTGTTCAGAATAAAATACAATTATTGGATGGTATCCGAACTGCTGAGTGTGGAATGTTCCCAGTTCTCCACCAAAGCAGATACTAAATGAAGTTAAAAAAGGTAATACCCCACAACCCACTAACTGAAAGTAGTAAAAGCTACTAGTTGCTAATTCCACAGACGTTCACATAGTCCAAAAAGGCCTAAACATACACCAGTGGTCTAAAACAAAAGCGTGAACCATTTACAGGATTTGTAGAGAGGGATTAGAATACTGATGAATGCTGAAGAAAGACTGCACGACTTCATCTGAGAAACTGCCTAAGACTTATTTCTCAGAAAACAGGGAGGGAAATCGTTACAGCATCAGAACTGCAAGTCGGGCAAACCAGAGGTGGGATAAGAGTAAGGATATGACAACGGGGAGGCTGAGAAGCAAGACAAAAGGGATGTGTGGGTTTACACTGCACGTCAGCAGGTTCACTACAGCAGGAGAGTTAAAGTTTAGATAAATCAAGTTTGATGGAGGGGAGGTGAAACAGACCCGCATGTGTAACTGAATGAGTTCCCTTGGCGTTGCTCCCTTAGCAGAAACCACCTCTGTGAACACGGACAGGAACGTAAAGCCGGCACCAGGAAAAGTAAGAAAGATGCTGCTTGGAATATTCAACAACATGATGCACTTCAATATCCCAAATGCGATTACGATTTCAAACCAATGAGGCAAAGCAGTTTCAAGCAATAAGTTTGTGAGAGATTCAAGAGTTGATTTGTTTCGATTATTAAAAAGCAATGAACTCTAAATAAGGCAAAGCTTTGGAAAGGTTTGAAATAGTTTCCAAGCACATGCTGTTATAAAAATAACTGCAGGCACGTGGATTTTCTTCACTATTTAGTTCATGGTAACATAATGAACTTCAGGAATTGTACATATCAGCCATCTGGGCCATGAAAAAAACCAGATCAGATATTACAGTTTTCTATCACATGAAATCATTAACACATTTATTTGGTCAAACCAAGTATTTCTCTAATAAAATTTACCTAGCTATTTCTCAGATATTTAGACAAGAAGTTGTGCCAAGGTGGCCTTCAAAGCCACCTGTTAGAGATTCAGCGTGGTCTCTACATGTTTTCATCTGAAGTTTCTTTAGGGGAACGCAGAGAGAACCTCAGTGTGCCCTGACACGGACACAAGCACCAGCATTTGGGCAACAGCGATGCTTGTCCCAAACTTCCCCTGATGGAAAGCCTGAGACTGCTTCTTTAAAGCTTCTACTTAGGATCTCCAGAAGTTACACTTTGTTCTCCTCACTCTGACTCCCTTCTGCTTATCACCACCATTTGCTAATCATATTACTCCCACTTATTAGTGAGGACATCGAGCTCTGTCATTTTTTCCAGTGTGCACCAGAACCAGCACACACGTATTTACACAATTGAGGGAGGAAAAAGATAATAATTCAGAATTACATGTGTTACATTAGGAAGTTATGCATCTCTGTGCCACAACACTGCTAAAGAATTTCCTCCCTGTAAGGTGAGAAGGAAGTAGACTCATTTCACATTGCTCAGCCTTTGGTGTTGTCCAAGCCCTGTCCTGTTCTTCCTGCTCCTTCAGGTACTGGACGTACCTTTATTCCCAAGCTTACAGGACCACAAGACACAAAACGCTTTAGTTTCCAGTTTGTTTGTCTCTGACACAGTTTTATAGTGATTAAAGGACTCTGTCACCCCAGTTACTTACATGAACGCAGACCAAGACACGACTCTTAAAGGCCAACCCCAGCGTCCTTCCAGATCCCCTCCCAGCACCGTCACCACACAGCCTGAACTCTGTGGGACTCTGAGTGCATTCAAGCACTATATCTTCCCCAACACAATTATAACAATCCGGTTTTTATCCTTTACTAGTTGACATCCTATGCCTCCTGAACTGACAACGTCCACAAAAGCTACCAAATCTACACTGACAAAGTAGCACACGAAGCTCAGCATTACTTTCAAAGTGAGAAGCTAAAGGAACCATAATCAAAATTAAATTGCACTTTCTTTTGTAAGAGCCAGAAAGATCTATGCTTACAGAAAGTCTTTACGAAGGGTCAATTATGGATTTTTAAAAGTAAACATTATGCTCGCTTAGAGAGCTGACATTCAAGTACTGAACAGTCCTAATCTTCACTTCTCCAATGGACAGACGTGGGGAAAAAGCTTACTTGTTTAAAGCACGACTGCTGCTGGGCTTCAAGAAATGGGGAAGAAACTCTATTGCTTTTTCCCAGTAAGAGGGAGATTAGATTTGATCTGAGAAAGTGTGTCTGAACAGTAAGTAGTCAATATTGTAATATATAGTAGACAATACACTGAAGTAGTAAGCCATCAATACATTTTTTATCAACAGAATGAAAAAACAGATTACTACTAGTATTTAAAAATATACTCAGAAGGACTTGTGAACAACAACACAGACAAATAAGTGGCAGCAGCTGAAACAAAGTTTAAATCTTGGCTTAAAACAATGCAAAACTGTATTTGCACCAGAAACTGAGTCCTGATTTCTGCTGAAGAGGTGACCATGGCTTACCTTCCATGCCTCTGTATACATAACACGTGAATCAAAGTTTGGCGTGTGCCTCATGACAATTCAATTACATTTAGTGAGGAAATTATCATATTCATTGCCTTTAAAGTAATCCTCTCTACTTTCTGCCAGAATCATCTTAACCTTCTAGCTGCACTGAGATAGTTTAATGTTACATTAATCCATCCATACTGAAAACTCAGAAAACAGCTTGAGACGGGGACAAGAGGTTATATTTCAGGAGATAAGCATAAAATATGATTTTTCTTATGAGAGGAATTATTTAAATATCTCCAAGTCATAAATTACACAATGATTCCTGATAAAGTAAAAGCTAAATATAGGAACAAGAAAAATTCTTCATGAAATATCTTCCTAGGCAACAAAAATACATCACTACATCACTACGAAATTCAAGAAAGCGTCTGGTATTCTAAAGTCTTAACAGTTTTATTCAGTAAATCTTATCTCACTGAAAGCAGTTAAAGATGTGAAACAAGTATGATTACCTTTTCTAATTAAAAGTTAGCATTACAGATGGCCAACACCACATTATACCAGAAACAATGCAATCTCAGACGGGGCTGACATTAATAAATAGCCAATTAACTAGTACAGAGAATTAATTTTGACTAAAAATTGATGAATTATTATCAATGATCAAAAATCATAAACAACAACAAAAAAATACAGTATCAATGGTGATAAAATTTGCCAATGACAGCATACTAAACAGTGCATATAAGCCCCCCAAAAATTCATCAGGTTTATAAGGTACAAGGAATGTGCTCAAAATTCTGCCAAGCAGCAATGTCACACATCTAGGTTTTGAAAAAGATACATCACAAACAAAAAAGGCCAGGACCAAAATTTTCTGAACATTTGGCCTGATACAAAAAACCAGTCCCCATTAGAGAGTATCTTACCCTCATCATACCGTCCTGTTTTCTTCATTTACAAATATTACAAATTGACAATTTTTGAAGAGCAGCACGCACAGGAACTGAAGCATCATTACAGTCAGAAAATCAAACAGAAAATCCCAATCTGTGATGACGTGAAAAAGGACTGACATAACAGCCAGACTATTGCTTTTCTGCTACACTTGGAAACCAGAGTATCTTACTTGCCAGTGATCCTGAGATGACTAGAAAACTGCTGGATTTAAACTTTGAAAGGGTACTTAAGAATGGGACCAGAACCGGTCTCATTTTGCAACTCGCTGATTTTAAAGTGCTAAAGAGTCAGACCTGATGAATTAAGACACCTGGGGATGGCCATCAGCCCTACAAAGGCAGAGGAAAGCATTGCCGAGCATGAGAACATGCTTTCTTCCCTTGTCACTCTTATCAGAGCGTCTCTTTACCTCACCAATTATCAGAGAATTGAAAAAGACACAACTTCTTCAGGAACAGAAAGTGGGGACAGTACGTAAGAAACTTAAATAGCACAGGCAAAAAATTAAACTAGTCCTACACGAGGACACAATCTAATTAGTCTCCAGTGCTTATGTTATCAGAGAGGAAAGAAGTGGTCTGAAGATGCCAGCATTAGTTAGCAACAAATTTACAGATGAATTCTGGATGTTACCTTGCTATCCACTATTAGGTGGATATCTGTGTGCATCATAATCACATTTAAAATAAAACCCCACATTTTTAAAGCCAGAGGGTTGCGGGGTTTTTTCCTAATTTCAAAACCCCTGTCCACTTCAGTCAATTGGTATAAAAATTGAAAAATATCACCCTAAATCAAAATAAATTCCTTGAACTGACAACAAACAGGTTTCTTACAAAAACTTAAAAACTAACTGGAAGCTCCCAGTTCCTACCAAGCAGCTGCCATTCTAAGTATCTTGCAGCTTGTAAGGAATATTGGGGAGAACAGTTTACTTTTCCGTAATTCCAGATCCTTCCAATCCTAAGGAAGAAAGGCAAGTGCAGTAAATTTAAGCAAGGAGGAACTACTAATACTAATAGACATAACACAAAGAAAAAAGACATCATGTTCAGCTCTACAAGGAGTATAAGACTAATTGAATGGACCAACTGCCATAAGTGACATATTTAACAGCAAAACAGATCCAAGTGAAATTAAACCCTACTAAAGAGAAAATAAGGTTGTGCCCTACAAATAGGTGGAAAAATGAAATTCTGCCTATTGGTAAACCTTTCTCAAGGATACAAATTTTTGCAAGAAACAAGGTACTGATAGAGAGCTACAGTATGACAGATCTGATCCAACTCAGAAAGAAATAATCCTGCCTTACTCTTGCTTCGGTGCCATCTTCTCTCTTCTGTTTCACAGGGAGAGAGAGTAGCTGTAGATGTAGCCCTCTACAGACTCCACAGAACCCTTGTTCCAAGGTGTCCCTATCACTCACCTAAAACACATTTTTTTAAGGGGGGAAAAAAAGGAAGAAATAACATTGGTAAAAATGTATTTTGTAATAATTTACCAAGCAAAACACTGAGGATCCTTCTTGCAGCCTCAGCAGTAACTCGGTTCTTCAAAACAAATGAGAGGGAATGGGTAGCACCATCCCTTGTGTTCCCAGTGGCCAAGGAGCAACCAAATGGCCCGTGACAGCCTGGCAGCAGCTCAGCTGCTCCTGGTGAGAAGTGTCTGCAACACAAACAGCCCCTCCTTACACCTGGTTTTCATCACACAACCTGATGGAACTGAGCTGCTGCTGAGCGAGGAATTGCCAGACAACAGTAAAATAGTAAAATGCTGGTCTTTCCCACAAGAAGAAAAGCTTCTGCTCTTTGAGGTCTACTAAGTACCTGTAGTTTGAACTCTATTTGCCTAATCCTGCTTGGCTTCTAATCCTGTTCAGCTACAGCACTGCAAAACAGTAAGGCACAGCATATTTAAAAAGTGATTTTCATCCACAATCCACTGAGTGTGCACCTCTAGCCCATGCAAAAGTCACCAAACAATTGATGGGAATGATCTTTGGAGTGACCCAAACACCACTCTCACTGGTGAGATTCCCCCTGAGACATCCCAAAAAACACCCAGTGAAATACAGCACCTCACCTGGAAAAGGTAACAACAGACAAGAACTAGCTCCCTCCTCAAGGCAGCACAAAGTGTGTACTACAAGAAACTAAGCACGTTCTCTATACGTCTCGAAGGAGTGTGTAGGTACAAGGCACATTATAGTGCTTATGTATTGTCAGCAGCATAATAAATTGCTTCTTACAGACATGCCATAAATTTAAGAAATGCCTCTTTCTACGTGGATGAGGGTGAGTTTTCCCATAGCATCCTGTGTAACCCCAAATTCTGAAAAGGAAATTTCTCCCTTTTTTGTTTTTTTGACCCATCACCAGTCCCTCCTCAACTGTGGAGCAATCTAAAAACCCCAGAAGACTTGGAACATGCTAATTTGCTTTCCATTACTTCACTCAAATTCTTGCTTGTTTGCACATTACGCATCCCACTGCACAAAGAGCTGCACTGGCACGAATTCCTGTCTGCAGGCACTACCACCAGCTGCTGCGCATCGACTCATTTCAAAGCACATATCAGAGTAATAAACAAAACATTTTGTAAGTCTCTGGTCATATCAGAAAGTCCCTTTAATACCCAGGCTGTTTATTTTCCTTCCAGTCCGTTCCCACAAACAATGAAATAAAAGCCTTGACGTACACTTAATAGTATTTTGTTGTGGGCAGCCAATGTTCAGAAGGAAAAATCTTGGTAAATACCTGCATGTAGATATTAAACCTGCTCTGAACAGAAAAGATTAAGCGTCATTTATTATATCTTATTTTTTGCTTCATGCAGAGAGAGCTTTTAACATAAAAGTGAAATGGTTACAGTTAGAAAAGCAATCCCTTTTACACAGCAATACTTCCTGAGGAAAAGCAGTATTTCCAGAAGTTAACCGAGCTACGTTTCTTCCACCATTACACATAATTATCTACCTTAATAGTATTAAGTATTTAAGATCCAGAGTTATCACTAATTCAAAATGAGAAATAAAACAGCACATGATATAAACAATTAAAGACCAGTCCATAAAATAAAACGACATTTTACCAGACTTCAGATTGCGATTTTCTGCCCGGTCCTTGTAAAACTCCGTTTTAGTCTTCATGGAGTAAACCTCTTTATTTCTAGACCATGTTCTAAATCAGTTTAATCAAAAATGAATGGGGGAAAGTTCTCCTCCTCCACTTGCAGCATTTGCTCCCCGCAACCAAGCCACTCGACACGTGCTCCTTCTTTTCCAAGGCAGGGCCCCTCTGCCGTTACAGGAGCTGCAGAGTCTCAAACAAAGATGCCGTTTGTTAACACCAAGTGTCACGCAGGCACCAGGCTACTGTCCTCCACCGCAGCCCACAGCCCCGCGTTCCAGCTCATAATAAACAAGAGGTTTTGAACAAACAGCCTCAGAGGACACGGCTCCTGTAACACATCGCTGTTACGCTCTTGGGGAAAAATCCTTACTGGTATTTACCAAGTGCCGCATGAAAAGCATCTTATTTAAAGGGCTTACTAGAAATGGGGCTTAAGTACCCTGTTTCTGGCTTATTACTTAAGAAACCATGAAATGAAATAACTCTAAAAATTAGATTTCTGCAACTGTCTGGCATTCCTTACTTACAGGATGGAGATTTTACATATTTTCTAATTAAAACTCCTTTACTGTTCAGGATATCTTGGTGATCTGACCTAGGATGTCAGGAATTGACAAGAATGTTTTCACTGGTGAAAATATAAAAACTCAAGATTTAATATTGACAGAATTCATCTGCTTTTTGAAAGCTGGTATACAAAACTTGAAAAACAGGTCTCCCTGTCAAATATTCAAGGACACACACACCAAGCCATTCTCCTGCACAGATCCCAGTCCTTACACGTGCTCTCTCAAGCAAAACGCCAGCTGCTCTGTGATGCTTACAGCCAGGAGCCAGCCAATTCCATCTCTGAACCTCAGCAGGTCAGAGCAGGCACGCTGCCAGCCCTGGCTTGGGAGACTCGTGTGGGCTTCCAGCTCTTTGTGAAGGCAACAGGAAGACCATCAGTGGGATTGTTCAGCCTGGAGAAGAGAAGTCTCAGGGGGATCTCATCGACAGACAGATGTACCTGAATGGAGGGTACAAAGAGGACAGAGCCAGGCTCTTTTCAGAAGTGCCCAGTGACAGGACCAGTGGCAACAGGCACAAACTGAAATGCAGGAGGTTCCCCCTGAACATCAGGAGAGTTTGTCACTGTGAGGGTGACTGAGCACTGGCACAGGTTACGCAAGGAGGTTTTGGAGTCTCCACGCTTGGAGATAGTCGAAAACCATCCAGACATAGTCCTGGGCAAACAGCTCTGCGTGGCCCTGCTCCAGGAGGGGAGTTGGACCAGATAACCTTCAGAGGTCTCTTCCAACCTAAACCATTCTGTGGTTTCCTTGCACCCTGAAAAGTGTTAAAATACCAGGAACTGTAGATATGATCAAGTGTGTTGGACTAATCCTTTTTCCCCAAGGACTGGGAAAAAAAAAAGTTCCTTCAATTGTTTTAATCTTCCTCCCTATATCACCTGGCAGAGCACCGAGCCTAGAAACAAGCAGCAGCTCCTTTGTCCTTCCCACTGATTCCTACTCATGGATCCTGCCCAAACCCAGGTGTCAATAGTTTAGTCTATGAATTCAGTATGATTTAGATGAGCTAGTGTGATATCCACCACTGGGCATGTTTCCCTCGAAAGCGGAATTTCCTTACAGCTGACATTCGTACACACACAGCAATAACCTCCTCGCTATACAAAAGTCAGAGAATGATTAGAGCTGGAAGGGACCTTAAAGGTCATCAAGTTCCAACCCCCCTGCCATGGGCAGGGACACCTCCCACCAGACCAGGTTGCTCAAAGCCCCATCCAGCCT
>JAOXJK010000077.1:25671246-25687460 GCA_025774025.1 Xenus cinereus
TTGAACCCCTCCAGGGATGGGGCAGCCACAGCTTCTCTGGGCAACCTGTTCCAGTGTCTCACCACCCTCACAGTAAATAATTTCTTCCTAATAGCTAATCTAAATCTCCCCTCTTTCAGTTTAAAACCACTACCCCTCGTCCTATCATTCCACTCCCTGACAAAGAGTCCCTCCCCTTCTCTCCTGTAGGCCCCTTTTAGCTACTGGGAGGCTGCTATAAGGTCTTCAGGAGCCTCTTTCCTCCAGCCTGAACAGCCCCAACTCTCTCAGTCTGTCCTCATAGGAGAGGTGCTCCAGCATTCTCATCATCTCTGTGGCCCTCCTCTGGACCTGCTCCAACAGGTCCATGTCCTTCTTATGTTGGGGGCCCCAGAGCTGGACGCAGTACTCCAGTGAGAGTAGAGTGGAGTAAAGGGGAAGAATCACCTCCCTTGACCGGCCGGCCATGCTTCTTTTGTTGCTATTATTTATTTTATTTATTTTTATATGTATTTTATTTGATGCTTTTATGTATTTATTTATAGCTATTACTGCTTCCACTGTTAAGAGATTTTTGTATCGCTTAGAGCTAATCTCTAAACATGCTTCTTGTAAGATGACCCCCTTACTTGGAAAAACAGAAGTGCATCGCTACTGCTGTTTTTACATTAGTCACAATCTAATACACCTTTGGTTCCTATGCTGTGGCCTGGCTAGCTACAGCGAGTGAGTCACAGAACTGCATTTTCTCCTCAGATTTTAAAGTTTTATAAAGGCATGTGGTGATGAGCAGAAACATTTGTTGCAGAGGTTAACAGTCAATAAAAAGGCGTGCAACAAAATAATACACAACACTAAGTTAATGTTCGTGTGGCATCATACTATAAGCCAGGTTGACATCCTTCTAATAAAGAGAGACCAAAACTCACTGCATCCGAAGTGGAGGATCACAATGCTGCATTTTTGTCACGGTCCTCCCTATGCGCTGTTCAAACTACTAATTATACAGTGATACTGCTTTGATCTTGCTAATTAATCGTACCCTTTGCTGACAAAAGTTCACATGAAATGTATTGCGTATCTCAGTGATTCCCGAAGCGGCCCCTTACCTGAAGAGTCGACCAAACGTACTGTAAGTGAATGGTTCTGTTTTGCACATAGCAGTAGCAGTTTTCATCCCGTTTCTGGATGACATCCATTTCCTGCAAAAAGCTACAGTTTCTACCTGGGAGGAGAGGGGGCAGAAAAGTTCATTTTAAGGATGTCTCAAATACAAACGTCCAGTTTTCCTCCATTTCATTGTTGTATATGCTGAGGGAATCTCAAGGAATTTCCAGATAATCAAACACGAAAACTATGCTCCAGGGTAGCATGTTCAATATGATTTTGATGAAAATTCAAATTAGACTTCTAATCAAGTCATTTAGGTTCCAGAGTAAACTACAACACCTTTGAAAAAAAAAAAAAAATTAATCTAGGGTGGTATTTTTAAAATGTGTAATCCGTAAAAGCTTGGCTTCGGTATCAGTGTTTTGATGGCAGTGGAATGGGGCCTCTGGGCCAAATTCACTGCTGGCACGAGTGGGTGTAACTCCACCGGAGTCGATGCTTATACCAATGGTGAATGCAACTGTGGGAGTCTGAGCAGGTAAACAGGCTTACATATTAAAATAGTCATTTAGCACATGACATGGCTGCTCATCGCAGAAAATATACTCCTCTCCCTCAGAAAATTTTTCTAATGTACACAACTCCTTTTTTTTTAAAAACAAATTTTCCTCACGTTGTCCAGCCATGACACGTAATAACACAACTGCACTGGTAGCTTGTCTTAAGTCATTTAATTAGGGATACTAATTGGTCTTACTCTCCTGAAATGTTAGTGACCCCCTACGATCTTCAGAATTAGATTGCACTTTTGAGCAGAACTACACCTAAAAGATTTATGGAGCAAATATTAAGAATAACATACATTCCAATCTATATACATGCGTAAAATACACCCTACAGTGCACTACCGCAGTGTTCCAGGAACATAATTAAAAAGAAGAATAAAGGAAATAATTACAGATCTGAACAGAGGGAATCATCTGGCTCACTGAATAGAAAATGTCGGTCTAAGCCAAGCTCAGTAATAACTGCTAAAACACTGTCATGCGCTTGGAATAGCAAAACGAATATGTGCAAAACAGTCTCAATCTGGACAAGGAGATACTGTTTGCAGGTAATAACCTGCCCTGTCTGTAAGGAAGCTGAATTTAGGCTAAATTATTTTTTAACCAATTTAATTAAGCCAATGAAAAAATACCTGTGTGGATGTGCTTACATAAGTTTATTAAGTCATCCCAGAATTAAAGTGTCCACAGATGATCCTGCTAAAGTAAATTGGTTTAAACGTGAAATTTGGGCATTTTTATTGGGAAAAAATTAACCGATTAATTTTCATACACGGCAAATCCAGCAGGAGGGAGCAAAACTCTTCAGCCAAGGGCTGGCAGAACCTCTTGACAGAGGTTCTTGACCTCTTCAATGACCATAAAGGTCATTGAAGGAAGCTGCAGAAGGATTCGTTGGTCTCGGAGAAGCGCTGAGGCCTGGCACAGGTGAGGCTGAGCACTACCCAAGGCTGAGCACTACCCAGGGCTGAGACTGAGATAACCCAGCAACAGGAAACGGCAATACCCTACCGGCACCAAAACACAGCCCAGAGTGCGCGCGCTGCAGGGTGTATTAGGATTTTCTGCCACTATGGATAAAATATCCATCCACATCAGTAGTGTCCTCCATATACAACGCTAAAAAGTATTTTCCTACCTCCCCTTAAGGCAATTTCTAGGGGAAAACAATTTGCTTCAAACATGACATCAGCTCCATAGAGTGCAACGATCACATTCCAAAGGGAAAAATGCTTCTGAGGAGGTAACCATCAGATGGAGGAGGGCTGTAGCTACCGTGAGCGCATGCAGAGAAAGCAACTCGCAGCTTTGGAGATTACAAGCAATGGAAAGAATGGGCATCTGCTGCAGAACCCAGAGGATGCCCGAGACTCGGGAATGGCCAAGGCCAGCGGGGAGGCAGTTTCTTGAGTTATGTGTCATTACTTACAACCCAGAATAGCCTTTAGGGTTTTCACTGCCCTCGTTAATGAGAGATCTGTTCTGCACCCAATTCTCCTGACCCAAGCTAAGGAGACAGTAACACAGGCTCCAGGTCAGTTTCCCATGCCAGCGGTACCCAGCCTTCCACTGACAGGGATGGGAGAGGGACGCGGTGCCACTTTGGTCATGGAAGCTCTCCCGGCGCCCCTGCCTGCCTCACAGAATAGTCTTTTGGAAAGCGGAGATGGGACAAGCGGGAGAAAACAGCAAAGCGCCTCAAGGACGCGCCTGGAGCCCGGAATGACTTCAGCTCTCGACAGAAGCGGCGGCCCCGGCCTTTATCCCATGGCGGGGCAGCGCCATCTTGGTCAGCAGGCCGCGCTGTACCGGCGGCCGCGGGGGCTGAGGGAGGCCGTGGGAGAGCACCGTGACCTCCCCGGCTCCCCGTTCTCACGGGGATGCGGGTGTGTGCGTGCGTGCGTGTGAGGAAACTCCTGCCCGGGCAGGGAAAAGAGAACCCCCCCCTCCCCAAGACCGCCGCCCCGCCCGCGGCCTGCTCTGCCCCGCCGGCGGAGCTGCCCCGGCCCGGCACCCGCCGGGGGCCGGAAGGGGAAGGCCAGTACCTGCTGATGGCGCCTCCCCGCTGCCCCGGGCCAGCCCCAGCAGGAGGAGGAGGAGGAGCACCCCGGGCACCGGCCGGGAGCGGCGGCGGGGCGGCCCCGCCGGACTCATGTGGCGGCCGCCGGCTCCGGCCTCGCCCCAACGGTAGCGACGAGGGCGGGCCCCGGAGCGGGGAAGGGGCGGCGCGGCCCTGCGATCCCCCGCCGCCCGGCCCTTCCTCCTCCTCCTCCTCCTCCTCCTCTTCCCCCGCCAGGGCCGTGGCGGTGACCGGCCGTGGGCAGGGGGTTCACCCCGGTTTCTGCGGAATACTTGTGGGGGGAGCGGGCGGGAGCGCCGGCCTCGGGCAGCGGCCTGTGCAGGGGCAGGCGCGGCCCTTCGGCACCGCTTCTGGCCGGTCCCACCCCACCTTTCGCTTCTCCTCCTTGTGTTTTAGGGCTTCGGGGGAGTTCAGACTCTGCGCTTGGAAAGAAAAAAGGAAAATCCTGTGGACTTAACAGCTCAGCAGAAGTGTTTCTTGGGGTTGCCATCCTGCCTCTACCTGGCTGGCTGAAAAATGTTGACCGCCCTTATCGGCCAAGACATAAATTGTTCCAGAATCAAACGTGAGCAGCTTGTGACGCTTCCCACACCTCAGCAAGGCAGCCACCCCAGCGGAACGGAGCAGAGTTAATATTTGCCTTCCCAACGCAGCCGGTTCCCCATGCCCCCTTTTCTGCCCAGCCCAGAGGAGAGGCCAGGCCAGGTCACCGTGGTGCCTGGAGTCACCCACCCAAAACCAGCCAACTGCCCACCCAGGGGAATGCCCCCGGTGGGATGTTAGGAGGTGCTTTGATGGAGCTGAACTTCCACAGGTTCTCTCTGTTTTTTAGGCAGCCGGAAGAAGAGCCCAGTTTGGGACACGCCATTCCCCCCGTCAGCGCTGCGAAGCCACGAGCTGGGTCCAACTGGGCCTGGTCCCCACTTGCTCATTGCAGTCATTTTAGATCGCTTGTGAGTCACAGTCAGCAGTCAGGGGTGGAAAGGGCTGGAGCTTTTTTCCTATTCTACGAAAATCAATAAGCACAATTTTGCCAAGGCATTCTGGCATCACCAACCTCTATTTTTATACAGAGCCATACATTTGGCCTTTCCAACCTACTTGATTTGCTACGACGCATTCCCTTCCTCGTTCTTAAAACTATGTCGTTTCTCTGCATGAGGGTTGCTTTCGGGTTTAATTTTTGATTGTTTAGGGCTGGATCCAACTCCCGGGGGTGTCGGGATGGGGCTTTTTTAACACCTGAAGGGGGCTGCCCACTGCCTCGCACCTTGTCTCGGCGCTTACATCTGCGGGGAGTGGGTGGTGCGGGGCTGCGGCTCTGCTCGCCTCGCCTCGCCTCCTACACCCGCTCCGAGCTGGCTGAGCACGCATGGAACTGTGGATTATTCCTTGCAAGTACTGAGGAAGTGGAGAGTAAGGGCAAAAATAGTTGGGATTTGATAGCGTGCGCAACATCTGACAAACCTCAGTCTCCAAAGGAAGCAGCGATTGATTTATATCTTTATTTGTCTTTATGTAATTTGGGTGTTGTCTTTATGTAATTTTCAAGTCCTTTCTCTAGAGAATGTGGTGAAGAAGGAAATGCTGGATTTTGTGCTTACCTGCTTTCCTAATAAACTCCTAGAAATATGTTACCTCTTGATTGCGTTTCTAAACAGCAAGGGACAATCATAGCCAAGTTATTAGAGGAATCCCTTTCACATTTTCAATTTGCAGTATTTTTTGGGTTATGCCAACCTTCTTGACAGTATTTTTCTGGGAAATCCACGTGCAGTTCTCGCTTGTATTTTCATTCCTAGAGCTCTTTGCACTTCACCGCTAATTAACTTTCAATAACTGTCGTAGGGTTACAGTCAGACAGCATGAATCAGATAGAAAATGTAGCTTTGGGGGACTGCACTCTGTCAAAAACGATTAGAAACCTTTGCTTGATTTCCAAGGAGAATGTACTCACTCAAGCAGGATACAGCAGCTATTAGGCAGCGTTCTACTGCAGTAAGAAATCCTTAATAAAAGAAACTCAGTGCTTTTGCTACAGCCCTCCTTCCAGGGCAGCTCCGAGTAATTATGCAACGTTTTCCTTGCTTCCTGTTTGTTTGACTTCCTAAATAGTGATGTTGCTTAGGCCAAAGCTTGGGTTCTGAGCTAAAGGTAGTATTTTTAACTGTTTGCTCATGAAGATGATCCGAGGAGGGGGAGGACAGTTACGGGTGCAGCTTGGCTCATGGAAGCTCTGCTCTTCTTGGGTCTTATAAGCTGTGGAGAGCTGAATGAGACCAGCTTTGGCTGGAAGAGCTCAGGGGAATACCTGGCTGTGGCAGGCAGGTATTGTCACGGTAGCGGTCGCTCTCCTGAGGTGCAACGTGCAGGGCTCTCAAGCTCCATGCTTTTGACAAAAAGCTACTTTGGTAATTGAGAAGGCAGCAGGTGAGCAGTCCAAGCAATGTCCCTGGCATGAGCTTTCCTCTCAGGCTTTTGAAGCTCTGGCTTATGCCACCCAATACACTGTGGCCGTTGAAACACTTCTTAATATCATCTGCAATGCCCTTGTCTAGCTGCTTAAAAGCTGACTTCAATGTTAAATGTAATACCAAATCCTCTTGGTGCTGTTGAATCCTTTTTCTTCCACAAAGACCCCACCTACTCAGTGCTGATGTTTTATTTGACCTGCGCAGCCATAGAAATAGGCGACAGCTTTGTGAGGCACGGATGGGGAAGTCCTCTGTGCTCCTCGAAGTCCTGCCGACCTCGGGCCCGAGTGCTGTTGGAGACAGCCCCTCTCCCCTGCAGCGTCTGCAAGCCCAAGCCGTGGACAAGGCACTCGGGGTCCCAGTTCCCACCTGGCAAAGTGATGCTCATTACCCAGTTGCAGCCAGTTGTCTGCTTTCTAACTAGAGCTAGTACAGGCTTTTAATTTCCAGGTGTGCCATTAAAGCGTCAACATGTGCTTTGGATGACTAAGAATGCTTCCTGTGATTTATTTAATTCCCACCACCACCACCTTTTGCTCTCCCTTCCCCCTTCTTACGTTAGCAATGGGTATAATTTGTTTGCAGAGTGTCAGGGTGTTTTATCTTTCTTCGGCCAGCCCCAAGTGGATGGGGGTTTGTTTAAGCCACAGCATTCTTGCTTTCTTAGAGCTGGCACGTGGGCGTTGGATTGTGTCATTCGTAGGAGGTGAACGTCAAAGGAAGTGGGATCAACTGCTGGAGGAGGTTTGTAAGCCAGGTACTTAATATTTGGTTTCCTGGAAAAGCAAGAAAAAAAAAAATAGCAAAACAGGCAGCCTTTGTGTCTTTAGTTTTCCCATGCAATCAGAATAACACAATAACTAGATGTGGTTGAGCACAGTTCGGCTCGTTGGGTTTTTTTGCTTTGGTTTATTCAGGATGGAGAACTACTGTATTTCCTTTTAAATAGTTTCACATGTTTTGGTGGATTCCATCAAATGTTTATTCCAGTAATACAAATAATTCATGTTCCGTAAGTGCCCTTGCAAATAGTGTGATTTATTATCAGGTACATTATGTTGTCTTTTTATTTGATGTAAAATGGTCTCTTAGAGTTAAAATTAGACAGAAGAGCCATTTGAGACTATTTTGTTCATCTCTAGCTGTTTTTTCAGGAGTGCATTAGTCTGAAGTATTTCACGGGCAAAATACTGAGTTATTTTGGGGGGAGAAAAATGGTCTACAAAAGAAAAGTATAGCTACTTATTTTTACAGTAGTTTTATGGTAATCGCTTTTTTATTTGACATGTATAGATACTGAGCTAGGTGCTGCTCTAGGAGGAATATTTCTTTGCTCTAGGTGGTAGATATCTTTTGCAGTCCTTGTTCAGGCTAAGTTTAAAAATTAAAAAGATAAATGCTTTGTTTTAAAGGTTACTTGTGTCCTGTCTTATGGATTAGGCAGAAGGACCATATTTTTTTTCATTATGTTGTTTTTTCGTAAACCTTTGCCTATTTTATCTAAGTGCAAGACACTTATTCTAGCTGTCCGTGCTTTTGAAAATCCATGTGCCGTTAAGAGATGTTTCCCCGTTGTATCACTGGCGGGGGGGTCAGGCGTGACTGAGACGGGTGCAATCTGAATGTTTTTAGATAAACCCGAGTAAAGCAGCTTTTTCTTTCTTGGATGGCTTCTGGTTTACGCAGCTTTCTTGGCATTTAACCCTATGCTCATTTTCCCACTGCTGTCAAAGGGACCTGTAGGTCAGGAGGAAGGAAAGCCCGGCCAGCCGATGGTAAAGCCTTCATGGGAGGGCTTGTCTGAAATTGCTGGAAGCACAGTCCCTCCCTCTGACTTCTGCCATGTTTTCTGGTGTAAGTTCATTGATCTCATTGGTATTGCTCCTGATTTACGCAACCGTGAGCAGTAAGTAAGCACAACAGTAAGTTAAGGAGCAGTGGGCCTTTAATATTTATGTGGTTTATTTTTAGCGTGCCAATTGCAGCTATTTATGTAGCAAGGAAGCACTGATACAAATCTGACTGTATTCCCCCTTCACTTTGAATCTGCAGTAGAGAGGCAGGAATTATTTTTTTTTACCACCAGCTCTTATTTATTATGTTAAATTTGCTCTGATTAATATGTTATGGGCTTCATTGTTCAAGACCTTCTTAACATCCACATAAGGGATCTTGTTACTTAACTAAAGGAGCAATGACGCAGCCTAAGAGCAGCTGTGAGATTGCCCCGCGGTGCTGTGCAGGCACTAACACCTTACATGGATTTATCCGTGGGGAAAGCTCCTAAATTGTGAGGAGGCTCCATGGTAGAGCAAACGATGTGAAAGGAGCCCGTACTCTTTAATAACATCTAGTACAGTGACAAGAAAAAGCCCGTTTACGGTTGGTTACTGGCTTACTAATAAAATCCTAGAATAAAATCTCTTCTCCCAGGAGAGGCTTCTGCTGGGTGTAGGACAGATGGGAGCACTGCTGTGCGTGAGCCCATACCTATGCCCGTGTGGTAAGGAAGGACGTTCCCTCTGAAAAGATGTGTAAAGGGAAAACTAGACGGGTGGATGGAGATGCTGGGACACAGCGTGTAGTTGTATGTGCCGGCTCAGAAGTTAGCACTTCTGGCTCTTGGGCCACTAGTTTATATGTGGCTCAGCTTAGTAGTTACCAAAATATCTTTCTTTCTTTTGATGACGGATGATCTGTGGTAAACAGATTGGTGATCCCAGCCCGGGCTTTTGTTGGCAAATAACCACATCACAAAAGCCAGGCCCTACCACCAATGTTGGCGTCCCAAGTGATAGTCTCAGACACCTGCCCGGGACTTCGCTGGCAGCTGAAGAGCCCTCACCACTGGGAGACAGGCAGGACATCACCTTGCAGGACCAGCTGTCTTGCTGCATCCCTCCTGTGGAGAGGCAGAGGATGTACCCACTGTCATCAACTTTAAAACCTTGTTCCATGTTTGATTTTAAAAAACAAATGTTGAGAGCCTGGGAAGGAAAGAGAACTAATGGATAAAGTCCACCCCTGTGTCTGCCATGAGAAGCCACAGGAGGTGCTATGGTTTTGTGAAGAGGCCATGGGAAGGATGTTTTCTTTACAGGTAGGTACGTGTGTGTCCGTCTTGTGCTTCCAGCTTTACCTTTGAATTAACTTCTTCTTACAATTTTACAGTAGCCTCCAGTGATTGTTCTGGGATTTGACAAAGCACTCTCGGAAAAAAATAATTGCTTGCAGTGTTAAACAAATGTGAAAAGAATTATTCTCTTTCCAATGGTTCTTGAAATGAAATTTTAGCCCTGGTGTGCTCAACTACCTTCATGATTAATCTCTGTATTGTCAGAGGAGCCTGTCAAGCTCTTTTAGATCAGGAGATGCTGTTTTATATTAAGAAGGTTCTGATAAGGTCTTCCAATTACTTTGTAATCACATTTTTGAGTGATCGCTGTTGCAGTTGCTGGTGTGTCATTGCACTGGTTGGGGAAAACTGAGGACTTTTCATCAGCCAGGTGCGTGTTTGGTAGCCCTTTTCTGAACTGGGCCTGTCTACAAGCCAGTAACACGATTAAACTGGCTCAAAACCTAGTCCTTTATGTTGATGCTCTGTGCTTGAGTAATTTGTTAATACCCAGTTGTTTTGTCAAAACCTTCTTGCGAGGCTTCACATGAGAAAATGCTCCCCAGGATTTTTAGAGAGCCTGCCTTACCAAAGGTTTGGAGGAGAGGGGAATTGAAGGGACCTGCTGCCATTGCCCGGCACGGTGCCAAGGAGAGCCCCTGTTTGCAATGATCGTTGCTGGCTTTAACCAAGTGAACGGTGAGAAAGATGGGGCAGCCTAAGCCACCCTGTCGGCATGGATGCCCGGGAAGGACAGTCCCTCTTGTGGCTCCCGGGTAGGACACAAAGGCAGCCCGTGGCTCCCTGCCGCCCGTCGACCCGTTAAGCTTTTGGGTGTCTCGCTGCTTCCTATCTTCTGGCTGGTCCACCTCAGGCTGCCTGTTGCTAGCACCACCCGTAACCCACCGCTTCCAAACTACCTGCAGCTTTTCTCCTTGCTCTTTCAGAGCCTGTCCGGTCTGGGTTGTGGAGCAGTTCTTTTCCTAGCCTGCCGTGGGGTGTACCCCTTCACCCTGTGCCCACGTGAAATCCACTGGTGTGCAGTTGCCGTTACCGGCAAAGTGTGGCAGCTTGGCTTTCATCCCCTCCCTTCCCAGCACTTCTGGTGTTTCTCAATTTCTGCTTTTCCTGCTTTCAGACGCAGTCCTCCTTCATTATAAAGTTCATACTCATCTCCAGACAAGCTGCCTAATGACTTTTTTTTTTTCCTTATCAACTCAGAATTTCTTGACTGCTGCATTTTTTCCTATCTAAATATAAACATGGGAGAGACTAAGAAATAAGTGCTACTGAACGATTAGATAGAGATACGCGAGTGGCTTTGATTGTTTAATGGATTTACATTGTAAGTTACCCATAGGCAACTTTCCGGTGTCTTTCCCTAAAACGAGTTAATTTGCTGAAAGGGCTATCTTTTGTAAAATACCGATAAGCAAGAGATACTTGGTGCGTGTGTGAGCGTCAAGGTAGGGAGAGCCAGGATGTACAGTCATTTTGCCCCTGGTAGTCACAGCCGCTCCTGCAGGCACTTAAGGAATGCAGGATGTGCCCCAAATAGGTCTTTTACAAATACTCCCCGCTGCAGTCATTTCAGCCTTTCCCGGCATTCTTATTAGCTCTTGCTGACAACAACAGGATTTTCGTGACGGTGACTGCAGCAGAGCACAAATGCTTTTTTTCCCCCTTTCATGCCAGCCGGAAAGTGAAGGTAAAGACTTGCTATACTGACTCAGATGAAAGGTTGAACAAGCCCAGGCTCCTGTCTCTCTGGCAGTGGCCAGAGAAGCTTCAAGAGAGCTGTGGAACAAAACAAGCATAAAGTAATACTCTTCCCCGCTCCGTACTCGCTTTGTGAGGAAGTTTTCCAGCCCTGGCATCTATTCTGACAGGATAAGAAAGAGTAATTTAAAGAAATGGGATGGCGAGGTGAGATGTGTTCTCTTCAAAGTACTAGCAGGGTTTAGTTTTTGGATCCAGCACCAAATGCAGCTGAGGTACTTGCCAAATGCCCTTGCGATGGGACTCGTCCTAGGGCTTTACAGCATTGCCCCTCGCTGCCTGTGCCCCGCTGTTCTGCTTCTGCTGGAGTCGGTGAGGTTCCTCCGACGCCGAGGCTGCTGCCCGGCCCGTGAGAAAGTCCTGCTGCTCCTGACTGCAGGGCACGTCTCCGGAGCGTGGAAGAGCAGGAGAGCCCTGTCCTCGCCGTTAGCAGTTAAGTGAGAGCTGTAATTTCTTCTTGGCTAGTTGAGACTGGGGAAGGACGAGTATGGTGTGCAGGGAGACAGCCTGCTTCACAGCACTGTGTCATGTATCACAACAACCCGTGGATTGAGACCACCTTCTGAGAGTTAGGGTAGAGGCCGGGCTGGTCCCTGTGGTTCCTGCCGTCTACTCATAACCAACCTTGTATCATAGTCCTGTTTCTTCAGTGTGTGGAGCCACGTTCAGTCTGGTTACAAATCCGCTGAAGGTTGTGGCATCAGGCTCCTCTGAGGCACTGGCTCCTGGGCAGTGGGTTAGACCTGCTGGACTATGTCTACGTTTACTGCAGAAAATGCAGGAGAGATGGAAGCACAGGAGTGACTCTAGGCCAAAAGGTGAAACTCTGTTTCCATGAGATGCCAGAGATGCACAGTGCTCTTCTGGCCATTTCGGTTCTGTAACGTGGGTATTAAAGCAGAGGGATATTTTATATGTATGTCTGTCCATTTAGATGTCAAAGGGTTAAAGTCAACTGAAGAGTGAGCTTCTGAGTTGGACGTTTTCTTTCACACCTGAAGAAAACCTTTGTAAGCTTTTAATCTCAAAAGCAGTATAATCTGGAAGCATCAGCTTTTCTTCTGTGTCATTAAACCTCAAGTCTGAATTCCCAGAGCTGTATTTCCAAAGGCAAGGATCCATAGGCAGGTGTTCTTTGCCAGCTGACTCGGACCTTGGGCAGTTCCTAGCTCCAAGCAAGCTTCCTTGGCGTAGCAACACACCGCAGAGCTGGTAAGCTGGCAAATGCCGTTCCCTGCTTCAAAGAAGTTACAAGCACCAAACACACCAGGGGATCCTGCCAGCTCCATAAGGCAGACTGCAGCCTAAGGAGGTCAGAAACAACTTAGACACGCCTGGAAACACTCATAAAGCACTTGAGCCTCATCACCGTTGCTCAAGGTGGCCAGCAGCTCCGCAAACGTTCATACAACGTGTGAGCCAGGCAGGTGTGGCTTCAGCAGCTTGGATGCCCCAAAAAACTCAGCAGGCTAAAATGGCTCAGCTAGCACTTGTCCGTTTAATTTGTTCATGTATATGTCTCTATAGCCCTTGTGCAGGGAGAGAAGATCCTGTTTTTTCCAGGTACCTGGATGCAGAAAGGACAGGAATAAAATCCTTCTCTGGAGATTTTCAAGACTCACCTTGATGCAGTCCTGAGTGATGTGCTCTGGGCAATCCTGCTTAGCAGGGGAGTTGGACTAGATGATCTCTAGAGGTCCCTTCCAACTCTGTTGGAGCTGTGAAAAAAAGCATCCGTGGTTGTGCTCAAAGAGTGGTGTTGGGGGGAAAGCACTGGCTGGCGTCAGGCTGGGAGAGGCTCAGGAAGATCCTTGTCCGTGGGGTGGGTGAACATTGCTGGTGGCACAGCTCTGCTCCTGCCCTTCACATTCATTCTGCCCAGCAACAGCATCTTCTAGTGCAAAATGCCCATGATCTCTGAACTGATCTCTGATGGCTGTGGGACACCTTTAGAAATATGTTAATTTTTGGAGAAAGACAGGGCACTGCCATTTATTGAGCACTAGACACTTTTAAAACATCTCTAAGTGAACAGAACTTGCAATGCTCAAACTCACTGGCCAATGTTATGTAGGCATACAATCGCCTGTAAATGTTTCCCGTTGCTGCTTTTACTTCCTAGCTGTGCGCTGAAGCCAGGTGTTATATTGGTTTCTTCTGCAGTGAGCCAGAGCACCACAGCCTTGAGAGAGACCATTGCCACGTCCACTGAAAATGGAGGAAGAATAGCAGAAACCAGCAGGTTGTGAAGGGGTTACCTATCGTGTGCATGAAAACTAGCAGTCGGGGAAACGGCACCAGGGAGACTGCCCAGGAGCGATGGCTGGAGTGTTCCTCGGCCTCTTCTAGCAGGAGGGTGGAACACATTTGGGTTCACTGCACTCCCTTTACTTGAAGGATAATTAACCACTACGCTTTGAAGTCTTACCTTCACGGCTAATGTGCGGTGAGGACGCCCAGAAATGGAGCCGAGTGCTGAGACCACACCACCGCTCAGGGTGCAGCTGGGACAAGCTTTCAGCAGGCGTCTGCACCAGCCACCGCCGCTCGTGTTCTGGGCGCTCATAAATAGCATTTCTTCCCTCATGAGAAAATACTGATGAGATTTAAAATGGTTTGGTGATGGTGATGCAAATGGTATTACAGACACCATGCTGTTACTGAATTAGTAGTATGGCTAACACACCTCACCGTGCATTGCTTGATGCTCCTCAGAAGCGGGTGTTCTTTGGACAGAGTTTCTTGCTCCCTGATGCTGCGATACACCGTGTTCTTTCCAGTGCAAAGGCAGCATTCCTCATTTGTTCTGTACTGGCATCTGCAGGAAAGAAAATCTTCAGTTCCAGGCTGAAATAATTCCTCTTTTGTGGTAGCTCTGTCCTTTTGGTGTACTGGAAGCAAAGCATCAGACTAGAACCAGGCCTTCTGCTTAATTGGGTTTAGAAGTGTGCTTATTAGCACTAACCACACTTTTTAACAATCACGGGGAAGCTGAACAGCACCTTGGCAAGTGGGTTATTTCACATGTATAGACCTGTGCTTTTACAACTGGTAGTGTCGCATCCTGAAATTGGGCTTACTGGTATCATGTGGGGCATGGTGCAGGTATTGTGCAGGACCATACTTGACTTTTGGTACTTTTTGTTATTGCAAGTGTCAGCGTCACGCCTGACATGAAATTATGCTTGTAACAAAGTTAAGTGAATGTCCTTCTGATGTCCTTGGTCCTATTCCCAGCACTGCTGGAAGAGGCGTTAGAGCATCTTGAAGGAGCTACCTGGGGCAGAGTAAAGGTGACACCAGGAGCAGGCAAAGCGAGGGTGAGGCAGTGGAGTGCCACTGTGGATGGGACAGGAGTGAGCTGGGCCTGAGAAGTCTTGGTTTGGGTGCTGGTCTTCTCAAATGAGGCTTGACTGCCAAATTGTGAACCTCAGGCAGCTAGGAACTGTGATTTCTTGCTTAAAGCTGGTATGTTCCCTGCCACAGAAACCGCGTTAACTCCTTTAGTGACAGTTTGCAGCACAAATCCTGGATGTTTAATTGGATTTATCATGGCTATTGGGAGCATAAATGTGTTTACAGATTTGTTGTGAAAGCTTTTTTGTGTGTTTTTCTCATAGCAAGTCAACTTCCATGTGGTGCAATTATGTTCAAGATGTTCCCTGTAGCACTGGAATAATGTCAGATTATACCGCGTGTGCTCGTTTGTTCTTCAAAAGGGATTTATCGGAGGCATGATGCACCCTGTCGGAAGGAGAAAGGGAGCGTAGTCTTTTATTAAGAAAGGCATGCAAAGCTTAAAGCACAAGAAATTTTGTCAAATCCTGTTGTCTTATTACAGAGAAATGCTTGTCTCCGTCTACTGAAACGTGAAACTTTTTTCCCCGTTAACTTCCTTCCTGTTCCATCCAGCTCTGCCAGAACTAAGTCCATCCGTCTGCAGCTTCCTACTTGCGTGCTGCAGCCTTTGCAGCGCCGAAAGGCTGAAGCAAACGCAGCAAGGCGTTTCAGAGACAAGACTCCAGGGAGGGGAAAGACAAAAAAAAAAAAAAGAAAAAAAGAAAAAAGAGATTACTTTCATTTGGTTTGGAAAGTTTCTTAGTTTTGGTTTGGTTTGTCACCCTGTGTAGCTTGGCCTAGAACCTTGCAGCGTGTTTGATGCAGTCGTACCGTTGCCCTGTGTGAAGCCCACTCGTGCTCCCCGAAGGGATGCTGCGCCACGGGAACCGGGGGCTCCAGCAAACAGTGCTGCGCTGGGGGGGGGAGCCGGCCCCTGGTGCTCGCTGTCAAACTTGGATTGATTTATTTATTTATTTTATATTAACTTGGGTAACAATGCAATTTAACAATGCAATTTCCTGCCTGATGGCAGTTCAGATATTAAATGTCACATCTGCCTAATACTTTCATTCTTAACTCTGACGAGTTTTCCCAGCACTTCTAAAAGAGGCAGTTGTGATATGTTTCATTCCCTGCTGAATGATAGTCAGAAACCAAAATTTGTTCTGTAACCCGTGTAACCCATTGCTATTGTTACTAATTGTTGTTATTAGTAAACCTCATAGAAGAGTTACTCGGAAGAGCAGCACAACAATTCTCCCCGCCATGGGAAAGGTCAGGATTTTCAGATGCCACCATGTGGAACCTGTAACCTATTACTCTGCCTGTCGGCTGCAGGTTTTCTCTTCTGAAGTCACAGTGAAGGACAATCTCCAGGGTTGTGCCTCTGCTCTTTCTTGCCATCTCTTTAGTCCATCCCCTCCTTACAAATGCCTCTCTGTCCAAGGGGAAGCTGTTGAGCCCCTGGCTGAGGTTGGCAATGCACTGAACAATGCAGGTGGTTGAAAACTAGAAAGCTCAAAAGTCACGTTCCTGTGATAAGGGGAGACCTTATCAATGCTTATAAGTATCTAAAGGGTGGGTTAAAGGAGAATGGAGCCAGACTCTCTTCAGCGGTTGCCAGTGAGAGGACGAGGGGCAACGGGCACAAGTTGGAACATAGGAGGTTCCACTCCAATATGAGAAAAAACTACTTCACAGTGAGGGTGCCAGAGCCCCGGAACAAGCTGCCCAGGGAGGTCATGGAGTCCCCTTCTTTGGAGATTTTCAAG
>JAOXJK010000077.1:25704588-25716401 GCA_025774025.1 Xenus cinereus
GGGTTCGGGGGGCGGGGGGGGGGACGCTGGCACCGAGCGGGTGGGAATCGCGAAGTATTTGGGGCTTTTTCCATTATTTTTTTATTTATTTTTTTTTCGCACGTTTCAACTTTCTCATTAGTTGGGGCGAGATACGCATCTGTATTTATTTGAATGTGAAGCTGGCTTTAATAGGCTGTATTTTGGCACATCTCTCGGAGCTAGACAAGACTTTTTAATTTGCGAAGTCTGGCTTCTGCAGCTACATGTAATTTTCTTCTCCTGCTAAAAAGTCCTTTGGAAACGCTGCAAAAAAAAAAAATGTAATGAATATGCAAAGCAGCCAGCTCTCAAATCCGAATCCGGTTTGCCTTCAGAGACTTTTCAAAACGCCCAAAGTGATCAAGATATATTATGAAATAATCGCTTTCTCCTAAAACACAGGAGTGTGATGTTTCGCACTTTTCTCCTTGCGCGTATTCCTAATTTAATTGGTGACAGCTCAAATATAATTCACCTGAAATTTAAAAAAAAAAAATAAAAAAAATCTCTAAAAATCAGCTGGGGTTGCTCAGTCGCTCTTACTTCTAGCGCAGCCCTGAAAAGGGGGAAAACTGGTCGGGAGGTCGTTGCCCCGTGCTTACATCCCACGGCTCCCGCCTGTTCCTTCTCCCGGGGCTTCACCCGCCTCCACCACCGCGGATCTCCCCGCCGCCTCCGGGAAACGTGCAGCTCCGACCGGGCAGAACGGGGAGAAACGGGTGTTTTCCCCCCGGCTTAAAGGTGTTGGGCTGGGTCGCTGCCGGTTGGCTTGATAGAGGGAGCCGGTTGCTCCCTCCAGTCGTCACAACCAGAACCAATAGGTTGTGATTCCCGCACACTGATTGTTTACAAATACTGAGTACTGCTCTGTGGTTCTTGGTTTTTTTGGTTTTTCTCCCCCCATCCCTCCCAGGAGTTAATGTTTGTGGTCAGAGTTAAGGTGACACCCAGCGTTTGGCGAGGAGGACGCGGCGTGGTGGGGTGATGGGCTGTGGATGAGGTGACGTGGAAGGTGAGGACGCGTGGCCGTGGGTTGCGCGGGCTTGAGTGAAAAATCTAACTTGTGGTTTCCCGGTTCTCCCGTGGCCGTAACAGTGGGCAACCTTGCGTGCGTCTCAAACGGCTTTGTCTGTGGCAGGGAGTTTCCTAGCTTCTTTCTTTGTTCTATATGTGAAAAATGTAAAAGGCAGCCGCTCCTCCTTGTGCGTTCCCACCCTCCTTGCTGGTACGGGTGATGAGCAGAGAAGGGGGAGAAGTAGCAGCTCAGCTGCCGTGGCTGCGTGCGTTGATTGCTGCAGACCTTCCCGTGCCAGCTTTGCATTCCTGCCTTTTGCCGTAAAAGGGTTTTGCAGTTGGCCATACCTTAGCAGATCTGCTTGCTCGCTCCGAAGGCAGCAGATCATTCTGGTTAGCTTCTTGGGGTTTGCCAGAGGACGTTACCGGGCTGTCACTCCTGGACCGGGTTTGTTTGGGATCACGGCTCGGGAAGCCTAAGGCGGGCTGTGGAAGAGGGGGAACATAGGCGGTGCCCCAGGGTTTTACCCGAGGTGGCCTCCCTGGTGAGGAGCGTACTCAAGTCCGCTGGCTGTGAGCTCACCCCGTGTCTTCTCATTGCGTAACCGCTTCTCCTGCTCACCCTTCGCCCCCAAAGCGCGGTCCCCAGCTGCACCAAGAAATGAGAACAGCGGTGATGGAAAGCAGTACTTCACATCTCTTAGGTGCAATTTAAAGGTCACCTGAAAGATGCGTGGTGCTGAGACTTGAGTGGGTGTCCTAAGGCTTGGTAAGCAAAGCCAGGCAGCAACAGCAATGCCGTGTGTCCTTTGGGTTCGGATGGTCTCTCCTCGTTCCGGCAGTGCTGCACTGGTTTCTCAGCAGACTTTTTGCTTGTCCTCTTCCTAAGCATGGTCCTACTCCTCCAGGTGGATTAGCTTACCCGCTTTCCTGGCCTTTTTGTAGGCTGTGAGCTGAGCCGAGCAGAACCAGTGGAGTGGACCAGTAATGTCTGGAACAAACGGCGTAGCTGGTGGTGTGGTGGGGCTGTCCCGGCAAGGGGGGAGGTAGCCTTCCCCTTGTCAAAGTTTAGAAATGGTTGGGATGTCGGTGAGGATGAGCGCGGAGGGGACTGGGTGTAGCGAGAGGAGAAAAGAGGCCAAAAGGAGGAGCGTTCGCAAGTGTCTTCTCTGCAGAAATTGGTAGCAATCTTGAATGGAAAATGTGCGTGGCCCTCTCAGGAGTTGCTGTACTAAATTTGGAAAACAGAATTGGTCTCTAAAGTACAAAACAAAGGGGTTTCAGTCTTGCTTTTAAATGCAAATCTCGACACAGTCTGAACTGTGGACTCGCTACTGACGCCTCCGTAGCGCGTATTAATCCAGTTTTATCTGTCGTGAGGAGATTTGTTGATTAGAAGCCTCTAGGTGAAAGCTGCTGGTGGACGCTTGCCGCTCTTCCAGCCTGTGGGCTGGAAAAATGAGCTCCATGCCTTGCCTGAAGCTCTTGGGCTGTGTGTAATTTCACCGTCTCCCCAGGATTCGGTTTAGCTCTCTGCAAAAAAAAAAGCCCGTTTATGTAGATATTGTGCCAAGATGGATGATTTTCAGAGCAAATTGGGTATCCTTGTAACAGTCACAGAAGTTATTTTGTGGTATTGATGGTAGAAAGTCAACATCGTTTGAAACGGGAGGGTAGGAAGAGTTTGCTGAAATGCCACTAAACCATAAACTGCTGGTTTTGTTTGTCTTGTCAACGTTTGTATGGAATGGGAGGATTTTTCTAAGAACTTCTGTGAAGTAATGACAGTTTTTAAAATACTGAATTATGTACTGTTTCAAGGGTTACCTTAAGTGATTTTCCTCATTTTCCTGTCATTTCCACATCTTTGAGTGTAGACAGTACTTAATTGTTTTTCTGCAATTAACTATTATTTTTGAAAGCTGAACTTTATTTCTAAGATACGTAGCTCCTAAACGTTTCCAGTTCTACCCTGAGTTCCAAAGTGTGCAGTTCGTTAGCTCTTGGGCTCACCAGCAGCTCCTTGAGGTGGCTGCTCAGATCTAAACGGCTATTGCTGTCCCTTCTGTTTTACAAATACCAGCGTACAAAGAACGATACATGCAGCTGGTGGCTTGGGTTTTTTTTTGAATTTTGGGGTTTATTTTCCTGGAGAGGTTGGTTGTGGGTATCCTGCACCTGCCACATACATTTTTTGTAAGGTTTCTGTTGGCCTCCTAGCTGTGCTTTTCTCTAGTAGAGTTTAATCGAAGTTTTGTAGCAAAAGCCTGATGTTTCAGATGTCTCCTGAAGAGAAGTTGAGTTCTGTTTGTTACATCTGGACACTTATTTTGAGTTGCTGAAGAAAAAGCGCATATTATAAAAAAACAATATGTGAAAGTGCATACTGTAAAAATAATTTCTGCTCTAGTTTTCCTTTTGCTTACCAGTCTCCCAATGCCCTTGAGCATACCTATACACTTGCATCGGACTTTTGTGGGGAGGGAGGTTGCACATTATTAAAATAGTTTCCCCCAATGCGTGCAAACTTTTCAGTAAGTGCTGATTTTTAGTTTTCTGCTGTGTGGTTTTTAAAGTACAATGTGATAGTAGAGCCAGAGTAATGTCAGCAGACCAGCTCCATGTTTGAGTTCTGTTACT
The DNA here is from genome assembly GCA_025774025.1 of Xenus cinereus. Classification (NCBI taxonomy): domain Eukaryota; kingdom Metazoa; phylum Chordata; class Aves; order Charadriiformes; family Scolopacidae; genus Xenus; species Xenus cinereus. The sequence goes on from JAOXJK010000077.1 coordinate 25,708,264, forward strand.
TACCTTACCAACTGTAAATTACATGCTTTAGACCTTATTGATTGGTGGTTTAGCTTAATACAGTAATACTGGAAATTATCCGCTTGTAGTTGTGAAAGCCATGGTAGAGTGCAGAGGTGTGTGTGTGAGAGATCTTAGAATTCTCTGAAGATTTTATTATTTGCGGGCTAACTGTGGATAACGGGTTTTATGAGGTTGAAACTTGGGCAAATGTTTTGTGGTGGTTTTTTTTTTTCTGCAGCCGTAAGGGTAGAACACCGCCGCAATGTGTCTGTCGGGAGCCCTTGGAGAGCAATTGCTCTATTGCCGAACGGTATTTCATGTCATAAGTCTCAGTGACTGGCAGGCCTCTTAGCGAATGCAGTGGGCAGGTGAATTCAAAATGATGTTTTTAACCATATGTGTTGGAATCCACCAGTGTTTTGCTTTGTGTGTGGACGTTGCTGCTGCAATTAAGATCCTCGTTATGTGAAATGGGGGAAACTGTGTAGAAGTGCTTGGTTCTGAAACACCCTTCTGCTGATCCAGCTTCATTAATCCTCTGGGGTTCTGTGAAGCGCTTTTCTTCTTTTCCTTCCTTTCACAGCCCTCCATGCTGCTACGGGGGAAATGATTTGAGAATTAAGGAGAATCAAAACCGATGAGCTTTTTTTTTCTTCAGGGGATCAAGTATTCAGTAATTCTTCGGAGTGTTTTGTGATCGTTTTGATATGAAGATGTAAAAGAGAGTCGAGTAGAAGCAGTGAGCAATATTGAATGACATTCTTGGGAACAAACATGAAGTGGGGATGCTGAAAACAAGCTGGCTTCATGTTTGAATCATCTTTTTTTGTAGGTGCATCGCAACTATCTGCTGGTTTGTTTTTTCACAAATGTTTCCATTAAGTTAACTAGAAAAAAAAAAAAAAAAAATAGAGCCATCGCCCCGTTTTTCATTTCCATACGTGCTCTTAGAATGAGAGAAAGGAATCCTGTCCTCCGAGTCAACAGCCTTACGGGAGGGTGGGCGGTGGGGGGAACGCATCTGGACGTCGGCGTTCTGGTGCTCATCTTCTCTCTGTTTTTACTCCTTGCAGGTTCTGTCATCCGTGATGGCGTCAGCTCTGCCCAGAACCCTTGGGGAACTGCAGCTGTATCGAATACTACAAAAAGCAAATCTCTTATTCTACTTCGATGCCTTTATTCAGCAGGGTGGCGATGACGTCCAGCAGCTCTGTGAAGCAGGCGAAGAGGAGTTTTTGGAGATAATGGCTCTGGTAGGCATGGCTAGCAAGCCGCTTCACGTCCGAAGGCTGCAGAAGGCTTTGAGGGACTGGGTCACCAACCCTGGTCTTTTCAACCAGCCCCTCACCTCCTTACCGGTCAGCAGCATTCCCATATATAAGCTGCCGGAAGGGTCTCCTGCGTGGCTGGGGATATCCTGCAGCAGTTACGAAAGGAGCAGCAGCACCAGGGAGCCTCACCTGAAGATTCCGAAATGTGCCGCCACGACGTGCGTCCAAAGCGTGGGCGCCAGCAAATCCGACGTGGTGGGGAGCTTATCGCTGCAGAGCGGCAGCGAACCCAGACTCTGGCAGGGACACCACACCACGGAGAGCGAGCACAGCCTTTCCCCGGCCGACCTGGGCTCTCCAGCTTCGCCAAAGGAAAACAGTGAGACCCTGGATGCCGCCGCCGCTCTGTCGGTCGCCGAATGCGTAGAACGGATGGTTCCCTCCCTGCCCAAAAGCGACTCCAGCGAAGTCAAGGAGTTGCTGAAAACAAATAAGAAACTGGCAAAGATGATTGGTCACATCTTTGAGATGAGTGACGATGACCCTCACAAAGAGGAGGAGATCAGGAAGTACAGTGCAATATATGGCAGATTTGACTCGAAAAGGAAGGATGGCAAGCATCTCACCCTCCACGAGGTAAAGTACCTTGAGCGCCTGGGCTTCTTCCCCTGTTCCTGCAGCTTTTATGAGATGCGGTTCACTGGGTACGCTTTTTGTACGGGCGCTTCTCACTGTGTGACCAGAGCTGTGTGTCGTGCAGGAGCTGTAGGCATCCCTGCCCTGGGATGGAAACCTCGGGTACAGCAGAAGTACCCTTTTCTTGGATGGGTGTGCACTGATGGCCTCACCTTGGTGTCACCGACGCAGCCTGTCAGACAGAGGGGTTAGACCGTTTGGCGCTGGACGAGCAGACCGGTGTTGGCACTGAGCGTGGCCTCTGGGATTCTAGGCCTTCGGCACATTTTTAAAGCAGTCCTATCTTGATGTTCCCTTGCAGCTTTGAGAATAGACAGGTTTGTTTGGAAGATTAGTAACTGAAATAGCTTGTGTCTGGTAAGAGGATCCACCTGGCTTGGTTACCACCCTCTGCTGTCTTCCCTCTCCTCCAGGCCCTGCTGTGTAGCTTGTGTCCTCGAGGTAACAAGGCTTCTGCTGCTGAGGTCTCTGAACCCGGTGGGGTGGGATTATTTTGTATTTGAATTGGGACGAAGCTTAATTATACAGCCTGTGGGTTTTTTGGGGCACAGCAGTTCTTCAGCTGGTCAAGTGAAGTGCAGCCTGTGTGAGGAGGAAGGGAAGGGGCCCTCTCCCCTGTAGATGTGTGGCTGTAATTTCAAGGTTCGTCCTTCAATACCTGCGTAGCATCCCTTCCCTCTCGTCCTTAAAAGTCCACTTGGGCCTCCTTCGCTTCTCTTCTGGCATTCTTGGGGCTCACGCTGCGTGTGTTGTAACACAATAGGTGTGTCCATGTGGGGAATAGTTCCTTGGTGCCAGAGTACAGTACAAGAGGAGAACAAACATTAATTCAAAGCAGTGCCAAAACACTGTTGATGTGAATGCTGCATCAGCGTTTTCACGGTTAACAGTGATTGCAAAATTTCAGTTGGATTTAAAATTTGGCATGTAAGGCTCAGCTCCCAAAAGGAAAGGCAATGTTTATATTACAGGAGTGCCAAAAAAACTGTACTGGCTTTAGCCTTTTTTTGCTTCAAGAAGAAGTTTTGTAGGTGTGCAATCCGTAGCATAGCACTAGGTTCTCTTTATGGGTCTGAGTAGAAGGGCAGAAGGAAACAAGGTGTATTTCTTTACATTTTTGTTCATGTATTTACATTTTTAAGGCAACTGCACGTCACCAGCAGTGACTCCACTGGGGCTTTTACTACAAACTGGGGAGATGCTCCCAACTTGTCAGTAGTCAGCCACATTTCTACCACACAGTTCTAGTTGTGCAGCTTTCACTTATGTGTTTTGTGGCTTTTATGTTGAAGGTTTATAATCTGTGAATTCATCCAGCGTGCAAGAACAGGTCTTGTTTTACTCCCCTGACCTTGCGGAAGTCTCTCCCGTCACAGAACAAGTTGCGTGTGGGACAGAGGCAGGATTTGAAAGGATTCATTGTGTGGACGTCCTGGGGTATGTCGCTGCAGAGGCAGGGTTAGGAGAAAGGGGGTTCTCCCCACCTGAGGATGGAGGTAGTCAAGCTGCGTGCTTCTGCAGTCTCTCGCTGGGGTAGCGGCTGCAGAAAATAGGCTGAAGTCTGGGCAGGCTTCTTGAAGGATAATTTCCTGGCATCCAGCAGCGTAATGGGAGGTGGGTGCCAGGGCCAGCTTTGGTGTCAGGCATGTGGTAGCCTCAGGAGTGGCTCTGCGAAGCTGGAGGAGTGATTAGCGGGGTGGTAGTGTGAAGGAGCAGCGTAGCGAAGAGCTGGAAGAAAGAAGGATTGCTCTGCCCCCTTAATTTTTTAAAATTTTTTATTTTATTTTTTTTTTTAGTACTGCACTACAGATCTTTACTACATCATTGTAAAACCATGTTTAAAAATGGAATGAGAGCATGGTTTGGCTTTAGGAAATATTTCTATCGCTGTTATGATTAAGGGCACAAGATCAAAGGAGAATGTGGTTGACTTATGCCTCACTTACGCATGTGGGGCCTCACTGAACTTGATGGGAACTGCACACAAGCAAGCAAGAAGAATTTGCTCATAATTGGTTTACTGTTTGCTTAAAGAGACCGGATTTTACAAGGTTTTGTCTTGAACGGTTTTCTCTCCACTTCCATTTTAAAGCAGAAAATATATAAATAGCAGCAATGAGACTATTTTTTGTTTAAAATCTGACAAACCAGAGTTTGCCTTTTGTAAGCTGAACTGCAGCATATTTTTGACGGCTTAAACGATTTGCTGCTCAGAAGGAAGGGCCTTAAACAACCAGGGAGGTAGGTTCCTGCTTGTCCAGAGACTCTGTTTCTGCACGTGTTAGAACATTCCAAGGCTGTCATTCTGCCTCGCAGTTCAAGGTTTCTCCTTGCAGCTGGTAAGGAACAGCTGAATAAACTTCACTATGAATTTAAAAAGCTTAAGTAGGGATCAGCTTCTTAATGTAAAGATTCAGGGTATCTCTGCCTCCTCAAGCAGAGCGGAGTTGCAAGCAAATTAAACTCAAACTTGATGGGAATATTTGGTGGTGAATTAGTGAGAATATTCTCCGTTTCAGTGTGAACACTGGCGTGCCTGAGAGGGCCTGAGCAGCCATCAGAGGCCAGTGGGAGCTGAAGAAGAGCCAAAATTAAACAGCCAATTCCCAGCCACGCTCATCAGTTGTGCTAGAAAGTTGTGATGCTCATGAGCTTGTTTTTGTAGACACTGAGCTGGTTGCAAGTGTGTGCTATTGGTAGGATTATCTGCATAGGGCACTGACCTAGCATAAAATCTGATGCAGAACCTTTCAAAGACATTTCAAAACTAATAACCATGCTGTCCTTAATCCAGCCCATTGTCTTGGTATTACACGGCTTTTCAAGCACGGAGAGCTCTTTACGTTTAAAGTTGGACTGGAGGAGGGATGAGTACGAAGCATGCCCTTGAACTTGGTGACCCATGCGTGTTTGAGCCGGATTTGTAATTTGCGTGTTAATATCTCAGTGTTTGTCTAGGTACTTATAAAACCAAAAAAAAAAAAAATCCTGTTTAATAGTGTGAGAAATAGGAATAAGAAATGCAAGTAATAAATTCTGTCTAGCTCGGTCTTTTCCTTTTCTTTTGCTGACTCACCAAAACAGCAGGGCTTGGTATTTAATTATGTGTTTTTTAGTGGGGGAATCTATGAACCCCATCAGATGGGAATATGCCCATCCCTCTCTGTAGAGCCTGGATGGTTGTGTGCTGCTCTGTGTCATTAAGACTTCCAGCAGACAGAATCTTTATTTTTAGGCGTGCAACACTTTCTATCTCTAGTATTATGCCTCCTGAAAAGGCAGGAAGCCATGATGCACTTCCATTCAGTAAGTCTGGATGTGACCTGAAAGAAGAAACCAGGAAAAACAAACAAACAAACATTTGGCTTTTCTCATATATTAGGATAAACAGCATTTGCCTGTAACTACCCGAAGCATTTTCAGTCATTTGAGCTCTTTGCAAGCTTTCAACAATTTATTGAGGGATAAAAAAGCATCTCAAATTATTTTGTAAGCGTGAGCCATATCATCCTCAGCAAAGTAATAGCTATCACTGTTACAGAACTTAATGCCTGCTTTGGATGGTATTTCTTTTCACGAGTGTTGTATTAATCTTTTATTTTGGTATCTGTTTTTTTCCCCTGGGTTTTTTTTTTTCTGAAAAGATAGACATTGCAGAGTAACTGTTCCTGTCTAAGGGGTAATAGTTTGTTGGTTTTGTACACCGTATGGTAGAAACACGGTAACCTAGAGATGTTTCGCAGATTAAACCTAGACTTCCCGCCCTTGTACATCTGATCTCTGTGAGATTATTTTTTTTTTGTCTGTATAGAGGCTAAATGATCAAGCAACATACCTAGTTTGCCTGTTAAAGACATGTTTGCACTCTGATTAGCATTCAGGCATTGCAGGAAATGCCATACTCAGATCAGAGGCTTTTATGCTAAACACAGGGAAAAAATCCCTTATGAAATACCAGGAACAGCATGTCTGTGTGAGGTTTTACTAGAAATACTCCATGGACAGAGGCTGCTGAGAGAATCTCAGATCTTCTGATACATGTTTTTTGGTTTTTTCAATCCCTGGGGAACAAGTGTCGCATTTGGCAAAATATATATATATATTTTTATTTTTTTTTCCCCTAATCTGGATGACATCGAGCACTTCAGTGAAGAACAGCGTGGTTGTGTGTTGTTTGTGTCTTACGACAGCTTCCCTCTGTCAGGGATGGGGCGTGCTGTGTTTCCAGTGAGCTGCTGGCCTCCCTGATTTAATTCACGTTCTGCAGCGGGGTAAGAGAGTGGGGTAAAGGAGCGAGTTTCTTCTCCCAGGAGACGCCATTGAACTGCAGACCTGCTGGTCCATCCTCAGCTTCACCTTCCATCTGCTTCTTGCCCGAGCAGTGTTTTTTTTGGCCACAGGTGTGCAAGTCCTGCCCATCCTCGGCCGCAGAACCCCGTGTGCTGAGCTGCGGCTGCGCTGGGCACTGCCACGTCGAGGTCTGGGGCTGGCACATCTCAGTCCATCGTCAATATGCTGACTGTGCCCTGAAAACCTAGCTGCTTGGTAATATTCACTAGCCTGAGACGGATACAGAACGTATTGTTGGCAGTAGCAGCAAAGTTTAGGCTGCGCTCATTTGCGAGAAGCGAATTCAAAGCAGCTTAATTTCCAGAAATAAAGAGTAGAAGAGTTGTGGGCACTTGGGAAAAATACCTGTAGTACTCAGTTAGCCTCTTGCTGTTACGCTTCCTTCCATATGCTGGCTGCTCTCCAGCTGAGGAAGGAGTGAAAATGTCTCCAGCCCCTGCTTACCATGGAAGGAGCAGGGAATCTTCTCTCCAGCGTCTCCGTGCCTCTCGTTGCATTAATAATTTTGTTGTTTGTCCATACTGTCGACCGCAGGCTTTCCAGACAGCGCTATTGTTAAGCTGGTGTAATTCATGAGGGTGTCACTGCTTCCTATGGGCTTCTGGAGAGCGTTGCGAAACCATTTTGAGCCTTAACTTAATGTGGGGTTGGGGTTTTTTTCCCCCCCGCCTCGTTACAAAACTCTTGCCAGCAGCAGCAGAGGCACTGGAAATGTGTCCCAGCGGGCTGAGGAAAACATCCTTGTAACACAAGTTACATTTGATTCATGTCTGAAGATAGTCCTCACAAACATGAGGGTGAGAAACATAGCTAAAAAAAGTTTAATCGTTTCTTAAACCATCACCTTCTACAGAATTTATGCTGTATTCACCAGGGAAAGCCATCTGTACCCACACTGTCAGGTTTTGTGTGTTGTTTTTTTTTTTTTTCTTCCCCCTGAGTCCTGGGCATATTGCGCTTATAAAAATAGTATTCCCTGTAAACCAGGCTTTGGGAACCAAACACTGTGAACATTCAGAGCTACTGTTTTATACTGAGATTTAGTTAATGCTGGGATGAGGCACAAGCAGCTCACATTGAGAGAGTCTTACAATAATGTTTTACTTTAAAGGACATCAAATGCACCAACTACGTTTATATCTTTGTCTCTTCCCAGAGGCTTACCTGGCTTGATAAGGGTATAAATAAATTGGGAAAAAAAAAAACAACTCTCAAGGGCTTAGTATACAATTATAGGTAATTTTACTTGCCATTGAAATTTTTTATTGTTTCAGAAGAACAGGTACTTTTACAAGCACAATGGGTGAAAAGTATGAAAAATTATGAATCCCTGTTTTTGTGTTTAATTTCCAGCTAACAGTTAATGAAGCAGCCGCTCAGCTGTGTGTAAAAGATAATGCCTTGTTGACCAGGAGAGATGAACTCTTCGCACTAGCTCGGCAAATCTCTCGAGAAGTTACATACAAGTATACTTACAGGACCACCAAGTAAGGTTTTAATTAACTCAAAGGACCTTTACTTTCAGGGAACTAATCAGTCTGATAGCATTTCTTTTGAAGCACTAGAGACACTTTATTTCTTGCTCTTTATCTAGCAAAGTGCTCCTCTGAGAGAGGTAGGAAAATGCTATTTAAGTCATGAAGCTTTTAAACTGCTAAGATTTAGCTGTCTTGAGTTACCTTTTTATTTGCTCTCCAGTTTTCCAGATTTTTGTGATGATAGTGCATATTGAGAGGCATCTGAGAGGTTAGCAATTTCAAGTATTTGAGGAATTTGTGTGTTTCAAGGTCAACGTAGATAGGTAGAGTAGCCAAAGCT
>JAOXJK010000077.1:25716501-25734926 GCA_025774025.1 Xenus cinereus
GCTTAATGTATCAATATTTATTTTTTTTTCCATATACAGATTTGGCTTGTTAGTTTCCAGGAATGAAAAAGATACAGTCATAGGGAGTGGTTTACAAACTTGCTGTAAAGGAACTGAGTCCTAATTTAACTTGTTACTGTTTTGTTGAATGAACTGCCTTTGTGAAACGGTAACAAAGGCTTAACAGCTTTTAAATACAATTAAAACATTAGAATTAATAAATAAGATTGAAAGTCTTGATACTTTCTATATATTGTTTTTAAATGTTAACTCCCTGATGCAATATCCTTTCAAAATATGTTTTCCTACACTTCTCAGAGCTTTTTACGGTTTTCCTTTGCTCCCCTTCCTTCTATAGTGATTAATGTAAATACACATCCATTCTGGGTAAGCAATGCCATGGGTGTTTCTGTAATTCTCTGTGCTCAGGTAGCTTTCCTTTCTGTTGGGAAGAAAAGTGCACGAGTCTCTTGACACTTTTGAAAAGGGGACAAATCCTTTGTATTCCTCTATATTTGAGTGACATTTTCTGCTAAGTCCAAGGGAATTGAAGGTTTTTTCTGTGCATCTCACTTGTACGTGCCTGATTTATTTATTATTTTTTTCCATTGACTCTGTTTTTCATGATGGTCAGGATTAATCTGCTGTTTACTAATAGTATATGTGTCTTCTCTTCTAGATCTAAATGTGGAGAGAGGGATGAGCTGTCACCAAAGAGAATCAAGATAGAGGTACAGTATTGTGACTCCTGTATTTTGACCTATACGTGCTAAAAATCACTTTTGTTTTGAAGGGATCTGTCTTAAGGAAATTTGTCAAAAAAAAACATTTGACAGATAGTTGATGGGTGTGAGAGAGAGAGGGGGAGAACATCACCACTGTCTCCGCGAATGTAAACGCTTGATGGAGAAACCTGTAGGAGCAAGGGTAAAGAGTAGGATTTGCTTTATGGTGAGGTTCCTCTCAGTGTTTTGCGCTCTGAGTGAGTAGGAGGGGGAGGAATGGGACTTACTGGCTTCTTGTAGTGGAATAAGCTCAAGCGCTATGGGAAGTGTTTCCATAAGGCCCCCTGCTTTTAAGTCAGTGTGGGGTGGGGTTTGCTTAATTTGCTTGAGTCAGCTTTTGATCACGTCCAGAATCCAGAGTTCTGGGTAAGGATTGGTGGCAGAATACTAGCCATCTCTGACTATGCTATAAATTCTAAAACTGACCATCTTGAAAAGTTAGAAGCTAACTAAAGGCTGTATATGTCAACACAAATGGTTGTTCCTGTAGATATTAATTTACAGGTTTTTTGGTAATTGTCTGTAAAAAGCGTGTGTGTGCATGGCTAATGTATATACCTGCACAAGAGGTTCTTGGGGAGATGCTGAGGGTTTCTTGTTAGGACTGCAGGAGCAATGTATATATAGCTTACCTTTTTCTTCAGTGACCACTGCTGGAAAGTAAATGTGAGGCCTTTTAAAAAATCACTTTATTATTAAAAAAATTAATAATAATTGTAGGTATGTATATCTATATTCCTCATAAACATAGCAGGTCTTTGTTTTTAATTTATTTAAAAAAAAATAAATTACTGTTTCACTGTTAACGTCAGTATCTAATTCATCCTTAGTGTTGTGGGGTTTTCTTATTGTACTGTCTACTCCAAAAGGTGTAGATTAAATGTGTGTTAGAATGTAAGCTATGCCTGAGCTAGATTTGTATGTGACACGGATAGGCAGTATATTCTTTGACTGCAGAGGAGAGTTGTAACGTATTCTGGAATGCATTTCTCATGTGTAACTCATTCTGTGATAAATGATACACTGAATGCAAGGCTTTCATTCTTTTTTTCAGTAGTGCAAGACTTTGTTACCTGTACAAAGGCTTTTCCTGTGAGGCAGACCCCAATGAGAGCAGTTAGTTTTGAAAAGGCACTTATGAATAGGTATAGAGGAGTTAATCTTACTTTATTTATTTATTAAGTTACATCAGCCTGTGTACAGTTGTAGTTTGACTTTATGTAATACAGAATACAGGTGTGCGTTGAGGATTTACTGGTAGCTTTGGTGGTAAGTCAGCAATGTCATTTACGTGCCTTAGGATTTGCTTTGACATAAGCTTGTTTTTCGGTCTGCAAAAAAGAGCAGGGAAAAGCTACGTTGATTTTATCCACCTTCACCGTTATCCGCCTTGACCAGCACGTTGAAGGACGATTGCTTCTGGAGTCTGCCCTCTTGTCCAGTCTAGTCTTAACCTGTAAGAGCTGGTGGGGAGCTGCCCCTCCCCTGCTTGAAGTAGTATTTCACTGACTAACATATTAGATTTCAGCATTAGGAAGTTTTTCCTTGATTCAGTAATAATTGATGATGAGCAAGTATCTAAAATGACACACTGCAAGGGAGGTGCTCTTTTTCCCTCAGGATCTTCATTGAAATAAAAAGTAAAATTAAAATCCTGAAGAATACAGGCTGAAACTTTAGGTGGTTTGGAGAGCAGGAAATTTGGACAGCCTTAGGGGATGTGCATTCTCTCATTTTCTGCATGGTGAAATCTTAAAAGTCTGCAAGGTCTGCTTTCTCTAGGCACTTTTAAGTTCAGTAATTCTGAGAAAGGATGTTTATTTGGTTTTCTTTCTATCTAAAATTACTAGCCATATTTTAAAACGCTTGTGAAAATTTCATGTCCTAGCTGTACAAATTACTATTTCAGAAATACGACTTTTTTCCACAATGAGAAATTAAAAATATAGCTAAATGACATAATTCATTTGATAGCAAAGCATTATTAATTTTGAAGTTACCGGTGTTGTTATCAGTATACATGTCTTTTTCTATACAAATGTGGGAGTCTTCTAAGGAGTAAACCATCACTTCAGTGCATTATAATTCTGAGGTACACTGTAAATCACGGACTCTTCTTCAAAGAAATAAAAAAAGATACAGTACTGCATAGCAGATCACTCACATGTAGTGTTTTGGGTTCTCGGGGGGGAAAAAAGGGTCCTTTTTTAGTAGTACATCTGGGGATTTTGTGGGGCTTTTTGTTTGCTTTTAGAAAGGTAGAGGTAAAAATGAAAATGGTAGCGAATGCTGCAGATTATTCCTTCTGTTCTGGATAAGAATTCCTCTTCCTGACTCTAAAGTTATAATGTTTATTGTGGCTCTATTCGCTCACTGTCATGCTAATAGCAAGCAGAGGGTCTGAACATGGGTGATTTTTTTTGTTGTTGTTGTAATTAGCTTGGTCTTTTTATTTTTTTTTATTTTTTCGTTAAAGGTCATTTTGCTTTTCTGTTTTAAGGCTGAACTCTGTATTTTGATTCACCATTCCTTTATCCATTAGTCATTAATGTCTCCGCAAAGCGTGGTCTAAAATACAAGTGCTTGAATTTGGAAAGACTTCACACCCTGTTTGCGTAGTGTAAAAGATTACTTAAAAAAAAAAGAAAAAAAAAAGATGAGTTAATTTCCTGATGTATAATATAACTTAAAAAAAAAAAACCCTCCAGAGAGGCTCTGAAGGTCATCCTTGAGCAGGGCTGTGTGTGCAAACTGCAGCATCGCTGGGTTACAGCCACCACTGTAAATTTATCCTCTTCCTGAATATGAAACTCACACAAGCATTACAAAGAAACAATATGCCACGAATTACATCAAATTACCTGTAAAAGCCTTTCTCTTCCCCCTGCGAGCTCTCCCCCTCTCATTCGTAGAGTGGGTGGGCGAGCTGTGGGAGTGAAGTGTAGATAGGAGAAGGGGAAAAAATTCCAGGCGAATGACAGACTAAAGGCGTGGAGGGAGTGAAAAAGGGAATGGAGTGAATTGGGATTTGGAAGCAGATTATAAAGAAAAAAGGGGTTGTAGTTCCTAAATCTGTGCTGGACGAAGAGCGGGAGAGGCGGATAGGGATGGAAAAGGCACATCCTCCTACAGAACAAGGATCCCCCCCCCTCCCCATAGGTGTTGCGGAGTGGGGGCACCCCTTGTTTTGTCATCTTCTGTGACTCACTACCAGCACCGCTCGAAGTGATGAGCTGTTGTGGCAGCAGCTTTTAGAAAGCAAAACAAGTCACAGGTATGTCACGCACAAGTCGGGGAGGCAGAGGCTACTCGTGGCTGCTCCTCCTTCCCGTTGGGGTTGACGAGGTTTCCCTTCAGAGTCAGCGTGAAGAGCCGGGGGAGCAAAGGAAGAGAGTTTTGAAGATGTTCTTGGTGTCTGCGGTGTACGGGAATTGTTCCGTGTGTCTCCGTTCAGTGGAACAAGATGGGTGGGGGGAGCTTGCAGAAGCTAGATCCACAGAGCCCAGTGGGAGTCGGGGGGCGCAGGCAGGAAGACCTGAGCAGGGAGGCTGGGAGGAAGCATCTTCCCTTGGTGCCAGGATGGGTGCGGGGAGAGGAGAGAAAAGGCCCACCTCCACCACTGCCGAGGAGGTTGAAAGGAAAACCAGTCAAAGTGTAGGATTTGTGTATTATTTTTTTTTTTTCATGAAAACAGCAAAAGCAGTAGAAGCTACTGTTTGCATAGGGGAAAAAAATGTCATTAGAGGGAGAGAAAAAGCACATGTGGGACTGAGAACATCTGCTGCACGGAGCCGCTTGGAAAACAACCGAGCAGCAGCCTGGCAAAACGAAAACGCTGCACTGCAGGGAGCAGGTCCCCCTGACGCCGAGGGAGAAGGAACCGCCGGGCAAACCTGGGTTGTCCCGTGGCCCAGCCTGCTCCTCCGTGGGGCAGCGGGGAGGAGAACAGCCGGCGGTGGGGACGGGCTGCGGGAAGGTGATCCAGAACTGCATCCTCATCCCGGCGTTATCTGCCGGACGGATGGGCGACGGTCACGGCAAGAGGCAGCACAAGGGGCAGCTGGCCCCGCTTTTGGGCGACAGCCTCTGGTTTTTGTTGGCAAGTGATCGCAGATAACGTTATAAAGAGCCACCTTACCTGTTTTGTTGCAAAAATAGGATCCCGAGCGAGAGGTTTTTGTGTATTCAGTTTCTCATCTTCCTACACGTAATCGTTCTCCTCTCCTAAACAAATTCCGGTCTAACTATGAAAATGGTCAGCGCTCACTGAAGTGTGCTGCAAAGCCTTTGTTTCTAGAGGATGAGGTTTTGGGGCAATTTACCTGTTTATGAAATTTTGCATACCTACCGTGTTTATTTTTACCCTGAGGGAGTATGTTGGGTGGATAAAAGCAGTACGCGGTGTTCAGACAGGTTTTGGGTTGTTTGGTTTTTTTTCCCCTGAGTATAAATTATAGCTTTATTAGCATTGCGTTGCACTGAGGGTCTGACCACCGCTCTGCAGCGCGGCGGGCAGTCTGTCAAGGGCATGGACCTTGTAGTCCTTCCCTTTGTGGTTTTTCTGAAAGATCGCTTTTCTTGTTCCTGGGTCATTTGTCCAGCTGGACCCATTTGTCCAGCTGTTGTCAAAAATGTTACTTACATGCATGTGGCTGTAGAATCAAGGAAAATACACCTAATTGGGTGTAATTTTTGATACTTGGTTCTACGGATCTTCAGTGATGGACGTCACTGTTTTCAGGTTTGGGGTCTGTCTTAAGCTCTCTAGCTTCTTCTCACATGTTAAGACTCACCTATACTGTGCTTTTGTAAACACTTCTAGATGTTCCTCCGTTTTGCATGAGCTTTCCTCTTATAATGCCAAGCAGGATAAATTTCTCATCTTGAACCTTTGCTTCGATGATTAATTTATTTTAATGGAGTCTGGCAGGCTTTCACAGGAACTTTCTTTGCTTTACATATGCAAGCTGCAAAAGAGATTTGCATGTCATAAGCGTTTGAGACTGAAAGATTTATTGAATCATGATTTCCCATAGTATATAAAGTCTTTGCTGCCCCACTTTTAAAATAGTGATATTTCATTTTGTGATACTAGTAGAGGTACCGTGTGAAAGACATTGAATGTCAAGAGGCTTTGCTCAGGTTCTCACAGTTAGTATATCCAGCTGCTGTGCCTTATTCTCAACTACATATAAACTTGATTTCTTAAGAATCTCCAAAGCTGCTGTGATGAGTGACAGAAACCACAGGCCTAAGTCTGCCTGGCAAGGCTGAATGTAAACTAGTTTAATGTCAGTGACAACAGTAGTCTGGATTCACCTGAAACTGTGACAGATGAGATAGGATTGTCTGTGTTTGCCATTTTAGATACACAGCAGTTGTTGCAGGGGGGCTGTGTGTGTTTTATGCACAAACTTAAATGAAGTGGGTAGCACAAACATGTAAATTGCAGTCCAGAAGTTCAGGAATGTGTGAGCTTTTGTTCTTCTGAGTATACAGAAGGTGAAGAAAAAAATTAATAATATATCCTTCTTGGTGTTTGGTTTCTTCTTATACTCAATAGGATGGTTATCCTGATTTCCAGGACACAGTCCAGACGCTCTATCAGCAAGACAAAATGCCACTTGCGTTGGCTAAAGGAAAGAGTGAAGACTCAACAGCTCTTAATTCCCAGGTAAACCAATTACACTACACTGTGAATAACAGAGGCTGTGTCTTTGTGCATTGATTTTGGTGTATTGTTTTGATGACTAAAGTAATTACTGTCAATTTTGAAAGGCTACCTAGCTTAGCTGTGATTGCATCACTCTTAATTTGGGTTTACCTTCTGAAAGTGTTCTGACACAGTGCTACAGCTTTACCCTTGTTAGCTCCAAGGAGGTAAGATCGAGTGTAGTAGGCTTGAAAATACGTGATTGCCTGTTGGGAGTAAGTAGGGTACTATGGGTACAGTATGTGCTGTGTTGCTTGCGTTATTAGCTATAAATGGAAAGTTCAAGCTACTGAGTCTACTGAGAAATAGAGTAGGCGATCTTGGAGTCCTCAGTTCTGACATTTCTTGTAAGAAGAAAGGCCAATATATTTAGGAAACTGTGAACCTCTGGATCTGGGAGGATAAATTGCCTTTCTAAATACCATCTACCCTGGTGGAAGTGCAGTGTTTTTTGAGTATCCAGAAAGCTTTTTATAAATGAAGATGGGTTTCCGGTTCTTTCCTTGTCTTTTTTGCAGCGTATCCCGGCCTTGAGGCAAATACATAGCTCCTGCTGCCACTTGTTGCCAAGGAGGGATTTTATGCTAAGTTGCAACGAGTTTATTTTGTGTAGCTGATTTGGGCAAATGTAATCACCAAATTTTTATATAAGATTACATTTAGGAGTTACACTGGTGTTTTCTGAGACTAGATATGTTACCCTGTCTTTTACTTTCGCCTATTGCAAAGTGGTGTACAGTCAGTTTATTGTGATACATCAAAAAGCAATTATGTTACATATTCTGATGTCACGAAATGATTAAATGAACTTAATTTTGGCAAGCTTATTTTCATCTTGTATGTGCTTTGAAGTTTTCATTGGTCACTGCTACATAACAATGGACTAGAGATTCATTTTAAGCTTAAATGTATCTGCAACGCTACAGGTTTTTCTGTGGTTAGAAGCATCATTGCAGTTTAAAATTCTGGTTTTATCCCAGTTAAACAACAGAGATGGCATGAGTAAGAAATGTTTTATTCTTTTAGAAAGTCATTTTACAGTTCAAACGTTGTAAAAGAAGTGACAGAGTAGCAAAGTTAAAGCATGCTTGAAAGTAAAGTATTTGAAAATAGTTTCTTTTCTCACCTACCTCCCAAGACCAAGCTTGAGCTACCAGTGTTCTTCTGCAGAACTTGATGAGCTCTAAGCCAAAGTAAGTAAATACCAGTTATGTCGTTACCCTGCTGTCAGGGTCATCCCTGTGCTGGAGAAGCTCAGGCTTTGCTGGTCTGTTACGCTGCCATTGTATTTGTAGATTGTTGAACTATGCTGAGTAAGCAGACTTCTGTGGGAAGTCAGGACTTCCACCCTCTCCCAAGAAAAGTTAAGTCTTCTGCAATTAATTGGCCTCTGTACTAGTTGAAACTATTAGGGCATTACCTGAAAAATAAATGAATTTTTTTCCTATCAATCGCAGCTGTTAAGTTTATACACTTTCTGTTCTTATGTTCATTGTGGCTTTTCTAAATCAACTTTCTTGACTTGTGATTTTCTTTTTAGTTTTGCAAGATGCTTATTTACATTCTCAAGAACAAGATTATATTGGAAGTTAGAATTCTCTTGGCATTAAAGTCAATGACAAACATTCAGACGCCATTTCCTCCCACGTTGCACTGCATTGTGTAGTTTCACTCTCTAGAGGTGTACAGGTCTTGTTCTTCTTCTAGACAGACATTTCACACCTTTATCCCCCACAAACATACTGTCATCCTACACTTTCAGAATGGCAGATTTTTAAGCTTGTGTAGTGCTGTTTCCTAAAATAAAGATTCCAAGATGTCTGGTGAAATCTTGGCATAAGTTTTTAGCAGATGTTGCCATTGCTCTTGGAATACTTTGTGAAGACATATATTTGAACAGAGCTGACTGGATAATTAAGACATTATTTTTTGCTTTTCTTGAGATTCTCTTCGTGTAACCTTCAGTAACCTAAAGTACAGAAGGTGCTTTTTTGTGTGTTTTTGAATAAGAGAATTTAATGTTGCATTTCTCGTGGATGAACTACGGCAGCTTGCATTTTAAGTATTCTTGAGTGACTCAGATGTACGGTATGAAAATCTTTATGGGTGCAAAGATATTTTGTTTGCTTGAGAGTTTGGAAGAAACTGTAAAGCACACATCTGTACATATGAGTCAACAAAAACCTATATCTAGGCTGTTAGTCTTTTTGATTCGATATTGATTTTTTTCCCTGTGTTTTGACTCGCTAGATGTATGTATATATAAGGAAATGTTTTTTGCTTTATTTGCAGTCGGAAAAGGTGATGGCAAAACAGATGGAGTTTCTTTGCAACCAGGCTGCATTAGAGAGACGTCTTTCCACAGGGTGTTACAGACAAAACTCGGAAGAGCACAGCCCCAATGGCATGTCATTAGATAATGCTGATGGACAAGGTAGGGTAGCTTCCAGGCACGGCGCTGCTGCTAGCAAATGCCTTTGACGTTATGCAACCTTTGTCAGCGGTGTTCTTTATCTAGTGTAGAACACCTGAACCCTGAACGGACAAGACAAGATCTCTGCCCTGAAGTGCTTACAGTCTAAATAATGCAATCAGATGTACAGTCAGATTCTGCTCTGTTACTCTAATGTGTCTGGGCAAACCGCTTTCCCTATGGATAATGTGGGAGGGAAGAAGGTAGGGCGCACTACTGTTACTGAGGACAGAACTTGGCTCTAGGTTTATCCCAAGTTTTGAAAATAGAGCAGGATGTTGCGTTTGTGGTTGGACTCGATGATCTCAAAGGTCCCTTCCGACCATGAAGATTCTGTGATTCCGTTTCATTTGGGTTCTTGTTTTATGGAAATTGAAAGTAAAGGAGATAATGTAGTTGGTACCCTTTTATGTTTACCCTCTTTGCAGTCTAGGAACAAAACCTCAGGAGCTGGCAATGTAAATTACTTAGAACTAAGCAGATTCTAGACATGTTCTTAGTAGCTTGTTATTCTTCAAAACGCTTACCATTTTGTGGTTCTCTCTTTGATTTACCAACTGGCTATTCCTTAGCTTGAATTAATTTTAGGACTGTTTGTTTTGTTTCTGTTTGGTTTTCCTTTTTTTACTGTTATGAAATGGGATGAAATGTTACAAACACAAGAAATACAAACAGAAGTTCTTGTATCTGTTTTTTAAATGCTAGTTTGTTTAGGGAGGGGGGAAGAGAAGAAATAGAGGGAGAAATTAAGGGAAGCGATATAAGTAAGCGTTAAAACATGGGTTTTTGTTTGTGTGTAGCAATGTGTCATTTGTGTCAAGTGGTGCAGTACACAAGTATACAGGAAGAATTAGGTGTGTGGGTTCAGCTCTTCTTGGTAGTGCAAGTTTCTTTATACCATTTGTCTATTGTGTAGTGGGAGTGGGAATTTTTAGGATCTCAAAGGGGTTTTTGAGTGGAATAAGAGACTTTTTTTTTTATTATTTTTTTTTAGTATGGCTGAGTGTCCCTTTCTAGCAGTGTCTGTGAAATGGTCTGCAAAGCAGCATGTTTACATAAGCCTTGTTTTGCTAGAAGTCTTCCCTGAGCAGCTGGAAATTAGGATGCAGTTTTGCTGATAGAATTAGTATGTTGTTAAGGTCTCTACCTGTTTTTTAATGTTGCTTCGTTTTTTTATCCGTCGACATTTCATTGTGAACAACTTCCAGGTGAGCGACCACTGAATCTCCGAATGTCAAATCTGCCAAGTAGACAGTTGCAGCACATTTCACTTGATGGAGAGCAGCACGTTGGAAAACCTCTGTGCAGTGATTTGATCCGGCTTTACCCCAGTGGCGAGGCAAAATCCCAGTCCTCAGGTTAGTGCTGTCCCCTGTAAATTACCCGCCATTTCTCACGAAGCCAGCGATGAACCTTACTAATACCTGATGTCTCTGAGTGAAGAAGCTGGTAGTGCAGCCTGGCATGCTTCCTGTGTAACCTTTTCATCAAGGTTTTGGACAAAACTTGGAGGAGTGTTACTTAATGTGGGAAAAGTTTAGAGGATGCCGTAACTGGGTTCCAATAAGCGTGTGTCTGTCCTCAGAGAGCGACACTGAGCCAAACTACTGCTGTTAAACACTTACGGTGCCGTCGTTGTAATGCGGTTTGATTGTAACATGGCTTCGCTCTGTATAAAGGAAAAAGACTTTTTATTCTGGTTTATAAAGACCTAGCGCTTTCTGTACTGGGAACAAAATCATGCAGTAAGTCTTTTGAACTGGGTTTCCCATTCACTGACTTCTGCTCACTGGCAAACTTGTCATTTACCTCAGATTCTAAGTTTGTTAGAAGACTGCAAGAATCCTTCATGAAATCTGTGTGGGTGGTTTCAGTTCAATACTGGGTGGTCTGAGATAAAGCCAGGAGTTCTTGAGAGTCTCAAACCTTTGGGAATAATAAAATCCTACCTGAGTTTGGAAGATGCGATGGGAAGGAGGTTATTTGGAAGAGAAGATGCAAAAGTAGTTGTTTTGAAGACTGGGCAGAATCTTGCATCTTCCACTTTGGTATACTGGACTCGTAGCTCACCTTTTTTGCAGTTTGTCTCAGTGATGATTCACTTAGTGAAATTTCTAGTTGGGGATTTTTACCAGTTCCCTTTCAAAATGCAAGTGAGGAGTGCATCTCCACTAAGCCCTGCTCCCAGTGCAAATTGAAGTAAATCAGTGGTGATTACTCCGTCATCACTGCAGCGTAACTGAGGTGGTTCTGACCCAGCTGGGTTCAAGCCCGGTAGGAGGAGGCAGAATTTATGGGTTCAACTGTTAGTATCCTTATGGTTCATGGACCTTTTTCTTGAGTTAAGAACAGAATGTATTTGTTTCTAAGCAGTGTTTTTAACATCTCTTTTTTTTTTTTCTTCTTTCTTTTCTTAATGCAGAAGGCCTTGGTATTTTAAAGGATTTTCCTCATTCGGCTTTTAACAACATAGAAAGGAAAGTCATAAAAACAGAACCTGAAGACACAAGATAGTCATTCTGCTCTGGAAAATGTTGTCATAGTAAAGAATGAAACTTCACAAGAGAAAAAAAAACCAGCCTTAATAACCAGTGTTGCCTCATTCAAATAAAAGATTTCAATAGCCAAAGCCTAAGAACTGGTACAGTAATCTGTGGAAACAGGAAAGCAAGAGACACTGCAAACTAAAACAGTAATACAGGTGGATAAACATTCCTGTAAAAGTGGTTTTATAACGTGGGAAGATTCACAAATTAATATTGTGGGTCTTCATTATTTAAGAATGTATTATGTATTTGTATAACTTATCAAAGTAAATCTAGATGTCGGGACGTGTATTGAGTCCAGTAGATGTGGCTACAGTTCATTTTACTTGAAATTTCAGTGTCTACTTTAAGTGTACCTAGCGTACATATGGTTGTTAAACATTTGAATTGAAAATCCTTGGAGAACTAGGAATGCGAACCTTGTGACACAATTAACAGCAAGTTTGCAACAATATTTGTAGAAAAAAAAAAAGAAAAATGCATAAAATATGTCATGGTTTAAAATGTTATGTGGATATAGCATTTGATAGACCTAGACCCTGATTCTGTATTATAGCGGACGTACTTGACACTTAACTATCGTTCCATCCCTTTCAATGGTTTCAGCAGCTTTCGTGTAACACACTTACAGCATAACACCTACCTACAGTTCAGGAGCGTAGAAAACGCCAGTTAGAGTATGGAAGAGTCCGTATGATTGGCTGCCATTCCGTTGGGGAAAAACTATGGTTTTATATAGCGTACAGTTACTAAAACCTCATTTGGTAGGAAACCCAAGAGACCAAGTAGCGTGGACAGGGCTGCAGAAATTGTGATTCAGACCATTATCGCTTTTTTGGACTTCTCTCTGGATCTTTTAAAACAAATAAATAAATAAATGCATCCTAGCTGTGGCAAAGATGAAATATGATGCAGGATTTATGCATCGGCGTAAAAGGTTGCACTTGATATCCAGAAACCGTAAGATCTTTTGGAGGAGAGAGACAAGGAGTTATGTCTTTAGCATGTGGCTCCTTATTAAGTGCTGTCCAGCCCACATGATTCTATGAATATACCGTATACTGCATACAGTATGCCAATACGTTTCTTTATATATGTGATTAATTAACATCTGTATTCTTTTATTTATTTGACAGTTTTTATTTTTTGTACATTTTTCACTTTTGCAGATGTCATTTTATCTAAGGAGAAGTAGTCGGCATATAACTTTGGAGTTTACCATGGTGTGTTTGTGTGCATCCATTTTTCCTCTGCGCAGCTCCCCCAGTAAGAGTTGCTCCCCTGCGGTCAGAACGGTTATATGCCTCAGTATCTGAATACAGTTTTTTTGCCTACGACGTGTTCTGGAGGGGAAAGGGGGGAGGGCTGAAGAAAGTTCCCATGCCAAGTGGGTAAATTTCCATGTTCGGGTGTGCACTTCAGGTCTGCGGTTCCCTCTGTGTCATAGATGTGTATTAACCACCCCGTCACCGTCTGTGCTGTACCGACACGGTCAGCAAAATGTGAGCTGAAATGTCTACACTGCAGTCTCTTATCACTGTAAACGTATCTGATTATTTTATCACTTTTGATTTGTGGAACAAAGCTTTATAGTAGAAACACCAGTAAACAACTTTTTATACTATTAAAATGTTTGGTTTTTTTTTTTAAAAAAAATGTTTCTTGAACTGTATGGTACTGTTTCACTTACTGAAGTATCTTACTTTAAGCAATGGAGTTTGCAGCTTTTGCTGTTAGAAATAAGAGATTGAATGTGTAGTTATATTTCCTCTTTCCTGTTGTGTGAGCTAGTGCTACGGATAAGATATTTCTTCAGTTTGTAACGTTAGCCAGTGCCCTGGGTAGTATCTGAGTAGCTTTCATGAGACGTGTATGGAACTTGTTAAAAGGACAGCCTAAGGTTTGAACTGTACAGCTTGAGTGACAGAAGGTACCAAGCAACGAAACTTTAGAGATGCAGGAAGTGTTCTGGTTTTTCAACATCTGGCGTGAGCAAAAGTTGTGCCTGGATCACAGAAGAAGCTCTTGAGCTTGCTGGTCTCTTCGATTAAAGTGAGAGGAAGGAAAAAGAACTTGCGAAGCAGCACGCTGTTTCAGTTGAGTCCAGAATTTATTTTGTAAACACTAATGTATTAAATTTGCTATAAATTAAAAGTATATAACAGTTATATTTTTGAGTTGTAAATACAGTACTTTATGTCACAACCAGTTGGTTATCTCTAGAATGATATTTCAGTTTATAGTCCAACAGGCCATTTCAGTCTCAATAAGCTGGAAGCAGTTGATTTTTTTTTTTTTTTTTTTTTTTTACCGGTTTGCAGCTGTATGACCTTTTTTTTTCTTTTTTACCTTTGGGGGGGAAGGTGGGAGGTACATTCCGAGATTGCACATACATTTGGTAATTGCAAATATTCAAGCATCGGTCTTTCCATGACAAAGGTCTTGGTGGACTGCAACTTGGCTAGTCTCTGGAGGCGCAGGTGAAGGCTTGCCCTCCTCCGCTCTGGAAGGGTTGCTAGATTCAGGGTACTCTGGATCAAAGGCCAGCCCGGCAAACGATGCCTGTTCTTATTCACATGTTTATATTGTTGCTTACAAAATAAAATTCACCGTGAGAACTCTTTAGTTTCCCCAGGGTTTTTCCTTTTTTTTTTTTTTCTAATTGTGTTTTCTAAAAGCAGGTGTTAATTTCCTGGGGATAGGGGAGGAGGGAGTCGCTTGAAGTGCAGCTCTTGCTGGAGGAAGCCTTTTCCTGCTCCTGTGGTTGAGTCTTCGTTTATGGGTGGTCTCTTACGTGCGGGGCTTGGGTGGGCCAAGGTGGAGAGGGAGGAACTGAAACCCCGGCAGGGTCTGCGGTGTGGCCATCTCATTTAGTGCACGCCAGCTTTTGTGTGTGCTGGTGCCAGGCAGTGACAAGTGGTCTTTGGGAACTCAGGAGACAAAGCATCGCTGCCCAGCCCAGGCCCACATCCTGATGGTCAAGTGCTAAGATACTGTCAGAGGACAGAAGCTGAATGGGAGATGGGCTATAAAAAAATGAAGAGAAACGGACCAGGGAGCAAAAATATCAAAGAGAAGTTGGGGAGAACCCCTCCAAAAACCTTCCAAAGCACCAGGTTGCTGAGATGACATAGAAGTCAGGTGTGATTCAAAGCAGAAGGGAGAATCCACTTGGCCTGATGGGATCAGAGCTGGGTGCAATCCCCCCTGCCTTCTCCCAGCTCAGAGGAGATTAAATGTGGGAAATCAGAACCAATGGCTTAATGTTTGCTGGGTTTTGTCTGCTCTTCCAGTGTGAACTTGCCCTGTTCTGGGCGAGGAGATAGGAGAAGGAAGGGGCTAGGCATTTATGGCTTGATGGGGCAGAATATGGCACAAGTTATTTATTGATCTTCTAAACTGCACACAAGTATAAGTGGAAAACCTATAGAAAAATATTTTTTTAGCTTGATCTGGGCCAAGCAGTGACTGACTGAAGTTCAATAAAAGCAGAGTGGTGCTGGACAGGCATGGTCCTACCAGGGCCCCACAGGCTTCCGTCAGACCCACCAGATGGTGTCTCATCAAGGTGCTGTGAAGCTTAATGCTGTGAGTAGGAAAGCACTGTTGGGTTAAACCACCATTGCAGAAGGAGCATTAGTGTTAATTTGAAATTTCAGGAGGTGCTTGTTTTTTCATTCAGCCAAAAAGACTTGGTGTCATTTAAATTTTTATTGCTGGCTACCTGCCCAAAGCTCCTGTGTTTTTTTCTAAATCAGCAATTTATATGAGGATCAGCAGAGAGACCATCCGCTCGTGGCCATGCCTGTCCTCCTGGCGATGGCTTTGCCCATGACAACAGCTGCAGAACTCATTTCCTCCACGTTTTATTTTTGAAGTACAGAAAACCCGTACACAAACACCAGTTTCAGACGTGGTGATGAAATGTCTTCCGGCCGCCCCTGGTTAAAGCGCAAATGCTCGTTAACTGCAGCGATTGGGATTTGGTAACGCTTTGGCTTGCATCTGGGCTCCTGAGGTGGTGGGGAGAGCACACCGTGCTCGGGGCGCCCCATTCTACTCCTTCCCTTGAGTGCAGAGAGATTTTTCCAGCTGAAAAATCGGCAGCATCCTTAGCCCCTTCGTGCTGGCCACAGGTGGGCTGGGCTGCGGTTTCGGGGTGCCGGCCGGCAGGACCCCCAGGTCCATCGCCCCAGGTATGTCTCTGCTAGGGCTAGGAGGGGTCGGGCTGTGGGGCTCGCTGGCTGTCTCCTTAAGGAGGAAAAAGAGGAGAAATGCCATGAGGCTCTTTTCTGCTGTACAGAAGGGTTGAAAAGATGTTGTGCTGCAGTGATTCAGTGGGGAAAGGATAAATCCCTCACATACACCTACGCACCACCACGAGAAAGAACTCCGTGGGCAGAGAAGGAGCAGAACATGAAATATGAATTTCCTCGAGCTGCTCAGGAGGGATGGCTTTCCAGAGCCCTTCCTCCGGTGGCTCTGCGCTCCCCCTGCCCGGCCACCCAGCTGTGCCGGGAGGAAAGTGCCTGAGCCCAGGGAAGGTCCCCAGGCAAGACCCATCACTTGCACCTGCAGCCCTGGTGAAGGGCGAGGTCCCATCTCACCTGGTTTCAGGCTGCAGTTCCCACCCAAGGAGGTGGGTCAAGGCTGGCTGCCCATCCCTGTCCTAGCTGGTAGCTCCAGCGGGCAGCAGCCTCGGGGCTGAGGGAGTCGGTGGAGGTGGCTCCTGCTATGGAAAAGCTTGGGAAGCCCTAACATAGGCTACTGCCAAGTCCTTGGGTCATCAGGTGGTGGCCCTGAAAGCTGCTCACCCCAAAACCACCCCTCCCAGCCCAACCTGTGATGGTCCTGACTCCCTCTTCTTTGGGTAAGTCCACAAAGAACAACACTCTTGGGGGAAAAGGGGGCAGGGGCTGGAGATGCTGAAAAAGTTGGTGCTTCGCTTTTGGCCATTTAACAAAATATTCGGAGGTCTTTAAAGCGTGTTCATCTGCGATGGACATCTCCCCTGTCTGTGGCAGAGCAGGGGCCACGCAGAGCCTGGTGCCCGTGTGGAGACCCCCAGAGGAGCTGCTGCAGCGAAGGCAGTCGCTGCTCGTTTGGGCAGATTTAATTTACGTTGCACCGTTCTTACTCAATTTTGTTTGCTTTCTTAAATATTTCATATTGCTTCTCAGTAAATTTGAATTCCTCCTATATCTTTAGAGCGCGTGTGTATGCAGTTAATTTCCTATTACCTTGGGGATTTTAGGCAGCTTTGCTCTCAGAGCTATTTGGAAAATTATTTAATCACCTTGGAAAACCCGATGTAGCCAGAAAAATCTTGTGTTTACTTATTACTCGGTTGTAAATCGGAGGTGCAAAACGTAGCAGCACTGGGTTGTAAAACTGCACATAAGCCTCCGTCGAAATCCAGTGCCAAAATAAAAAAAAAAGAAAAAAGTAAAATAATTAACTCTTTGCATGCAGTGACACAAATGCAAACGAATTTTTTTCGTCACAAGGTTGGGCAGGAATTTCCAAGGTTTCTGCAGAGCCTAGTAACCCCAGAGGCACGGGGCAGCTCCTCGGTGACACACCGAAATCGGGACGTGACCGTATTTACGCGTTCTGAAAGCCCGTAGTGACTCATCCCCACACCATTAAAAGTTTGCGCTTCGTAAGTGTGTGGTTTGGCTGCCGAAAAGGGGCCGCCTCGCACACCCACGGGCTCTGGGGAAGGCAGCCCGTCCTCCCCCCGCTGCCGCCCACGGGCCGGGCAGGGCAGGGGGGCACGGGCCCCGGGATGCCACTCGCCGGGGGGTCCCGCCTGTCACCTCAGCCCTCCTCCCGCTTGTCCCAAAAAGGGGATTTGCACGGACCTGAAAACGCTGCCCTCGGGTTCAGCGTGGAAAGGTTCAGCATGGAAAGGTTCAGCACCGCCCCAATAAAAACGAACCCACGAGCTGGTGCCCCCGTTAACGGGGACATATCAGGGGACGCGTTCTTGCGTTGTGCGGTGGCCTGTTAAAGTCACTCCTCTCTCCGCCCTGCCCAATGCCTGTATAAGAGCTGCCTCATTTTTAAGGGAAAAAAAATTAAAAAATAAAAATCCAGCCTTTTCCTGTACCCAAACTGAAACTCCCCAGGTGACTTCTGAGCCCCCCAGCCTCACTGATCCCAGGAGGGGACACGGTCCCGGCCTTGAGGGGGTGACGTGGCCACGGGATCCACCTTGTGCTCATTGAGGATCTCCTGCCTCGCCGCCACGCAGCGGCTGAGCTCAGCAGCATCCCTGCCGTATCTCCCCTCCCTGGCTCCCTTCCAGCCTCTCCCGCGTGCGCCCGGTTATTACTGTAGCATCCAGCATGTTTTACTTCATATTCATCTCTTTTGCACATACCGGCCCACTCACATATTAGATCTGAATCTCTTCTTTTTTTTTTTTTCTTTTTTTTTTTTCTTTTTTTTCTCTCTCTCTCTTCTCTCTCTCTCCTGCTTGTTGCTCGACGAAGCGGCGAGGCACGACACGCCGCCTGTTGTGACACATCCTGACAGGTTCTGCCCCAGCAGAACCTCTGGGTTCCCTGGCCAGACCTGCCGGCTCTGGGCAGCAGCCCGCCTTCGGGGAAGCGGAGGAGAACACTTAAGTGCCGTGGATGGTGATGGCACCAAGGGTGTCTTGGCTTTTAATATGCGCCTCTTGCCAAAGCTGGGGGAAAGGTACGGAAAACTGCAGCCGTTTGGTATGCCCAAAACCTTGCTGCTCCTTATGTGGAAAGGCTGAGAGAGATGGGACTCTCCCCTCAGAGCCTGGAGAAGGCTGAGGGGATACCTAATTAATGCTTCTAAGTATCTAAAGGGCGGTTTGAGGGAGGATGGAGCCGGACTCTTTTCAGTGGTTCCCAGTGACAGGATGAGGGGCA
>JAOXJK010000077.1:25736170-25747357 GCA_025774025.1 Xenus cinereus
AGAATTAGGTTGACAGTTGGACAAGATGATCTTTAAGGTCCCTTCCAACCTAGAAGATTCTGTGATTCTGTGATTCTTGGGGTGGCTTTGGGTTTTTTCTAGGTGTTTCCATACATTCGGGGGAAATCAAAGAGGTTTGCTGTGAACTCCACAGCAGAGACAGAGCTGGTGAAGCAGGTGGCGAGCCCGTGTTCAGTGCAGGGAGGCAAAAAAAAAATCTGCAAACCAAACTGAAAGGCTTTTAATTAAAACAAAAGATTAGATCAACGAAGTATTACAACAGGTGGTTAAATCCTGCGGCTAAACAGCCCGTGCTTTGTTCTCTGAGTCTGATGCACCAAGAGAAACTTTCTACAGGGCAAACGAGGGATCCTGAACACAAGGCATTAAAAGTTTATTACGGGTAACACAGCAAAATTGGCAGCCCCGTTTCACAGGGAGAAAGCCGAGACATGTAAATGCACGGCTTACATCGAGAGGGCCTCCCCAACCATGTCAAAAGTTTGCATTCCCATGGGATGGGAAGAGACTGCTTCGGTTTGCTCCTCAGTGGGGCTGCGCGAGGAGGTGCTGGCACCCCCGTGCACCCCGGAGGGCTGCGCTGACGGCAGGGGACACCGGGGGATGGGGGTCCCCCGCGGCCTGTCCCTGGCTGGGGAGGTGAGGGGGTGCGAGGCCGGGTACAGCTGCCCGTCCTCCCTGCCCAACACCCCGTTTGTTACACCGGTGTGAAGCTGGTTTGCTCCTCAGGGGATGGGATGTTTGCAAAGCGCTGTGCAACATGCTTGGCTGGCAAGGGCTTCCGGGCAGTTCTGCGGCCGCGCTGGGGAGGAGGTAGGATGTGTTACCTCCTGCTGCTTACCCTGCTCCCTACCCCACGAGGTGCTGCTAAACTACCTCCCTGAGATGCCTTGTTCTTCGTGGAGGAGCTACACCTTGATTTTCAGAACTGTTGGGCAACATTTCCGTCTCCTGATCTTGGACACTGAGACTCATATAGCTAGAGGGAGGTGGTGATGAGAAGCTGCGTGCACCCAACGGTGTGTGCATCCAGTCATCCAACACCCA
Organism: Xenus cinereus; assembly: GCA_025774025.1. Classification (NCBI taxonomy): domain Eukaryota; kingdom Metazoa; phylum Chordata; class Aves; order Charadriiformes; family Scolopacidae; genus Xenus; species Xenus cinereus. The sequence continues at coordinate 25,737,239 of JAOXJK010000077.1, forward strand.
CGTAGACATCCCCTATAGCTCGTTGCTTTTTAAAGCTCAAGATGAGAAGTCTCCTGGGTCATGGTGGGCAACATGGTCCTCATGACAAGGAGACACCCGCACCACCAGCATCCTTCCCCTTGATCGTGCTGGCAGGTTGCCACTCCCCCCTCAAAGAACCTGTCTGGACCGTGTCCTCTCCACTCTGGAGCTGCTGCGGGTCACCCCTGTGGCTCAGGGCAGGGTGAGGGCAGGTGATCTGCCGGGTGTTGGCAGCTCCAGGGGATGAAGTCAGTGCAATGGGGATGTGCCCTGGCTGCAGCCGAGCAGCACAGACAAGCCCGAAGGCATTCCCAGCTCTGCCTGTGAGTCCTCCTCCAGCGGATGCCTGAACATCAGGGCTCAGGGAAACAGGTGAATGTTGTGCCCGCTCTCACAACCACAAATGATACCATGAAAAAGAATTACTATTCAGAATTGTTAAATTTTTCCTTAGAATTAAGGCTGGAGGTGGTGGTGGTGGGTAAACAAGAAACAAAGAGACTCTTCACTGAACTGTTTTGGTTGGTTGCTTGCTTTGCTCTAAAGTCCGTGTTCAACAGAACTTGGGGGAATATTTGTCTTCCTGAAAGACAACCTTTCATTGCACAAAAGCCCAACCCAAGACCCTCTTAAAAATGTTTCAGAGGGAGGAATTGTGTTAGTTATGGCTGGGCACAGGGTAAAAAAACATCAGAGCTATCATCCAATGCTTGTAAAGCCTCTCCTGAGCCACCGTTTTAGGAGGCAGGTAAGTATGGCAGGTCCCAGAGGAGGGACCTCCTCTCTCCCGTCTCTCCCATGCTGCTCTCCCATCAGAGTGGTACCAGGAGGCAGAGTCCCAGCCTGGAGCAGAGCTGCGGCGAGGGAGCCCTGAGAAGCAGAGCCGTGCCCAGGCTCCGCGCCGCCTCCTATTTTTCCCGGGATGAGGAAAGCGCTCTCGCCTGACCCAGGGGCTCCTTCCCCCCCGGGAGAGGACAGATGGTCTCCCGGTGAAGGCGTGGGACTGGGAATCGGGAGCTCTGGATGCCTTTCCTGGCTACATCAGAAACTTGCTATGCGGCACCACCTACTTATGTGCCCACGTTTCCTCCTCCTCCTTCCCCCGCGCTCACCGCTTTTTCCAGACCTTTCACCTCGCTGCTCGAATGTGTTTTTCTTCCCTTTCACAGAGTGCTTTTCGCAGACTCGAAAGCCTCCCGGCGTGCTGTCGCCAGTACCTGGACCAGACGCCCACTCCTGCCCAGGCTTCTCCCCCCTCCTTGCTCTTCCCATCAATCTCTGCCTTCCCCTCAGAGAGCTGCTGCCGTTCAACGTCTCCTCCAGATACTGCTGGTGGCCAGAACTTCTCCTTGCTCTACTTTTGGAGCGTGTCTATGGCTTTTGCTGCAGGCGGTGCGCTCGGGGGCAGGGGCAATTTGGATGCCGAGGGCAGAGCCGGCACCGGGAGCGGAGGGGGGTCGGCAGCGGGCAGGGTTTAGCCCCCGCTCCGTCAAGGCTGCCGGCAGGAGTGTCGTGATATCAGTGGATGTGACTCACGGCAGAGCAGCCTTGACTCAGCTTATGGGTTTTCTGCTCTGGATGGAAGAAAACCTTCAGAGCTGGGTACCGCACCTCCTGTTGGGTGCATTTCTCCCGAGGGTCTGGGGTTTGCTGTAATTTGCTGCTTCAGGGTGATGCTCTCTGGTTTTGGCTAGAAGCGTGCGCTTCGTGGAGCACACACCGCCTAGCTAATAAGCTCAGGGCACGCTTTCTTGCTCCCCAAAGATGATCCGTGTGACGTGACACTGTGCCTCCCCTTCCCAAGGGCTCCTTGCAAGGGCATCGCTTTCTGCGCTCCATCCAGGCTGCGGCTGTCACCGTCCATTGATTTCAAGTGACTGATCTCAACGTTTAGGTTATTTATTGCTGCCTCGGAAGGGTGAGATGCCCACTCCAAAGCAAAAACATCTACAAGGTTTCTCAAGCCGGGTCCAGCCTGAGCTGGCCACCGCGTGTTGTTGCTCCCTGTCACCCCGGGGACGGATGGAGGTGGTGAGCCATGGTTAGCAGTGCCAAACCGTCGGCAGCATCAAACCCTTCAGCAGCGTCTTTCACAGTTGCTGTTAATGCTCGCTGCCCAGAGCGAGTACCGGGGACCATTTGAGGCTGTGTTGGAGGCACAGACAGTGCTTCACAGCTGTTCCCGCTTGGGACAAGACTTGGGCTCGTTCCTGCTCCAACCCATCTTCAAACGGCTCGTGTCTCCTCAGGATCTCTGTCCCAGCAGCCCCATCCCTCGAGGTCGTGCCAGTTTCTACCTTGGGCACACACAGTGGTGACTCCATATCTTCAGATCCTGGTGGAAGCCTCCCCTCAATAGACTGAGCGTAGTTCTACTTGGGCACAACACCCATCCATTTAATTCAGGTTTTTTTAATGATGCAGTGTGGGGATGCAACAGCTGTCGTAGTCCTTGCCTTCAGCAAGGCTTTTGGCAGGGTCCTAGTAGGAAGCCTCATAAATTAGCTGAGAGAATGTCATCTGGATGCAAATGCCCAGCAGGGCTGGAAATGCCAGAGGTCCACATCCAAGTAGGAGCGTGCTTGAAGAGTAGACCAGAGGCATTTCCTAGGACCACCGATCCTTCCTCCAAAACACAAGCGTAAGAACAACTGGATCATCTAGTCTGCAGAGAAAAGCTGAGGATGAGGGAGAGGAGTGATTCAAGCAGGATAAGAGAATGCCAGCATTTAAACCTTGAACCTACAGCTGGAAGCTTTAATTTTTCAGGAGCGACCTGTGGTGCCGAGCACAGGGTCCTGACGCTAGAGACGTCCCCACTTACTGGGGGAGAGCACGTAGAGCCGAGCAGCTTGTGAAAGTGCAGCAGAGCAAGAGGTGAACTGCAGGACTGGTTGAAAATATCTCTACTTTTCATAACCCAATAACATGTCTTGCATGTAAATCAGGTGTTTGATGTGTTCCCACCACCATCAGCAGGATTTTTATCTGCCTGAGAGAAAGGGAGCTGGGTAAGGACCTCGTGTTACTGAATAATCCTGCGAGAGAGGAGAATATAAGAACAAATTAAATTAAATCTTATTTAATACTTGGCTCAGGGTTAGGGTGGTAATAAAAGAAGAGAAATTGTTTCCTTATTGTAATATGGTAGAGTGTTAATTAAAAAAAAAAAAAAAGCCCCAAATTGTGATGCCAAGTTGCATTAATATCCAGCTGTTGTGCTTTGCATCTGCTGAAACAGTCCTTTAAAATATATGGCTTTAAGTTTGCATAAATAAAAGCAACGATCAAGGCTGAGGGGTGGCAACTGAAAGGGAAAGCAGGGATGCTCACCAGAACAGGGGGAAGGAGACGAAGTTTCTCAAGCAGCTTTGAGAACCCACAAACCTGTGGTCTTTCCCACAGCTCCTGCTGCAACCCCCAGCAAGGAAGCGTTTCTGCACAGTGGAGGTGATGAGGCTTCTCCTTTCCCCACCCAGCAAGAGGGATGGCCAGCAAAGCTGATGAGAAATACAAGGGAATATGACTTCATCCCCAAGCTTGTAATATTGTAATCTTTAAAAAAAGGATTCTGAAACGCCTTTTGACCTTCTTAAAACCTTATTTTATGCAATTCGTATCAGAATAGTTTATTTTGATATGTTTATAGAAATATTTGCATTTTAGTTTGATAGTTTGATCTATAAACTTATCACACATTTTAGGAAAAATCTTGGGTCATTTGTCTTCAGACCTTCATGATGAAGGTCTGATGAAACTGAAGCATGCCTTCAGAATATTCTGGATTCACTAAATCTGCATATTTTTTTTCCCATGGAGATCTGCTGGTTCAGAAAGAATTCAGCAAATTTGTGTGCTAACACATTGCTAAACAAATTAGGCTTTTGCGGAAGTAAGGTGAAGATAATGTTTTGGAAAAACAGTAAGTAATAGAGGTATAAAGCTCACCAGATTTCAGGATTCTTACGAAATGTCACAAAGGAAAATAATCTATAGCTGCTGAATTAGAACAAACCCAAATATTTTCAGTTTTCCATGAACCGGAATTTTGGAAAAATTTATTTTTTTAGAACTTTGAGGAAAAATTTGTTTGGGTATCTCAAAATGTGGTTAGTGCATCGGGATGTTTTGCCATTCCAACTTGTCATGTCATACCTGGGAAGGCAGCGCGTTACGTGCCTTACAATCACTGAGACATCATCATATGACATAAGAGCTTCAACCATTTTTATTTTTTAATTAAGAGTGGTTTGGGCTTGATACTGATTAAACTACCTTGCCTTTGTTTCTAGATCAAAGCGTTTCTTGTTCGTGTTGTAACAAAACGGTTTGACAGCTTTGCTAGGGCACAAACAGGAACCGCTTTGATCTAGAACAAAGAAAAGGTGTCTCAAATAGTGCCAGATAACAGCTGCTCTTTGTGATTGTAATGGAAAATAAAATGAGAATATTTCAACTATTCTTCTTGTCATAATATGACATGATACAATAACTACTTCTGACATGTAATTTAATAGGTAAAAATAATATTATTAGAAGGGAACTCCATAAAATAAGAATGATTTTTTTTTTTTTAATGGGGAATCCTTCATTTATAAAGCGTCAGTTTTAATCAATATGCACATTTCATCAACAACTGAATTCTGTTGCGAGTGCCTTTGTGGTGGAAAATTCTTGGTTTGGCCAAAAATTAAGAAATGGCTCTGGTTGGCTTGGAGTCCTTTGTGCGCAGCTGCCTGGGATGTGGAGATGCTCTTGCCGATGTGCCCCGTGTCAGGGGACAATGCGAGAGCTCTGCTCGGCTGGGACGAGGAGGGGGATGCTGATGTCCGTTCGAAAGTGGGGAAGCCGCAGGATTTCTTCCCAAGAGAGACTTGCTTGTTCAGACTTTTTCTGAAACTGCACGCAAACATCTTCTGTGGTCTTGATTTATGACTTTGTGGTCTTAATTTGTGGCTTTGACTAATGTCTCTCTATGCTTAAGAAAGCTGGTAGAGGAGGGGAGGTTTCCTTAGCCTGCCGGAGCCGGGGTCTCACTTTCCTTACTCCAAACTCAAAGGCTCCAGGTTGCCAACAGCTGTGGCATCGTGTAGCCACCACCCATTGAATGTCCCCCCTTGTCCCCTCACAGGCTCCTGGGACATGCAAAGACGTGACACGGTCTTTCCCTGTCCCCCACAGCATCCTGCTCCTGCAGCCCGGCCACCGGCACGCTCGGAGGCAGAGCCAGGACCAGAGAAGCTTCCTGGGATTTGGGGAAGGAGTCAAAAGCCATAGCCTGCTCCCAACCAGCCGGTGAATTCAGCTGAAACTTCGGGAGTTCTCAGTGGGGTTTCTGGCCAGTTTTCGCCTCAGGTGCTCCAGTGAAGAGCAGCGAATAAAACCTTAATTATTTTGTGTATGTAAATTGTCTCCTGAAACAGGCGTTTGGCAACCCTAATGGTTTTCTGCATGCCGGGGTGTAGCCAGGCACTAAAATAAGTCAGTCTGTAGGAGGAATGGGAGGTGGGAGATAGGGAAAACTCTTTTTATATTACTCTCCTTGCTATATTAAGAGGCATCGTTCCCTTTCCTGGCTCGAGAAAAAGCTCTCCCTCGGCTTGCAGACGTTCCCTCGTCCTGGTTTAACTGCTCAGAAACCAGGATTTTAAAATCCTCATCCGTGGCATCACGTGTGTCCCTGTGACCTGCAGGGACATGGGGAAGTCTCAGCCACAGGGTGAGGCCGTGGTGGTGCCGCTGGCTGACGCCGGGGTTTGGGGTCTGCCCCACATCCCGTCTCGGTGGCCACTTGCAGACAGAGAGAACCTGAGGAGCTGGGCGCTATGGGGAGGTTCTGCTCCTCCCAGAGAAGGGTGTGATGGTCCAGGGGGACCTCGGGCACCGGGACTGCTTCTTGCTTTCCTCCTTTTTTCTCCCCCCTCTTTTTTCCCCCCTCACAAAGCTCGCAGCTGGGTGTTGCTGGGTGTTGAGGCTGCTGGGGGGGGTGGATAACTTTGGATGTGGGTGTTTTAAATAATGGCGTTGAGCCCAGAGTTTGGTTTTTTGTTTTTGGGTTGGTTTTTTTTTTTTTTGGATGGGTGCCACCGTAGTATTGTGGAAATAAATAGCAAATAAGTGCCTCTGACTGTTTGCTCGGTGTCTCTGCTCACGGCTAGTTACTCCCTATGGGTGAACTTCACCCTGTAACTATGACGATTTGCAGCCCCCTCAGGCACTCCTGCAACACCCCTCCTTGGGAAGGAATCAATAAGCTGTTTCATCTGCGACATCCTCGCGCGTACACAGAGAGAGAGAGAGAGAGGGGGGCCTGTCTGCTCGGCTTACCCAACTTCTCCACCTCGCTGGAAGGCGGTTGTGCTGCTGGAAGCTGACACGCTGAGCGAGGAGGAACCGAGAGCAGGCTGTTTTCTTCCCGGAGCGAGTGGGAGCAGGCAGCAGGCAATGCTGTGCCCCCGCGCGTCGCTGCTGTTGTTTTCCACCCCAGCGAGGGGGACGAGACGCGGGCATCGCCAAAGCTGGATGGCACCGCACCGCTGCTTCTCCCTCGCCCCCTGCCGAAGCCCAAACCCACCCCAATCCGTCACGCTGCTCAGAGTAGTAATCAATGAGCCTACAACGTTCCCATATAGAAAAGTTCAGGTGAAAAGCAGAGGAGGGAAAGCGACAGCCCCGGGTGCCTGCCCGGAGCCCAGCGTGTTTGGCATGGTTAGCCGCAGGATGGGCACCCCCGGGCTCCTCACCACGGAGGAGGTGCTGGGGAGCAGAAGCTGTGCCCAGGGCCAGGGGATGCTGAATAACCCCCCACCACCACCCCAGCCATTCCACTGAATGTAAAGATTTGTCGTTGTTTTTCCCCAAAGCCTAAATATTGAGTTGCAGTGGAGATAACAGTACCTTTTATTTCACCAGAGTTTGGGATGAAAAAAGCGAGTCAGAAGAGTGATCCCACAGAGGCATATGCATATTTATTCACCCTGCTCCTGAGCATAGATGTTTGTGGGATGCAGCCTTAACATAGCATCTGAAATCACACTGCTTGTCTAGCTATTGCTATTAGCATCTACCCATAACAATAGCATCATCAGTTCTGCACAAATCTATTTCAACAGAGAAAATAGAGACCCCCTGTCATGAGCCAAGCGGCTCTGCTGGAGACAAACTCTGCATCCCTAAAACACCCTCCTTTCCCTCAGTATTGCAAAGGGAGTAAATTGTGAAGGTCGGGGGGCTCTGCGGTCCGGCCTTGTACCGGCAACCAGAGGGGGATCCTCGCCTCTATATTTTTGGCAGGGGAAGGGGTGCTGTGCCAATGACCGGGCTGTGAGGAGGAGGAGGAAGGAGCAGGATGTTCTGACTCTTCCCCGCGGGAGTGACAGCTCTTTGCTGGGGCTGCCTACTGCCATACGTCACACCCGGGGCCAGCAGCCAGCCAGTCCCTGTAAAATGATGGTAACCTGGGGGAGAGCAGGAAACACATCAAAGACCTTCTATCAAGACCAACTTGGTAATGACAAATTAACGGGGCTTTTCTAATGAGCTGATTCCTCCATGGTAGTCAGAGAATTTTCCCCCTTTGTTCACATTATGTAAATGCTGATTTACTCGGGAAACCCGACACACATTTTACAGCCTATTTTGTACTTAGAGTGTTAATTCCAGAAATGATCCACTTCTGTTCTTGGAGGAAAACCCCACAAATTTCCTGCCATAGGGACCGTGCTTACTTTGTGCTTGGTGTAAGAATGAGCCATCCAGTAGAGCCTCCAACACTGGGAGGCAGCTCATATACAGTATTTTTCAAAAGGCATGTTTCTACAGGTAGCAAGTAAGCAGTTTGTTAGCCGTTACATCTATATGAGTGTCAGCCTCTATTTTATTCCTTCCTTTTTTTTTTTTCCCCTCCTTCTTTCCCCAAACACTGGCTTTTTCTTAAGCTCTTTGGAAAGGGGCTCCTGATGCTACACGGAGCCCCAATCCAACAGTGCGAATATTGAGCACGTCCAAGATTTCTTCCTGCAATGCCAGGTGTGTTTTGCGGCTTAGACAGCAGAGCCCTCCCTCGCCAGACGGCTTTGCTGTAAAGCCTCACGAAATCTGCTCCGACAGGGGCAGGCGATGCCCGCGCAGAGCCTGCTCGCAGCGCTGCTGCCTTGTGATGCTCGGCTCTATTTTTGGAGCGCTCGGAGTCTTGAATGTGTTAGGCTCTGGGATGCCATTTTGCTTTCTCCCAAAAATAAATTTGCAGTCTTTGTGGCTGAGGGCAAAAATGCTGCATTTATATTTGTCTTTCCATTGTTAAATAGAAAGCAGAAGAACCGTCCTTCAAAGCCATTCTTCATGTGCATTTCAAAGAAGAAAGAAAAGGCACAAGGCCCTTTTTGCTCTGTGGATCACCTTGGATTCCCATTTGCCATACCCACACCATAATTTTGCTGTTTGTTGAAGGGAACCAAATACATTCATTTTTTACCTTTTTTTTTTTTTTTTTTTTTTTTACATTTAGCTTCCCAGCTGAAACCAAAGTGGTGGTGGTGGCACAGCTGGGAGAGGGACAGCAGCTGGCCCTCGTTCTCCAGGGGCTTTGCTGATTGCATTTCCTCCAGGCAGGGTGGGATACAGCCTGTCCCTCCTCACGTTCCTACGTCAGGGTCTTTGGTAAAATTTCTCTTCAGAAAAGAAGGCAAAAGCATATTTTAGCAGTTGCCATGTTTCAGCCGGTTTTCTTGTTGAGGACTTTCTTTGGGAAGGCTGGAGAAGGAAGGATGCAAGAAGATGGATGCTGTCACACCACCTAAGGCTTTGGTGAGATTAAAGCCTTCCTTCTTGTTACTGGCAGCCGTTAGCAGAAGATGAAGGTGGGTGAGACTGGCTTTTGAGTTGCTGCTTGTGTGAGCTTTGCCCGTTGTCAGCTTGTCTTGTGTGAGGCTGATCTTCATGCCAGCAGTCCAGTACTACCAATTCAGCCTCTCTTGGTGGCAGAGGGTACCCAACAAGGAGAGCCGTTCTGCTGTGCAAGCAAAAAAGGCACTGAATTCTTTGTGGGCACAGCTGGGTCATGTACCACACCTACAGGGGATGCTGTGGGTTTCCTCGCTGTTGTAACTGGATGGGAAGTAAGAAGATCCATGGCACTTAGGGACATGGTTTAGTGGTGGACTTGGCAGTGTTAGGTCAACACTTGGACTCAGTGATCTTAAGGGTCTTTTCCAACCTAAATGATTGTATAATTCTAAGATAAATAAGAACCAGCATTCAGATATTAAAGAGGTAGGATACTGCCCTGTAAGGTGTACACTGCCACTGAGGTTTCATCTAATGGACTAACTCTCAGGTGTGGCTATGTACAGATTAATTGAGGTGTTCAATCAGGTTTACTCTAATCAGGCTTACTTGTGTCAGTGCAAAAGCCTTTCTGGCTGCCTTTGTTTGTTTAGAAATGGCATTAACCAATGCTAACCAGACTAGGACCCCATTCAAAGTGAAATTAGCCATTCTCAAGCTAAATAAATGTTCAAGAAAGGGTTTGGGCCGGTTTGAGAGTCGGTGGCTGGGGGAGCACAGAGAGCTGGTGGTGGAGGGAAAACCATGACCCCCAGGTGTCTGTGGGCTGCCCCCCTCAGCAGAGCAGTGCTGTGCCTCTGATGGTGTGCTGCCCCCCAGTAAACCCATTTTTTACTCCTTCAAACCGATTTAACTCCTGCTGTGGCTGGCGCCAGCCGTACCCGCGCTGATGCCCCCATGTTGTTAAAGGGTACAGGTGTTGGATTTTCGCACGGCGTATACCGACATCGTTTCTTGACATGCAGCTTTCTCCCTGTGCTGTGGCGAGTGGCAACAAACCTTCCCCCCCTTCAGACATGGCGAAGGTGCTTTCAGCAGCTCTGAATACTGCATCCAGTTCTGGGCTCCCCAGTTCAAGAGGGACAGGGAACTACCGGAGAGAGTCCAACGTGGGGCAACAAAGGTGATTAAGGGATTGGAACATCTCCATAATGAGGGAAGGCTGAGAGAGCTGGGACTCTTTAGCCTGGAGAAGAGAAGGCTGAGGGGAGACCTTATCTATGTTTACAAGTATCTAAAGGGTGGGTTGAAGGA
>JAOXJK010000077.1:25747491-25783570 GCA_025774025.1 Xenus cinereus
CGTGCGGCTGTCACGTTCCTTCCACCTCCCGCATCCCCGGCAGCCCAGGATGCGGGAGATGATTAATGCCGGCGGAGCAGACACGCAAGTAGTATTTGTCTTGATCTTAAATAAGTAAGACGCGTATGGAAATAATTGAAAAAAATAACTGCAGCTCCTCCGGGATGTATCATTTAGAGCTGATGTTAGGAGTGAGAGGGGGGGAAAACGGGCAGTTTCCATATGTTTTTATGATTCTTTTCGATTCCGCTAATATATTGCATATCATTCATAGACCCGGAAGACAAAAGGTCTCCATCTTGAGCCTCGATTGCTTTACTGCTTCCTGCCTGGAAGCACTGCAAGGGACCAGCGAGGGCTGCGTGCCGCTCTCTGAGCTCGGTGCTCAGCAGCCCTGATGGCCATCAGCGTGCTAAAACACATTTGAGACCGTTGAGACTTAAGTTGCCATATAATATCTTCTCCTTAAAACCCCCGGTATTACGGATTGCAGCTCTGGCTAGTCAAAAGACTTGATTCAGCTTCCAGTGAAGCTGGTGAAAATTTGGTTTAGGCCCAAGGTGATAGTTTTTCAGGCTGGTGAAACGTGCTGTTCTCTCCGACTTGCACACGTTGCTCCCATCGAGCATAAAAAAGCACGGGAAAAGTGCAGTGCAATTGAAATCAAATCACGCAATGTTTTTTCTATGCCTTTCTCTTCCTCCTCCCCCAGTTCTCCTGAAAACAAACAAAAACAAAATGAAAGAAAATGAACAAAAACAAGAAGGGGAAAAAAAGGGAGAAGGGGTTGTTCAGTACTCAAGTGCTCCATAATTACATGTTTCCTAGGGAAAAAAAAAAGAGCCTGGTGGGGCGTTACTCCTGCAGGCTGAGCTCCCCGTGCCGCTCAGCCTATTTTTGGTCTTTTTGGAGTGCCCAGGATTGGGGCACGGCTCTATTTCGTGGTAAGGGCTGGTCACCTTCCCGATGCAGATGTTACTCCCGAGACAAATTATCTGATTGAAATTTGTGCTTCACCGGCCTGAGATGTTTAAAATAATAATCCTCCCGCTCCCCCCTGTCAGAGCGCTGCCGGTGATGCACCGCGCGGTGCTCGCCGTGATGGGTGGCGGGGAGACACGGTGCTCGCCGTGATGGGTGGCGGGGAGACACGGTGCTCCCCCTCTCGCCGGCTGCTGGGGAGAGCTGAGAGCAGCCCTGCCCGGGGCAGAGAGCACCCGGCCCCACAGACTTCGTTTAACTCAACCTCTCCTCCTGGAGCTCCTTTAACACTGGGCTGCGCTTTGCAGGGGGAGATGGATGTGATGGCGACGCTGGGACCCATTAGGAGGATGGATGGATGGGTGGGTGGAGAAAATAAAAGGGTAAGCCCAAGCCTCAGCCACCGGGAAGCTTTGAATCTAGCAGCGAGATTTGGCTTTCAGTTACTAATCTGCTGTGCGGAAGGGAGTTAATCGGGATTTAGGGAGCAAAAGGAAGCAATTTGGCCCTGGGTTTCCCATCTCTAATTGCGTGCCTGCAGCCCTGTTCTTGCAGGGAGATGACAGGAGCTTTGCCACCGACTTCAGGAAGCTCAGGTGTAGGCTCCAAGTCTCCCATCATTTTTTTTCTTTTCTTAATATTTAGCATTTAAGGCATGTCTTGGAATGATCCTTGTGACAACTTCATGAAACCCATCTGGCTTCTCTCTCTTTTTTTTTTTTTCCTTTTTTTTTTTTTTCAAATGCATCTGTGCAAATCTAAGTAAGCTACCCATAGTGAAACAACATACCCTCTGTAAAAGCGTGAACTCTGTGTGCTTCGCCCTTACTGCCACCGACCGCAAAGCCACTAAGAGAGGCGTTTCTAATTGGGCCTCCTGTCCTCGATAATTCAGGTGGTATTTGTGCAGATAAATCAGAGCACCAAAGCATTTATTTGCTTTTAGTGACAGGCACCATCTGCTACATGCCTGCGAAGCGTTCAGGAAGGGATCCTGCCCGCCCGCCTGCCGCAGGGAGGCAAGGAGAATAATAAGAGTGGATTTATCAGCAATGTTTGCGGGCAGATGAGGGCAGAGGGTACCCCTGCAGGGTCAAGTGTGGGTACGGCCAGTGGTCCTGCCTGCTGGGAGTGGAGGGGCAGGGGGGGTTAGCTCGGGCACAGGCTGGGGTGACCTGGCCAACAGCTTCCAGATGGGAACGAGCATCCCCTGAGTATCCACGCTTACCCACATCAGCGTCCCCCCAAACCACATTGTGGCTTGGAAATGTTCCCCGGTGGCTTTCAGGGATTCACCCACAAGCCGTACCTGTGGATAGATTGCCGAGTGAAAATACCCGCTTGGGAGGAATTTGGGGTGCACCTGGGGTACCCAGATTTGGGGTAATGAGGGACCACAAATCTGCTGGATGGTAGGTGTGAAATCTTTGACAAGCGCGGCATCTCGGTGGTAGCCTGGGTGTCATTATTGCCTTCCCCTGTGACAGCAGCCAAATCACACAGCCCCCGGGGTGCCCAGGTCTGATCGTCCCCGCTGCCTTAATTAAGCTGTACTGCTAGTGGCAGGCTGGCTCCCGCTCCTGCTGGAAGGGGCATGTTAAGCCTTGGCACCACCATGTTGCCATCTGCAAAGCGAGGGAGAGGGTATCGAGGTGGCAGGGGTGGGAAAAGGCTGCGTGGTACTGCAAGGGGATGTGATGGAAAGGGTTTCTGAGCATCCCTGTGACCGTGTATCTCAGAATAATGCTATCCCTGCTATATATACATATATTAAAAAAAATTAATTTTTTTCGAGCACAATAGGACTTTTAAATAGGAAATAACTACTATTCTTTTTTGGATAAGTAAGCAACCCACTCCTGGAAGTAGTTCCCAGGCATTTTTCGCTCTCGCACGCCCGTGCGTTGCAGCGAGGTCAGCTCCCCGTGCAAGTCAAATCCACGCAGAGCAACGTACGTGCCGGCTCTAGCCTACCGGGCTTAGATCAGAGACGGATCGGATGACTCACGGGGAATCTATGGAAATAGATCAAAGTAGCAGCACACGTTGGCAGGGAGCGCTTGCGTTCGGCGGGGAGCGGGGTTGTTGAGAGCGGCTGGGAGCGTGAGTCAGAGCGTGGGCCGGCCGTGGGCGGCCGCATCTGTGGGTGTCGGACCGAGACAGACGCAGAGAGATGGCTGCGATTAAGCAGTTAGCGAAATGACTCGCAATAGTAAAAACGAATTTAAAGGCGCAGATTGCAAAGGCCGGCGCTCCCGAATAGCTCTTTCCCAGCAGCTCGGGGGCCCGGCGGGCGTTTCCCGTCGGATGCTCCCCTCCAGGAGCCAGTTATCCCTGCTGATGTGGGAGGCAAGTTGGGTGGCTGCTTGCTGGAAACCGGCTGATTTCCAGCTGCCGTGCACGCCCCGAGGAGGGCACGGGATGGGTGGTGAAGACCTGCCCAGGGCTGCGGGCACGGACCCCCGCACAAACTCCTGCCGGGGATGGAGCGCGGAGGGGAGGAGGGGATGCCAAGCAGAGCTGGTAAGGGAACACGGAGAGGAGAACAGATCTACATTTACTGGGAATAGTTGCAAAACGCCCACGCGCTTCTGTGGAACTAGGATTGTGCCCAGAGCTCGCAGGAAAACTGGAATTGGTGGGGATTTTCTTACGGTGCCCATTGCTGTTGCTTCTGAAGGCTGGCACCGGATCCCACTGGTGATGTGACCCTCATGCTCCAGTCCAGAAAGGCTGCTCTTGGGCTTTACCTCTGCCTTTACAGAGAACGCAAACCACTTGCAGTTAGCAGCCTCCTAGGAACATGGATTCAGCTCCTTTGCTGTTGGTGTTGGTCCCCCCCGCGATGGCAATAGTGTCCACGTTACACCAGCTTGTCAGATCCACCCCTGCGGGTCCCCACCTCTCAGCAGCCCCACAGGGGAGCTTTTGGGGGGGGGGGGGGGGATGTGGAGTGAGACTCTCCCTCGCTGCTATTTTTAGGAATTGCTACTTCATGCCCTGCCAATCAGATTTGCCAAGTCTGCATGGCGTGAATGTCGTGGCTTAGGCACGTGAGCGAAATCTGATTTAAATAAATAAATCAACAAAGCCCTCACTCAATAAGCGACAAAGAAAACGCAAATCTTGCGGCCACAAACCTGCATAACCAGCTAAATCTCCGTGCGTGACCTGGGTGAGAGATCGGTGGTACCAGATACCTGCTTTGGCCGGGTGCCTTTGCTTTTGATGTTTAAGCTTCATTTCCATGCTGCCGTGCTGCTGACTTAATTGATAGTATCAATTTACTCGAGTCTGTTAGTAATTTTTCTGTGTTTTGAGGGGAAAAAAAATTAAAGAAGGCCAACTTTGCCGTTCTGTAAAAATGAGGTAGGAGGGAAGTATTTCCCTATGTATTTTCCTGACATATTTAACGACGATCTGCTGCCAACAAGGGCAAAAGGCTCGGTCGTCTCATGAGCCATGAGGATCTTGTGTGCTGAAACACAGCTCCCAGAAGAGCTCCCAGGTCCTACAAGTGGGTTCCTGAGTGTTTCCAGGCTGCAGAGGTCTGCCAGTTCAGAATTACTTGTGCGCTCCAGAAAACCTCTTAACTTCTGGTGGAAACTGTGCCTGTTTATTAGTGGTGTTTTAATAAAGAACTTCCATGGATCCTTTTTAAATTATCGCTTAGTAAGTACCTGTTCTTGCCCTGCAGCCTCCTAGCTGGCCCTGCAAGGAGACATGTATAGTGGGGATTTCCTTCTGTGAGCAGATGGCTGTGGAAGGAAGGTTTTATAATTTATTGATTTATATTTTTTTTAGAGGTTCTGCACAGACGAGGGACCAAAAGATTGCTCTTCACTCTGATTGCTACACAGAGCACATTTTAGCAGGGAGAAAGAGTGTTATTTTGAATAATTAAAAAAAAAAAAAAGCAACCAAACCCAAGCTCTTGAAGTAGTAGATGTGTAAAATAAATGTATTTTTAAAAGTGTCAGTATAAGTGCTTCTAAATGTGTCCACTGTAGCATATGCTGCCCACGCAGTTGCAGCATTTCCCAGCGCGTGTGAGCAACACTGTCCTCTGCTGAGTGTCGTCAGAGCCGTGCACGGCCACCACCAGCTCCACCGCCAGAGTCTCGCTCGGTTTCTAGAGAAGCCCTGGGTGCAACAACTTGCTTTTTGTAGCTAAACAGGGTCGGGCTGAAACGGTCGCCCAGTCGGGTACTTTTACAGCTGTTTATCCCTGCCCGGCAGGAAGGACAGACGCCTGGTGATGAGCTGGAAGACTTTTAGGCTGGGCAATGGACGTCCTGTAGAAAGGTGAGGAGCTGTGTGGAAGTGAGCTGGAGCTCTGACGCTCACCTCACTCGCTGCAATTCCTGGGATGTTGCCTGCGAGCCATTTCATGGAATATAAATTACTGGAGATAGCCCAGCTTTACTGAGCACATAGCATTTTATTTTCCCTTTTGCAACTATCTCAGGTCTACAGAGGTATTGCCCATTGTAATTTAAAATATTTATATGTCAAACTATGGATTAGAAAGGGAGAGAAATTAAATCGCAACATGATTTTTTTTGGAGGCACGTTTCTATTCCTGTCTGTTCTCAGATTGGGGTGCAATTACAGTGTATCAGAGCTCAGAGTTTCATTTACCATCTTTGATTGTCAGGCAGTCAGATGTGCGCCTTTCCCCACCTCTCAGACCTGTAATTTAGCTGCTGCTCTGCCATGACACTTGACTCCATTTTAATTACAATGATCGCTCAATCTGGAAAGCTATTTCAAGGGGGCTGAGGGCTGGGCATCCTGAGCCCTCCCTCGCTCGGAGAATCTCCCTGGAGCCAGGGATGCTCCCTCAAAGTTGAAATCCACTGTGGCGGCTGTGCGCCTGGGCAGGGGGTTCTGTATCTCATGGGGGAAGTGGTGCAGGTTTAAAACCAGGTAGAGATGACTGCAAAAAGGTCTGGTACGCAGGATGGAGCCTGGAGCCATTAATTGGTGGCATTTTCCGCTTTCTAGTTTTGTGTAAAATCAGGTTTTATTATTATTATTATTATTATTATACTGTTTTTCCCCTTTGGTGGCAACTGAAGATGTGTTTTGCAAGGACCATGAGTGAGAGCTTGCTGGGGGGTGCTGCTTGGCCGGCCACGCTGGCAGGTCAGGCTTCCCTGACCTGCTGGGCTGTGCCCCTGCATCCCCTCTCCCCCCATCCCACGCACGGCCCTCGCCCCGGGCTGCTCGCACCACCTCACCCTCCCGTGCACCTTCACACGCTGTTCTTTGCTGCTTCTCCACCCTCTGCATCTGACCTTTTTCCTTTTTTATCACAGCATAGAATCATAGAATACCGGGTTGGAAGGGACCTCAAGGATCATCTGGTCCAACGTGTTGTGGCAAAAGCACGGTCTAGACAAGATGGCCCAGCACCCTGTCCAGCTGAATCTTAAAAGGGTCCAATGTCGGGGAATCCACCACTGTCCTGGGGAGATGACAGATTTTTTTCATTGTGAAACATTTTTCTCTTGGGTCCAATCGGAATCTCCCCTGGAGTAACTTGTACCCATCATCCCGTGTCTTTTCCTTGTAAAAAGGTAGTCTCCATCTTCTTTGTAGCCATTCTTAAAATACTGGAACATAGTGATAAGGTCCCCCCTAAGCCTTCTTTTCTCAAGGCTGAGTAAATCCAGTTCTCTCAGCTGTTCCTCATATGGCAGGCTTCCCAGGCCTTTGATCATCTTGGTGGCCCTTCTCTGGACCTCTCCAGCCTGTCCACATCTTTTTTGTATAGCAGGGACCAAAACTGAAGACAGTATTCCAGCAGTGGCCTGACCAGCACTGAGTGAGATATTAACTTCTTTATCTCTGCTGGTGATGCCGTTGTTGACGCAACCCAGCCTCCTGTTGGCTTTCTTTGCCCCTGCAGCACACTGCTCGCTCATATTGAGGTTGCTGCTCACCAGGACCCCCAGGTCCCTTTGCACAGAGCTGCTCCCCAGCTGGGTAGATCCCAGCCTGAGCTGCATCCACGGATTATATTTTCCCAGATGCATGACCTTACAGTTAGCCTTGTTGTGTTTCATAAGGTTCTTGTTAGCCCACTCTTCCAGCTTATCCAGGTCTTCCTGCAGGGTGGCTTTCCTTTCCAAAGCATCCACTTCTCCACTCATTTTGGTGTCATCAGCAAACTTTGTCAGTCATGAAGATATTAAACAACATTGGTCCCAGTATTGATCCCTTGGGGACCCCACTTGTGGCCTGCCAGCCAGCTCCCCACCCACCACACAGACCACTTGTCTAGACTATGATGAAGCAGTTAAACACTGAAAACAATTTTTCTCACCATTCCCCTTAGACTCCTGGGATGACAGCGAATGACAGCCTCTCGCCATGCTGGTTTCTCACCTTGTACTGTGTGTGGTTCAGTTAAGATGTTGACCAGCTTGTGGGTTTATCCAGATGCTTCAGGAGATGTTGCCATGATCCTCACGATCTCTAAGAATTCGGGCCCCTTTAGTACTGGGATCTCACAGCCCAGCAGGGCCAGCACCTCGTTTGACTTCAGTTTTCCTGAGGAAGGTGATGGGACACCCGGTAGACACCTGATGGGCTCTCTGTGGCAGCAAAGCCTAATGACAATGAGCTTTGTGTCTGTTTTTGACCTGCAAGAAAGGGCGGTGGGGAACATTGCCTTACCCTGCTGGTTCCCTGTCGTGGGGGGGACACAGACCCCCCATGCAGACAAACACTGATACCAAACCAGCCCCCTCATCTTTTTTCCTGGATCTAAGGGTCTCCTGCTGGGGCCTTCCTGGTGCTACCCTGCCGAGTAGCTGCAGAAGGAACTAGTGGTGGCAAAACTCTGCTCACTCCCTGTGCTGTGCAGGCAAAGGGAGCAATGGGTTAGGAAAAAAAAATAAAATTCAATTTAAAGGTTTATAATTGAAGGGAGCATTGAGATAAAGAAGGGTGATGCGCCGCGGATGCTGGGGAGTGAATTGTTCCCAACAGACATCATCCCTGGCCCGGCAGAGCCCTGACACAGCCAAGCAATTCAGCTGTGGCTGCCCCAGGCTTGCAGCAAATGCTGAGCACGTGAAGGGGTTAGCACGGTTTATGGTCTGTAAATGTGTTTAATGCACAGGGGCTTTGCTGTGCTGGGACCCAAGTGACTGTGGGAGCAAACCAAGCTTGGCCAAGACAAGAGCAGCTCTGACACATATGGCTTAAGCCATAAAAATAACAAGGGTTTTTTTCATCTCAGTATAGGAAAAAAAAAAAGAAAAAGAAAAAGCTTTTTAATGATAACTGTTCCCCTCCTGTAAGGAGGAAAGGGGTAAGCCATGTAGCAGCCAGGGCCATGTTTCTGGTAGTTTGGCTGCAATTCATTAGGATGACCAGAGCGGAGCAGAGAACATCTGGTGCAACACCTTACCAGGGTCCACCAGCCCCACCACCTGCCCCACAGCTCCAGCTTCGGAGCAAAGAGCACCTGAGCCGTCCTGGCCCTGTGAGCACCTTCTCTGCCTCCCCTCCTGACCCATCGCCCTCCGAGCAAGTGGAGAGGGGTCCTCTGGGCTCCTTGAAGGGGTAGACGCTGGGCCCTTCACTGGTGGTGCTGTACTCGGTGGAAAAGGCACAGGGAAATATTCAATTGTATCGCGAAAAATATGTCAAAGTACAGCGTAAACAACAGCTTCAAAGCAAAACATGGTTCAATGTCCATTAAAATGCAGGTGAAAAAGATGATGTTTAATTTTCTTCTGACTTTTTCTTTTTCTTCCTTCTCTTTCTTCAGTTCCAATCACTTTTATCTCTGCCCTGTTGCAAGGCTTGGCTTTTACTCCTCAGGGCTGTTATCGCTGAGCAAATACCCTTTACCGAAATCCTTTGTACCAGCTGAGCAGCAGCTCTGCATGCGGTACGAGATCTGGCTTGACCACACGTAGCATTTACAGGGTGAAACTGTTTATTTAAATAAGTTTCTTATTTTCTGACTATGTGAACATCGGTAGATGTTGGGGGATCAGATTTGATTACCCTCTGGAAAGGAAGATGGGGAACAGTTGGGTTTTTACTTCCTGCTTGTAGCTGCTGTAGTGGACTTGCATAAGGACACACTCCCTGCCATAAGCCTCCTGGAGCTGCTGGTCCCAGGATGAATGAGGGCTGGAAAGAGTTGGCGGGGAAGAAAATGGTTGGTGGGATCATGTGAATGATGCGGCCACACTTATGTGTGTGTGTTTTCTGTCTGCTCCTCTCCCCTGTGCCTGTGTGCCTGGAAAATACCACAACACCTGGAGCGGGGATCCATCCCTGACTGCATCTCCATCCCCAGATGACCCGCCATCCTTGGAGGTATTTAAAAGATGGGTAGATGTGGTGCTTATGGACATAGTTTGACGGTGGTTTTGTTAGGGTTAGGTTGGTGGTTGGACTCAATGATCTCAAAGGTCCCTTCCAATCTAGATGATTCTATGATTCTTTTCTGGCAAAAATGCGCATGGGTCATTTCAGTCCCAGTGCTACGGAGCAGTGCCAGGGCCACGTGCTTTTCTGTGCTGCTTAAGCTGGGCTGTTTTCTTGTTCAAAACCAGCGAAGCACAAATCTCTCACGAATTGCTTTCCTGAGGTCTGTACTGGTAACCTGCCCACCAAATGGAGAAGCGGAGGAGAGGAGCAAAACCAGTCCTGTAGTGGAAGCGCCGAGCGAAGGTCCATCTCCTCCTGCCAGGCTGGCCTCGGGCAGAGCAGAGGAGGTGCTGGCCACAGGAGGGCTGGCAACTCAAAGCTCAGCTGAAGCAAGTGCTGGGGCATGCCCAACCCAGCACCACCACTCCTGCAGAACTGTTCAGCCATGAGGAAGAAGTGCTATGAACCAACAGTGAAAATGCTCGGGAAGTCCAGGTGAAGTGTTTGCCAAGTCTAGCAGGGGTAGAGACGGGGAAACAAATCCTATGACCAACAAGTACAGCATTGGCCAGAAATTTAAATCTTTTTATCATGTCTTCCTTCTACCTAGCTGTAGTGAGTGTGTTGGTCACCCTATTATCATATTCTTAAGTTTTAAAGCTTTGTCAGTGTATTTAATTTCAGTAAAACTCATGCTTTTCTCAGTCTTTTTTATTTTATCAAAAATCTCTTCTCTTGCTCAAAGCAGGTTGATGAAAGAAACACTAGCCACCAGTTCTTACAAATGAATCCTTCCTGTTTCAAGGTGTTTCAGGTTAGCATTGGCTGATGGAGCCTGTAAGCAGTAGATGGGCCTGAGGATGCTTGAAGCTACGCAGGGGGATGTCAGACATTCATGCTCCCACATTTTCACAGGGCTGTTGAAAATTGATTTCTATGAAGTGTCCATCCTCCCCTTGTATTTGTTCCAGAAGGGGAACAAAATATAAAGCTGTATGGATTCTGGAAAGGATGCCCACTTTCCTGGCAGCAAAGTTAGAAGCAAAACCTATCTCCAAAGCAAGATAACATGGCATAATTCAAGAAAACTCCTGATTTTATGAACTATAGTTATCAATGTTTATATTTAATAGAGTTTTAATTGTCTTGCTTTGCTTCACTCCGACCTGCTCAACAGATGAGACTTTGTGGTCCAACAAAGCTGCTTACGCAGAGAGTTCAACAGCTGGAGCCCAACAGCTGCTTACATGGAGAGTTCCTGCAGGTAGTGCCTGCTTTCTGGGTATTCATGAACCAAAGCTCAGGTTTCTCCTCTCAGGCAAGGAAATGGTTATCACTCCCTCTTACCAGTGGTCCAGCAGCACTGAAGGCACTTACCCATGACCAAGTTCCCTTCATCCTGGTGCTGCTGTCCCGTAGAAGGTTTCCCTCTCAAAGCCGAGGTCCCACAGCAAGTCTGTCACCGAGGTCCCCCAGCCCATGGTGCACCCGGGGACACCTTCTGCAGGTCCCCTGTGCAAAGTCCTTGGGAACAGGGGATTCTGCAGTTCAAGGGGTGGTCGAGGTTTGGGTGAGTTCCTGGCACACATGAATGTTTCCTTCCAGAAAATGATGCTCTGAAAGTGGTGGGGATTCGTGTAGCTGCTGTGCAACCATGCTGAGGCCCACAGCGTTTCTGGCAGGCTGATTGAAAAGAGATTTGGGCTCCATAGGGCCCTATTGAATGACAGCAGCTGTTGAAGTGTTTTAAAAAATGACCTAGATAGTGTTTACTTGAAGCTTAGAAATTGCTGTGAGATGACAAATCATTATTTGCTTGTATTTTTTTCGCTCACAATTCACAACTCATGTCTTGGAAAGGGACGCTTTGGGAATCTCAGTGCTTCCAGAAAGAAACACCACTCAAACCCTCGCCCTCACACGTCCTGCTAAAATCCCCCATCCGTGTATTTACGCCGGGCTGGGCAGCGAGGCAGCCTGTAGAACCCAGCTGTGACCCAGTGCAAACAGCAAAGCAGACTGAAGTGCCATAAAACAGCAATATTTCCTGGAAAATAATTTACAAGGCATCTGTAAGGTAATGTTCATGCCCCTAATGAAGCAGCTAAGCTTCAGTTGTCAGATATCTTTGCCCTATACCAGTAATTATATGAGAAAGAAGGGCGGTGTGTCCCTTTAGGGAACTGCCTAGTGAGAGGCAGCTTCTGAAATGCTACCCAGGTCCTCTACGTGGGATGTAACCCATCACGGTCCTTGCCCAGCTGGAAGATAACCCTCCTTGTCAGGAACATATACTCCAGACACCTTGAACAGGGGACAGGCTTGTTGCCCCCCCCAGGCAGGGGATGCAGAGTCAGCTGAGACGACATCTTATTTCCATATGACACCTGCTGGTAAAAAAAGGGCATGGCTGCCCTTTAGAAACGAGCTGCTTTGTGGCTTTTTATTTTTCTCAAAAGCATGCACCTCTTACTGCTTGCCCATACGAGGTTTCTTGGTGCTCTGAGTTAGTATTCTCAGTACTCTGACTCATTTTCACAGGTTGGAAAGTACTTGTTCAAGGCACTTATCTGTACAGGACGTATCTCCCTAGATGTTAAATTTCTCTGATTCTGCAGAAGATGAGCTTTCAAAAAATAATAAAAAAAAAACCAAACCACCCCTAAACTAATAAAACTTCAAATTATTTCAGTGGCAACAGGAACTGCTCTGAATGTGAACCAATGCAAGGCAGCTTAATGCCATTACTGTAAAGAAAGGTACCATATTTTCACATCAAAACAGAGCTCTTGAACGTCGCCAAATTTTTATTGTATGCTTCGTCATTTTGCTGTAAGGATGTTATCAGTTTCATGTTAGCTTAACTGCCTGCTGTGTTTGCGGGAGGAAGGCAGTAGTGATGGGGAGTAGGAGCGTGGAGACCCCCGTGACTGCAAGCTCGCTGACCTCCACGGGTCCTACCAAGAATCCAGTAGACTCCACCGGTGCAGGAGGGACCTGCTCAGTCAAAGTGTGCTTGAACAGCATTTTGCAGAGCCTGGGAGGGCGGCGGAGCTGCAAGGCATATTTAGACACCGCTTTTCTGCTCCAGCCGGAGAGGCGAGGCTGGAGCTGAGCAGGAATTGCAGGCTGCCAGACCTGACCTGAAGGCGGTGAGCACCTGGCCCATGGTTGGAGGTTGGTTTTATATCAGCCCATGTTTGATGGGGGGGGAAAAAAACTAAGAAATTAATATGCTGGCTGGAAAACAACATTTTGTGTACAATATAGGATACCTGATAATGTTTGTGTAAGGAGCTGCTCTCTGGCTACATCACAAATACTGACTTGGTGAAGGCCTCTCTCTGCTTATGCAAATCCCCCTCGGCTTATTCTTAAATCCAATATTGCCCCGAGTGCACCGACGGGTTTCAAATGTGGTCCTGAGTGCTGCAAAGGTTGCAAACCCTTGATTTAACAGTGTCACTATATTCTTTGGGTGGCTGTTTAAGAAGAATATCGTTCAACAAACAGTAGTTGAATGCATTCATGTCAAGTGAAATCATTCCTTTAAAAGGTTTAGTTGTCAGGTAGTCATTAAAGCGGGTTTCACATCAAAATGATAGTCACTAATACGGCAAAAACATCTTTTATAGCTTTCAGGATTTTTATGTTGCGTTGTATAAATGCCGGATCTCCACTGGTACAGAAATTTCTTCCTGGACCTATATGGTAGATATGAGACTGCATTTCTCTGGTCTCCTTCAGGAGAAAATGAATTCGGTCTATCAGTGTGGTAGGAACAAGGACATTCCCGACAGTCCTTTGTGTAAATAGGGTGCAATGAACTGTAGCTGCAAATTTGGCATAGCATTCCCATGGCTTCTGCAAACTGGTTTCCACCTTGTAAACGCTAAAACTGGAGTTCTTCCTTTATTATCTCCGTAAGGTGAAAATTACCGTTCTAACTTCATTATTTGTGTAAAGTAACAGAGCTAAAAGGTAGTTCTGGCTCAAGAAATGGAAAATCAGTAGCATTCTGGTCACTTCAAACTTTGGTTTTCTGGATGCTTTGGAGAATTTCACTCATCTGGGAGACTGCTAAATCAGCATTTAGTACAAAACCATCCTTTTTTGCTAGTCCCTAGGCTGGAGGAGCCCGGAGGACACCGTCAAGGCTGCAATGGCAGGGGGCACCCAATTCAGGTTCAGGTTAATGGGAGCTGCAGCACACTCAGCTCTCCCTGAAAGTCAGGCAGGTGCCAAAATACGGATCAAGGCATCTCACTTTAGACTAGCTATTTTTGAAACTCCTGGCCCTGGTGTGTGAATTGATGGCATTTCAGTTGCAAAGAGCAGATGGCACACGCTAGTGATCCAGGACAGCTTTTTTGCATTAGTGTCAAAAATAGATCAAATGCCAGCTGTAACTCTTTTGGGTCAGTGGAGGTGAGTTCACGGAGTGATGTGCACAATATTGCAGCGTGCAGCAGCAGGGAAAAATCAGGCATTCCTTTTAGCAGCACAAAGTGCTTTTAAAGGGCTTAAAATGCTATTTCCCCTGTCTCTTTGCACAGCTCAATTCCTTGCGCGCTTCACTCAGCAGTAAATTAAATTGCCGGGTACTATAAAAGTATTATTCTGCCTGGATTTGGCTTTCAGTGTGGTGCAGTCCACCGTCTGCACCCAGTTCTCGGAGGCAGCTTTGGCTGTGCTGCCGATGGGGCACTTCACAGAGGCACGGTCCCTTCTCAACCCCGTGAGCCGGAGAACTCACTAAATTTAGTGGTGCTAAGCGGGGTTTGGAGGGACCGAGGTGGAAGAAGGAGCCGCGGTGCCCTCGTTTGCCTTCCCAGGAAATCTAGTTTTAGAGGTCCTGGTGGGAAGGCTGCCAAGCTGATCCGCCTAAGAGCAGGGAGCGGAAAGAGGAGTCTGAGAGTATTTTATGTTCATTAGAAAACCAGAGGTGATGTCCCTTTCTTGGCTTACGGCTCATTTTACATCTTGCTGACGTTTAATTGTACTCTTTGGTGAGATACTACAGAAAGGTGGTGTAGTGTCAGCAAGGATGATCCTTTTTTGTTAGTTTAACTGGGTGCATAGCCTCTTTTTTTTTTTTTCTTTTTTTTCTTTTTTTTTTTTTTTAACTGAAGAAAGCTATGATGCAGAAAGAAGAGAGTTTGCATCATTTAAGGCAAAAAACGAGTTGTGTATGTGTAAGAAAGCCGGTCTGCAGGCACACCCTGCTGGTTTGTAGGGAGACTGCAAAGGAAATACACACACACACATATATATATGTATGGGAGTACTGTGTCCAGTTCTGGGCCCCCCAGTTCAAGAAGGACAGGGAACTGCTGGAGAGAGTCCAGCGGTGGGGCTACGAAAATGATCAAGGGAATAGAGCACCTCTCTGATGAGGAAAGGCTGAGAGACCTGTGTCTGTTTAGCCTGGAGAAAAGACTGAGAGGGGACCTCATCGATGCTTATAAATATCTAAAGGGCAGGCGTCGAGAGGATGGAGTCAGGCTCTTCTCTGTGGTGCCTGGTGACTGGACAAGGGGCAACAGGCACAAGCTAGAACACGGGAAGTTCCATCTGCACATGCGGAAAAACACCTTTACTTTGAGAGTGGCAGAGCACTGGAACAGGCTGCTCAGAGAGGCTGTGGAGTCTCCTTCTCTAGAGATATTCAAAACCCACCTGAATGCACTCCTGGCCAGCCTGCTCTAGGTGAACCTGCTTTGGCAGGGGCGTTGGACTAGATGACCTCTGAAGGTCCTTTCTAATCCCTACAATTCTATGATTCTGTGATACATATATACACACACACTCTTTATAAAAATGCAGCTTTCCTGTCTGCTTATAATCTACATTAACTTCTTTTTTTCCATGGTATCTCTCTCTTGGTTTTCACTTCTGAAAACACAAGCAGTGATGAATGAGCTGCTAAGGAGGGATTTGCAGCAGTAAGGGTCATTGCCTGACTGGGAGGACTCCTGCAGCAGATCCCAAAGCTTTTGGAAGTCTCTGACAGACCCGAGTGCCTATCAGAATGACTTCATGTGTGTAGATGAAACAGCTAAGATCTAAAGTAGGTTGTATGTGACACCTCTCCATGCCCTAAGAGAGGTAAGCAACACCACGAGCTCAACCGTTGTCAGGATTTTTCCACATGAAGAAAATTACCAGAATAGCACCGGAGAAAAAAACTGTTCTTTGATTCTGCTCTGGAATCTCTCCCAGATGCCCGTGTGATGATTGCCTCCATATGACTTTCCACCCCCCAAAAAAAAAAACCAGAATAAAGAAAAAACCAAGAATCAGGGAAATAATGTTCCCTTTATCCCTGAATAAAATGTCTGCAGTGATCCAGAAATAGTTATTCCGGTCGATTTCTGCACACAGACCCACCACTGTTAACAGCATGACTGAACTACCTGGGCGCAGTTAAATGGCTTCAAATTGTGTCCGACCTTCACAGGGCAAATATTAAGGCTGATATTTTGAAGAGTCGTAGATGAACGTTGGCCATCCCATTTGAAACCTCTCAAGTGGAGGCAATTTTGAAAAATTGCCATGCAGCTGAAACTCAGGCTTTTTTAGGGATGTCAGAGCAGAGACACTCCTTGCTCATTAGTTCTGGAGTGGCTGAACGCCTGCCTTTTTTGAGACACATACAGCAATTTGCATGTATTTGGGAGTCATGAGAATTCTGGAGAGGGAGCTGCCTGGGCAGGGGGGAACTGAAAAGACCCCTCGTATGTGATGTATGATGCCCAGGGAGCACAGCTGTCTGAGCATTAGCATCTGCTGGGGTCCCTCCTCTTCTTCCCCCACCCCTGATTTGGGTAACCACAGCAAGCTGGTACCAGCGTAGCCCTGCCTGTGATGGGTGGGTGCCTGACGGCCCCCAGGTTCTCTGGTTGTAGCAGCTTGCTGGGGTGATGCCCCAGCTCGCTGGCCCAGGGTATGCAGGTAGAACTAGAGGAAGCCATTGGGTTCTTGGTGGTGCTTGGTAATCAAAGCAATGTCCTGGGGACACAGGAATATGGAGTTTGGCCTTCTTCCTGTGAAATCACCATGGGAAAGGGGGTGGAGATGGAAGGGGTAGCCAGTAGCATGAGCAGGCTGCGTGCAGAGCCACTCGGGAAGCTCCCTGAAGACCAGCACCCACACCATGAGGTAAGTGACATTTCCTTTTGACATTTATCCTCCCTATACCTGGTGTAAATAATACGTGCAGGGCTCCAAGTTTTCCCGACTTGTTGGAGAAGGAGGTGATACTACAAATTGTGGTGTCTAAATCACTCTCATTGGAGAAGAGCTTCAAGGAAAAACCATTGCTAATGTGACGATTCAGTTTTCATTCAGCCTTTTTCTCAGTGCTCCGTGCTCAGCTTCATAACTGGTTTGGAGATCCTCTTGCAGCCCTTTCCCCAGAAAGGGTGTCAGGCCTTCATTCCTGCGAGGGTACAGTCGGACGTTACACCCCAGGAACCACAAAACTTGTATCCCCTTCGCATCCGTGACCCATTTTTATTCCTTTAGGAGGGCTTCACCTTCATGAACAAACTGGTTTTCCGTAATCCCAGTTTAAGCCCTGCATCCTGAAGTGCAGTATCAGTTTGCACCTCTAGGCTGTGCTTCTGGACAGCTTTTCTCATCAGCTCTAATTGCTCTGAGGACCCGTCCTGCAAACCGGCGCACTTCCTATCTTAATTTTCGCAGATTAGATTTGTTGGGGAAATTATTAATCGCTTGCATTTGCTAGATTACCTTTGCGTTTGTGTAAACCTATAATGAGCTTATCATCAAGCAGAGTAAGATAGCTGCCGCGCAGGGAAATAACCAGCAAATATAGCAACATCCTTAATAACAACAATCCATGCAGATATATGCCTGTGTGTATTTTGCGGTACTTTTATACGGTGCCAGTGGTGTGCTAAGAACTTCAAAGCCTTGGAAGACACGTCTCTGCCCTGCAGCGCTCGCAGAGCAAACAGCCACACAGGGGAAGGGCACAAGGCAGTGCCTGATACAGCCGGGACCTTTTCGGAGTAATGGCTTTGCTCGCATAATTAATGTCAGTGGCATGAGGAAAATGCCGGGGCTGATGTATTTTCTGCGGGGATTATTTTTTTTTTGGTTGGTTTGTTTGTTTTTCGTGATGAAAGATCCCCGTCAGTGGCCACACCTGCTAACGTGCCAGTTCTCAAACTGGGCTGATTTTGCTCTCAGAGCAGGGAAGGGCTATGCCCTGTGCTGCTAAATGGATACGGCAGGCGCGGGAGGAAATAGGGAGGCTGGCTCGGAAACAAGTTGAATTTAGTCATAACAGGTTTTATTTTGTTTTGCTTGGTGACTTTGTAGAAGAAACAAAAACATCCCTCATTTCTGCATATCCAGTTTGCATTGTTTTAACAGCACGGTTCTTTCCTAGTTCTCCTTCTCTCACACACGCATAAAAATGTTGTTTTGGACGGAGCCGTCACTGTGGTACACGTGGTGGTACTACTCAAGGAAGTAAACAAAACAATAAAAAAAGTGCACCACAACTCTTCTCCTCGCACTGCAAACCTACAGTCCGAAATATTTTTGTTGTCCTCCAGTAGCTTTTATGACCTCCTGGCCTTCGTTCCGATTTCTGTAATAGTATTTGTAAGATCACCCATTAAAGCAATGGGAGATATGACAGGCCCTTCCTGATAGACAAGCCTCCCGTAGCACAGCAGCCCTGCTTATCTACAGCGAAGTGCATGCTGATGCACAAATACCTTTGATTATTATGAGATTAATTTTGGGTGGAGCGGTAAATCTCCCATTGACTCTGCACATGTCCAGGCACTCATTCAGCAGGGCTCACATGCTGCTGCCGGAGCGCAGGGAGACAGCCCTCCTCTTCCAGCCACGTACAGACCCTGTGGCCTCCTCGCCGAGCAGATATTTTGCTGGGGAGGAAAAAAAAGACCACGGGGCTCTGGAGGGGGAGTCTGTTATGCGCTGTTTTTGCAAAGTGGTCATCAGTGTCCCTTCAAAAAGGGACCAGCACTTGGTGAGGTGATGGCCCACCAGACAGGGAACAAATAAAGCAGGCAGCAGCTGCAAGGTGACAAATTTCAGCTTCTCCCTTCAGATATTTTTTTTTTTTTTAATCCCTATGACATTATTGCAACTGAATGCTCTTGAGGTTTGAGAAACCACCACATAACTAGTGGCATTTCAACTTTGGAAGTGAGTCATCTCCAAGCTAAAGAGCGCACAATGACTCCCTTGAATTGCCTTGCAGAGCAGGGTGACGTGCATCTGTAGCCCAAGTTGTCAACCTTTAAGCAGACCTATAGAAAAATCAGTGGGCATATTGCTAATCATTTAAAAATAAATGATAAATCCTGCCTGTTTGCTATCCCAAAGTAATTTCTGGTGCTTAAGCAGAGAAGGTTGAAGGCTAAAGATACTCTTGGCCACTGGCTTGCTATCCTCAGCTGCCCTGTCTGCTGCAGATTATCATCTTCTCTGTTACCTTGCTTCAATAGTTTATTGAATCTGTGCCCAAAACTGGATCTGGGCAGCAGGTTTTCTTTAAGAAAAACACTTTTTTTTTTTTTTTGGCAAATGTTTGATCCAATTTACACAGCGGTGAGGTGTTAATTGTTAAAACATTAGGGATTAGGATGGTTGACACAGAGTAACTTTACCCAGTACATAGCAATGATGTGCAGAACTAAGTGCAAACTTGCATGTCTGGAGCTTCCTTGAAAATTTAGGAATCAAGAGATCTGGGCTGAGCGTTATCAGTTCAAGCAGGAACATGGTCGGGCTTAAACCTGGCTTCCAACTTGAGTGTAGTATAAATATATGTGTAGCCACTGTCTGAATGTTGTTCTGTCCCTTCCTTTTGCTTCTCAGTAATGCTGCTGCTGTGACTGAAGCACTTGTCATCCTCAAATTGCTTTGCATTCCCAGGCTTTGAGACAACAGTTGTTTTTTGGCTAAAGGCTCAAAAGGGAGGGAGTCGAGCTGGTGTGTGTGTTACTACCCATTCTTTGGTACCCTTTGTGCCAGGGCTCCTGGGAGGGATGAGTAAGGGCCCAGCCCAGGCTCCTGGTAACTCAAGTGATGGCAGGGCATTGTTTGATGAGGCTTTCCCTGTTTCCTGTGTTGCTTGGATGACTGTAATGCCCAGGGATCAGGGACGAGGGGCAGAGCTCTGTCGAGTTAAGCACTATATGAACATGTGATAAAGAGACAAGTGCTGAAGAGTTTACAGGCTATTGTTGGAGGGCAAAGCCAATTGTACCAGCATGACAATTCCTCTGTGCTGGGTCGTTGGGTTTTTTTTTTGGGGGGGAGGAGGGGGAGATGGCTGTTTTTTTTTTTTAAATGGTGAAGTCAGCTGTTATTTAGCGAAAGAAAAAAAGAGGAATTCTGTTTTCATCTTTCCAGTTTGATACTGGCACAACGGATACCAGCACGCAGGTCTTATTTTGCAATGAAGACTAAAAAGTAAGGGAATAGCTAAACCCAGCTGAGCCTGGAGCTTTGCCTTATAAGGGAACTGCCAGAAAGCGCAGCTCTCCAGCCAGCCTCTCCTCGGCAGAGAAATCCATAAAGCAATGAGGTGACGTGTCAGAAAAAAAAAAAAATGTTACAGGGATGGCCAGAAAAACAAT
The DNA here is from genome assembly GCA_025774025.1 of Xenus cinereus. NCBI lineage: Eukaryota > Metazoa > Chordata > Aves > Charadriiformes > Scolopacidae > Xenus > Xenus cinereus. The sequence continues at coordinate 25,767,522 of JAOXJK010000077.1, forward strand.
GCTCCTTCAAATAACTTTGCAAAACTTCAGCATGAAGGAGGCCACCGGCTTCCTCCTGAAGGGCCGTGTGTGCAGTCACGCTGAAGAAACACCTACAAGTTTGCCTGAACAGGAGCCTCCTTTGTAACAGCTAGTGCAGAGAGTCTCTCTTGCAGACTGGAACTTCAGCTGACTTTTCCTCAGCTGGAAGTTATAAACACCTTCTGGACTACCAGGCACTTTCAGCTGACTGGAGAGAGTTCCTTCCCCCAGTTTAGGAAATGTTCCTGGCTTCAGCTCCTGGTGGCCACCCCATCCCTGAGTCCGAGCTGTCCTTGCTGACTCCTCGGGCAGATCGTTCATGTTGCGGTCCCTAAAAGCCTCGTTCATCTGCAGACATGGCCGAGCAGCCCACGGGTATCGAGAGGGGAAATAGGACACAAGAAGGTCCTCTTGTGCCACGGTCCCTTCCTGAGTTAAAGTGGTGCTAGGGAGACAGCAAAGACTGCTGGCTCAGCAACAAAGGTAATGCGTTTTTTAATTAAAAGGGCAAGTGGTTATGAAATGTTCCTGAAACCTTAATGTGAGCAGACGTTGACAGCACCAGTTCTGTTGGCAGTATAATCAATTTAAATAGATCTGCTAATGTCTGCCACGCAGCCATGTGACTCCCCTGGGTTTTGGCGTCTCAGCCGCAAGGCAGGAGTCGCGGAGGGCTCGCCGGGATGGGGCGGGATGAAACGCAGCCTCGGCGGGAGAGTATAAGGTCGTCTTTGTACATGAGGCAGTCTCCCAGAGCAGAGCATCCGGGCACCACTCCAGCCCCCGGCTCTGCTTGGGCTTCCTCCAGCGCTGCAGTGGCAGGCTAGTGAAACCTGCCGTCAGACAGAAACTGAATTTGCAAATGAGCAGATGTGGGGAAGTTCCCATGCTCGTTTTAGAAAAGAAGGGTCAAAACTGAGAAACCACCGCCAGCTTGCCACGGGACTGTGGTGGACTGTCATTCAACAGAAGAGCTTCATCTGATCTTACCTGGTGTTGAGCCTAACTTTGAAGACCACAGCGCAGGGCAGAGACCTCCCAATGCTGCGGGAATACAGCTTGATCAGCCCCCCTGCTTTGGAATTAAACAGACCCTCCTTGAAGGGGAGAGGTACCTCTGAGGAAGGTGTTTTGTGCAGATTGTCAGAGATGCTCTGAACCTGGTTATGACTGTTTTGGAGCAGGTTCAGCTCCAGAATACACCCTGAGGCCAAGTGGCTGTGTAACACGTGGAACTGGCTTGTGAGAGCACTGGCGTACCACCTGCTGCCACGGCTGTTACGAGGTATGGGTGAGGTTAATCTGTCACATAGCCATAAAGCTGGGATAATTTTTAGGGGGTAATGATAAAAATTTGGTGTTATTAAGTGAAAGCTACAGCTCCCCTCACTAAAGGATCGACAGTATAAAATGATAAATATATGTGTATGCTGCTATGAACATAAAAACTTTATTTGTGCGGAAGCATCTGATATCCAAGAGCTCGATTAGGTCTGATGAATGAACTTAAAGTTACGCTTCAAAAGCAGTCTTCAGAAGCACAAGGACGTTTCCCCACATCAAATACGGACGTACATAAGTGGGTCTGACGGTGCAGGAACATTGCACCCTGCTAACAACCCTTAACAGGTTTGAGCGAAGCCTGAGCCCTAGGAATAATTAGGAATAATAAATCCTTTTTCACAACATTGTTTCTATTAACACTGTAAAAATTTGAATTTAAATTAAATCAATCCCTATCTTTTCCCCATCAGTGCTTAGTACGGTGTCCTTTCTCCCAGTGGGACTGCTTCACTGTGTGCCAGTATTTAACCTCCCGTGTGGGAGCAAACCACACCAGAACCTGTCAGATCTAGAAACATGATGAGGTACCTGTCCCTCAGGAAAGTTAAGCCTGTACACTTCCATCTCAGGCTGGAGTTAATAATTGATGTTCCTCGGATGTAAGCTTCATGCTTCTGAGAAAATAAAAACAAACATACATTCCTGCCCTGAACCTCCCTGTGTCTGAACATGAACTGCTAATGAGTAACTTTAGCACGTAGTTTGGGAAATAGAGTATAACCTCTTTTGTATGAGCCTTGCTTAAAACCCTCAGCTTTGCTTCTTGAAAGTCCTTGCTTTGAGGCAACCCCAAGCACAAATACAGGTTGAGTGGAGAATGGATTCAGAGCAAGCCTGAGAAGGACTTGGGGGTGTTGGTTGTGAAGCTCAACACGAGCCAGCAACGTGCACTGGCAGCCCAGAAAGCCAACTGGGGCTGCATCAAAAGAAGCATGGCCAGAACGTTGAGGGAGGTGATTCTGCCCCTCTACTCTGCCCTGGTGAGACCCCACCTGGAGTCTCAAGCCCTGGAGCCCTCAGCACAGGAAGGACATGGGCCTGTTGGGGCCAATCCAGAGGAGGGCCACAGAGATGATCAGAGGGCTGGAGCACCTCTCCTATGAGGACAGGCTGAGAGAGGTGGAGTTGTTCAGCCTGGAGAAGAGAGGGCTCCGGGGAGACGTTATAGCAGCCTGGAGTATTTGAAGGGGCCTACAAGAAATCTGGAGAGGGACTTTTTACAAGTGCTTGTAGTGATAGGACGAGGGGTAATGGCTTCAAACTGAAAGAGGAGAGATTTAGATGAGATATTAGGAAGAGATTTGTTATTCTGAGGGTGGTGAAATACTGGAACAGGTTTCGCAGAGAAGCTGTGGATGCCCCATCCCTGGAGGTGTTCAAAGTTGAGTTGGGTGGGGCTTTGAGCAACCTGGGCTAGTGGGAGGTGTCCCTGCCCATGGCAGGGGGGGTTGGACCTAGATGATAAAGCTTTGAGGTCCCTTCCAACTCAAACCATTCTGTGATTCTAAGTATTACAGCGGTGAGAAGAGTATTTTTGAGCATATCTTTTTCTAACCTGTGATTTTGTGTGTCCTTTTCCTAGCCCTTCTTCTTCACCTGGTGTCTGTCCCTAAATGCATAATATAGCTTTTTGGAGTGGACAGTCATACACATGTCTTGTTCTAGGTGTACAGTATGACTTGGCTTTGATTCACGGGCTTGTCTGGGCTGATTTTCCACTCAAGTTGTGCTCTTTCAAACAGAAGTGTCTGACAGGGTGATGGGGGTGGCCGCCTGTGCTGTCATCTCAAGTGTCACAGCTGTGTGGGCTGGCATCTGCTACCTGCGTTGCAGCACTAACCTGATAGCAAGGATGGTCAGAAACAGCTTCTGAGGTCCTGCTGGTACCACTGCTCCTGCAACGGGCCTCAAAACTGACCAGAGTCAGTGCAGCATGTCCTGAGCACTACATCCAGTAGCTTCATGGCTGAGCATCTCTCTTGGCTTAGCACAGCCTTCATAGGCGTGTGTAACCTCTGCAACGGTGCGAGACAGCCTTGGCATTTTGCACACTTTGTCCAGTGTTTTAGGATTGTGGCTTTTAGCTAAACGTTGAAATGTATGATGTATTTTCTTCCACTGCAGAAGAAAAATCCCAGCTGTTCTTGAGCTGGTGGGCATCAGAACCTAATGCTGTGGAAAATCAACACCTTACCCTGACACAAAAAAAATGTTAGACTACAGCTTGCTCCGCTCTTCATGAAAAAAACTGGTTTTGAGCATCTGTCTTAAATGTCTGTCTGTATGGTCAACAGACTGCCCACCATGGCAATTGCTTTTTGCATCTACAAAGATGTTACTGCACATGATCTGCGTCACTGTATTCTCATTATAGCTACCTGCCTATTAACATAATACTTTCGTTATCGTAACATTGATAAATTACATGATGGGTGCTGTTGCACAGTCCAGAGAAGCAGTGTTCCTTTCAGATGTGGCATTTGTTCCTCCAGGTTAAGAGGCAGTTCCTGTCTGGAAGGGCTGGAGTCACGCTTGGCAAGACGGTGGTATGCCTATCTTACCTTGCTTCTGCTTCTTTCATCTGTTGGTTCCATGTTCTTGTTCCTGAAACAGCGTGTCTTCCCTCGGGTGTATGTGGTTTTTTTCATGTTTAAGTTTAGCCAAAATTCAGGGGGCTCAGGCCTGACTTTAGTCTGAGGAATATAATTTTCACGTGTACTCGCATGGTTTCTCTTTTGTTGTTTTCTTATTCCCTTGCTCACAAACCCCTCTGTTCCATCTCCTGTCAGAAGATCTGCTGCATCTGAGCTTTCTGCCTGCCATTCTCTCTGATTAATGTACCCAGTCATTTCTGTGGGCATCTTCAGTGCCTGCTTTCCCATCTCACTCCAGCCAGCTGCTGCAGGCTGTGGCTTTCGCTCCTCTACCTGCCAGCCTGAGCAGAAATGGTGGTTTTGCAGGAGAATGGTGGCTTTGACCAAGTACCCATCTGATGGAGTGATGCTTGGCAATACCCTAGTGCTGTCAGAGTGCCAGTCATGTCTCCAGTGCTTTGACTGTCTGGTTAGGGAATAGATTCAGAAGGTGTAACGGTGCAGACCATGAATAAAATCTGCATTACCTGATGGGCCTGAGTCCACGGTGCTGTGTAGACCATGTATCTGTCTTAGTGTTTTATTAATGTCTGTTGTTTAAGTCTGGCTAAGATCTGCACACATTCTGGTATTTAAGCAGTGACTTCAGAGAATGTAGGTCGGTTGGTTGACCTGGGCTGTAAACCGTTATTTCTTGGTGCAGGTAGGTGTATTTTGTCTGTGTTGATACATACTTCTCTATCTAGACAACTTTGCAAGTAACGTTTGTGGTATAAATCTTGTCTGGTGCCGTCACTCTAGGAGGTGATGATAACTAACAAGGTGGTCAAGTTGCCGTATGTATGTCTTCTGGTGGCTTTACCGTCTTGTATGTTCTGTAGGGCAACATTGACTCTGGGCAGCAAGAAAGGAGAAGGAAACTCCCTCGATGCTGCCAAACCACATGAGTTATGCCGGACACAGGCAGTATCAGGGGATGACTCACAGGATGATATGTCAGCTATGTGACCTTCTGAGCTGGGGCTCGGAGCCAGTGGGAGAGCACGGACTAGCTTGCTCAAGACAACTCGTGCTTTCTTTGTTATTGTCGTGCAGTCTCTTCAATGCCATGGCTGATGTCGCCTGCATATCCCGAAGCAGCTGATGAAGCACTTGACCGCTGGTAGTCCTCTCAGCAGGGCTTGAGTATCGAAATAAACATGTGGTGGGGGACACGTTCACCTCCAGATGAATAAAAAGGGATCTCTTTCAGTCGCCCTGTGTGAGAGCTGTGGGAATGATTTAGCATATCCAACAATGCAAGCGGTTAGTAACACTATCCATATTATTGCAAATGCTTTCCAGACACAAGACATTACCTTTGTGTTGCTACGGCTATAGTATTGTAGCCTCTTTTATCATGCACCTTTACTGGGGGGAGGGAAAGCTTGCTTTGTGCAGTTGTGGTACTGTCAGATTGCTGAAAGCCCCTGCTTCATTTATCTTCAGCTCCTTGGAAGTGCTGATGGCCGTCGGCCAGGCTGCACGAGGTGGCTGCGAGGTGAGAGAGATCATGGAGCTCTTTTTCCAGCAGTAGCTAGGAAGGATGGTTTTGTGGTGAAGAGAAGCCAGGCACAGGTATATGGACTCTGGCCACGCTCACCTGAGGAAGCAGAGGGGAAGCCTCGCGTGGGTCTGTCTTAATCCCTAGGGTTTTGAGATCTGCGTGGGTTCGCAATGAGCGAGTTGGTCCCGTATGCAGGAAGGCTGCCCAGAAGCAGGGAAACGTGCCAGGAACTCTTATTTCAAGCACTTGCGATAGGTCATGTCCGTGGTGTAACCGACTGAGCTGCGCTCCCGCTCGCTGGCGTAGCCTCCCTGTGTCCGACCGAGCACCCCCGTGGGCATCCAGGAAATCCTTTCCTCTGAGTCACAGAAGGGACCCTGTTGTGTAACACGGGGTTCGCACTCTAGCGTGGCTTCCACATGGGATTAGGACAGCATCTGCGCTTTCCCTAAACTAATCTTCAAGTATGCTAGCAGCCAGCCTTCGTGGGGGTGTCCCTGAAATGTGTAAAATTAATGAAAGGGACACTGAAGCCACGCTTTGCAGGGACGAGCAACAGCCACAGAACTTGCCAGGGAGAGCCAGCGGGCTCCAGCTCACAGCTGCTTCCAATCACTTCCATTTCCTGGATAATGGTGTTCATTTCCTTCCAGATTTTACTTGCCTGGGAACACAGTAACATCTGCTTCTCCAGGTTTCATGAAAGATGAACTTCCTTCTGGCAGAAAAGGCTTTATCTTTCTATTTTGTTTAGTTGTCAGAACAGTTGCTTTAAGAGAGGTTTAGACCTGAAAGACGACTATAAAAATGATGAGCTCGCCTCTGAGTTTGGCTATTTGCTAAACTATTTCTCCTCCTACTTGCTCACGCCGCCAGCCCCAGCTCCGAAAGCCCATCTTCCCTGATGTTTGGGGCAGCACGCGGAGCAGTGACGGCTGTGTCTGTGCCAGCAGCAGCACCCCCGTGCAATCCACTGAGGGTGCATAAAATGCTAAGGAGAGAAACCTTTCCCATGCAAAGGTACATTCAGTCTGCTGCACTAATACGAGTAAAAACTGGAAAAGGTTCACAACAGTGAGAGTAAACAGATTATTTGCTCAATAAAAAACACCTCTTTAAATAGGCACCCTTCCGTGTAAGCTTGCACTTAGAGTTCCGGATTTAATTTTATTTTTTTTAGTAGAATATGCCATAGTTCATCTCTATAGGATCAATTATGGAATATAGATCATAGGTTTTTTTGCATAAATCTGAATGCAATTAGCTTTGTTAAAAATACTACGTACCTCATGGTTACCAGTAACATCATTCCTCATCGCTTTTCTCCCCTCTTCACTGTATTATTATACAGTAAAAAAGTATGTAACTCTTTAGGAAGGAAGAATGAAGTAGTTAAGAATAATTTTATTCTCGCACAGCTCAGGTCTAAGCTCTCCTACTGTCTTCAGTGGAAACCTAGCATCTTCTACAGCTTCTTGACACCTTCGAGGAAGGCATTTATACAAATGACCTCTCTTTCTGGGCGTCACATGGCCTTCTAGCAGACCTTTGCACACACGCAAGCTGCGACCCAGTGGACTGACTGTTTTCTAGAACATCCCTTTCCGCTTGAGACAGAGTGCCCTGTCATCCCTCCGCCTCGAGGTAATGTGTAACAGGCTGCCAGACTCTTTGGAAATAATCTTCTGCGTCCATTTGCAGCTCTGATCTGAAAGCCTCTGAGAGTTGAAGGTTAAGCAGTTTGAGTTCCAGCTGGAATAAGCAGCCTGACTTTATACGTGAGCTCTGAAATATGCATTCAAAGGCTGCACCTGTAACTTTCGAGGCACAGCTGCCTATTACCCATGCCCTTGAACTCAGATGACCAGTAGGTAACGGAGGTGTGGAGAAACTAGCTTTGTCCTGCTACGGGCAAGCTGAAGCCGGTCTGCTCTGGTGCTGCTCTCTTTGGAGCACAGCATTCCCAACGTTGAATTTCAGCAGTGCTCAACAGGCTCACGACTGTCCGTCTGGGTGACAGCCACCCGGTGACTACACTGCTGCTACCCTTCATCTCATGTGTGCAATGCTCTTCTGATTTTTAAGATGCGAGTCCCCAGATGCCAATAAATATTGCCTAAGCATTAGAAGTTTACAGAGGACAGAAGTAAGAGGCAAGAAAGCCCAGCTGTAGCACTATTAAAGGTGCTCATTCTTTTTCTCTTCCCTGTAATGTTTCAGAGACAGCGTTGGAGTCAATTGTTTGCAATCTATTCAGGGATGCAAAAAAAATGCTAGCAATCTTTTTTTAGAGCTACTACGTGGGAAGAGCACCGTTCCTCGTGGTTTTTCCAAACAATCGCTTAAGCTGATGGTAATCCTGAGCAGAGCTGAATGCCATTCGGCTGGGCTGCACCGGGCACCCAGAACTGGGCCAAATCCTTGGGAAACAATCAGCAGCATTCCGCTGCACACATCCCTCAGTTTTTCCTTACGTACAGGGTCATTGTACTGAACTGGTGGATGTATCAGTTCATTAACTTACGGAGTTAATGGTTCTCGTTACACAAATTAGTATTGAGATGTAAATTAACCTTTTCCCTGTTAGCTGTTAAAATAAAGGGTATAATCTCTGTATTCAGGATGTTTGTAGAAGATTATTACTCACTAGCATGTGGATTTTGATTGATTCTTTCCAGTTCTAGTAATCATTAACAACTACTGGTATTTTAAGAATTACTTTTTATTTCAAAGGGTAGAATTTATTTGGCTTTACACCAAGGTAGATTAAGCAAGCCACACTGAGCACTTATTGCCTTTTTCTTCAACCATGCTGCTGTGTAAAGGGGCAAAATATTCTATTGCTTGTGCTTTTTCAACTCTGAATTTCACCTTTAATAAAACATGTTGACATATCAAACAATGTAACTAATAGGTAAAGCAGAACAAAATGAGTCACTATTTAAACTGGTTTTTTAGATCATACTTTCTCTATTAAAGTATATCAATCAAATGACAAAGAGATACAACATAGAAGGCAGATAACAAGTACAAGGTGAGATAAACTGAATAAAAGAACTGCATCAAAATACACATAATGAAAGTCCAAGAAATAAAACCAATGTAACTTCTTGATTAAACATGACATATAGGGAGACACGTGCCCTGTCTTCAGAGTTTGTAATTCTGCTGCAGATACGATGCAGTAAGTCAAAACTGAGGGGGAAATAGAAAGGTGCCTGGGTGATGTTTTCTTAATCATAGATATGTGAATAACTAAATGTGTCAGTTCTGCATGCCTTCTGCAGGCCCAAAATACTCAACGTAGGTCATTTTTCATTTTTTCTCTCATGGTCCCTTAAGCCCAAAACATCCACTCTAACACAGCTTGTTTCTGGTCTCATTGCTCAGACTTTGTTTTAGCAAAGCCAGTCCTCGGGTGTCTAATGAGAGTTTAGTCTAACACAGCATATATAGCAAAGCCCCTGAAGACAAAAAAAAAGAATCATATCAAATGAACTTACTGGTCAGCTGTATTAGATTTGTTCTCAGATTAGGCCCGTGATGTCTTGGGTGATTATTGCAGGGTTTTACAAGGTTACTTTTTGTGCAAGGATGTGACAGAATAAGGTATGTTCTAATAATTCCAGAACTGCTTATATTTCCTCCTAAAATCAATATAACTGTATTATCCAAACAGAAAACTCGTTTGGCTTCAGGCTTTATTAAAAGGGTATCTAATTGCCTGAAGTCCTTTTTGTTGATCGAGCAACCAGGAGAAATTTTATCTAAATATTCAAAATATCCAAGCGCTTGGTCATCATTTAAAAATTGCCTGTGACAGGAAGGCTGTGAAGTCTGTTGTCCAACAACATCCCTTTCCTGTGGTACAAGGCCAAGAACACAGAGAGAAACAAAATTATCAGAATTTCTTGGCCACTGTTCTTCCTTTGAACCACTCTATGGCAGGTCTAATTCAAAGCTCCTCAAGATATGTTTCAAAGCTCCTCAAGATTTATTATGTGAAACTCCTCTTTCTCAGAAAGGAGAAATATCACTCATCAATTTTTAACCCAGGTTATTTTGCTTACGCAGTTTACAGCGTGACCCAATTCAGTAGTTGTCTCAGAAGAACTGGGAGGGGGGTGACAAGCCGTGGCATATGTGTAGGAATGAGTGACTTTGCCCTCAGAGATCATGTAATGTTAGAAATGTTCTGAATTTCAACAGCACAAACACAGTCAGTCAAGGCAGAAGCCCACATAATTGGGTCTAATACTGCTATGGAAACTGTGCTGAGGGCTAAAAATACTATTTAAAAAGTAGTTATTCCGTTCTTGTGTGTTTTTTCTGTCAACTCCTCACTTCAGTGGGGAGTTTTCAATCCCTGTCTGAAAAGATGGAGCATTATGGAGCAGTTAAAGATGATGTGAATGTGTTGTTTGACAGCAGTTAACTAAAGAAACATGTATCTTGCGCCTTCACAAATGGTTCAAATGCACCAAAAATACCTTATGAGAATTTTGAATGTCTGTCTTCTTCGAAGTTAGGATGAACATACCCACATTTAAACGCTAAAGTAGTTATTAGCAAAAATACATGCTTAATCCAGGCTGATTTACAGCTTTGATAGCTGCATTTATTTTTAAAATCTTTGAATTCAGTTTTGCAAATCTTCAGTCCCCACTGGCTTACTGTTGTGGAACTGTTCAAAAGTCCTTGTCTAAATATTAAATACCCTTGGAGTGTGATGGTACACTGTGTGCTACTGGAAGCGCTGCTGGTAGCGTGTCCGCAGTCCCCAGCAACACATCAGCTTGCCCACCGGTACCAAGCTTTGCTACGCTTCCTTGCCTCCTTCCTTTCACCTCCTTAGGAAAGGTGCTTATAAAGAGAGAATGAGAGACAGGGGTGAAAATATCTTCCTTCAAGGTTACATTCTGCAAGAATTAAAAAACATTGGATATTTTCCCATTAGTCTTTATGGGACTCTTTGTTTTTAAGTCGACAGGAGACTTAAACAGCCTTGCAGCTTGCAAGGAGACTTGCAGCTCATGGTGCACGGGAGGCTGAGCTCTAAATCACCTGAAGTGTCCATTCTTCTCCCCTCAGTATGGCAACAGAAAGGAAAAGGCGCCACAAGTATCAGGGTAGAAAGAAATGTGTGTTTTTGCTGATTAGTTTGCCGTTTCAGAAGCGTTGGGGTTTTGATGGGGCCAACATTATTCTCTGCACTCGGGGTGGTTATTTTGTACTCCAGATGAGCCTTCTGGAGGTTGGAAACTTTTAAACTATTTGGATTACCACTTTCGGTGAGACAGTTTCCATTACAGTCTGACTGCTTGTTTTGCTTGCTGGATTTACCTTGTTTTGTTCTGTTTTCCTCCAGGTTGGGTAGCCCAGCTCCTAACCCTGGGTGTCCTTAAAGGCTTAAGCTTCTACATGGCCACAAGTAATTTCAGCCTCGATTCGTGAAAGGGCAAAACCAGATGTGCAAAAGGGTTTCTTTTTTTTTTTTCTACATGAGAACATTAAATGGGTTGCACTTGTGTTTTTTCCTGAAAGACTGCATCTCTCCAAGCGCCTTTTTGTAAAGTGCTGGAATTTGGAGCTGAAAGCAACCAACTTGGGACAAAGCGTGGCTGCAGCACACTGTCATCTCCATCGCTTCAGGGATGGGGTGGCACATGCAGATGTTACCGGTCAGCCAGCGATCACCCAGCACTGCATAGCTTTGTATGTGCCAAGCCAGCCTGTGGTCAGCCTGTGTATTCTGACCTTTGCTTAAATGCAGGCAGCTATTTTACACATCCGTTCTCAAAAGTAGGTAGGTGTGAGTTGATGGACTCACCTGAGCAGCCTGTTCTTCTGCTCCCGGGGTCTCTCATGCACCCTCAGCGCAGACATCTGGGATACAACGGAGCAGAAAGATGATGTTGTCCCTTGTTTCTGTTTGCCAGCACAAGGTTACCATGGCTAATATCTGAGGAGTGGGAACACAAACAGAAGATCCAAGTTAGTTTCCACTTCCTGGCCTGCTGTAGTATCAAGACCTGGACTGCAGTTTGGCCACATGTCATCAGAATTAAGCATTAAATACGATTGGGGGTGGAATGCAAGGGTTTTGTAACGCTATGATTTAGGTATATTATAGTGCAAATATGCATTGTGCTGGACGGAACAGGGGATGCTTCTCTGGTAGGTAAGCTGTTGACTTCAGAAGGTGAATGTTCTGAATTCTAAAGAACTTTGCACCTGAAAAGTGCTGTAACTGACAACGTGCATCTGTCTCACTGGCGAAGATGAAAGGAAATTGATTAAGAAATAGAGCAATGTGAAAAAAGTGTGCCAGTCTTTGCAGATCATCCTCAGTAAACCTACTTCTATTATTTGCTTGCTCTGTTATATACACTAGGAAACATCGTATATTGTCTCTTAATCACGCTAGGAATGTCCCAGGCCCTTGTAGTCTCTCTTCATGTCAGTCTCAGCAAATCCTCCAAGTATTTTTGTTGCTTTCCTTTTAATTAATTCCTCACTCCCCCTGTTTGCCTGGAATGAGAGTGGTGAGAAATGAGCTTGGTCTTATCGAAGCTCTACATGGGGAAGATGATTTTGAATTTTTGCTATTGCTTGTCACTTGAGGTCTCTCCCTCAACTCAAATAATTTACCTTCCGGGTAAATTATTCCTCTGAATATTTTCCTCCTTGTTGGATTTCTGAGCTATTACGCCTAAACATTTCAAATTTCATTTTCTTAGATTAAATAGTCACTTTATTTACTGCTTATGCTTCTATGCTCAGAGGAGGTTGTTCTGTATCCTCTGTACCATTCAACAGGGAACGTTTCTTGTGACTGAGCACCTTTCATTTGGGTCAATATCGAAATGTTACCTGACTGTGCAGCAAGTTAGCCTCACAAAAGAAAAAAATATTTTTAGGAACCACTGTTAGAATCGATAGGAATACTGGAGTCGAGATTGCTGCGTCTGGTCCTCGGCTCTCTTCTGGAAAGCATTACCCAGCAACAAATGAAATGGAGCCAGCATAACCATTTAAAATAGCAAAGTAAACAGTTCATGTCGTAGTCAAGATAATCCTTAATTTCTGCTGCTTATCTGAGATCTGCCCTGCCGATCTGATGGGAGGATTTAACCTTCCTGAAAGCTGTTATCAGTGTGTGTGCTTGAACTGGGAAGACCTCTTTCCACCTGCTTTAGAGCCCTTTCTCCTAGAAGATTAATGCTGCTATGCCTCTTTTAGAAAGAAAAAACTCTGATATAAGGATTATTTCTAGAGACGTATTCTAGAAATATTTTGCTACAACATAGCTTAAGGGAAATACTAAAAAAATATTTAAAGTATAATATTTAAAAAAAATATTTTAAAAATTTGCTTTTTTTCTTTGTCTTTACGGAAGAATCATGTTGTCTTAAATTCTCAAAATTTTTGTCTTACAAAAATCCATGTATAGCTGCGGAAATTAAAAAGAGAATCATTGGCTTACGGTTACTGTCGGTTATGTAACCAACTCAAAATAAAAGCTATAGGGAATTTTAATTTCAAATTTCTTTGCACTATGTTGGAAACCATTTTTGTAATTTTTTGTTTCTCTTGGGATACTGTGCGAAACACAGAATGGCAGAGCAGATGGCCTGTCTTCTATTTCCAAAGGGATGAGTAATACCACTCTGCTCAAGAGGCAAGTTTAAAGGGGGGTTCTTTGAGGTATGGGAAAGCTCAGTCTAATACCTGGACCAAAACAAAAATCAGAGTCCGTTTAATGTATAACACTTCTCACAAGCACATGCATGCATTTCTGATGTTATCTTTACTAGGGTTTTTATGGCTTATTTTAAAAGTAAAAAAAAAAAAAAAATTCCATCTTTAAATTAAGACTCTACTATACCTCTGCCTTTGGGAAAGAAACACTGGGTGAAACTTCTTAGGCTTAGTCATAGTAGGAGCGAGGAATGATGGCCTGAACTATGCAGCAAAAGTTCTCAGAATAGGGAATGAGTCACTATTGCCCTTGAACTTTGTGAATCTGAAACTATATTTATCATTTTGCATTGTTCCCTAGCTGTGTATTTGTAGTTCCACGCACAGAGCAACTTGCCTTTACTGCCCTGAGGAGCTAAAACACACACAAGGGAAATTCCAGGGAGAGAAGCCGAGGATTAATTTCTTGAAGTGACTTTTAAGAAAAGCTTTATTGAAGAATACCTGTGTTGGGAGATTACTTGATGTGAGGGTGATACTAAGAGGTTAAATAAAGGAATAGGGCAATAGCATATGAAGTGGGGGGGGTAAAGGGGGTAAGGAAATGAGTAAAATTAAAGAGTTCATGTAGGGTCAAGAATGTGTAACACAGAGTACTGTCATGAGAGGCAAGTATTTTTGTTAACGTAGTACTTTTTTCTTTTCCTTCCCACAACCTTATATGCAACATTCGGAACAGAAAGCAGAGCACTAAAAGGAAAGATCTGGATCATTGCATTTTGCATTCTTCTTCTTCCCCTCCTACAGTATAAGAGATGAATTAGACAAGTTTTTGAACGGGGTCAGTTGCTAAACAGCTGGCTTGTGAAAGAGAGCAGCTGTCACACCAAAAATATCACCTTGGCACTAAAAATCAGTGGAGAATCTTGTAAGTGTCTGCAGAACTGTGTGTTCAATTAGTGACCAAATGCACATGCTGGAAGCGTGCTTGCTCTCTCTGGTCTTACAGCAGTAGCCCCTGTAAGAGAGAATGTAAAAGGTGGTTGAGAGACTTCTATCTTTAGAGTATTTTACATAAGAGAATTTAAAAATGAGAGAGATTATTATTGGGTGGCAGGATAAAAGAGGCAGTTATTGGCTTGCCAAAAAGACTTAGCAAATGGAAATCCAGAAGCGGTTCCAGGAAATATAAAAGGTAACATAATAAGTATGGGAGAACTGTAGGTACTTTGCATTTTTGTATGTGAAGTAACTGTAGGCCAGGATTACACATCCCACACTGATATTTCAAGTTTCCTTGTTCAGTGGGAAGGAAAACCACTGGTGCGCTGAGACTCATTTTATAGGCACAGGTTATCAGCTATCTTTAAATCTGCTTCCAGAAACTCTCACGGCTGTTTTGACAATTTATCAGCAGAAGGAACTCCTGTGGCATTTGTGCTGTGGTGCAAGTATAAGCAAAGGCTATTCTCAATGCCAATTTGTTGTGATTATCTCAAACTCGGAGTGCATGGAAAACAGGTAACAAAACCCCCTCTGTGTTGCATGTGGTTAAGAGCAATTTACTATGCCTAGATGGCTGAGACTTTCAGTCTGGGAGGTGATGGAAAATAAAATATCAGTGTCTTCAGAGTAAAACATTTCCAATAGAGTGTGCAGCAAGATCATTTTAATGCAGAACTACATGTTCTCCACCCCTATCTCCCACAAGCATAATAAATGTACCAAAAGAAATAAACCTCAGTGCGTGGGGAAATTGTTCACAAGGAAATTTAGCAGTAATAAGACTCACAACTCCAGAAGTATTTACATTTTTTGCTCCATTTTATGATTCCTGAAGTGAGAATGCCAGTGGCAATTTAAATGCTGGTTTCCATGTTGGCATTACTGATGAAGTACGATGACAAGAGATCTCCTCTTCTACTGTTACCCAAAATGGGTACAATTGACTAATATAGATTTGTACTCATCTAGGACAAATTTAGCAACTCGTTATGTGAGCAAAGAGTTTCACCAAGTAACTGCAAAATCCGTGACTTCCAAGATGCTGTACACTGGCAAGCAGCGTGTTGGGATGCCACGACAGAAGCTTAAGTAAGGAGAGACATTTGTACCTCGCGCTGAAGGCCTCTGGTTATCTTCTGCTTCTCTTCCCACTTCAGCCTTTGGCATTGCAGTACTGGGGGTCTGCGGGTTCCCAAACCGAGACCTGCAGGTGAGCAGCAGAAAAATTTTCACGCTGATTAAATGTTCGGTGGTGTGAACACGAAGAACATGCCGCACCCAATTCATCTAGGTGTTCAGATGTTTTACTTGCCTGTTTTTTTTTTTTTTTTAATTTATTTGAAGTTGTACGCTTTGGCCTCCAGTGAGTTCTGGCAAGGGAGCTACGCAATTGTGTTTTTACTGCAAGTGCATGGAAAACCACTAGTGGACCCGGACATTAACAGAGGGGTTCGGCCGAAGGCGTTTGGGGACCGTCCTTCCCGCTAAGGGCGTACCTGACACCCTTTTGTCCCCCCAGCCCTCCCTCGAAGGGACGGGGGGCGGCTGCCGCCTCAGGCCCTGACACCCGGTGGCCTCCGAGGCGGGAGCGGGATGCTCCCGCCCACCCCTATATAAACATAAAAATTAAAAAATAAAAAATCGTCCGTATCCATGGCAACCCAAACCTGACACCGCCGGAGCCCAACCCGTTTCTAACCCCTCTGCAGGCCGCAGGGGAGGGAAGCGCCGCCGGGAGCGGTTTCACGGGGCCCGCGGGGACCCCCGGGCGCTCCTGGCACCGCCCCGCAGGTGCCGGCCTCGCCCCGCGCCCCTTCCCCCGCCGCTGGGCCACCGAC
>JAOXJK010000077.1:25784533-25822810 GCA_025774025.1 Xenus cinereus
GGGGCGCGGAGCCCGCCGGCTTCGCTTCCCCGGCCGGTGCGGGAGGCCGAGCGGCGGGGTGGGCGCCGCTGCGGGGCGAGGAGGTGTGGGGGGGGCGTCCGGCGGCGGGCTGGGGTCTGTCAGGGCCGCGCCTCTGGAGAGCGGGCCCGGTTTGACCCACTGTTTCCGGGCGGGTTGGTCGGGGCGGCCGGGGGTCCGGCGGGTGGTGAAGGGCGGGCTGGGAAGGGGTAAGGAAGCCCAAGAGCCGTGGGCGGGGAGCGTAGGTGCCCCTCGGGGCTGCCCTCGCCGCCGCTTGGGGTCCTGTCCCCCCCTTGAGCTTGGGGGCCCTCCCATGTAAGGCTGAGGGGAGGTTTTGGGGAGGGGGGGGAGGGGGTTGTGCTTTGGGCCGGAGGAGGCAGCCCGCGTCAGCCTGCCTTTCCTAGCGCTGCCGCTTGCGTGAAGTGTTTTCCACGAGAAGTGAAAGCTGTGTCATCTGGCATTAATTATTAAAGGCAGCGTACGTGGTGTGTAGCTGTGCCTCGGAAGTTTTGCAGCGCTGTCTTCTCCATCTAGTGCGGTCAGGGGCAGCCACCGCCGCCCCAGAGCGGCGCGTACAAACCTTCTCAGGTGCTGCTGAACCTGGCCCTGTGCCAGGAGGTCCTAATTTGTCCCTCAGTGATAAAGGTCCATGCAGGTAATAGACTGATAGGACTGCATGTGCTTATGAACTTAATATTCCTTCACTTAGAACCTGAAATGTTATGTAAAAAAAAAAATTACTCGGGGGTAGATGTATCAGCTCCAGTTTGTGTCGCTGATAATACCTAGTAGTGGATACTGGGGATAGAGTCTAATGGTGTAGTAGATGGACTGCTGGTTCTTCTTAGTACTCCCTATTAGTCCTCAGCATTATGCAGGTCTTGAAAAAGTCTTGTTCATTTCCCACCTCCCCATGTTCGTTTCCCACCTCCCCATCTGATACTTTGCCAGTTGCTTGTTTGAACCTGGGTACACTCACTGTCTCTGATAGCCTTTGACAAGAAGTTTGACTGCAAGCCCTGTGAAGACCCATCTCTTTTGTGTTTGGAACATGACGCTCGACTCTTCTGTAGGCAGCTCATGTGTCGTCTTTGCACCGCTTATGGGGCGGCATACTTAAAATCTAAAACCTAGCTGCTTTCCCAGGCTTTACTGTGCTTATTACCTAGATGAAAAAAGCAAAAGGGAGATGAAATAAGGGCCTATTTTAACACTGAACAAAGTTTCTGTTAGGTTAACGCTAAGAGGAAGTCTAAAAAAGATTCCAAGAGGCCAGTTTGGAAGGCTTCAGCCCTTAGCTTGTTAATAGTTCTGCTTTTGAGTTTTGGGTTTTTTTGTGCTTTTTTTTTAAAGCACGAACTTGTACTCCTTTGGCATGGCAGGTGGGGAAAGAATCTTCTTTTCCCCTTTCTCCCACCAAATGTCTTAGCTGCTCAGCTTGGTTTCAGCTTTTTGTTCCAGTGGGGTATAGTCTACTTTAAAGGCGTCGCTTATCATTTCTGCTGTCAAATGCCTTAAAAATTCATGTATGTCAGGTTATATAATCATGTAAAATACAGTATACAATCATGTGTTTTTTTATTATATTTATGCTATTGTTCAACATATATGAAGTCTCCTTTTTGAATTAGCTTTATATATAATGTTTCAGAACAGAATATTACTCAGCTGTGGCTCAGGTGGGTGTGGTTTATAAAGGTTGTACTTCCGTTTTCAATGAGAAATACAGACAGTACCATTAAAAACTTAGGAAAAACCAGTATGCCGACTGTGAGGGGTTTTTGAAGATGTTGTGAAGGTGATTTATTAAAGAGATGACAATTTCTTAAGCAGCCTTTGAAACAGCTTCCTACAATTAGCATTAATTAGGGAAATCCTATAATTGCTAATACGTCTGGTAAAGCTATGTAGTCACAAACCAGTTATACACTTTTAATAATTTTTGGCTTTTGACAAAAGGATGTATTTGAAAGTCAGATGCTTGTTCTTTGAGCCTTACTGCAAAATGAACAAGGAACAATTATATAAAATGTACAGCATTTAGCTATGAACAAGGAAAAAGCTGGAAACAGTTTCTTCTCAGTTCAGGCTGTGCAGGAATTCCTGTCAGCACATTAGGCAGGCTGCTGGACACTTTAATTATTATTTTTCTTAATGCAGATTTATGAAAAACTTCCTTAAGCATTTGTAAATGGTACATTATATGTGTAAATCTTTGCTATATTAAGACAGAGTACAGGATTCAAAAGACAAGTGAAGTTCTTCTAAAGACAGATTTCTGGACGAAATTGACAACTGGGCTAAGTCAGTGTAGTCTGTGGGTTCTGCTGATTCCAGCACTTTGATGTCCAGCAGTATGTAACGTTTGACTTGTATTTGGCAGATGTTTTGTGGACCCAACTGGGAAGACAATAGTCCTTTTTATGCCTTCTTTTTTTATTTGTTTTGGGGGATTATATTTTCTATTTGGTTGTAAGGTCATTGTTCTGTGATGCTGGAATAACCTACAGGGTCAAAAGACAGCACTGGGATGTTCTTACTCGTTTACTTGCTTACCATTCCTTGTGTACAGAGAGTAGGAGTTGCAAGTGAAAACCCAAAGTGTTTTATGCAAAGACTGTACAGAAATTTAAACAGTTGAATTCCTCACAGAGGGAGTGAATTATGAGGTCTGGTGGCTGATGAAATAACTAGTATCTCATTACATAACCACATCCCCTTGTGCATTTTTTTTTTTTTCCTAAACATCTTCCACCACCTCCTTACCCCTGCTATCCAGCCTTCACTCTGTGTATCCACCTGAAACAGTGTATTTTGGAAAGGAAAAATATTTGAGCTTAAATATTTGTGTTTAGGGTGGTTGTAGACTGGTAATTTTGATCAATGAAGGCTGTGGATTAAAATGCAATCATATCTATGTTCATGCTTAAATACTTAAAACACAATAACCCAATAAAGTCCTAAGTTACAAACTTGCATAATATTTGATAGTGTTTACTTCTATAGTATAACTGTGCTTTGTCCATGCAGTATAACTGAAAAACTGTCTGTTTTACATTCAGTACAACTGTGCGTTGTTCTTCTTACATCTTATGCTGGACAGTAGTAGGTTCAAACATAGTTTATCTTATCGTATAAGCTGTTTCTATTGCAAAGGCCTTGATTAAGGTGAGAGGGAGGAGCAAAATGTGAGCAACCCTGGTTTTTAAAGTCTAGCTAAATGGCAATACTGATGGATAGTATGTGGAATATAGCAAAATGGTTAACTAAAGTGTTTTACTGATTTTTTTTTTTTAAATTTTTTTATTCTTCAAATGACAAGGGAGTGGTAGTACTGCTTTTTAAGGACAGGGATATACTCTGGAGATATTTTTTTAAAATTCGTTTTGCTTTTGCACCCAGGCCAGATTCCAGAGAAATAGCTGTATAGTAACCAGGCAGTGGTTCGTCTCACTGTTACTCCTATCAGAGTGTGGATATAGTGCTTGCAGATGCAAGTAACTGTTAGAAGTGCATTTTCATTAGACCTTTCATAACTTCCTATGATGCTAAGGTTTTGAAGCAACAGTTCTTTTAACCATAAACACTCTGATGTGTACTACAACATGTCCGTCTTTGGTCTAATCTTGGTAAGTTCTCTGTTAAATGGTTACCCACCACTGTTAATGGGGTCAGTGGCTAAGTATGCAAGTGGACAGAAAGTATAGTGACTTAACAGGTGTGTCTTTTAGTTGGAGATCTGTTATCTCTAGTATGGTGACAACTTCTTCAAGATGCCTGTTTTAGATAGTGGTTACCAGCTGCAGCCCTTGCAGCTTTCATAGAATCATAGTTTGGGTTGGAAGGGACCTTTAAAGATTATCTAGTCCAATTCCCCTGCAATGAGCAGGGACATCTTCAACTAGATCAGGTTGCTCAGAGCCCCGTCCAACCTGAGCTTGAATGTTTCCAGGGATGGGGCATCTACCACCTCTCTGGGCAACCTGGGTCAGGGTTTCACCACCCTCGTCGTAAAATATTTCTTCCTTATATCTAGTCTAATTTACCCTCTTTTAGTTTAAAACCGTTACCCCTTGTCCTATCACAACAGGCCCTGCTAAAAAGTCTGTCCCCATCTTTGTTATAAGCCCCCTTTAAGTCCTGAAAGACCACAATAAGATCTCCCCTGAGCCTTTTCTTCTCCAGGCTGAACAACCCTAACTCTCTCAGCCTGTCCTCATAGGAGATGTGCTCCAGCCCTCTGATGATCTCCATGGCCCTCTTCTGGACCTGCTTCAACACGTCCGTGACCACCTTATGTAGGGGGCCCCAGAGCTGGACATAGTACTCTGGGTGGGGTCTCACCAGAGCAGAGTAGAGGGGTAGGATCAGCTCCCTTGACCTGCTGGCCATGCTTCTTTTGATCTAGTCCAGGATATGGTTGGCTTTCTGGGCTGTGAGCATGTATTGTTGGCTCTTGTCCAGCTTTTCATCCACCAGTACCTTTCTCGGCAGGGCTGCTCTCAATCCCTTCATCCCCCAGCCTGTACTGATACCAGGGTTCCCCCAACCCAGGTGCAGGAACTTGTACTTGTCTGTGTTAAACCTCTTGTGGTTCACTTGGGCCCACTTCTTGAGCTTGTTCAGGTCCCTCTGGATGGCATCCTGTCCCTCAGGTGTGTCAACTGCGCCACTCAGCTCGATGTCATCTGCAAACTTGCTGAGGATGCACTTGATCCCACTGTCAATGTCATTGATCAAGATATTGAACAGTACTGGTATCAATACAGACCCCTGAGGGACTGTTGTTTGTAACAGTGGTTGTGACCTTGTCTTTTTATGGCTGGTGTCTTATTGTTAATAATGAACTTTTAACTATTACTAGCAGGATCACATCTTTATATCTTTTCTTCTATAAATCCTATTCTGCGTTTTGCCAGTTACATCTTGAAGTACAAAGTAGAAGTGTTTCACTGTATTTGAAATTTTATCTCTTTTATATTGTAGAAATTATAATTCACCTTTTGTTAAAATGGAAGCCTTTGTGGAATCTGATATAAGCATTGTGCTGATGCAGGAGGAAGGGGTGAAGGAAGGAACGTTATGGGCAGCAAAGTCCTTGTGCTTGGAATTCCTGCATTCTGTTTGTATTTAAGGAGCAGTGTGGAGCATCAGCCATTATTCTAGCCCATAGGTTAGTGTACCACTGAAGAAGTCTAGTTGTGTAATAGTCCAGTGCTTATTTTTTTTTTTTTTAAGAAGGGAAATGAGTATCAAAAGTCATTATTCATGACATGGAATAAACTGGAATTTCCACTTTAATTAAACTGTAGAAATTGCAAGTTCCCTGACTTGAAAAACAGCTTTTTACCAAGATAATGCTGTTCAGCACACGGTGTAAGTGTGCTCACGGTGCCAAAACATAGCTTTTAGGTTAAGCAAACATTAGTTACTGACATCACTGACCTGATAAACTGCAGAGCAAGCCTTTCCACCTCTATTTAGCTGATAATCTTTATCAAAAGATGGACTGTTTGACAAAGAGCAATTTTCTGTAAATATATTGAATGCCATCCTCTTTGCTTTGGCAGTCAGTGCAGATCCATTGTTAAATTAGGCTGACTGACCCAATATTGAACAGCAGCAGATGTGAAAGATATGGAAACTATGTCAAGAGAGAATTTATGCTGTGAAAGGTGCACATCTCTTTAATAGATTAAAATCTTACAAAGAGGCAGATAAAAATCTTGGTCAAATATCTGAGGGTTTTTTTTTTCTGCACCCTTTTCAGGTAGAAATTCTACATTTGGAGCAGCTGTAAAATTCTGAGTAATAGTGCAGAACCTTGTAATTAAATAGGTTATCAGTTAAAATTTCTCCGTGTGTTTGCTGGCTTGGTTTGTCAAAGTGAAATTTGGAAGTTTCCTCTGTCAGACCTTCAGCAATGCAGTAATGAGCTCTGTAGCAGACATTCCTTAAAATGTGAAATCTCGATGCTTTGGGGGATGTAGTTACATGCTCTGTGTGAATGGGGAGGGTGTAGGGGTGTAGACTGTGTAACTCAGCATGGCTTTAAAAAACAAAGTATATAGCCGCAGAGTTAAGGATGCTGATACAGGATGAAGCTTTCCTTGGTGTGTTAGTAGTTCTGGTTCTGTTGGCTTGACTGGACACACTGTTCTCAAAAGATTGAAAGCGCAATGTGCTGGGTGGAAGACTTGAATTTTCTTTAGGAAAAAGAGTGTTCAGTAATTTGCTTGAGGTAGTTGCAAGTGTTTGTCTTGGTTGAATTGCCTGCCTGTCTGTGCATTAGTCAGCCAGCATCATTTAAAAAAAAAATCCAGACTGGAAGACAAGGAAAGTTCTGTTGGCTTACAAAGCTGTCTTCTGTTCTTAGTATGTAAGAGCAGTGTTTTAAATAAATTGGAAAATGAGAAGTGAGATTTTTACTACTGGTTTTCACTGCTGGTTATGAGGAAAGGAGGGAGGTGAGTGCTATCTAAAGGTTGTCTTAAATTTAAAAGAGTATTTGGATATGATCAGATTTTTATTAAAAATAATCATAAATCTGGCTGTTGTTGAGCTGGAGTCAGCTAGTATTGGGAGAGGAGGGAGGATTAAATGTCAGGCTGTAAGATTGCATTGGCCTGCCTAGAGTCTCTCCTTAGTTGTAGTATTTTATTTTTGTAGTTACAACCATGACCGCTGATATTCAAAGAATTACTAGTCTTGTGATAACTTTCATGACTAGAATATATACCTGCCTTTTGTACATACATGCATAAATGTATAAAAATAGATAAATCGCCACTGAACATTCTACTTTTGGGCAATAACTTTTATATGTTACAGTATAGTAACAAAGTATTGTATTAGTTCATAAGACTGAGCTTTAAAATTGAGTGTTAATGTAAGACTGCATACTCTGCTTTTTAGTTAGTTTATGTCTACGTTTACTAGAAAACTGTTTTGGTTTATTTATTTTTGCTTGTTAAACAGCAGAACATTGGTTTTCTCTAAACTGGCTTTGTCTGGAAACACACATAAGCACTTCAGGGGGCTAAAAGAATTGATCGGAAGCCCTTTGCTATCTGTGCCTCTCGCAGTTCGGAAGTGTATGTTCCTGCTGTATTCTTCCGTGCCCTACTTAGAGGGAAGGCGTAACGAGCTGAGTACAAGCTTGCTGGGTCCTTTGGAATACCAAGGAAAGTCAAAACTCTGAGGTTAAACTTTTAGAGAACTTCCAAAGGCTTTGAGGGACAGCTGTCAGTACTACATCATTCTCCTTGGAATCTTGGTGCTTAATCCCTCTTGGTGCTTAATCTGGTAGGTTTCCTTCACGTTTCACTTAAAACAGAGATGTAAGTTACGAAAAAGTTCAGGCACACAGGAAGTGTGTCTCAGAGTAAAATAGTTAACACATGGAATGCTTGGAGAGCCAGTGTATTTACATTGATAAACATAGCAGATACATTAAAGATGTATCTACACTGCACGTTAACTTATTCTAAATATGCATGATGAAAGGTACTGGTGCTGGAGCTGGTTCAGGTTACCGTACTGTGCTGCAGATGGCTTTGCTTGCTTTCCATGTAACTCTTGAGGCTTCCATAAGCTTCTAGAAGGACAAGGGCTTTAGGGTTCCTAGGAGTTCCTAAAATCAGGACTATTTTGTAGAAAATAATACATATTAATCATCTTTTTACTTTCTCTTGCCTGTGGAACCACTGGGTCAGTCTTCTCTTCCGGCACGTAGGTCTTTGGGTCTTATAAATACTTTATCTTCTGTGTAAGTAACATGTTTCTCCTCTGTAACGTTGAGAGAAACATGATGAATCTGCTCCAAAAAAATTCTAAATATAATCTTAGCAGTAAAAATCTGTCAGTAAAAACATGACTGTTGCAGTTAAGTGTTTGCTATTGTGAAGTATATGTGTGCTACTTCTAATAGTACTGTTTTTTTCCTACTTAAAGCTGAATTAAGCTTTGTGTTCAAGCATTCTTTGAAATTAATGGTAGTAGTTATATTAGTAGTGACAGTGTGTTTCCTTGTGAATAATGCAAAAATGTGTATAAATAAGAATATGCAGTGAAGTAATCCATGCATGTATATATATTTTATTTTTTTTTTCAGTAAAGTGAAGCAAGGTCTCCTTCCCAGCTTGGAAGATCTACTTTTCTATACTATTGCAGAAGGACAAGAAAAAATACCAGTTCATAAATTCATAACTGTAAGTTTACTGTTCCAGAATGCTGTATGAAAGCAAACTACTACAGGGTTATTTTTAACATTCTAAATGCAAGAATAGAAAGCAAAGAATTTCTGTTATACATGGTTAGCTGCAGCAAGGAATGTAGCTATTTTCCCCCTTCCCTTCCCAACACTGTTCCTGCAATTAAGTAAGAGAAGGAGTGTACTAGTATTGTTATTTGCTTCTTAGCTGTGCAAAAGAGAATGCTTGAAAGCATCTGTGTCTATGGCAGGGCTGGGTAGTATTTGCACTTACGTAAAATGTAGTTGAACCACTTTGGATTTCAAATTACATTAATTCTTTGACGTCAGACGCAGTCAAAATGGCAGAAGGAAATGGCAAAAAAACCCCAAACCACAACCCAGTTCATAAATTCATAACTGTAAGTTTACTGTTCCAGAATGCTGTATGAAGGCAAACTACTACAAGGTTATTTCTGGCATTCTAAATATAAGGATCAATAAGGTGTCAAAATGTCTCTGTATTGATAATGCAGTGGCAGATGTCGTTTATCTTTATAAATGAGACTGAACAGTAGAGAACTTAATTGTAAAAGCATATGTTTTCATTTTAGTAATTACTGTTTTATTATCATAGGCACTCAAATCTACAGGATTACGTACATCTGATCCTCGATTGAAAGAGTGCATGGATATGTTAAGACTGACGCTTCAAACAACTTCAGATGGTGTTATGCTGGACAAAGACCTTTTTAAAAAGTAAACTTTCTGTCAATAATGTAACTGTATAATTCTGAATGAATGGTGTCTGTATGTTACTGACTGCTGTCTTAAGAGAGACATAAGGTACATAAATCAATGTGTAATTAGAAAGGGAATCAAACACATGCTCCTACTGATGCTATTTTCACATGAGTTTGTTCTCTGGTTTCATGCAGCAGACAGATTGTGTGATCTCCACTAGAGTTTATTGTATCAGGGTTGTTTGCCTGTGTATCTGACCCCATACTGCAACTCTTGATCAGGTGCCAAATAAATTAATTGATGCAGCATGGAGTATTTAGTATGAGTACACAAAGCTTCTCTCTTGCTGCATCCTCAGTTTTTAATCTGAAGTTCAGGATGCTGCTTCTTTGTAGTGAAATGGTCAGGGTATGTATGTAGTTAATTCTAAAAGTGAGTATAGAAAAAATAGAGTTAAGTTAACTTTCAAGATATGTAGAGATGAGAGCAGTTGGACTACAGACACTGTTTTGGAAAAGACTTACATGTAATATTTTAGTGATTTTTTTTTATTTTTTTTTTTAAGAGAAGTCTGTGGTCAGCTGAACAATAGAAGCACTGTTCAGGTTGTCTTCAGTTCATTCCAAGCCTACTCCTTTGCTCCTCTACTTATAGTTTTTGTCTGCCAAAAGTTTGGATGTTTAGAGGCTCTTAAATCTTGAAATTAAATTTGTGGACTTATTTTTGATTCTATATTTTTATTCCATTTACAGGGTAAATGACATAATATCTAAAACTTGATTCTTTCATGAAGAGTATACTTTTGTCAAAATAGCACATTTTGACATGTGCTGTTTCCTCTCGGTTACAATTTAAAATATATATGTGTGTATATAAAAAGGTGTGTTTACATATTATATACATCTAAGTATATAAAAGAAATAGTATACAATGTATGCTTATACTATATTACATATTTATATAAACATAAACTATACATGTTATATATTTTAAAATATATATAAACATTTTTGGAACTACATTGAGGAAAAAATGAATGTGTGTGTGACAAAATAACAAACCAGTCAAATCCTTAATCAAATGTGGGATACTTCTTAAAGGTACAACATGGACTAACTTTATTCCGGTATTTAAGTTCAAGACCAGGTCTTCACTGGTTATTTGTCAGCACAGTAAAAGGTCTAAATTGTAAGAGTCAGAAACCTTCCTAGCTGTATGGTTGGATTGGAAAGGAGATGCTTTTGCTATTATGCATTGCATTTATACTAGAAGGCTTGTTTGTAATAGTAAACTATGAATTATGTTTTAGGCAAGGGCTCTATATTTAAAAAAGGACAAGTGATTGCTAATTAGAGAGCTGGAGATTATAATGCCTGTGTTCTACGTCATATCTCTAGGATTTGATCCCCTGTATTAGAAGAGTGGTTGTTACTATGATAATTTGTGGGAAGCTTACGTGTAGGAAGAGTTTGGAACATAAAGACTATACAGAGGGTGGAGAGGTGAATCTCTTCTCACATAGCAGATTTTCCTCGCAGCAGCAGGTGTTAACCTTTTTTATAAATTAACACAGACCACCCCCACCAGTTATCTGTTTCTCCTAGGCATACTGCATTTCCTGTGTAGAGACTGGTACAAGGTCCCTGTGGTGGTTTTTTTTTTTTGTTCTTCTCCAGGCGTTTAAGGTGTGAAATATAATAAAGTATCTACTCAGCTGTACTTAGAAATTTGAAGCTTCAGTTCCCTAAATGTAAAAGTCAGTGGTGTAATTCTCCTGTTGAATTTGAATCCAAAGATCAAGTAAAGCATCAAGGATAAGTGACATGGATTAGCGGTAGCATAAGCTTGACTAAATCAATTGAGTCCAGTAGAAATTACCTGTAAAATATTCTAGCTCATGCATCTGTGCTGCCTGTCTTTGTAATAGAAGTTTCAACACCTTTTTAGTGGTTCTAAATGTTAGGCTCCAATTTGACTAAAATTGCTTTATTTTGAAGATTTCTGGTGTAACAGTGCTCTACGCTCAAATAAAAGTTTGGAAAAAATCTCCATGTTACAGGCAGAACAATTTGGGTCTTTCATCTCCAGAGTTTCTTGTCGGCTTCACTGGTGCACATATCAGAGAGTGCTTGACAAATGTCTTGAATTAGCTATTCGTGTTGCATCTACAGAACATAACACGTGGTCTTTGTAGCATGAATGATACCTTGCTGAGAACAGCCCGCTTATGAAAGCAGTGCAGCATGTGAGTTAGCTTGCTATGTGAATTCTTTTCTCTTTTGTTTTTGTACCTAGCTATGGTACTACTTAATAAAGTAGTAGTAGTAGTACTATCCAGCTGTTGTCAGATGAAACTTAGGCAACTTAACAAATATGGAGGATTGTACATGCTAATCTTCCTCATGAAATGTGCACATTTTGACATATCCTACTTTATAAATCTGTAGTTAATTTGTAGGAAAATTTCTAATAATCTTTGTAAGAAATCCTCCTACCCCTCTTAGCTTTTCCTTTAATTCACAGCTCATTGCTAACAGAAAAATAGAAGACTTGCAAAAAGCCGTATTTCTCACCTAGCACTATTTTAGTCAGTGGGGGGTGGTGGTAAAGGAAAGGCATGAGGCAATCGGAACAGAGTTATTTTGGAAATGCTGTAAACTTGGATGTGGCGATAGCTACTGACTAACAGCTATAACTCCAAGGTTTAAACTCATCTCTTCCTCTTCAGAAGAGCTTACTTGGCTTTTTAGAGTTAGCCTTTGCCACAAGGTGCTGCCTGTCCTGCTTTCTTGCCCTAGAACCACGCTCTTGCTCGCCAGATCTCTTCTGGTCTGCAGGTAGGAAGCAGCAGTCAGGGTACGTTGTGTTCTGAGCATAAACCTGACATTCTGTTGCTGGATCTCAAACAGGGTTTTGTGTTTGCTTTCGAGTGACTTGTGCTGCTCTCAGTCTTCTCTGTAGCAAATCCTGAGGAAAACCTTCATTTTTAGATGTGCTCAACCCAGGTATACAAATGTTTTCATCCTATTTGAGCAATTAGAAAGCCTGTGACAGAAGATGTAGCGTGCTTCTGCTATGGTATAATATTAATACCTCATTTGTCAAAATAATGTCACTTTGTTTCCTAAAATGTCTAAATATATTGAACACTTCTATAGAGCTAGTCTTGCTAGTTGGAAATGGAGTTTCACATTCCTTTCTGTAATGTTTATGCTGTAGTTTTTCAAACAGGAAAAAAAGATGTCCGGCATATAGACACCCTAACAGTTCTTTGGAATTGGTGGGGGTTCAGACAGATGTCTGTTCTGTGTAGGGAAGCAGTAATTGGCCAGCCCAGCCAGAACTTGAAAAATTATGGATAAATATAACAATTTGTGTAAAGGAAAGGATAAAGGAAACAAAGTGATCCTAACTTTATGCTAGACACCAAAGCTTCAGTTTCAAAAAAAACCCCATGAAACTGTTACTTTCAGTGAAAGTTACTGTAGATCCTAATCTCCCTAACCCAAACGTATCAGGAAGGTTTTATAGTTTGAAAATGTGTTATCAAATGGGGGAAGAAGTGCTTGGATGGGGATTTGGCAAGACAGAATTTTTTAGGGTGAGACTATAAAGTCTGGAGAAATGGAAGAATTTGAGGTGTGAGGTTTTTAGTGTGTCTGTCCTGAACACTATGGAAGTATGTGAAGGATAAGGGCTATATTGTTAGTAAAATTTGACTGTAGAAATACTTTTATTTATCAATATATTCATTGACTGAGATTCCTTATTGTGATCTTTTCCTACTGCTCCACTTCTGAGCCTCAGAGCATTTGTGTCTGAACGGTTGCCTGGAACACAAACCAGTTAGAAATTCTGGTGGGAAGGAGATGCCAATTGCAGAATAATAGAGGCTGTCAAGGCTAGTGTCCTCTGCTGACTGAAAATATTACTGCCCCATTAGTTGGAGCTTTCTGAGACCCCTGTAAATTTGTCCATATGGTAATTGTTCCACATACCCATCTAGATTAATTGAACTCCCATATTTAATGTCTGTGAATTCGTATGATTTGCTTGCGTTAAGGAGTAGCAGGGTAAATACTCAGACACTGACCTTGGCAGAAGTCTGGGAACAATAACTTCTTGCAGAAATAGGTAGTGTCCGTAACCAGCATAGTTATTTCTGTGGTGAGTTTCAATCTCAAGCTTAAAATGATGAAATTACTGAATCCTTAGACTTGGTGTGAATTGGTAAGTGTGTAAATGCCCTTCCTATTTCAGAAATGCGTCAGAGGACTGTATCTCAGTGCATACTGCCTTTTTGTTGTTTTCTACGCTTAGTTGAGTTGTTCTTATAGGTTTAGGTGAACTTTTTTTTCTCCTCACAAGAGTTCTTAATGGTGTCCAGGTGATCCAGACAATGTAGAAGTGCACCTGAAGGTTAAACCTAGTGCATATGTGCATTGTTTTTCCTTCAGCACATGTAACTGCCATTAACTGTTATTAATTACTTTTGAAAAGGGGTTGTTGCACCTGGAGTAGGTAACTGTAATTGGAGGCTGCAGGGAACAAAAATGACCAGGATTTTCTGCAAGATACATGAAAAAGGAGTGGATAAGCATGACAAATTACAACAAAACCAGCTCAATTGCTATTTTAACATGGACTATCAAAGCAACTTATTACAGACAGAGCAGTTCCTAAGATGCCAGTTTGTACAACGGAAACTTCTCTACTGTTTCTCTTTCACTTGTGGAGGGTAGTGCATTCCAGCATTTGAAACGGTTGTCAGCTGATTTTGGAATAAAGTTTCTTAAGTACAAAGGAGTTCAAACTGAAGCTTTAAAAAAAGAGAAGGGGATTCAAAGGGAAGATAATTCTGTCTGTTCACTGGTCTTCATGCAACTTCATTTTGAACTGATAATGACTTCTAATAATAGGATTATTGGAAGTATCTATTTCAAGTGAAAGAATTTCCAAAAAATTAAATTTTTTGCTTTTCTGAATAGCTCTTCATTGGAAGGATATGTGCCCATTCATAGTATGGGCCTAGATGTTCTTAACTTCCCATTTGTCTGAACTAACAGTTTGTTTATGCATAGTGTGACAGGGTTAAAGGAAATTGTTTGTTTGGTGTTAAACCTCCCTTTCTCTTTCTTGCACTGGGATAGGGCCGTTAATACCCTTTATCAGGCCATATTTCAACTGCCATGATAATGGCTCCCAATTCCCAGCCCTGCTCCTGCTCCCCCTTACCCCCAGGCACACCACTTTCAGCAGGGTGTCTCTGCTTGTGTTTTGATCCTTCCCTCCTCCTGTTTCTCCTAGATAAGTCCTTTCCTTTTTACCTCATCAGTTTTCTAAATGTACCAGATGGGCTGATGTTCAGAGGGTGTGGGCGATAATGTATTGCGGGTTAAAAGGCAGCAAAGATTCCTTAACTGGTGCTAGTTTGAAGGAAGAGACTTGCGGTACTGCTTACTGTTAACTTTTGTTTAGTTTAGAAAATGTTACCGAGTACTTCCACAGGGTTATGTTCTTATTAGAACGGAAATGCACCCTGGTTTGGTCTGTTGTCAGTTCTCTTGTTCAGTTCATGGTAAAACCGGTTGGAAAGAGAGAAGCCAACCCTGAAGCTCAGGAGTTCGATCTAGCTTTGAAATTAGCACTTCTTTGAACAAGGGCTGGGTTAGATGGCTGTCACATATCTTCATCCTAAGAAATGGGTGACTTAGATCCCTTTTGCAAGCTTAGATGCTACTTGAAGGCAAGTTGATAGTACCTTGTGGTGCAGCGTTACAAATGAAACTTCAAATAAGGGCTTTAAATAAAAAGGCATAAAAGCCAATACAATGAAATAACTTTAAATATTAAAAAAAAATAATTTATAACTTATAGAGTGGAAAATGGAAAAGTCTTTCTAATAAAGTCCTGTTCTTGTAGGCATGTAACTTCAAGGGACTGAAGGTCCTTATTTAAATAGCATGTAATTGCTGCTCAAGTAGGCTTTTTGACAGTACTCTTTCAAAATACTAATGAATTTTTTTAACTCTTTGCAGGTGTGTACAAAGTAATATTGTGTTGCTCACTCAAGCTTTCAGGAGGAAGTTTGTCATTCCAGATTTTATGTCGTTTACTTCACATATTGATGAGTTATATGAAAGTGCTAAAAAACAATCTGGAGGAAAGGTAACCTGTTTGTAAATTCAACTTGAAACTTCTATAGATTTCTTGATATTGACAAAAGATATTTGTTAACCAGACAGATTTTTCTTAAGTTTTCAGCAAAATGTAAAACCGTTAACTGAACTTCCCAAACTATTTTATCAAGTTATGTCTGCAACTTCTAAACTGTGTTAGAAATAAAGCTCCTTACCTCTAGCGATCTTTTACAATTTTGAAGAATAGAGCAAATGGCATTGTTCTTTATTTTACATAAATTATAAAACTGCTCTATAATTTGTCAGACTAAACTTAGTCTATAAAAAAAAATTACACTACTCTACACAACTGCCTGGGCTGTGTGACAGAAATAGTTGCCAATACCATACCTATGTTAGTAATTCAAGTTTATTCTAGTACTTATTTCAATAAATTAATTGGAAAAAAAACCCCAAACTTTGTTACAAGCTAAAACTTTGTATGATTTGAAAATACTAAACATGCTGTAACGTAGAACAGAGATTCCTCTTAGAATGCGCTGAAGTTTGTACTTTCATTGAAAAAATATTTTATTTTATAATGATCTAATGAGTATAATAGTTTGTAATGAAGTTTTAGATATACTAGATGATTATTGGTGGACCAATTCAGTTGTAACTTATGTATCCTTTCTGTTGGCATTTATTTTAATTAACGTGTTGTTAAATATTTTGGATGTTGTAATGTCTCTGTGTTTATTTCACATTGTGATAGGTTGCTGACTATATTCCACAACTGGCCAAGTTCAGCCCTGATTTGTGGGGTGTCTCACTTTGCACAGTGGATGGACAGAGGTATATTCTAACTTCTAGATTTTACTGTTTCTGTTATTTAAACCATGTGGCATATTGGGAGGAGCAGGGAGTTGGACGTGATGATCCTTATGGGTCCCTTCCAACTTGGGATATTCTGTGATACACAGCACTTCTTGATATCTCATGGTTTAATAAAGAGAAAGCTTTATTGGTGGTGTTTAAGAAGTGAAATCCCCTTGGTCGTCTTTCTTAAGATTTTTTTCAACTTCTCTGTTTAAATTGAATTGTTTTGCTGTTATTATAAAATGTTGTTTAAATAGTATTTTAAATATTATACTGAAAGCTAGACTATATTGTGCTTATGATCCAAATACAGTCATGAAGCTGTGGGTAATTTTGGTGATTACCAAAGGACAAAGGTAGAGACAATGCTTATGTCATATTAATTTGTGGAAGTTGAAGTAGTACCCATGCCTTGCGCTACATTAGTTTTTTCTTTAAATCACGATTTACTTAAAAGTTAGTTCCTTTTCTACGCTTTAATATTCTTATTGTAGCGTTATTATAGGATCACTGTATGTCACTGAAAAAAATTCATATCCAGATTCTTTAAAAAAGAAAATGAAGGTATGAACTGGACAGAACTTAACATGATTCTGCTTTTCAGGTTTATTAAACTTTAAGCTGTAAGAGTGTCTATAGGTCTTAGGTATATCTGGAGTGATTTTATTGAATGGTGACTCAGTGTAGCAGAGATAGTTAGGAGCCAGAAAGTAAAGGAGTATCTCTCCCTATCTAGCTGAGAAACAAGGTGAGCTATTTTGTGCCCACCTTTGGGGCTAGACAATGTGAGAAATTCGTCAGCTTGCATCTCTCTGCTGTGCTGCAGTTTGATATAGTTATACTCTGTATTCCGAGTACCGTAATTTTTAGGTATTTGGTGCGTCCCAAGTGAATGAAGCATTCCTGAGAGAGGATCAGACTTGCTTATGGTGACTGTGGATTTGGGATCATTTTACTGTCATCTGTTATGATCTGCATGTTTGTTTCTTGTTAGCCATATGCTCTATAGTCTCTAGAGGAAGAGCTATGCAAGTGAGTTGAAGTATTTTTCAGCTCCCTGCTTAGGTGTCGGAATTATATAGTTTATTCATAGTAAAAGAGCTTTAAAAATAAAAATGTTCCCCTTTTTGAATATTTTAAATTCAGATTGTGCTTTGTTTTGGATATTATAACATGCACTAATGAAAATTTTGATAATGCGCATTTTTATAATGTTTAATGTTGTGTAATGTTAGTTTTCATAAGGCCAAAATGGTTTTGTGAGTTTCTCTGAAACCTTCTCGAATTTTCTGCAAAGAAATAAGCGAATACACTTCTGAATTTGCCATCAGAGAAGTGATTGCTGGGAGCCTTTTGCTCTAGATGGGGCATATGCTGCTTGTATGAGTCATTCTTTGATGCAGTCTGCCTTAGATGTTGAAAGCAAACCTTCCAAAAGATAGCATTTAATAATTGTAATAAAATACCTATGCCATTATCAAAGGGAATGTAAATACGGCTACTTAATTATTGCCCTTGAATTCCAAAACTGAATCGGACATCATCTTTGTTCGTATAGACATAAATATGTATAGTGGCTATATTCGGGTCATGCCCTGTTGAGTATGTGGTTTGCAACTGAGTAGGGCAAGTGCGATAATAGAACTCTGAGGGGACTTTTTTTTTTGCTCTGGTACAAACCCATTTCTGAACTTGCTTTTATTTTGTTACATCTGCAGTAATCCCCAGCAAGTGACTTCTGTTATGCTTTAGCTTATGGAGGCAATTGTTAAAACCTTTAAATCTTTTAGTTCTGTTCTTCAAAATGAGACTTAATAATAATCTGCTTTTGTTTTTTCGGGTGTTTTTGTTAAAAGTCCTAGTATGTCGAAGAATAAATGAAGCGTTTAACACTCTGCTTGCCACAGCTGGCAAACATGAAATTTCAAATCTCTTCATCTGTGTTTTTCCCAGGCATTCTGTTGGCGATACCAAAGTTCCATTTTGTCTTCAGTCCTGTGTAAAGCCTTTGAAGTATGCTATTGCTGTTAATGATCTTGGCACAGAGTATGTGCACAGATATGTTGGTAAAGAGCCTAGTGGATTAAGGTTCAACAAATTGTTCCTGAATGAAGATGGTAAGAGTTATATATAATACTTAATAATGCAAATGCTTGATTTTAGAAGATTACAAAGCAAGCTACACAGGTTTTTTTTTTTTGTCTTTTCATTTTATTGTGTCCCAAAATTTTTCATTTTACTGTGTTCCAAAATATTTTGCCAACAGTAAGGTAGGCTTATCCTTTGTCACTCACTTTTGCCTAACTTCGAATGCTAGTAAAAGATGCTTTATTACTTCTGTTCTATTTGATAGTATCCACCTGTAGAAAAAACAAGTACTTTTGATAATGCTGGTATTTGAAAAGTATATTTATTTAGTTGAGCTGGGAGCAAGTATTCCTTAATTATGCCTTCTGTAAAGTGATGGTAAGAGAATCAAATATGTTAAATTGATTTTAAGAAACATGTATATCACTTCCCTTCTCAGCCATCTGAGAAGCAGGTGCTGGTGCCAAAGATGAGTGCTGGCTGGTTTCCAGAAGGCGAAATTGAACACATCTTCCCACAGAGTAGTCGAAACTGAATGTGGCTACTGATTCAAAACAATGTCCTTTTTTTTTTTTTTTTCCCGTGGCAGGAGTGCTTTAGCAAGAATTTCTTGTACAGTACTTCTCTAGGTTATTTCTTTTTCATATTGTACTAATTCTCAAGCATAAAAATGTTATTTTTAAAAACATTGTGTCAAAAATCTGAGAAGGATGACTCATGTAGCCTTAGAGGAAATACTGGATGTTATCTCTGAAACACAAATGTTTCTTCTAGTGGATCCTTCTCAGTAAGAGACAGACAATGTTTCTGTTGCCATGGTATTGCAATTAATATTTAATTAACAGCGTAAGGCTTAGATGATATTTTTGTTAAGGGCTACATTGTATTCCAACTTAAATATCTCAATTATTTATATAGAAACGATACGTAATTATGTTTAGTATGTACCTTAAAATCATCACTTACAAATAAAATGGATCTTGACAATATATGTCTTCTTTTTCATTATGTTAATAGGTGGTAATGAAATAATAACATGTACATATGTCCAAGAGGGAATTAAGCATTTTGTCAAGCTTTGCTGTCTTGTTTTTGCTTTCCTAGTTTTTTCCAATTGTGTTGTACAATGTGAAGATGACTGCATTTCATATCTTAAGAAAGCTTTCATATAAAAAATTTGTGATGGTGCTGAAAATTGCCCATGTTTCCTTTGGATCCATATAGGTGTTATGTTTGTGGGTTATTGTGGGTTTTTTTTTTTTTTAATTCTTAATGAAATGACAGAAAGTATAGTGGTTATTTCCTTCTTTTTATTGCTACTTTAAAAATTGAACTATGAAACAAGATAGATTGTTAGGCTGTGGGCTTTTATTGTGTTACTGTTAGACTTTAAAATTGTTATGCAATAAGAAAATTGGTATCATTGAAAGTTAGATCAGCATGCGTGAAATTAATGGAGAACTAATCTACATGCTAGAAATCTTATTTTAAGTATGTGCTTGTGTGGCCAGTATAACTGACATAAGAAAAATGTGTTAGAAGTAACCTAAACAGCCTTTTATCTATACAGTCCTTAAGTGAAGGACTAAAACAGAAGGTAGAAGTCTAATAAATAGGAACATTTCAGTCATAGGGAGAGAAAAGGAGGAGGGAAGAAGGGATTACACTTTACTTGCAGATCTAAATTGATGTATAAAGTTTGGATATGCAGAGTATGTATGTTCAAACTGCTGAATAACTACTTTGAAGATCAGATTTGAAAAGAAATATCTAATACAGGTATTTAATCTATTTACTTTCAAATTGTTCTGATGTAGCAGAATTTCATGCTTGTAATTAGGATTTTATGAAGTGATATGCAACCAAAAAGGTTGGAAATGCCAAAGTAAAAACACTGTAATTTGAACTTATTAGGGGAAGGGTCTAGTTTGCATATGGCATAATTGCATGGGAGGTTGTTGGAGCAATTCTGCTAATTGTTGAGCAGTTTTTTTCTGCTTCTATTAAAAAAATACATGTTTTTCACCATTTCCGTAGTGACGTACAGTGAGGAGATTTTTAGGTCACAAATTATATTTTATTTTGAACGTAAATATACCTGTTAAATATATTGCAGTTCTCGATGTAAAAGGCTGTTCTAGACAAGCGTCTCCTTTCCACAGGAAAAACAGCACTGTATCAGAGAGGAATATATTTACTATTCAGAGGCTGTTAGGTGGGTTGTTTATACAAGAGGCATATTGTTGGATCAGTGCTAGACTTAATCAGGGCACCCCACTTAAGGTTGAAGGGTTATTGTGACTTGTGCTTCTCATTAAGGATAAAAACATGAATTTACTCTGAAGTATTAGATGATACAGCAATATAAAAGACTTGCAGAGAAGCCCTGTATAAGATATTTATTTATTTATTTTAGGCTTAACAGGTCATTGCCTTCATTATTTGATTAGATATAGAGTGGGTGTGTGGGTTTTTAGTGATGTGTGTCAGTTATCTTTGCAGAGTTTGATAACTCTTTCTAAAGATTAATAGATTATTTCAGCTCTTTGGCAAACTGTTGCAATTATAGTATCAATCTTCATTCCTTGTCATTGTACAATGTGGAATGCCCTTGCTGACAGCAGCGTGAGGTAAATCAGTAGCTGCTGCTGCTTTAGGAGGAGACCTATGCATGACTTAATTACTTAAAAATTAATGTAGTGTCAGAACCTACACATCCCTGAGAGGTGAAAAAGTTCCTGGGAATGGAAGTATTATTGATGGGAATGGGAGACATCTCTTCTCTGAAATTAACAGGAATCTTTCAGAATGTAAGATTTCACTTGGGCATCTTGGTCCTTAAAAAGGGTCAGTATATCTTGAGTCAGTGGAGAGGTTCTTCATTGTAGAACAGAATAGTTCAATTGGAAGGGCCCTACAACAATCATCTGGTCCAACTGCCTGACCGCTTCAGGGCTGACTAAAAGTTAAAGCGTATTATTATGGGCATTGTCCAAATGCCTCTTAAACATGGACAGGCCTGGAGCATCAACCACCTCTCAGGAGGCCTGTAGCTATTGTGGCAAGGTAGACAGGTTATCTGTCAATTATAGATATCTATGTACAGGAAGTATTTGGATAGCATTATCTGGTGCTCTCCAGATAACAGTGAAAATTTCCCGGGACCTGGGTGCCCTACCAGGGTTTATTCTGCTTAGAAGAGGCAGCAGTGGGTTAATGGAAGGTGTCCTACTCAGCTCTGTAATGTGCTGGTGTAACGCAGCAGTAGAAGAGACCCTCAAGGAAGAGATTTTGTTAGCGTGTGGTAAGCCAAGCTGCTGTACCTCTCTTTAGCTGTTAAGGCTCCAACAATGATTGTTCCTTGTTGACTCGTCGAGGGGGGAAGAAAACACAGCTTCATTTCAGAAGCATGTTTGGGAAAGTCCGTGTCTCCTTTTATCAGAAGGTTCTTCCCATTCTTCATGTGTTGGTTGTAAAGTGGCCAGAACTGGTACATGTAGTTTGAGGTGTTAAGCAGTGAGAGAGGAATCTTCAGAGTAGAGGAAAAGGTAACAAAGAATGCCTTGTGACATTGAAGGTAAGGGTGACATCTTCAAGGAAATAAGATGCAGTAGAATTTCTGAGGGTATATTTTGTTGTGTGGATTTACCACATTTATAAGCTTTTGAGTTTTGCTGAATGCTATATGAACATTATACATCCTTTTTGTTCAAATATACATGTAATGTGGGATTTGGGAATTAGTTTTTAGCTTTATACTGTGCGGCAGGTTGAAACCATAGAAATGTGCAGAAGAATCAAGGGCAAAACATTTATAGAAATACTTTTTTAGAATAGGATGCATACAATTAAGTCGTTAACGTGTTTATGAACTGGAAGGATGCTTGATGATGAGAGGAAGCTGGAAAAAAGGGAAGCGTAGCTAGAGCAAGAAATGAGGGTGATGGTGTGTTCTCATCATGCATGAGGCCGGTGTTGTGTTGGACTATGTGTCTGGAGTTGGGATCTTTAGTTCAAGGAGAATACTAAAAATTGGAGGAGGCTCCAGTGGAGGGTTGCCAAGGAGCTGTGGCGTCCAGGGCACATAACTCCCAAGGAGCACTTGGAAGGGGAGGTTAGGGCATCTCCTGGGAGCCACTTAAAACTCTTAAAGAGCAATTGCAAAGATGAAGGTTTTTGTAACTCTTCTTGGTAGTGGCAAATGACATAACAAAGGCCAGCAGCCCCACACGGTGGTTTGGGAGGTGCAGGTTGCATGTTAGGGTAAAGTTGTCATCTAGGAGGAACAGGACATCTGGGAAGGTAGAGGATTTGCCGTGTTTGAAGGCTTTCATGTAAAGATAAAGGTGTGACTGACCTGATGGAACCTTGGCAATAGCCTTGCTTTGAGTGGGAGGGGGAGGAGATGACCTCCAGATGTCCTTACTGACCAGCAGTCCTGTGATGTTGTGAATAGTCATTTGACTCGTGTTCAGGTTTTTGGTCCCTAAGGAGAGACAGAGTTAGGAAGCTATGGAAATGCTACATTTTTGCTACTTAGAATAGGGCTTTAGTAAAAAGTTAAATATATTTGACCCAGGTTACATGCGAGTAGAACAGGATGTTCAATATAGGTGTATCTCAAGTACAATCAGATGAAATTAGAACAATTCATGAGTGTTGCAGAGAGATAAGGAATGGAACAAACAACTTTAAAAATAATGTGTACATGCTAAGTTTGTATTTTAGGTGAGCTTTACTTTTTTAGGCAGAAGGTATTGGTCTTACCTTTTCACTAACAGGATAACTCTATTATTATTTTTTAAAGTTCCTTTTAATATTGGCTTTCTGAAAAATACTAAAAGGAACTTGAGATGATTAGGTTTTGGAGACTATCTGATAGTCATAGATGGCTAAGTGCCATTGACCATGACCAGGGTAATTTTCCTGGGAAAATATGTGTGTGTACGTACTGTGAATATCAGACTGACCTCCCAAAAGCAATCATCTCAAGTTCCTTTTAGTGTGCATGTGTGTGTATTATATAGAAAAATAGCAAACTCTTTGTGTGTTTGGTTTTTTGTTTGTGTTTTTTTTATTATTTTTCTGAATTTGGTGATAAAGTAACAGCAAATAAAAAGAACTCAAACCTGTTACAGTATTAATGTATTTAGAATTGTTTGATAAGGAATTGATAAGGAAAGCTTTTATTTTTTTTAAAAAAGAAGAAAGGTAAAAGAAAGGTGATTCTTTCACATAGCAGCCAAGAATGACTGGGAATGCAAAAATACTCTTAATATGGAAATCAGTGTTAAAAAGAAAAACCTGTGTAGCAGGTATATGAAGTCAATTATAAACTAAGTTAAATTCTAGAGAGGATGAATAAATTGTTCTTTGTATTTCAGCAGCTGCCAATAGAAACATCTGATTCTTAAAAAGAATCAAGATTGTGTATTTATGTACAGCAATAAGGAAATTCAAGAAGTCTAATTCTCTTTTATTTTGAAGGACTTGTTTGAGCAATTCTAAAATCAATGAGACTTGGTAACTTGGAGAAAAATTGGAAAGTCCCTTAGGGGTTGTTCTGCTTGCAAACATTGCATTGATCAAATCTTGAAACACTAGAGAGGATTGAAACTTTTCATTAAAAGGAATGGTGCCAAACTGGTTCATTTACCAGACTGTTAAGTAGGATTAGGCTGAGTTCTAAGCTGTAAAATACTTTGCTCAGATTTACAAAAAATTCTATATAATGTTGGATTACAGTATTTTTAATTTAGGATTATATTTCACAATCATAGCTTTAAGTCATACATAAATAGTTATCATTTTTCATTTAAACACTTGACTAGTCTTGTTTGACAAATGTGTCTTGGGATATATTTGTAATTGAAAACTGTATTTCACAGACAGGCCTCATAACCCTATGGTGAATGCTGGAGCAATTGTGATCACGTCTTTAATCAAGGTAAAAAGTTCATTTTTAGTTTCTCTCAGAGTATTTGAATAGAACGTAGAAAAAATACCTTGTACAGAATATGAACCGTTTTCATCTTATGTGTACAATATCTGATGGTAGTTTACTCATTAGCAGGTAGACAAGCTCTGATGTTTTGGAAATAGTAACACTTCCAGACAAATGCAATATTAGACTAGCAGTTTTTAAAAAGTAACAGTGCAGCTGAAAGACTCTCTTTTTCCTTAGTGCTTTTACTTTTAATTTGTTTCCTTCTTTAACTGCACAACACTTGATACTCTCTTGAGAGAGTTGCCTCCTACTTGTTAAATGCTAAGAGTATGTCCTCAAGAATGTAATTTATAGCACTCAAAAATATGTTTCTGAATGTCTAATGTTCTTATATAGCATAAAGTTACAAGAGCATTTCTTGCTGTGCAGAAGAAATGAAGATACTAGAATTTGTACAGGAGCAATGCGATTATATTCGCATGTCAGTCTTAATACTGAATTTGTCCACTGTTAACATACTGTACAACTAAATCATGTTTAACTTCTATGTTACGTAGTTTCTGTTGGAGTGTTAAATGTGTTTTCTTGAATAAGTGTATTTGGAAACAGCTACCTGTATATTGCTGAGTAAACCATAGCTGAATAATGACTTAACATCTTTAGTCATTGATGGTGCAACTTTTAGAAAGCTGTATTTTATTTTTCCTTAAATTAGCTATATATATAGGTATATATCAAGTTATAAATGGCATAAATTCCATGTAATGCTAATGTTTGCCAGATACTTCACTTGTATTTTCTGCCTTTTTTTTGATAGTCACTGATAAAAAAAAAATTTTTTTTTTAAGGGTACCTGCTTAGAATTGCGGGGAACATGTCAGTCCCTTGGATTTTTGAAGTAGAAAACTTAATACTGTTACTTCAGAGGTCTAAAAGTCTTGCTTACAGGCTTTGAACTGGTTATGGTTCAAAGTCCATTAGCTACAGTGTGTTTCCTATTTCCAAATTGTTGATTTGAAAATTACTAGATCGTGATTTTCTGTTATTTTATATTTAAAGAAGGTGTAAGAACTCCTGCTTAAAGACATTTATCTTTAATAGCTGTAGGTGAAAGAAAATGGCCTTAAGTATGACAGGTAAATTTATTCACGTTTAATATTTTTTTAAAGGTTGACTGAGCATTGAAATTCACTTGGATAATAGTGAATTTTAAGATCTGACTTAACACATTTGTCTGAACTGTCAAAATGTTAGTCCTACTACAACATGCCCTATTGGTCATAAGGCAAAACACAAGCATGTGCCTCTTGCAGAAGGCACGTAGTTCTTGATAAATGGTGTACTTCTAAACAGATAATATGGATTTGTTTACTGCATGCAACTGTGGTATTTGTTAGAAGGTTGGGGGATTGCTTTTGCTGGGTGGGTTTTTTAATTATTTTTTTTTTTTTTTGCTGTAATGTTCTTATGAAAAGTATTGCGTTACACTGATGTTTTTGCATGTAGTAACTGGACATCTAGTGGACCCATATCATAGTTATCACACTCCATTACTTGTTATCAGTGTGATTAAAATGTAGATTATTTTATGTACTGCTTCCACTAAGATACCATTTATCATTTGAATAACTAACCATACTAAACATACTCTGAAGAAAATTACATAGAGGGTCACAGGTACAAAGTTACTTAGTAGTTGTATGTTTTATGAAATAACTTCTTTGTGATCTG
Organism: Xenus cinereus; assembly: GCA_025774025.1. NCBI lineage: Eukaryota > Metazoa > Chordata > Aves > Charadriiformes > Scolopacidae > Xenus > Xenus cinereus. The sequence continues at coordinate 25,810,251 of JAOXJK010000077.1, forward strand.
GAACTTAACAATATTCCTCCTAACTATTCAGTGACTAAGTCACATTTATATTTGATCTAATTTAAGACTGACTTTTTTCTGGAAAAGGTGACTGCGTTAACCCATGCTTTGCCCTCAGTTCCTCTGCATTCATTCTGTTTATTTAAGGTGTCACTTGTATATCTTGAAGGCTGTGTGTGGCTCCTAGAGTCCCAAGAAAATTAAGCAACTGTTAAACATGGTCAAAGTCACAGATATATCAAATGATAGCATATTGATGGCTCTAGAGAGATTGTTGCTGCATTTCAGTGTTAAGAATGCTTTTACCTCCTTTGATGTTCATTATTTTACCTCTTTCTGAGAAACTGATGTCTTTCAAAGTTTACAGACATTTTACTGAATTTAGTAGTTGTTAGTATACATGAGTTTGCACACAACTGCCCTTAGAATCTGACATAAATTATGATTACTTGTGGGTAAGAGATGACACCTGGAGTAATCTTTTTGTCAGAATATGTACTATATTAACATTTTAGTGGGGGGGGGGGGAAGGCTTCTTAGCATCACATACTCGGTTCTGACTGCCTTAAGAATTTGGTATACCCACCATAGAACAGAGCATAGACCTAAACTGTAATGTTATGTTTAATGTTGCTATTCATAATAATAAAGCATATATGCATGTTAAGTCGTACATTTGGGTGGTTTACTTAAGCATGATTATATCATATTTTTACCACTTATAGGATTCTCCTACTGTTATGCTTGGAACTACGATGTATTTACATTTTGGTGCCTTAAATCATGGCTCTGTTCTAACTGACTTGCGTTACACAGACTGTTCCAGCAAATTAAAGCATGTTTCTACAATAAAAATCCTTTAGCAAAAGGACGTCCTGTGGGCCAGTTTTAATGAAACAAAATTTTCGAAAAGCCCTAAGGACCTCTTCCCTTGTTTGTGATTGTACAGTCATTTCCCTTTATTACTAGTTGGATAAATTGCATAGTTACAACAATTATCAAATAATTGTTATAAAAAGAAAATTGTAGTGGCAATTACAGAAGTTTGTAGAAAAGTGATATTAGATAAAACGGTAAATTATTCCATGTCTCCAGGGGAAAACAGGTGCTTGAAAGAAGAAGGTTTAGCTGTAGTACAAACTGAGCGCTCTGTAACCACGCAGCTTTCTGTACGTTACATTGACTGGGAAAAGCCTGTGGTATGGATAAATTTTAATGCTCTGATCTGTCGTTTTTTCTTAAATTTTAAACTCAATTTTCAAAGTGTGTCAAGTCCAGGAATATCAGTGGTTGTGTCAGCAATTGCCCACTTCTATGTGTCTTTACTGGCTGGGGAGGGCAGTGCGTTAGAGGTGCCAATGAGAGGAAGAGGAAGGGTTCAGAGTGAAACGTGTAGAAGGCAGCAAGAGGGCTGTGGAAGGAATCACCAGAGAACAAGGGATTAATCTGAAGTCACTTTTATTGCATGCTTCAAGATTCCACTTGCAGATAAAAGCTTTCCTCGTGTAACTGCAAAGGTCTGGGCAAATACAGTGTGTGTAAGTCCCGTAGGGGCTGACAGCCACGTGCACAGTCTTACGCAGATGGTGATGATAGACTTGGATGCCCAGTATTCTACGCTAGTGAATCAACGTGGGAAGCATTTAGATGTGTTTGGGGGCATAGCAATGTTCATAATCCTTGCAAAAAAATTTGGTTAATGGGAAGATGATAATGCTGATTTTATTGACCCTGAAAAAACTTAATTCAATGAAAGCTTTTATTTTTTGGTCCAAAACATAATGAGGCGTAGCTGATATACTTGATATAGCTTTCTAAATATACTTGATATACTGATACAGCTTTCCAAATATGCTGGTAAAGCATAAAATAAATGAGGCAGAGTGGTAGAAAAACCTGTCCAGCTGTGCCAAGGGTTTGTTTGCTGTGAGGATGCAGTTAATTAGGAAACCTATACAGTTATGGTCTAATACTTGAGGGGTGGGAAAGTGCATGGTTTGTTGGGTTTGCTTGACAATATAGTTACAATAAATATTACAGATTTAGCTTAATTGATATACGCTACCCACTCCAGTTATCCTTCCTGTTAGGCTGATATGTAAATGTACATAGATACAACTTTAAAACGTGTGTTGACATTGTGATCTTCTCTGTCAGATACTTGGCTTTTTTTGGTGAAGTTTGCTCTATTCCTTGGTTATTCATTTTCTTTAAGTAACTAATTTTGCATAGAACGTATGTTCACTTTATTCTGCGCTTGCTTTTTGTTGCAACTCAAATGTATTGGATGTTATTTGCCATAGAATATGTGAGCAGTGATACTTGAAATGACAAGTATTCGGTGGTAACATGCAAGTATTTAATACCTGAAAGACAACAAAAATAACTCTTACATGTATTTGAAATAGTAATAGTATTGGTCTTAGTGGGTCAAATACTGTCTGTGACAGTGTGCTCTCAAGTATTTCAGAGCTGAAAATGGCACGCTAAGCAATCAAGACACCAGTTCTCACAGAACAGGCCCAGATTAAGAAATAAAATTTTAATAGTGTGTAAGTACAGAAAACTAAAATAAAGACATTAGTAGTTAAGTTAATGTAAAATGTACAAATGTAAAAAAATGTTTTCTTGCCCTCTGACATAGCGTTATGATTTCTTTTTTCTGGATGTTTTCATCATGGTATAGTATTAGGTTATACATTTGGATTAAAAAAAATCCAGAAATTAATTTTTACACAATCTTCTATTGTTAGAAGATTATAAACCTCTCATGATCCAGGTGTTTGTATTAGCTTGGCCTAGATTCAAAATTGAAAAATTATTTTAATAAGAGACACATGGTAAGAGCTTATGTGATCTGATTGTGTAAACATTGAATGTTGATCAATGAAAAGTGGCTAATATTAACTACTTTTCTTATAAATATTGCCTAATTTTGTTGTTGCAAGCTCTGGTAAGTATCCATGGGTCTCTTCTTTCCTATGTACATGTAGGCATGCAACCTATGCAACTGCTTATATTTTTTTTTTAGTAGAAATACAAATAGTAGAAGTATCTTGTTTTTAAAATTAAAAAAAAAAAGGAAAGATCACTGAAACATGACAGACAAAAAATTCAAATTTATGATTGACAGCTATGGTGTCCATTGTGGTTTTAAGTGTTTACAAAATTGTATTGAGCAGTCTTCTGCAAGTTTAAATTTTCTGCCTATCAAACCGCTGCAATCTTAACGTTTTCAATTTCATTTTGTGTTCATTTAGAAGTGTTTTTCATATGTATATACACACAAGCATGTATACAGTAAGTGTGTATATGAACATATGTTCCAGTACATGTACTAAGTGTTTGTGGAGTTAGTGCATGGAATGTTTCCTTTGATGTCCTAGGCAGATGAATTGCATCTGAACGTAAATAAAAGTGCTTTTTAAGAAATAATGTTTTGATGCCCCCAAACTTGTAAGCTTATAAAATAAAGCTAAAAATAAGAAGCACTTGTGCAAGAACAGAAGTTTTGTTGTCTGTTTAAATTATTATGGAAAAGTTTCTTGGTATTCTTGATGTTAAGATTTTATATTTGCAATTGGATTTTAATCATAGAATGTGTGTTGCCTCTGTGTCTCTTCAGCTTTTTTAGGAGGAGCAGCAAACCTCTATCGGCTGCTGAAAGAGGGGAACTAATATGTTGGGTTTTTTAGTCGTCATCTTGTGTATGGAAGCAAAGTTTTCTGTTCTAGTTATGCATTATGTTAAATCCATACTGAAAGTCTTGGTCATATGATTACTTAGGCAAATATTTTAGGTATACGAGCACTCTAACTTCAGTAATTATGTTTTTGTGTTTTGGTATAAAGTACCTATACAAGTGTGTGGAACATCAAGAACTAAAAATGCACCGAGTTAGTATACAGAAGATTTCCATCCCGAATTACTAGATTAGATGTAAATTTTAAAAAGAAACCTTTTTTGTAACAAGTTGATGTGGAAAATTTTGCATTGAGTCTTTTGCCCATCAATTTTATATGCTGCTACTAAAGCCAGGCTTTTGTTGAAGGACTAGGAATTTTTTTTCAACTGGGCAAAAAAAAAAAGTATGATGTATTTACATTTTTGCAGAAAGCATGATCCCTTTCTCCCTCTTTCTTTTTTTAACAAAAGAACTTGCTTCAATTTATTATACGTGTCTAACCATACAATTATCAATGCAGCATCCCATAACTAATGCTGACCCACTTTCCCAGAAAAAGATGTTCATTGTGCATTTGAAAGGTTGAAAAGGTTTTTGTGGTTTAAATGTTGTTACATATTTTACAGCATTAGGATCTATGGAATATTTTGACAACTGCAACAGTTCAATGAAGTTGGTAATTTCTTCTTTTAATTATTTTTCATTGAACAGATTTGGAGTTAAATTTTTAAGACTTGTGTTCTGGTATATTATACAGGAACATTTTGATGAAATGTATCATGATTATTTTTTTTTTTAATCTTATTGCAAGTTAGCTAGAGACTGACTTTAAGAGTAAAGCTATTAGCCTTTAGGCATAAGGTAACCACTGGCGCATAATTTTGGCAGAACAGTGTGGTGTTCCTTTCAGCTAGTGATCGTACGTGTACGACTGCGCATCCTCTCGTAGATGAGCTGATGCATGGGCTTCAAAGATTATCGGCAACACCCTAATCCGCATACAGAGTGGGAAATGAGACTGGCTTTATGCATTTCACTAAGTAAATACTGGTTGATATAAAGCTTCAGTTTTTTTCCACTTCCTTTCCCATTCCCATACTAAGCAGTGCAGGTAGTGTCTTGAGTTGTTTGAGATACATTAAATGGAGTTTTGTTATCTAAAAAGAATATCTTTAATTTTAAAATACCTTCTGCAGATGCATTGTTTCCACTTGTGTATGTGATGCCACTGTTTGTTAAACTTACTGAAAAAATTTTACTTGGCTATTTAAAAAATAAAAATAAAAATTAAGAACTCCCTCCCAGTAGACCATGTGCTATTTTTTACCTCCCACCCCTCTTTCAAGGTCTTGCTATAAGAATTTGTGAAAGGTCACCTGTCAGAGACCTGTAAAGAATTAGCAGAATTTATACTGGCAGCTACTAAATTTGAGAATGTTCTTTAATGGGGTGGGGGAAGCCCCAAAATAACACCCCTTGTCCTCCCAAAAAACCAAAACCAACCAACCCTAAGAATTAAGTTTCACTAGCATTCTTATTAAGTTGGATTTACATTTTTTCCTTACATTGTTAGCACAATGACGTACTCTATGATGTGAAATTCTATTTTTCTGCCTAATTTTTAATAGGTATGACATTAATCGGATATTAATCCAATCAGATATTTTTGATTAAATGCAATTATTTTCATAGTAAGGGGTAACACTTTATTTTAAGTCTTCAATCTAAATTCTTAGAATGGGTGCTAGCCATGGAAATATTTTAACTTCAGTAGCTTGAACTTTCCTACGCTCAGCTCTGTTGGTAATGTAAGAATACCTTTGGGTTACTAATCTGTAAAAAGTTAGTGTTTTCATTATAATTATCCTGATTGTAGTTACTTTTGTATTTTTTGCTTTAACTACTACATTTACTTATGCTAAACACGTAAAGCTGAATAGAGAGCACTTAAAATAAAGCATACCTTTTTCAGTTTAAATTCATTTCTGACATAACAGGTGTTTGATAAGACTCTTATAGGATTATTTAATTTAAATTATAATTAAAGATTTACTTATCTAACACTTTAATGTTTCATTAATATATGAAATGATTGTAGTACCTTATTCTTAATTAGCCTCATAACTTAGTTATATGCATTAAAAATCCTAATACTGTTAAGTGAACTTATGTCTGTCTTATGTTAACAATTTTTGTAAATTATTTTTTCTTTTCTTGCAGCAAGGAGCAAATAACGCAGAAAAATTTGACTACGTAAGTTAATGTTACAACATTCCTTTTTTAACTAAATGTAGTGGTAAAAGTCTCAAGATAGCAAGGGAATTGCAAGTGAAATTTTAGTAATTTCAAATGGTTTGTCTTTTTATCTGTACTTGGTTGTTTAAACATTTAGTGATTTGTATTGCATCTGTAAAATTGTGTTACAAGATTTAGAGTAAGGCTGGATTGAAAATTGATTAGTTATAACTTTTTAATGTCTGAAAACGTTAGCATGCTTTTCCCTTCCTCCTCCCTGTCTCTAACAGGTGATGCAATTCATGAATAAAATGGCTGGTAATGAGTATGTTGGATTCAGTAATGCTACGTAAGTATTTTTTAGTTACTTAATGAAGTTAGATGGAAAATTATAGTTGGCAGTTGCCAACTGATACTTGGCATATTGACTTTATGGAAAAGTTCAGTTATTTACATTGAAACCATCATTTCATCTCTAATATTTGAGAGTGTCTGACTTAAAATTTACAAGAACTGAAGTTGTGCATGTCTTTGACATCAGTGTGGCTATATCTCACATAAAAATGTTGGTTACCTCGTTGAAACATTATTCTGTCTTGGAATACTCTGTTCTCAGTACTCTGGCACTATGGCAGAGAGCGCCATAAGTGCAACTCTTACCTTCCTGGCATTCATATTAAAAAATTAAACTCTGCATGTTGATGGTTGCATATGAAATATTCAGAAAGCAGACTATACAATTGGGACTCTCTTTATGCTTCTTTTGTTTTGCTGATTTAAATTCTTTTCTAAAACAATTCCCTAAATCTTGTGAGCTTTTGGAGGCAGCACTGGGAAAATCATAAAGATTCCATGTAACAGAGTAGCTTCCAGGTTGCTAGTTGGACCGCAGGTGTGAAGAAGCAGAATGAGATATCTAGTGTTTCTCCTGAGGTTTGTCAATGTTCAAGTGTTTACTGTGGAAGGAAACAGACAGGTGAGAATTACCTACCCTTGTATGCACGTACAGATTCCTCCTTCAGGCTTCATCCTGACCTTAATCGTCCCAATAAACAGTGCAGCCATCGGTCTGGTCGCTATTTGACCTGCAGCTTCATCCTCAGGTTCCTTTCTAGTTTGGTCGGTGTTGGCAGGGAATGATGGTTTCACTACAGCTGCTTGTGGGGTGTTTCATTCTATTATGGCCTGTTCAGAAACGCTTCTAAGAGTAGCATCTTATTGCCTGATCTCCAAGTCAGCTTATGTATGTGTGGGTAACAAGTACTGTGTGTTATTTGGATGTCAGAGCTAATTCACTCCAACTGGGTGCACTGGGGTGAGCTTCTATGGTGACTTTTGTCCTATTAGTAGAATGTTTGTGTTCAGAAGTAATTTATCCTTTACATGCAGCGTTACTGAATTGCATTAGACATCTCTAAAGTTCAGCGTTTTTTTGGAAGTTTTACATGTTGCCTTGTCTCATTTTTACTTTTTTTATTATTTTAAGATTCCAGTCCGAAAGAGAGAGTGGAGATAGAAACTTTGCAATCGGCTATTACTTGAAAGAAAAAAAGGTTGGTCTCTTATTTATTGTATTTTGAAGACTGTGTGGTGGGGGTTTTTCATAGTCTGTGAAGATTTTTAATTTATTTAATGTACAGTATGGCAGAAGTTATTCTAATACTGTATATGTTTTCACACTGTTACTCAAAATGCTGTCATTTAGCAAGTGTGATACTTACTCTAATAGAACACCTGTTACCTCTTTTCTGTATCATAGCCGTGATAATTTGTTTTATTTCTTGTAAAACACGTAATCTGTGCTGTACAGATGACTTTACAAAACTCCTAGATGCATTTTACAGTTTACTGATGTAAAGATGTTGAAAGCTGTATTGAAAAATATTTTAATACCTTGCTCAATGACCTCACCGCACTGTTACTTTTAAATCCGACATGATTTAATATTTCTACTTGTTACATTTAAATAAATATTTAATTTAAAATCTTAAATATAAATGCTTAATATGCTGACAAGAATATAGCTTGATTTATGTATCCCTAAAAGCAGTATTAAAAAAAATTTTTAAAAAATCACAATTTTACCTAAAGACTCTATTTTTCTTCTGCAGTGCTTTCCTGAAGGCACGGATATGGTTGCTATACTAGACTTCTATTTTCAGGTAACTGACTTTAAAATTGAGATTCATTATAGATTTAGAATTACTATTATAAGCAGTAGAAGCTGATTTGTTCATAGATATGAAGGCTTTAATGGCTTATAGTTAAACTTGTCAGCTTCTGTTAAACTCCGCTTGGAAATGAATGATGTACATTTGATGTATCCAGATTTGCTATTCTTAAGTGATGTACTCAGGTGTCTTTGTTGCTAATGCAAACTAGCAATAGACTTTAAAACACTAGCAGTTAGAACCTTAAAATGTCTTGTATTACTTCACTGAGTTTGACAAAATATTTCTGCTTCTTTGGGTTGCTGCTCTTTATTGTACTGTGAAGTACTTGAAACTCTGTGTGTAACTGAAATAGTATATGCATGCTCTACTGTAAGCTCAAGAGTAGTGTTATAAATGAAGTAATAGGAATATCTCCTCCTTTTTGTTTAATTCAATACTTCTGAGTAAAAGAAAGAATCTAGTCACATATATTCTCCCCTCCCCCATTTTTTTTTTCTTTTTCACTTTCAGCAAGTTATTTGCAACTGTCACAAAATGACAACTTGGCAAGTGTGAGGTATTTCCTCAGTAAGGGCTTCCTAACGTTCAGCTCTGCTGCATGTAGTTCTCAAGAGGCAGCTCAAGTTGTGTTACCGATTCAGTCCATCTGGGATAGATTAAAAAGAAATCCAGAGTTTAGTTCTCAAAACGAATCTGGTTTTGATTCGTAAGACTTGCTTTTACTTATGCAAATTATAAGCAGTGGTTTTTTAAAATGCAAATTTTATCTGATTCTTTTTTTACTGGGATGCACCTGCTCTAATCTTTGAATCAAACGCGTGTTTATGAAACAAGGTATATGAGACTAGCCTTAGCTGGCCTCTTGTTGGGTTGGAACCAGGTACAAGTTAATAGTCTACTCTGAACTTCTGTCATTATAGAACAAAACTGATAACTTATTTGAATTTACTCTTTAAACACGCTTTTTAAACGCTTCCTATCCCACTGCCTCAAGTCCTGATATGCCTCTGAGTGCAAGGCTATTCATAAGTTAAGAAATGCCAAAACTAACTTTTCTGATGTATTTTAATTTGGCCTCATTTTCATGCATTATGACCTCTGATTTCATGACTGCTTGTCGTTCTGTTTTTTTTTTTTAATTCCACCTTGCAAAATCCCCTTTTCACTCCATACTTGGGAAAGAGCAGCTCATACATGAGTGGCAATTCTATTTTCTTTTCTTCTCACTGTACACCACTTACTTTCCAACACTCTACTCAGATTCTACTTAGAAATCTAGTTATTTCTTCTCTTTGAGTTTTCTGTAACGTTCCTTCCCCCCTTGTGTAACTGGGAACTTTCTGAACAGGAATAAACGTGTTTTCCTATTGTCTCTGTAAAGTGAGGACAGATTATTCTTATTTTAGAGAGCCGAGGTACAAAATGCAGGCGCTTAAACTGAGAACCTAGAAACACTTTTTTCAAAGTAGGTGATATTATGTAATACTTCATATGTTTAAAACACAGTTGCCATTTTAGATGCGTCTCTGACAATCTCTTGATTTGCAACTCCAGTTGATTGGACTAGGATGTATTGAGTTTGGCACCCGGAAAATAAGAATTCCAGGTAGTAACCACTCATGCAAACTTGGCGTAGGTAACTTCATGAAAGTATCATGTAATGACTGTTTGGCAGAAACAAGAATACAAGCACTAGTCTGTTTACTTTTCAGAGTAGCATTTCAGGTTGAAACCAGCTTATCTTTTGGTTTCTACAGAAATGAGGCAGCATCAGGTGATGGCATCACATCACATTTCCTGATGTGTCACCAAAGTATGTATAGTCTGTACTGAAGCAGGGATCCTGGGAGAAACTTATCGTGTGGTTGTATCATTAATATGTCAGAAAGTATATATGAGAGAAAGGTGAAATAAGGCTGCATCAGCAGGAAGTGCTGGCATTAAAACTTGCATGTGCTAGAATTTGCAGCTTTTTAATAGATACGTGTGGTCTTCTAAGGCTTAAAAAAAAAACCCACACAAAACAAACTCAAATTGAACAAACCAGTCATTCTGTGGCTTTGCCATTTAAGCAGATGCAAAATACTGAGATTGTTTTCCAGACCTTTTCTTCTCAAAGGAAAATAACGGGGGGTGGGGGGAGGAATCATGCGAAGACACTAACCTTTGTAAAATACTATCCCAAACTATTAAGAGGGCTTACAAACACTGTTGCTGGGATCTTTATACTAGGAAGATTCAGACCATATTAGTTGATGCTACTAGCATCACCTGTAACAAATGTTATGCTACAAGTTATTTTATGAAATGTTATTTCTATAGAGTCATGTTGTTGATCCTGCTTTATTGTGCTAGAAGTATCCGTTCTTATAATCTCAATTTCTTTTTCATAAGCTTTGCTCAATAGAAGTAACGTGTGAGTCGGCAAGTGTGATGGCAGCAACTCTGGCTAATGGTGGCTTTTGCCCAATCACTGGTGAGAGAGTACTGAGTCCCGAAGCAGTCCGGAACACCTTGAGTTTAATGCATTCCTGTGGCATGTATGACTTCTCAGGGCAGTTTGCCTTCCATGTAAGTAGTTTTCGGATATTAATTGCACTGACCAGGAAGATTAATCTGTGCTGTTGTTTTCCATGTTCCAGGGCTGGCTTGCTTCTGGGGTAGGGGAAGAGAGTGTTACATAAATTGTTTAGAAATTGAAAATCTCACCTACAATTCACGGCATGACTAGTAGACCATACCTTTTAGTACTTGCTCTTCTCTGCCACTTCATGTTGGAGAATCCTTTTCACGTTGAAACATAAATACTGTCCTTTAAGAGAAGCTGGTCATTGAGAGAAACAGGTGATTGATGTAGATGCTACTGGAAACAGCGTAACTGAAGAAATCTTGCTATATGGGAGTAAAGGATGGCAGAAAGCCTTTGCAGACAGTTGCTTTTTAATCATTGAATCAGGCTGTTTAATGAATTGTTCTCATGTGTTGTAGAAGTGGCTGTCATACACAGCATATGTACCGTGCTTCTATTTTCCAGCAGTTATGTTTCTTATATATAAAGTATCTCAAGATGTACTGCATCTTATTTGTGTCTTCAGCGTTTTGTTTTGAGTGTTTTTAGTTTTTCCTCATTGCATACGTATAAAACTGATTATGGTACTTCGCGTGACCTAAAAGTTATTGCTTACTGGGCTATGGGAATACGTGACATGTTAGTTCCTATTGGAAAAAAGGAATACCTTTATCCAGGTTGTAAATACATAGGTTATTGTGTTGCTTTATGGACAGACTCTTCTGTTTTCTTGGGTTTTTGTTTTCACCTTTTCCAATCAAGGTTTTTTTAATGTATATATGGCTACTGCTCTTTTGTTGCAAACTGTTTGTGACAGATACAATTGTATACTACCACTTAGTCATAATTGCTTTTTTTATAATAGATTTGAATTATCTCTTTCACTATATTACTGACTCCCTGTGTTACTGAGAGCAAGTAAGTTTATGATCGCATAGCTCGGATTGCCACAAACTGTGCTTCAGGTTATTGTCTGTCTAAAAAGAGATAACTAATAATACTTTCCCAGTTGAAATTACTTTCCAGCACTACATTTTATAAATGCTGCATAATAATCTGAAGTAAAATCCTGGCGCATACAGTAATTCTCTAATTATTCTATAGGTTGGTCTTCCTGCAAAATCTGGAGTTGCTGGTGGCATTCTTCTGGTTGTTCCTAATGTCATGGGCTTGATGTGCTGGTCACCTCCTTTGGACAAGATGGGCAACAGTGTGAAAGGAATTCATTTTTGTCATGTAAGCAGCATTGCCTTTAGTGTTTTGGTTTGGGTTTGTTGTCTTTTTTTTTTTCTTTTGCTTCAGTTAGTATTGCTGAGATCTAACAATTAAATAGTGATTAATTACTCTTCCATACATAGCAAGATTCATCTGATTCAAGGGTGAACAGTCAATAAGAAATGTTTTAGTTTTAGTAATAATTAACACTTTAATTCAATGCAATGCCAAAAGCACTGGAGAAATTAATTGTAGAAAAGCTTTGAAATGGAACACTTCATGAAGTAGCAAAGGAGCTGGTATTTCTGTATGCGGCATTAGAAGCTGTAGAGCTTTATTTATAGACTACTTTTCCTTGCCAGTCATAAGGGAAACGATTTTCAGAGCATTGGAAATGCAACTCTTAATTCATTACAATAAAAGAAAAAAAGATTCCATGAAATACTGCTGCTCTGATACATTTTTATTTTTTTTTTTTCTAAACAGACGTTTTTGAATAATCTGACCTAAAAAAGGTCTTCATACATCACACCCTGTTTTTGGGGGGAAAGTCTCAAAAATGAGAATAGTAGGCTATCTAGAGCCTGGTAGGAAATGTAAGTTTATTGGTAATGCACTGGAAGTTGAAGGCTTAACAGGCTTTTTCTTGTTGGGTTTTTTTTTGCTTGTGGTTTTTTTTTTT
>JAOXJK010000077.1:25841837-25853794 GCA_025774025.1 Xenus cinereus
GAATTTTATTTTGAAACCTTACCTGCAGGGAGGAAGTCATCTATAGGCCATGCTTCAGCGTAGCTGAAATACCAGTTCAGCCTCTAAAAACTGGGTGACTGAATTGTTCAAGTTGTGCTCTAGATTCACTTTTTTCTGGTAGTGATTGTTGGAGTTTTTGTGTTTTGTTTTTTTTTTAATGGGTCTGCACTGCTGTTTTAGAATTTATATTGACATCTTTTAGATTTCATTAATTTTTTTTTTCCACTGATCAAGTGATCGTTTAAAAATCTGTAACTTTTCTGGTGAGTGGGAAGAATGAATGGCTTTTTGCAAGATGCTCAGATGACCCTCGTCATGGGATCAGGAAAAGTAGCAGAAGAGCAGTACTGTGAGGGCAACTTCATGTTGATTCTGGAGCTTTTATGCCCTGGTGCGGTCCCTCTAGGTTTATGTAAACTCTTTGCTCCTGCCTTCCTTGTCCATACGTGGTTGTTTGCAAAGGTCAGGAGAACAGGAAGACTTTATAGTAGTCGGTCCCTTCCCAGTACAAAATGTTAATCCCCGTTCACTGGACAAAACACTCACCTTAGACAGCTTAAAAATCTATTTTTTGCGTTTCGGCGTTAATCCGGCGCTAAGCCGGATTAGGGACGCCGAGTGCTGTTAACAATGGGCACGGCAGCGGCCACCGCAGCCCGCCTCGAGGACATCTCTTGTGGGTCCTCTGCTTGTGGGTCCCCAGCTGCCAAACGGGGGTGAGGAGAGACCCCACGTAAGAGAAGTCCCCGAGCACTTCGTGCTCTCGTCTTTCTCCTGGCCGTAACGACGTGTTGCCAGGATCCACCGTTTTGAAATGACATCCGTCAGGCTTTTTTCCTACAAATAGGGGAATTGTGCTGCTGGTGCCGGTGCCAAAGGAAGACAGGCAGGGTGTCGTAAATGCAGATTAACTGTGCTGCAGCATTGGGAGGTTTTATTGGTGTGGAGAACCGAGCCCCAGAGACGCTTCCAGAGACGTCGGTCTCATTTCTCTGGCTGGTGAAGAGCTGCAGAGCTTTAGTGCCGTTTGAGGGCAGCTCCCCTCCAGGAGCACTTGTCAGGAGACCAACGGGTGGTGGGGTGTCACGCACCAAGAGTCTCGTGTGTCTGGGACCTGCCCTGAGATGCCCGTGCATCAGGACCTGGGCTCTGTACGGCAGCTGCTTGTCATTAGGGAAATCCCGAGCTGGAGTTTGTATCCTGATTTACCTCCACGCCTCTCTGCCGTGCAGGGAAGCGATTAAAACTTCGTTCTTCAAGGCAGTTGGCCAGGAGGGCAGGGCTCCCAAAAGGAAAGGTTGCCTCCCATTTTAAGCACAAAAAAAATGAGACGTGAGAGAAGAGGGTTGTGGCCGTTTCTTCTCAACTAGCTCTGCTATCTCTCCCCCACTTCTCCCCCCCCACCTTGTTGTATTTGAAAGTCTCCTGTCAGCACAGTGAGTGTGGTGCATACCAAGGTTCAGATATGGCAAAGTTCTTGAGAAACAATATGCATTCCAACAACCTTTTTTTTTTTTTTTTTGAAGGTTAACCGGTGGCATTGTCCCTAAATACCATGTAAAGAGCATTGGAAAAATTAGGGGGGTTTATTTGTTCATCCTTGTGCGTATTGCCTTTAGCAGCACCATTTTGAACTCATGGGCTTGACTGTATTCCTCGGCCACCTGGAGAAACAGTAAAGTTGGAAGTAATATATATTTTTTTTTAATTGTAAATTCTGTAATGTTTTCAAAGAAATGGCGGGGGGTGGGTGGGAAGAGAGTGCCCTCAGGAAGCAGGACACAGTAGGAAATTAAAATCCAGATTCAGTGACCTTTTTAGCTAAGAGCTTCTCATGGAATTAATCCAGCTCTGAGCTAAATTAAATTTTTTTTTTTTTCCTAAAGGATTTGTTTTCTTTGCGTGCACAGCTGTTTGGCATTCCTCTCCTGACCCAACCGGAGTCCGGAGCGGAGGCTCGCCCCGCTGTGCTGGAGTCACTGCAGTGATAGCGGGACAGGACAGACAGACCCCTAGGGACAGGGACACGGACACGCGGGCAAGGTAGAGAGGACAGGGCCGGTATGGCCAGCTGCTGGGCTTTGGTTCCTGCTTGAGGTTTGGTTGTTTTGTAATAATGCTGAAGCACGTGAGGCCGTGGGCAGAAGGTGCCAGGTTGCTCTGCGAGACCGTGGGAGGTCATTTCCACCTCTGGGCCTCAGTTTCCCACCTTAGTGCCGGTAACGGTAGCAGCCTGTGCTCTGTGAAGCGTTTGGGGAGATCTTCTGTTGGTAGTGTTAGAGCTAGGCTACACGTGCTGTTCTTCTATGTTAAAAAAAAAAAAAAAAAACAACAAACTTCTAAACTGGCCTGTGTGGAGAGAAGTGATTCTCATCTTAGTCTCGTTATGGGGATTTGCTCTTAACTGTCGTGAAAGACTATTTAAATAAGTTTTCCTGTGTGGGTTGTATTTGGATGTGCAGCTCAACTGGGAAAGACTATTCTGTTACAAATACTCCACCAAGGCTGTTCCCACTTACCAGTCAAGCCTTTCAGACCAATTAGATGTGTTGAATTTCACCGGCGATAAGTAACTCCAGCATATTAACACTGAAATTCAACTTAATATTTCATTAGATTTTTTTTCAGGTTGGTACACTTGAGAAATCAGAGGGGGAAAAAAAAAACCCAAACAAAAGCTGTCATGTTTTTTTGAAGTACTTGGACAATGTGTGTTACAGAGACTGGGGGACAGCAGGGTCCTTGCTCTGTGCTGGGCACGTGCTCCCTGAAGCACTGAGGTGGCCCTTGTGTTCTGCTCTGCCTCCCCCGTTGGCGTGGGGTTGGCTTCACGTCTGAATCCTGCTGCTGGAAGGAGACCCCCTTCGAAACTTTTAGGGTGGTCGGGCTTGGGAGATATTTAAAATAATTGCAGTATGAAAGCTTTGGACTTAGAGTCACTCTAATGCTCAGTTTTCCTTTGTAACTTTCAATGCCTTGTCTCACTTGGTTTGCCCTTTTGGGGTTTTGGGTTGGTGTTTTTCCCTTTTGGCCTCCCTGTCTTTATCTGAAATGTCTGCCGCAGCCGTGTGACTTCCTGCCGCTCCGAGCTCCGAATGCTTCCTTCCTTTAACTTGACCTCGATGTAGTTCTTCAGCACCAACAGTCTGTCTTGATTTTTCTACTTTTTTTTTTTCTTTTCTTCCTGTGCTGCTCACGTTCTTACCCACCGATTCGTGGACTGGTTAGTTGGAAAGGACTTCTGGAGGTCCTTGCCACCTCCAGTGTGAAGCGGGACCATTGCCAGCACTAGACTGAGTCAGTCATAGCTTCATCCAGCTGAGTCCGAGACCTCTAACACCTCTAACCCGAAGGTGAAAATACGACGTGCGTGGTCTGGGAGTTCTGATCTTTAGCGTTGGGTGACACAAACATTCCTGAGGAGCCTTTCCTTGTTGGTCTCACCACCTGGATAACAAGGATTACATCCAGCACTCGGGAAAAGTGTTTGTGTACAAAGAGGGTTTCATCGTAGCTGAGTGAGTAGTGCCCTGTGTTTCTGGCATGGAGACCAGAGAGCTGTGGGGTTCCTCTGGTACGGTGCGTGCAGGTTTTATCTCCCGTTGGACAAAAGGTGGAACATTCTTCTCTGAGTGTGGTACCGTACGGTACGATGTACGGTAATGTTTGATCCACCTCATATATACTGAAGAGACTCCATCCCTTCTCCTTTTATTAAATTCTCATAGTTAAGGAATTCTGCGCAGTAGAAGAAGATAATTCATGGCTGTCGGGTTGAAGTAAGACTTTCTATTCCCCTTTCTGAAGATAAGGGGAAAACTGTTCATCAGTGCAGTTAACAGAAACGCCAGTACTGAAGGTGGCGTAGAGAAGATAATGAATCACTCAGTGAGAAACTCGGTGGCAGTCTCTAAACACTTAAATTAGTTGCCTCGTCCCTTGTGCCCCACTTAGTTTGAGTAGATACAGCTCATCTGTCATCTTCACTATTATTTTTTTTCTCACCTACGGTTACAACACCCACAATTATATGTTTGCTGCTCCCACTTCAGAGTTTCTTTGGCTCTTGATTTTTTGCAACGGACTTGTTATTTCAGGCTAGTGAGCTGTGAGTTTGGGGGCAGAGAATTTTTACTTGTGTTTTTGAAGCCTTGATTGTGCCTGATTTTATGGCTGCCTAAGTGAGATTTTTGTGGAGGTAAAAAGCTTCTGGCAGTAAGTTATTTTCACATTTTCTCAATGTAAATGGCAACATGATGATTTAATATATATGCTACTTAGATTAATAGTGTCTTGAAAACTAAGGGATGTTCCAGAGAGTGCTCATGGAAACTGTATATTCTTACTTGGCATTCAAAATGTATTTTCTATTTGCAGATTTAAAAAATTTTATTCTTGAATTCACTTTTTATGACCATGTTTGTTGTTTATGGCTGCCTTTTGAGCAATTTTATTTTGCACCTTATAAAATTTATTAATTTTTTGGCCTGGACTGTGCTGCCGATAGAGCAGGGTGAAGTTAGGGTTGAGGTGAGTTTTGCTAGCAGATCCAATTCGTTCTTCCATAAGGCATCAAAGTCTCACTTGAAATGGGGGCAGGTTTTAGCTGGGGGAGGTGGGTGTTTCAGCTGTGATGGCTACCCTCTTGCTTTTTTTCAGCTTGAGTTCATTCCTAACCAGTTCCGAGTAATTATTCTGCTAATTATTGCTCTGCTAAACTTGTTTTTCTCATGCTTTGTATAACCCTTTACCTTTACTGTTGTACAGAGAGCAGTTGTATTTCCTCTCAGATTTCCTTCTTCTGAACTTGAACAGGGAGATATTTTTCTTGTTGTCTGGACTTAAATTTCTTTTTGTCTTGATCTGTCAAGAAGTTCAGTTCTATTATAATGTTACCTTGGATTTTATGTTGTTTATCTTAAGAAAGGAGCGGCTTTAACCTCTTAGACATGGCCTATGATTATTGTGTCAGAAAGCTTTGGGAGTCTCCAAATTACATTTTGTCACATCATTATAGAAAATGAAAATGGCTTCTTAGCAAGATGTTCAGCTAAATCCAGAAGGATTCTTGGCCCCAGCTGCACTTGGAAAGTTATTTTTTGTAAGAAACGAATGCGTGTTATTTTTATTTTATTATTTTAATACCCATTTGCATTTCCCAGAAATGTAAAGAATCCCGGCCAAAATGATGGGCTACCTCTGAAATGTTTTTTTGTGAAAGACAGGACGTCCTTTGTTCATCCTAGATCCTGAGCAGGGGAGAACATTCAGCACCTGTGGGATCCGAACTGCCCGAGTGCGACCAGCCGGGTCTGCCTGGAGGGCACCAGCAGTAGAGCTGTGCTCAACTTCTCTCGCAGCAAGGAAAACTCCTGAATCCTCTTGATGAATCATCTTGATTATCAAACTGAATTTCCCTTTCATGCCTGTGCTTAAACACAGTCTGCAGCCTAGTATCTGTAAAAGATGTACATTCTTTTAGGAGGTTTTAATGTTTTGGTGTGACTGGGGTGTTTTCTATTGAAAGCCTGGTGAGAGGGCTCTTGGGTGTTTGCTGCCCTTAACTGACCTTGCTGATGCAAGTCTCTTAAAGGTGATGCAGGTGCTTTGAGCTCACTGCTGAGAGAGCCCAGGGGCCCAGCCTTCAGGGCCAGTGTGGTTTAGAAGCAGCCTGGGGGACAGAGACTCCTGAGGAGGGATGGAGACCTGCAGGTCCTGCCGAGCAGGTCTCGCACTTGCTGCGCAAGGCTCCTGGTGAACCTCAGAGTGCAAACTGAAAAGGAGCTGCAGGGGTTTGTGGATACTTGAGTAAGGAGCGTGGTTCTCTTTCCATCCTGGCTCTGTCTCCTTTTGCTTCAGTCTCTCTTTGCGTCAGTGCATATTTGAGGTGTAAAAAAATAACAAGCAGTTCCACTACTTGGGTTTCTAGGAGGCGCAGATGTTGGCTCGTCTGTGGCCCTGTGAAAATACGCCAGTGTTTTTGCAGAAATCTGTGGGAGACTTGCTTGTGGGCGGTGATTTATTTTTTTTGTTTGTTTGTATGTTTGTTTCTCCCCCTCCTTGTGGAAGGTCGATGCAGCATCAGTTTTCTCCTTTATCTCTGTTACTTGGCTGGTAGCAGCGACAGAACTTTGTAGACTCAACTTAAAAAGCTCACAGCATTTAGAAAGTTTACTGGAAAATGCTGTGAAATGGTGCCTAGAAGTGGCCATGTCAGTTTATGAAAGAGGATGAGATGGGATGCTTAAAACCATCTGTCTTGTCACTTTTGACTCTTGCTAAAACTTTCAGAGTTGTTATAGTCAGGATGCGTTAAAAATGTGTGTGGGATGAAGTTGGTAGCTTAACAGTATGGTTTCTTACTCATTAATACAGCTGAGAGAAGCACTACTTGCCTGAGACTTTACCTGTGTTATTGGATCTAAAACGATTCTACTTCTGTCAGCCTCGAAACCTTGCTTTTCTTGTAGTGGTTCATTATGTGATAGAATTGTTTAAAATTGTTTATTTGGAGAAAGCCTCTATATTAGATGTATCCAAGGGAACCCTGTGATACAAAGCAAAACTGGTACCATTTCTTCTCTTCTGCTAACGTGCATTTCTTTTAGTATTAGAAGTCTCCTTAATGAAAACAAAACCAAACCACCACCACTCTCACCCCAACCCCAAAAAACCCCTCTTACTTTTCCAGAATGAGTTTGTCTCACAAGGTGTTTATGGTTTGTGAATTGTGCCAAGCGATTCTGTCCTTGTACTTCAGTACTCCCTATCACTGGGCAATCAAAGAGAGAAACATGGTTTGGCCATAAAGCAAGGCACTTCTGGGTTTTTTTTATCACAGTAAATAGAAATGCTCGTTTTATGATTATTTTACTGTCCTTATGACTTCAGCATTGGAAAGACAGACAGACACGTACTGGTAGCAAAGCAAGCTGGAACGAATTCTTACAGTGTTCTACACTGCAAAATGTGGCCAGGAAGGGGATAAAATTAACAGGTTTATAAGCACTGGACCTACTGGCCACGCTGGGCTTTTGTGGATTTTCCATTTGTTTTCTTTTTGAGAAAAGAAGCTAAATAAACTGGCCTTCGTCTCTCTCTGTAGGTGAAGTCTGTGATAAATCTGCTGTTTGCTGCCTACACGGGGGATGTGTCTGCGCTCCGAAGGTAAAAATCAGTGCGGGGCTGGGAATAGGAAAGCTGCTTGTGTGGTACCTGCTGCTGTTGTTTGTGTATGAATATGCACTGTGTCCGTGTTGGGGACGTCTGAGCTGCACTGGAGATTGAATATGTTTACCCACAAACCAACCAAACAAAACCCCCCAAACCTAACCATCAATAAGGTACTCTTACGCTATCCTGAAATCCCATCGTTTTCCCTTTCTTTGGATCATACTGAAAGAAATTTCATTAACTGGTTGTTCTGTAGCGATGGCAGAAAATCCTAGCTGTGCTCTAGCCTGCTTTATAGTTCAGTTCTGAAACTGCCACAAAAAATCAGGCTGGAAAACGCACACTGCTTGCTGCATCTGGAGTAGAATCTGGCAGCGTTTGTAGTAATCTTAGTAAGAGACTAAATAAACATATTAATGTGGCTAGAATATACCTGAATATAGTTAGTGGCTGGAAAAATGTGCATAATTTAGCTCTGCTGTCCTGGAGCACTGTAGCGTGATGAAAGAACTCTCCCAAAGAAAGAACTGTAACACTGTTCAGGATTTTCAGACTTGGGAGTCCTTCCTGGTTTCCTCAGCTGGTGTAAATTTACTTTGCCTTATTTGACTTGTTTGTCCCTGTTAGGTTTTTAAATCGGATATGTTGACTATTACGAACCCTGCAAAGGCGTTTTTGTTTTATTTTTCTTTATAATAACTAGAGATCACAAAGGAGTTCTAAACCTCAAACTTATTTTTAGAGCCAAAGCAGTTAAGGGCCCCTTTTGCTAGAACTGAAGGTAGGATGTGCTCTTGGTAATTGTTTATATCCTCTTGCAGTAGATGTTTCATCATTTTAGCAGAGGGGTATTGTTCCGCGCTAGTTTTGTAACTTGTTTTAATTATGTAAGACTTCTCTGTAATCGTGGGGGTTTTTTCTTGGTTTTTTTTTTTTTTTTAGGTTTGCTCTGTCAGGAATGGATATGGAACAGAGAGACTATGACTCACGGACAGCCCTGCACGTAGCAGCTGCAGAAGGTAACGTCTCCTCGTGTGTGATTTGCTCTCTGTTAATGGAGCGTGGTCAGTTTTCTTTACAGTATCTTCGCTCTCTATATGTGCATACCTGCTTTCTAAAAATTTTTGTATATTTATACATAGAGATGTATATAATTACGTACACTCACAGTCCTGCTTTTTTTTATAGGACATGTGGACGTTGTTAAGTTTCTACTGGAAGCATGCAAAGTGAACCCTTTCCCCAAAGACAGGTGAGTGGTTCTATTGCCGGTTTGGAGGAGAGGTGCTCTCAGGGCATCCCCCTGGCCCCTGTGAGGTCTGTCAAATACGAGTGGCACGCATGGGGCCAGTAGGCTGAAGCAGAAGGAGCAGGGTGCTACTGGTTCTCCGTAAGCTCCGCAGACCGAGCAGGAATAAAAAATGGTGAACCATTAAAACCATTACTCTTAAAAGGTTATGCTCAGCTTCCAAAGTGTCTCCACATTTCCTGAACTCGGTGTGGTCTGTGTGCTGAATTATTAGCAGAGTTTGTAAAGAACTAGATTTTTTTTTTTTTTTTTTTTTTGGTGCTTTTGGCTCTGCAGTTAAGTGCTGATCTCAGAAATACTGTGCTCCTTCTTGTAGGTGGAATAACACTCCTATGGATGAAGCTTTACATTTTGGACACCACGATGTATTTAAAATTCTTCAAGAATATCAGGTCCAATACACGCCATCAGAGGATTCCAACGACGGAAAGGAGAACCGAACGGTTCATAAAAATCTAGATGGCTTACTATAATCATCTTCAGCTAGATCCTAAGAATCAAATCACTTACCTATTTAATTGTGGTATACATAAGTAATGAAGAGCGTGTGTGTTTCTATCTGATAGTGGTATATATTTTACGGAAGTCTCTGTTACTTCAGTGTTATGTTACAGGAGTTTCTATACGCACAGGACAAATCCAATCTCTCTCAAAAGAAACAAAACCAACTAAGAATCTCCCTCCATAATGTGAGCAATATTACCTCATGCTGCATACAATTGATGTATAAAAATATTTAGCTGTTGTTGGCTTTACCGTGCACTACTTAATTTATTTTTGTGTTCTGTGTGAACTCTAGTCTGTGGTCAGGAATTTTTCTGCTGCGTTTTTGTTTCTATAGCCCTCTGTTTCCAGTATGGCCAAGATGAGCCAGAGTACTGTCAGGTGTGAGCGTCAGTGAGGTTTTTCAAAAGCTGAGGATGCTGATGTAGATTTAGGCTGGGCGTGTCGAGTAAGGATCTGCACTTATCTTTGGGAAAAAAAAACCACATAAATTCCACACAACCTTGTTTACATAATATAAATATCAAAAGAGTGACAGTTGTCAATGGTCTAGGCTTGTTCTTAGAGATAGTCTTGTCAGGGAATCTGTTTTAAGGTTTGTTTGACCAAACGGCGTAGGAGAACGTGACCTGTAACATCACGCAGTGTTTAGTGGGGTTTTTGTTTTCGTTTTGGAAGCATTTCTTTGGGTTCCCTTTGTCTCCCCTCCCTCCTCTCTCCGTGTTCAGCTGCTAAAGCGCTTCCCCCGTCGCTGGGGGCAGCGGGTGCTTCCGCTCTCGGCAGTGGTGTTCCTGGCAGGTGTATTTGCGCCGGGGCGAGCCTTGACAAGCTGCAGAACCCCCCCTTGGGCCCAGGTGCGGCGTCCTTGGCAGCCGCCCCGGGAACCAGCGAGGGGAAGGGAAGCTCGCGAAAGGCAAAGTACTGAACCAAATACTGCATGTAAATACGACTCGATTTAGGCTTGTAATAAGGAACACGGATGGAGTGAAACAGCTTTAAGGAGCGTAGAGCCAATCAAAGCACGAGCGGAGCAGGAGATAAGCCAAATTTTTGGGTGTGTTCTCTTCTTGCACTACCGTCAACCAGGGAGCAGGATACTGCATGGGTGGGGTTTTGCTGGTGTAGAAGGGGAGTTCGGCATCAGGAGCACAAGCAGGTGATGCCTTTTGTGGGTGAACGTTGGTGGCATTTATTGCCTTGCCACTGACGCCAGCTCGGCGCGTGCCCCGTTGTGGGAAATGTAGACGCAGATACTTGTCGCTTGCACAAGGACAATGTTACGACAAGTTCCCTATCCCGTCTGCAATTGCTTCTGCCGGTGTTGTGGCATAAAACCTCGAAGTGAGCAGTCGCTTGGAAGTTAAAAGTTTCATTTTTTTTTTCACCAAACACCACAGTTGTGGGACACAGGCAAGAATTTTCGCACAAGAATTTTAGGCAAGAATTGTTTAGCGCATGGAAAAGGAGATTGCGCGTGAGAATGGTGTATGTGGCTATTTTTATCCTAGCACACAGTGTACAAGTCATTAGTAGACCTCAAAGTTCACATTTTCTTTTTAGGCACCAAAGTCCCTCTGAAGTAATGTCCAAATTCTTTCTAGAATGGCCCGAGCACTTTATATAAAGATGATCTGAACCACATTATCCTCCTTTTGCAAATGGGTGCACCAAGGCATAGAGAGAAGTAACTTCTCCGGGGTGACCCAGCAGGTCAGTAGAGTTGAGAATAAACCCTCTCGGGTTCCTGTACAGTCTCTCGTCGATACGCCATACTGCCTCCCTCTTGGGAGGACAAGTCACATGGAAAGGTGCTTGATACTCATCACAAGCAGTGACTGTCTTCATGGTGGTGAAATCTTGGAAGAGTCTGAAAGTCTAAAGCCCTGAAATCACATTTCCAAGCTGGCTGGCATGGTTATCAAACACTTTTTCTCAAGAATCTCACTGTTCTTAAGCAGCTTTTTTTTCCCCCTTCCTTTTTTTTTTTTTTTTTTTCCCCCCCTGAAGATCAGCTATTTTTCTGAAGGCTTTTAACTCGTTCTTTTCCCGTCCTGTGTCACAGCCACCTTCGTTCTAATTATGAACTAAACTAAAGAGAATGGCCTCTGGCTCTTTACGGAGCCACGCTGGTCACTGAGTAGCACAAGACTCTTCTTTGCTGCACCCGGGACTAAGCTCTAAGATGTTTTCTCTGGCAACAGATCTGTCAACTTCAGTGTAGAGGAATATTTACAAATGCGTTCCAGTTTAGTATTCTGTATCTTACTGCTAATCTGACTTTTTCCATGTTTGTGGGTTGTTTTCCCCCCCCATTAAAACATATCCTTTAGCTTCTCAGAAAAATAACCGATTTAGCTTTATTTAACTGAAACTTGCATTGTTCAAACTGGCATTTTTAAAAGATAAGTATGTTATATAATCCACGTATATACAAAAAACCAAAATAAGGCATTTTAACTGAGTTAGCATTAAAGATCATGGCTGTCCCTAAATTTACTGCTTTCCTGAAACGTACTGAGCGCTTTTAGCCAGTCTTAGCTTCAGTGCATTTTTGCTGGTTAGTTTTAGTATTTTCTCATTGTGAGAAGATGCATTATTTTGTAATGTCCAATTCGGCGATGCAGCTATTTAGACATGGCGTTATTTATAAATATAAATATATGCAGTACATCGGTTTGGCTGTTTATCATTCATGACACTGACGTGTAGATTTTACCGTAAATGGCTTTTGGTTATCTTATCAAATGCTGACTTCCTTATGCTCCAAAGAGGATTCCCCCACACCTTTTGTTTTTATGTCATGTATGTTTCTTCTGTATCCAAACCTAAAATCATTAAGCTAACTTAATGCTTTGTACTCAGAAATATTGTGATAGTCTTAGCATTAATTAGCCTATCTTTGTGAACAAAATGTATTGTACCAGAGGTTTTTTTTTTTTTTTTTGGATCA
>JAOXJK010000077.1:25857372-25895409 GCA_025774025.1 Xenus cinereus
GTGATAGGACAAGGGGCAATGGTTTTAAACTGAAAGAGGGGAGATTTAGATTAGATATCAGGAAGAAATTCTTTACTGTGAAGGTGGTGAGGCACTGGAACATGTTGTCCAGGGAAGTTGTGGATGCCCCATCCCTGAAGTATTTAAGGCCAGGCTGGATGGGGCTTTGAGCAACCTGGTCTAGTGGGAGGTAAACTAGATAATCTTTAAAGTCCCTTCCAACCCAAACCATTCTGTGATTCTAAACAAGTGGAAAGACCGAGTGATAGCAATCCGAGTCTAACTCTGGATTCCCAGCTTTTCCTACACACTTGAAGAGACGTGTTCTGAAGTGTTAGCGGCTCTCACGTGTCTGACGTATGTTTGAAGGGGAGAAAAAGGAAAAGAACCGTTCTGGCTCAACCCTCTTGCAAAAGGCTGGTTTGTGATACGTACCACTGTATCAATCTCTGCAGAGCCCACCATCCGAGACACCTCATCAAACTCTTCAGGAGACATGGGGAGCAAGTTTTCTGGAGACTGGAGCCTGGAAGGGTGACTAATAGAAGGAGGAGAGCAGAGAGAAACCTTCACTAGAAGTGAGGCACAGCTGGGCTACCATGTCTGGCTCTAAGTCCTGAAGGGCCACCAGTGAGGTCTCTTGTGAAGAAGACAGCATGTGAAAAATGCACCATGCTTTGCAAAAACAGCATGGCTTTAAACGAAAACTGGGAAGACTAGTCAGTGATCTACATTCTAATTGAAGTCCAACAAGCCTTTATGAACTTGCTTTTCAAAGAATTATTTGCCAGAATTATTTGCTGGTTTCTATGGTTTTTACCTAAAAACGGTGTTTCAAACACAGCATTGTACGAATGTGGTGTGATCATACCCTCAATGAGAAAGAGGATAAAGATTTGACAACGGCACCTATGCCTGAAATATCATGAAGAGACATGAACTACAGCTAAAAAGTTACCACTTCCTAGAAATCCAGCATTTCTGTGGAAACTTACACTTCAGATACAGAGATTAACTCAGTCTTGATATAGCCGGTTCCCTTGGGGCCATCCAAATCCATAGGCTCTGGTGCTTCAATGAAAAAAAAAAAAAGAGAAGCTTACCTCACACTGACATCTTTATTGTGTCAAAAATAAAGCCCGTGACCCAGAGAATACACAAGTCTCTCTCTCATGCATTTTACAGCACTACGGTTAATCCATTTCATTTTTTAGTCAAGTTTTCTTTTTTGCTCTTCCCCTATAAAAAATGAGGGACAAAACCTCCCCTTGATTTTGATGTAGCTGTACCAGCATGCTGCCAGCCCACGCAACCAGGATCAGTCCTGTGAAACAGCGTACTAGGAGTCCAGCTATGGTGGGACCCTACGTCTCTGAACTATCTCACAGGCAGACATGAAAGCTGTATTAGAGGGCCAGCAACAATCGCGTTCTCAGTTTTTGATCTGACTACCTCTCACGTTGTGCCTCCTTGAAAACAGACATTTTGTTAACCTACTAAAGCTTAGGTGCCTCTTCTTGCCCCTCAGCTGAGCAGCACCCAAGCATGGGTTAGGCTGCAAAGACCCGCAGTCCAACTGCTGCCCTGTCTTTCCATGCCACAGAAATTACACAGTGCCCAAGTATCTCAGGAGCAAACGTCACCCTTAGGCCGCATGAGCCATTTATAGCACTCACCCTCCTTAGGCCTGGAGTAGTATTTGCCAAAGGCATTGTCTTTGGGTATGTTTGGGTACAGAAATCTCAGTGGATTTTCAGGAATGTTTTCAGCTGCCATCACTTTGTAGTTGCGAATGATATCAGGGAAAGTAACAGCAGAAAGCTCCTTCTTGGTGTACGGTTCTACCGAATGGAACTGGGGCTCTGCAAATGAGAAAGGTATCGACTTTTAAAGGCAGTTTCAAAGCTTTTTCTAAAGCTGCCCAGAAAAGGTGCAGCTACTTCCACAAATTCACAAGTCACATGAGCTTACCGGAATGATATCTATTGTGCCGCAGGTAAGTATGTAATGATTGTCAAAGGGAGCACAATTGCTTTGTGGGGTAGGAAAGCACATGGAGGGGATAGCATTTAGCGAAGGTTCTTGGTGTATTTTGTATTCAGCGTGATCCATGGAACTGAACTGCAGTATTTCATGAACTAATTTAAATTGTGCTACCTTTTCAACCTTCTTCCAAATGATGTCATTCAAACTATATTGCCTATTAGGAAGTTTGATCCCAATACACCACTTGGGGCGCTTATGAATCATGAAGATGGACAGATATAGCTTCCTTGAATGCTCCAAACACTGTCACCCTTCTTTGCTCCATTTTTGGGTGCCTTAGGTATGAAGGCAGCAAAGGGAAACAAGTCATTCAAGTACATTCAGCGGTTTCTCTTCCAGCTGTTGTAGGTCTCGGGCTCATCCAAGTGAAGTGTAAACAGCTGCAGCATCCTGGCAGGTGGGGCTGATATAAGTAGTATGAGAAGGGAAGAACCCTGATTGGATATAGGGAAGATTATATCTTTTTGCCCTTTCTAAGCCTGTAGGCTTACTTGAAAGATGGTGGGAGAGTAGCTCAGTTAAGTGAAGAATCAGATTCTTCATCTGCTGCTGCTTTGGAAATGGGAGGAAGGAAAACTGCTAGAAAAATGAAGTAAGTGACTATATGTTTTATCTGGGAAGAATGTGGGAAGGAACAAACGTGTTGGACCATGAGTTAAAGAAAGCTGTTTGAGAAAGCAGCATTACACACAAGGTGAAGTAGTGGGGGAGAACAACAGTAGAGATGGCTGGATGTGTCTGTAGTGAGCTTTTCCTGGGAGAGAAATCTCTGATGTGGAAAGTGATGTGGCTTTGGAAGGAGATGCAGATGTTTATGTACTAAAGGTGTCTTGCTAAGAGAGAACCTAAGGAGGCAGGGGAGACAGTCTAGGCAGTTTGTTCTCAACAAACTTCCAGGCCAGAAGCAGTACCTGGGAAGTGTTACTAGTCCTAGCTGAAACCTTGAACAATCCAATGTGTAGTTCATGAGCTATGCCAAGTAAGGCATGCGTCTGCTGGTGCTTGTGAGGGTGGGGGCTGCTAGGGTGGTGGGTTGTATTTGTTCTCAGTGTGAAAAAGAGCAAAAGACTTCTTGTTCTGATATAAGCTCGTATTTTGAAGACAAAGATATTCTCTGGTACTGACTTACCATTTTGAGATCCTTCTACCCAAGTAAATGTGATGGCTCCCTCCCTGCTGCTTTCACTGAACCTTAGTAAAAATGTTCCTGGACTCTGGTCCTTCAATAAAGCACGTTCTCTCTCTTTACTGATGAAACCCATGATGCATCTGTAATGTTGAAAAGAAAAAGTTGAGTTTACTCCTGTGTTGGGCTAGCTAGGAAAACTAAAAAGCTTTTGTCACTTAAAAGGACTGAAGTACTTGTAAAAGCCTCACAGAAGGTTCTGTCCTGTGAACAGCTGGAAAGCTAGCAGGAGGACTGACAGGCTGGAGCTGCCCTGTGGAAGCCATGAATCACCACAGCTTCCCTCAGTGCTCTTCGTTTTGCCTTGTGGCTTATACAAATGTTTTTTGGAGTTTGGAATAAAGGACATTGTCTTTTGCTGTCAAAGCTGGGCTGTGGAAGTAAAGTTGTATGTGTGCACCAGGGTCAGATCCCAGCTAGTGGCTTTAACTTCAAAAATATATTAAGGAATAGTTGTTTCTTCTTTTTGGCTGATGGAACAAAGTTTGCCAGCTACCAGATTGCATCCATACAGGTGTGGGGTTGGTTTTATTGCTTGTGTGCGTTTTCTAGATGAGCCATTAAGCTTGTGTGACTTCAGCCCCCCCAAATTCACTATGCTCAGTCAGCGCCATAGTGTGGGCAAGGTGGCCAATGTGGTGATTATAACGGATTGATTTGAACAGGTACTGGGGAGGGAGTTGTATGCGCCAGCACTTGGGCATAACCCTTGGTCAAACCCCAACTGCTTTTTTTTAAAAGGTGAAAATTTCCTTGTATTGCTTCTTATTCCTCAAAATACTCTATCAATAATGAAGCTTTGAGTACTACTACTACTGTCCCTCTGTGCATTAAGTTGGGGAAAGTGCTTTTTGCGCAAAAACTAGTAAATAGTCATGATTTTTGCTTAGAATTTCAGGTGCTGTAAGCTGTCCTGTGTTAGGGGTTTTGTTTTGCGATTTGTTTTGGTTTGTGGTTTTTTTTTTTTTGTTAAAAATGGTACACTTTAGGTAACAAATGTGTTTGGTAGCAAAAGCACTGTGTATAAGGAAAGTCTTTTGCCTTCCCATCCCTCAAGTACAAAGAAAGGCAAGTGTTCTTGAGGCTGTATTGCTTATCCTTTTGTACACAAGGGGAGTCTTTATCCTAATGAATATTTAGAATTTGTCTCTTTCACACTCAAGTTTATCTTTGCAGCTGTCAAGAACTTTCCCTTCAGTTTTCTTTTTTGCCTTTCTAGAAAGCAAAGATCTGTAACTATCCAACAAAGCCAGTTGAGAGAGGGAAAAACTAATAGTCCTAAATCTCTGGTTTTGATTACATTCAGGATTTAACTGCACCTCTTCTTTCTGTTAAACCCTTACTAGGACATTGCTCTCATAACAGAGGAATGAGTAATGCTACTCAGGATTGGACACTATCAGAGCCACATGGGAAAACAATCCTGCCATACCCATACGGAGGCAGAACACCAAACAGGACAGAGCTGCAACTCTGCTTCCATAATGGTGGCAAAAAGCTCCCATGGCACTGAAGTCCACTTAGCTAAGAAATGCATAGGTTTCAGGCAGTGCAACAAGGCTTGTACTATAAAGGGCTTTGATAGAGTTCATCTGGAGCTAGGGGGTAGTAATTTGAAGCCTGCTGTTGAATGTAGCAAGAGAGCAAGCCTGCTGTTGTAGATCCTGCATTCTAGGACGCTCTACTGTGAGTGCGCTATTGACAAGGTTTCATAGCGTGGCTAAACCTAAAATGCAGGATTGTGACCTTGGCTAAACCTGTTTCTGGCAGCAGTTACTTCTAAAATCGGCAATAACAGAATCAAAAGTTTACTAAGCCATAATTAAAGGGCAAATGGAACTGGTTTTCCATCTGGCAGAGCCTTCCTACTTAATAATACTCTACTAAAATCAGTAAAAACTACTTTCTAGACCCAGTACAGATGCAGAGGTTCAGAGTCTGGCTGCTGCCACCTACAGGATGCTCACAATAATGTTTCCTTCTGGGTAGGCTTTTTTTTTTTTTGAAGATGGATGATCACTTTATGACTTTGTTGTACTTTAGTCTTCCCTGTCAAATACAAAAAAGGCTCTGTTCCAGGGTATGGAAAGAACCTACTTACAGCGGGAGCAGAGGCAAAAAAAAAAAAAAATTTAAAAAATCTAATATTCAAAGCCCAGCTCTGTGACTTAAATGGGACAGCTTGGTCATCTGATGGTTTTGCTTCAAGCAGTTGCCTCGTTAGAGGTTTCCTTAGAATTAATTCTAAGCCTTTAGATTTTCTCGCTGCAAGTTCCACTTTATTGGATTCAAAGTATCTGCACAAACAACTTCACAACCTGAGGATGCAACTGTGAGGCTGAATGAGAGGTCTGAGGCAATGACTCAATCTTTGTTAACTTCACTCAGTCTTACCCATCATTCCAGAGACACAGGAGGTGTTTCTTAATAAGCTCCAGGATTCCCTCAATCCACAGCCAAAAGGGGAAATTTTTATCATTTATATTTTCCTGAAATTCAAAATATGGAAAGGCAGCAGTGAGAGGGGGGAGAACAGGGATAATGAAACATGAGAGGAAGCTAGCTCTTAACCCTGCCAGCATCTTCTTGTTCTTGTATTTTTCTCCCCTCTTTATTCTTTTCCACCCTTCCTCTGTTCTCTTATGAGTTTTTTTCCTTTCTGTTTCTCTACTCCAGAAGGACACAAACTATTGGGAATGAAGCATGTACTGAATCATAAGGCAAGAGACAGTGTGAGGAAAAATACCTGCCTGAGCCTACAGTATCCACAAACATGTGATCCATCACCTCATGCAGTGACATTGGTCTAAGAGCAGAGAAAAGGCTCTGGTTCCTGCCTGGGCACTGTCCTTATTGGAGCTCTTGGATGCCCAAACCATCCCATGGGGCTTTCAACCAGGCTGGCTGGCAGAACAGCTTAAGGACACTTTCTGTTCAGACTCAGATGTCAAGTCTTTGAGACGCCCATATTAATGAACTTGAGTGCTTGTAGGTCACCAGGGCTTTGCTCTTCCCCTGGAGTATGCCCCTGCCTGCTGTTATTTCTTGCTTATCTATACCAGTTCAGGATCTAAAGCCAAAGAAAATGTGTCTTGCTGCAGCCAGAGTTATGAAATCTCATGTGGCTTTCTGCCATCATGCTGACTCTCTTGGCTACCCTGTGCTAATCCTCACCCTAATCCAGTGACCCCTGGTCTGGAAGGTGTCCTTCACTATGACAGAGAAGAATAGCTCATCCTGCTGATTTTTTTTTTTTTTTTTTGCTTTCTGTAATGGTTAAAATGGAGAACTATTCTATTAGTAGCAACTACATTAATAATAATGAAGATGCTGTGTTTGAAAAATGCGTTTTTCTACATAGTTTACATGGCTCAAAGCAATCCTGAAATCTAGGCCTTGCTATTACAAGCCCTTTTTCCTCCTGCTGCTACTTTAACCTCATGACCAAAACCTCCCACAACCATGTAAGCCCTAGAATAATTAGGGTACACTACTGCAAAATAAAGCACCCTGGAAAAAAAACACAAAAAAACCCCACCAACTAACCCAAACAAACCAAGACAAAGCTCCCTCTTCCATCTTAGTTTTTAAACTGTGTTCATACCTTGCAGAATCGCATCCAAGGAATGAGGCCATCGTGAAATCCTCCGTTTGTTGGCCCTGAACAGAATAAATTTACATTAGTAATGTTCCATAAGTTACTTAGTAAGGCTGAAGGTACTCAGAGCACCAAGTGTTTATTTACAACTCGGAAAGAAAAGAAATGGAAAGCTACTGTATTTTCACGGCTAGTACAGGGAGAGATTGAGAAGTTCCCCTCTGGAGATGTTCACTGCACCAGAATGACCAAATGATATAAACAGACCTTGCGCAATGGGAACCAATTCATTCTGACACTTTCTATGCTGTGCTACGCCTAACACTTGCCAGTTTCAAATTCCTCCCGGAAGGAGATGGAAATCTTGCACATCTCTTCTCCAGCTAAACAAGAAAACTGCAACCTCTAAGCTTTTCCGTAGGAGCTCAGCAGATCCTAAAAGATCTTTCTGAAATTAACCACTTTCTTGTCTCATTTATGGTGACTTGTAGGCTTTTGCCCCAGAAACTCTTGACTCCTAGGTCTGTCCCAACCACAGACTCATCTCATTCTGTTGCAATCATTTCCCCCGACTTTGTTTTTATTTCAAGTGTTTCGTAACCTCATCCAAACCACAAAGACAATACTATGCTGTGACTACAGTATCTAGAGCTTTGCAGACCCTGACTGTTCAGAGCAAAATTTTTATGTTACAGATCATGCTATGTATTTCAATAAAGTCAGAAATATGCTGCCTTCTCCCTCTCATCTAAAAATCAATCAGGTTAGGGAGCTCGTTTCTGATGCTGCTAGTTTTAGAGACCAGTATTCTGTCAACTTTCACAAAAACACATCACAAAAACAATAGGCAAGCTGTATCCTGGCACTCTGTTAGATTCTGTGTCCCCTTGTACTAAGGAATTCTGAATATGTAGTGTCCAGCTACCTGATTTTTTTTCAGTAGTGAAATACTTTTAGTTGTATAGATAATATTTAAATAGCATCCTTACTGTTACCAGAGCTTGACAAAATCTCTGAAGTTCTGAAATGAAGCTGGCCATAGAAATATGTCAGTGGTCACTTTGTCTTCAAGATGGTTAATTAACTAAACTACTCTCCTTGCAGAACTCTGAAAAGTAATCTATTAAATCAGTAAGCTTTTTGTCAGATCTTACGTTTTGGGAAAATTAGAGGAAGATAATCAGGGACTGGAATGCTGTACTTACCACCTAGGACTACTAATGTTAAATCCTTTTAAATATAAATGCTTTCTGAAGCTTAAGATTAGTGGAATATACTGAATCAACAGTATTTTTATCTAGAGTCTACTATGCAGTGTCAAGTGCCCTACCTATCAGGCAAACTGACAAGGTGTTTGGAAACAAAACTCATGGCTGATCAGGTTTTTACTAAGGACTCTCATCTAGGAGATGTTCAATTTGATACCCTTTAACAGTTTCATAGCGTTTGCACTTTCATAGTGCAACTGTGTTTATGCAGATAAGAGTAAACCCCCACTGGAGTTGGGGGCATGCATGAAGTTAAAAATAATGGAGACGGATTTAAAAAGAAAACCATGCCAAGAAACAGCCACCTCAAAGATTGACTAAACATGTGCATTACTTAAGTAGCTCTTCAAAAGGCAGAAGTAGCCTGCACTGCCCTAATGCATGCAACTCCTAAGTGAGAACTGCAGATTTTTTTTTTTTTTATCTTCATCTACAAACTCTACCATACTGGAAAACACTTCATTGCTATGAAGTCATAGTATGAGGGGAAAAGGTGTGAGAGGAAATGAAAGCTTAAAATAGGTTGCAGAAAAGATGTAGAACTAGCTTCAATTCAAAAAGGCATCTGTGATGGAAGCAGATCATACCAAGTAGCTTCTCTCCCAGCATGCTCAGCTGATCTGCATTGAGTCCTCTCTTTGTTACAGAAGAAAACTGCCAACTCAGAACTTCAGAAAGTTTAGCCCACTTCGCACAGGGTGGATTCAGAAAGAATGACAAGTTCTGGAATGGAAGGGAAAAATACAATCTGTAGTTATAAACATTAATTTTGGAATGCCATTTGCATTTATGAAATGTATTACCAAAAGAAAATGCAGATTTAAGAATGGACGTCAGCTTGAGACAACTCTGCAAAAGCAGGCTGCTCTTCTGATAGGCACTCTTTATCAGGAGAAGCAATCTCTGGGACTCTGCTTTGGTCATGTCTTCTCCCAGTGGACAGAATTACCAGATTACTCAAATACACTGTATTTGAATTCTTGAATGTTTATTTGGCTTCTCCCTGTGTGTACTGAATATAACTCATACTATCCTTATGTGGGTTTCAAGCATGGCTCTGTTTAGGATAGGGAAGTACATGACTGTGTTTCTCTCTCTACATCTCAAAGCCCTTAAGAGTCAACTGTGCGCAAAAAAAAAAAAAATGCAGCAGCCACTTCTATACAGACAATGCTTCAAAATTACACATAGTGTTTCAGTGTTTCTGATACTTTTTTTTTTTCAAATACCTTGGGATCAGTAGACAGCATGTTGAACCATAAGATA
The DNA here is from genome assembly GCA_025774025.1 of Xenus cinereus. Classification (NCBI taxonomy): domain Eukaryota; kingdom Metazoa; phylum Chordata; class Aves; order Charadriiformes; family Scolopacidae; genus Xenus; species Xenus cinereus. The sequence goes on from JAOXJK010000077.1 coordinate 25,866,737, forward strand.
GAAGCCCATCCACTTGGAAGCTGGCTCACGTTTGAGATCACAACAATGGGAAGGGATGTGGTCTGAAAGGGACACAAAAGGAAACATGTCAGACTATCCTGTACCAGTGCTGCACTCCTCCTCTAGAGCACCCACAAACCCACTCCCATGGTAATTCCCTGCTTGCATGGTCTTAACGTTTTTGCTTGAAGTTTGTATGTAGGGGAGAAAATGTCAGTATGATGAAGTACTAGAAAGACTTTCAATTAGCGTCAGTTATGATAGCGCTGGTAAGAATGGTAGAGTTAATAACATACTGCTTCTGAAATAAATGTAAACTGATACCTAAAGAGATTAAAACACAGGGCTGGTTATCAGACACTTTGCAAAGCACATCTACTCTTATTTACCCAGAGATTTAATAGCATTTTCGCTGTATGTGTCTATATGGAGATACTGTAAAGTGCCATTCGCATATTTTGAAAGTGCTTGATATCTCAGTAATTTAAAAAAAATTATAATAATAAAAAGAAAGCTTAGACTGTCAGCATGAGTGGCATACAGGAATTTAAGTCCATCTGTTTTCATCTATGACATACCTCTAGGTCTATTACCAAGCCAGGCTGGCACAGCTGCGTCTCAAAACTCAGAGAGTGAAGTTCTTCTGTTACAATGAGAGGACCCTTTAAAAAAACACAACACCTTTCAGAGACTGAAAATTGCTTGGGGGGAAGGTAAGGGGATGTTATCAGGGGGAAAAGCCTTTTCTGCCTATGGTTACTTGCTTTAGACCTCAGAAACAGTTTACAGGTCAAAGTCGAGTGCCAATGCTAACTTCCTAAAAATGCCTGTTACAATGGTACTCTCTAGGCACCTTTTTTTGTTTCTTTTTTGGCTCCTAACTAGAAGCCGCAGAAAAACCTGTCCTTGCCAGAAAGTCCTGTAAAAGCTAGGTGCCAGTGAGGGACAGTCCAGAGGGACACCGTTCTGGCAGTAGTTCTCACTTGTAGACACCTCCTACACAGACAACTTCATAGAAACACTGAACTCCTCTCCTATTTATCTGTCATCTGTGCGTTTCTTCATGGGGCTGAGTAGCTGGAATACCTTTTTGGTATTATGTGAAAGCTTTACAAGCAAAGTTAGTACTGCTTACCTCATTTGTTCTGCTTCCTGCATTTTTCTGTTCTTTCAGTTGCTGCAAACGAACAAAAAAATCCCCTGTCACTCGTTTACCTCAGCCACAAATGAAAATAGTAGAGGATAGAAATGTTTGCATGCTCTAGTTGCTCAACTGTATGCAAACTTGCTGCACTAGTGTCTGATTCTATTTGGTTCTAAGCTGTGGAAGCCAAAGGATTAAACTGTAGGTAACTACTACTCTTTTATAAACTGTTAATCTGTGAAAATAGATATTGCACTGTTAGGATGTAATGCCTTCATGTAAGAGGCCTTATAGGAACAGAAGCAGTGTGAAATCAGGAAGGAGCAAATGAAATACTGGTTTATCACAGTATCCCTCTGAACTGGACAAGAAACCCCAGACAGGGTCTGTTCTGGACAATGAAAGGAGGAAGGGAGACTTCCATGGTTCACGACTTGCATTTTTTCTTTTCTGTTGTAATGATGGAACCGATCTGGTTTATCTCACAATCTGCATATCGGAAGTGTGCCAAGGCACTGAATTTCTTGTAGCTGCCCATTCCTAGAAAGCTTTCACCTTCCAGATTCAAAGCTCTTTAAACTACTCCAAGCTTTCCTACCTACGGGCCTTACTCTGGTTTGGGCCTTTCAGAGGTTCTTGGCTTTTTTTCTTCTTTCTCCTCCAAAGAACTCATTGCAACAGAAGTTTTATGTTAGCAAATACTCATTTGCATTTCTAGCCCTGTTTCAGTAACAAAAGCAACAGCGTTTCAATTGAAACAAGCCAAAAATTTCAAAAAGGGAAGAACAAAGAAAAAGGAGAGATAATCACAGTTCCTCTTATATAAAAAATAAACAATTACTTCTATAATAAAACCAATTTGTCTCCTTCCTACCCCACCCTCTACCCACACAGTTAAGTGGATGTCAATAAAAGAAAATAAAGATCACCTACCAAATGCCTGAATTCTGCTGCTAGACTTCCATTAGTAGATTCTTCCATGTTCATTACTTTTGTGCTTGTACCCAAAATATTAAATTTCCTGAACCTTCACGAAGACAGAAAGAAAAGAATTAAGTCTCAAATTCATTGGAAGAACCCAGTATTAATATACCAAATTGTGATGCTACATACCCTTTGACTGAGTTCTTCTCACTTACATCTCTGTCAAAAAAAAAAAAAGACAAAATAAAAACATTTTAAAGATTCTACCACAGACAGAAAGCGTGTGTATTTGTTTTACTAGCTGACTGAGAACTGGTAGTGCTAGCCCAAGTGAAACACCCGCAACAGAGAAGTGGTTCTGCAGTGCACATGCTGCCCAAGTGCTGCTCTATGCCTAGACTGATTTAGCAGTAGTGAGCTCTCCTTGGCACACCTGAGTGGAGCTGGTGGCAAGAAGTTGAGGCAGTCTGTACTTTGTGACATGTCTCTAATGGCAGAGACAGGTTTAGGGCAAGGGCCATGGGTAAGAAAATGGGAGAATGTACCTGCTGCCATGAGGAACCAGCCTGCTCCTGGCTGACTCAACACATAAAATATGACTGCCTTTTGGATTTCTGAACATGGGGGCTGCTTACCATTAACGTACACAGGCATGAGAAAAATACAACTTACTTATCAAATAAAACCTTCACTTTCAAGTTGTAGTTCAATTCTTGCAATTTCACCAGCAATCTGGAAAGAGAAATTATTTTTTTTCAATGACTGCAATTGCAAAAGACAGGTTCTCTTCTATCACGTTGCTTATCGCAGATGTATTTAAGCTGCACAACTCAGGGCCACATAGAGGCTCCAAGCTTGCACTGTACAAGATAGCATTTAGAAAGGAAACTAGATGGGCAAATGAGTTATTGTTTTTGCACGCCAAAGTGGTCTGCGTGTGTCTTCTGCCATTTGGTTGTGTTTCTTATAAACTCAATATCCCCCACTTCTGGTAAAGGTTAAAAGCTGAAAGCGAGTTAAACTCTGCTGGACGATAAACCCCTGTCACATGGCACTTCCTTCTTCCTGACTTTAGCACTTGGGCTACCGTGTGAGATGTGCCACCCTCTTAGCTGTAGGAAGCCAGTGACACGAAAGGCTTACCACAAAACAAGAAGGGGGAAGGGGAAAACATACCTCAGCTTTACAGTGAACTGTACTCCTGTCTTCAGGACTAAGGGCCTCTGAGGATGCGTTGGCATGCAAGGCTGCCTCTCTACCACAAAGGAGCTATGGAAAGAACAGATTAAAGGCACTTTGATTTATCAATGTTGACTTTACGGAATAAGAAACTACATAAAAAAAAAAGTGAAATTTAAAGAATGATGATTTACCAGTAGTAGTATACATTTTATTCAATTTCAATCTACGTGGAGGTGTTTGTTAGTTTCTTTCATTTGTATCAATGAGGCTAGAAATATTGCAAGCATGAACTGATTTCATAAGGGTTGCTTTTTCCTAAATACATTGATGGCTTGAGGAAGGAGAGTGCTACCTCAAACTTCCCTGAAATCCAACAGCATGTGAACACTGTGATGTGACTATCATAATACAAGTGAGGAATGTTGCTTTGTTTGCCATTCCAGGGCTTGCTAAATTCTCACCGTTGCAGTGCTGTGAGACAGTGCTATGTAACAACACATGCCCAGGAGCTAGATAAGCTAGCTGGGGATTTGAGGAGGGCTAGCTAAGCCCACGAAGCAAACTCCTGAGGCTAACCTGTTCTGATACGCCCCAAGCTGTTGTTGTCTCAGGCACCTTTTGTGTAGCACTGTGCGGCATAGACATAAATTCCGAAATATTTCTACTGTTACAAAGTTGTAGGCAGCACAGAGACTTTTCCTTCCACTACACTCACAGGCAAGATAACTGAACAGCATCTTACATATAACTAAGCAGCTGGATTTCTACAGCTCTTCCTCATTGCCTTCACTTCATTGAAAAACAGTACCTGTGTTTTCCATGGGTACTTCCACTGAAGATGAGTGGTCAAAGCATCTGAATGGGACTCTGGAACCTTTGGTTCTAGTCCCCCCTAATAGGGTGTTATCTACTGTATCTAAGCCTCTGCTCTTATCTGCTGGATTCAAGTCTTCTGCAGCATTAACTTTTACCTACTGCATGTTTACTGAACAGAACTCTGATCTCTGTGGCGCAACTACCAGCTACACTAACTTGCATCATAGAGATGGTAAAGAAATAGGGCTGGCCTCCCTATACTGAAGACAAAGAGGACGTGTCTAGAGACAAAGGGTTGGAGAATCTAGTGTGTATTTATCTTGCACATAGCTTGGTGCAGATGGTTTCTTGCCTCTATTTACTTGAACTTTGCAGGGCTGAAGGTTAAAGCAAGAAATAGACTAACAGACTAGTGGTTTGATTCTGTAATCAATGTATATTGTAGCATAGCTCCAGCTAACTTACATGATTACTGATCACAAACCCTTTCCATGGGCCTAAACAAGTGGAAACCCTTTACCTGTGGTAAATCTCAGAAATGATCCTTTAGTTTGTTTGTGGCAAACTTAAGAAAATCTCAGAAAATGCAAAGTTAGCATGCACAAAATATTGGGGGAACAGAAGGGAAGGTGCTCTCCATCCATTTATTCATGCAAACATAAAAAGACCCTTTTTGTCTGTTACCTCTGGATGAGTTGTTTGAAGAGACTGTATGTTCGGTCCTGCAGAACTTGTTTATTTTTTGTGATGGGATCAGGGTCATAGGTGAACTTCTGCTCCAGTTCCTCAAGCTTTTTGAGCTGCTGACGAACTTGCTGTAGACTTTCAGCAACAATGGTGAACCTAAAATTACACAATCTTATTACTTGTAGCATGTTTTTGTATCATAATAATGCTGAGACACAAGCCAGGTGACTGTCCCTCAGGACTAGGCAGCGCACAGAGAACACTTCTTGCTTACTGGAAATGTGGTGAGGTTATAAAAATCAATGAAATGTAGTTATCTTGTGACAGAATGATAATGTGTAATATAAATAATCAGCATATTTCACAGATCTGGTGTTCCTTCATAATACACTTCAAGTTCCTGTGTAATGCAGTCCTTGACTAGAGACTTACCAATTCTGTAGCTGGTCAAGACAAGCGTTGGGTGGGCCACCAATGCATGCAGTCTGTTGCCTGTGTTTCCATTCCACCAGCTCCTCATTAATAAGGGCACTCTGTGTGTGCTCTGTGGTGTTCAGCAGCTGTACTATCTTGTTCACCACTTCCTATAGAGAATATTAAATTACCCTGTTTATTAAAAATACTTCATCTAGGAAAAATAAGTATTGTTTTAACTAATGCTATCTGTTTTGCAAGACTCTGCAAGGACCTCAAAGTAATAGTTTCTGTTCTCTAGAAACACCTGCTTCTCTTTAGCTGGAGTACTTGCTAGATTAAGTGGAGAAAGAAAGCCTATTCAGTGTCACTGAATTCTGAAGACCCAGTCTCACATCCATGTATGTCTCAATTGTATATTTGGGGTCACCCAGTGCTTGACATAGATTTGAGCACTGCAAAGAGATCGAGCACATTTAACTCTAATATAGCTGCAATTTTTTTGTCTTTTTCCTCAAGAACATGACTATTGATAATGACACCTTTTCTCTCCCATTCTTTTAGCTTTACCTGACAGAATTTCATTAAAGGTTGCTAGAAGAGAAATGAAATTGCTTGCAGAGATTCTAGGTTTTCAGTCAGGATTGAAAGAATGAAATCTTAGTTCAACTGACAGTAGTGAAGTTTTCTTTTATAAAATTAGTTATGTCAATCCAGTGAAAATGAACATGTGTTCAAAATTAAGTGCTGTTGCCTTCTGAAAGAAAACTTGAGTGCTACCTTTCTCTTAAGGTCAAGTGATAAAAACATTTTCTTGAGATTCATCTGTTCTTTCTTGTATTCCTCCTGTGACACACCATTGGACTCGTGCTCTGTAAAATAAGGCCAAATTGTGAAGGTGAGGCTGAAGGAGTGCTGAAGTACGGGTGGGGAAAACACTGTGAGGAGGAGGGGACCTGCCTGGCTAATGTCAAGTGAAGTATGCCTTTAAAGCTTAAGGGACAAAATGTTTATTTCGTCCTAAATTTTTTTGATTCCTCCTTTCCCCCTTCTGAAAAGGACACAGTCTACACTTAAAGTACTAAAGCAAGGAAAAGCTACTATCCCAGTGAAATAACCGAGATGTGAGTTGCTTGCTTTTTAGCGCAAGTACCTGATTTAAAATAGCGGTAATATTGTGTAAAGATACACACTGAGCAATTTGTTCTCATTCTGACTTCAGACACGAATCATTCGAGTTACTTAACCTGGCAACAGAAGTCAACTGTTATTTCATGGAAGGATGTTTACAGCCTCCTGAGGATAGCCCAGGCTGGCAGATCCTAGATAGTAGCCCTAGCTACTACCTCTGCTGCCTACTGACCTTAAGTTAGAGGCTCCTGCCTGCCTCATGGAAACACTACCTGCCCTCAAGCACAAAGAGCAAAATCATGGCTCAGTGCTCCCCTTAGTATCTTCTGAACATGTCTCTCTTCTGAGGGACAGTCAATGGCCAAATTGTGTTGGAAACTGAAGCCCCTTCTAGAACAAAGTAGTCAAAAAGAGACAGATCTATATAATGAAACCAGCATGGACTACAGCTGCATGTCCTTCCCTCAGTACACAAAGGTCTACAAAACTTGAAGCAGGAAGGTATTTGTGAAACACAAAATATCAAAGAGAAGCCTGAACTTGTACTATTTAGGTGTGTGGTTGAACAGTCACAGAGTTTATAGGTTTTGTTAATTCTAGTAGCAAAGGGATGTAAAGGACAAAGGAATACTGTGTTAACAAAGTGTCTCTCTTACTTGTAAGGACAGATACAGAGACCATATTTTCAGGAATTCAGGTTTCAGAGTAAAGAAGAACTAATGAAGGAGGGACATTATCAAAGTAGAATTAATAAAGGAGGGACATTACCAGTAAGTTTGGCCGTGTTATCATTTGGTTTCATTTCCTGACATAAGACAGCAGAGTTTACTCTTACAAACTATATACAATAGGGTATGTCCTTGATAAATTACTCACCTCTACTCTGCAAGGTTTTACATTTAAAGTCATATTCATCTTGCATATCCTCTAATGTCTTGATGTCTTGCTCCACGTCCTATAAAGCACAGGTGAAGGTGGCCAAAATTATTCAATACTTTCATGTAAAGTAAGACCACTCCTAATTAGGAACTGCTTGGTACCAGCCCATTACAGAGATGAAGTCCAGTTTTGTAGCAATGCCTTTTCCTGTAACTTCCTAACAGGAAATATCCCTAAGCTTAATCACCTTCTATTTTCTCTCCCTCCCTCATCTCAGTCAGCTAAATTCCATTAATTATTAAATATGGAAAAAGCCCTCATCATCTAGCCATATAAGTTCACACAGTTTAGGAGAACCTAGGCTAACGTGTAAAAACTTGGAACAGTGCACAGCATTTTAAACAAACTTTCACAGTCTTAGGTATTGCTTGGAGAAAAGCTTTGTCGTGTTAGCATTTGTTAAGACAAACATCTATATGCTAAATGAAAATCTACCTTCCAGTTAACAACAAATTGGTCAGTACATGATTTCTTAAGAGCTTTTCCTCAGTTGCTAGTATATCAGGTGGGTAAAATGTTTTTGTTGCTAAAATTCAGACAGAAGAAATTTGATCTTTCTAAACCAGTCAAATACCAATCTGTATTATGGTGCTACTGACAAATAATTACTTTCTATTTTCAGACAAACACTGGTTATAGACTTGAAAACCAAACCATTACCTTGTTTTTGTTATTTTAGAAAGTCTTATGTACAGAAAGCTTTTTCAACATCTGTGAATCAAAAAACACTACTTTAATAATACTATACTTACTATAACACTGTTTTTTACAGCCTTAACTTTCGCATCAAGCTCCTTCTGCTTGTCCAGCATCCCAATCACAGTGTTCTGTATGCTCCCCACTTCCATCTGAGGGAAGCAAGCAGAACAAGAAAAGTCAAACCAGAGTGACCTGTGACAGAAAATACTTTTTTTCATTGATGCAAGTTAGTGGCTTTTGTTGACAATCAGCCTGATGAAGCATGGCTTGTTCCAATAAATCATACTCATGTTTTACAATATAAAATCAAGTTCAGGTGAATCTGCAAGAAACAATGGGGGATTAAAAATGCCTGTTGTGTGGTGATGCTGTATTTTTTTTATCATAGCAATACAAAGCTATGAACATACTGTGTTTTCTTTTTGCACAAGTCCATTCTTTTGTTTGCTTATCTTTGTGTATCTTCTAAATGTATTTCAAGAAAACAACAACCCTGAAGACTGGGTAACATCTACATCAAGTATTAGAAGCAGTCCAGAGAAGCACTAAGTCTCAGCTGCTTAATACAGAGTAAATTCGGGAGTAAAATGCAGAAGAAAAAAGCTAAAGTCTTGCGAGAGAAATAAGGCAAGCACTAATTATGTATTATAGTAGCATTATAAATACAACCAACAGTGTACCTTTTACATCACTCAAGGAATAAAAATTACTTTCTGGCCATTTCCCCTCCAAATGCTTCTTACAGCACAAACAAGCCACACTGTCCAGCTGGTACATATTAGTGTTCACTTTTCTGTCTTTATGAAACATGTTGCTGGACAGAAAGAGGACAGCCTGTTTCCTCTTTCAGTCGTCTTCCACTCACTCTGTCCCAAATAATCGTAAAAGATACTGCAGATACAACCGCAGTAGATATTCCAAGACTGTTACCTGACTTGACAACTGGGCACTGTTCAGTATTTTCCTCTCTTCTTTCAGACAGCTGTAGATGATCATTGCCATCTGTACTGGGTCTTCTTGGAAGTTATCCTGGCATTAGAGACAGTCTATTGTCAAAGTTCATACCCAGAATTTCTTGTCCTTCAGTAAACTAATTAGCAAAAAGATTATTGGGTAACTGTGTGTGAGCTTCGGGGGGCATGCTGGTCATAGCATTCTTAAAGACTACAGGGAGTGTGACAGCTGTAACTATTTCCAAGAATGAGTTTCTATTTTACCTGATTAGTGTATGAAGAGATGTAACTCAGCACAAAACAATAGGAAAGGGCCAGAGACGTTACTGGGAGAACTGAGATACTACCCTACAGTCCTACAGAGAGCTCATCTTCCCTTGACAGCCACCTTCCTGCACCTTTGAAGTATACTTGCTGGTTTTGAAGGGTGGTTATTTTAGTTTGACAGGTACAGCTTTTGCTCAATAATGTAAAGGAGATATGTTAGCTGCCATTTATGCACAAGCAGTCAAGGCTGGACACAAATTCAATGTTATTGTTTTATATGTATACCAAGTTGAAATGTGCTCTGGATTGAGTACTGCTCTGCTCCACCCAGAATGGTGCCGCTCCAGGGGGTTGCTGAGCTGCACCAGCCTTCTTGACTGATCTTTCATTGCTGATATAGCCTGGTCATGTTCTCTTCTCCTCAGGAAATGCTCCCCTAGTCACGGCCTTGGGGTGAGGAGAGTTGAGGTATGTTGGTAATAGGCTGTCGAGAAGGTGACTCTATGGAAGATCTTCTGGCATAGAGCACTACAGAGAGGAGGGGAGGACTGACTAACGAAAATAATTCTCCACTAAGCATATGTTCTGTGCTGCCGCCCACTACTGATTGCATTGGCCCTTATCTTTGTCAGTACAAAACAAAGCACAGGAGTGCTGTCTCATGACAAGTCCTTTGCTTGTTCTGCAGTTACATGGGAAGGGTTTCTTCCCCAGTGCTGCTTCTGCATCAGATGTTTCTTAGAACACTAAGAAAACCAGCTGGGGAAGGGGTAGGGTAAGTGAAACTACGTTCAAGTAAGCGTTCCAAATACGTATAGGAAACACCTTAGAAATGACAACTTTCCTTTTTTCTAGAGTTCTCAGAAACTAACTGTGCTGGTAATGAAATGGTAACTTTCTAAATGTAAATGGAGCTGTGTTTGAACTCTGACTTTTAAATTAGGATTCTCACACATTCTCTGTGAAAATCCCTCATGGCAGGGTAGTTTGCTAAGAGGCATCCGATTGTGCTACTGAAGTAATTCAAACAAATGCATAGGCATATACCCCAGGCATACCTGAAGATTACGTTTGCTTTTCCTTATGTTATGTTGCAGCAAAAAGTTGTTTTCTATCAAGAATCTACTAAATTGATCATCGAGCTGTGACAGCAGGTCATGGAATAACACCGTAGCGAAAGATACGTTGTTGGCTGCATGTTCCCTAGAATAATTTAAGGCATGCTTGTGTTAAATACACTTTCCGTACAGCATTCAAGAAATGCACACAGGAGTACTTTATTACTTTATTTTTAATCCCCAACTCCAGTTATAGTATACGCGAGCAGTAAGAACTACCTTCAAACATAAGCCAGTTTCATTCTCTCAACTTTGACTTTACTTTCCTTGATACAGAAATGTTGTTTTTCTCTGTATTATTCTTGCCATGTTCTGTGCAACTTCATTTACCCATTCCATGCACATCAAGAAGCTAAAAGTGAACTTGATGCACGTGCATGTTGTATCACCCTCCTAAGACACTCCATAGAAATCTCGGCAAAAGTTCAAAGTCTGTTAACAGTGAGAGACTGAGCTACCAAGGTAGTAAATAAGCAGTCTTAAAACAGCTGCTTTTTGTTACTTGTTACTCTAGGTGTCAGGTCCTTCTAGAAAGCCCTGAAGGGCAGGGACACAGGCTATAGCTCCCACACAGCTACTGAAGTGTCTCACCAGCAAAGGTTCACCTAGACGCTTGCTTCCCTTCCACTGCTGCCTGTAACTGCACGTATGAGAACACTGCCTGTCACACAACCTGAAGGCTGGTTTTATGCTTACCAATCCTGGTTTTCCAGCCACTGTGCCAGGTACTGCCTGATTTCCATAGGAAAGCTGTCATCGTATAGCTGGTGAACTTGCTCCAAAAACTTGGAATCAAGTTGCTGTAGCTGATACCACTGAGTCATCCTGAGGGGCGGAAGGAAAAAAACAACAGTGTGAATATTTAAGCAGTATTTGGACTGAACTGGTGACAAGTAAGTCATTTGAAGTTTTCATGAACAATGGTAAAATTGGAGGAGTAGGAAGGAAACGTGTTACCAGCAAACAAAACCATTTTATTTTCAGCTGTAACAGTTCTAGAAAGCTAATCATTAAAACTGTATACAACTTCTTCTGTGCTTAAGTTAAAAGAAAAATTTAAAAAATTGCAAGTTAAGACAGTGTACTATTTCATGAAAAATAATGCAAAGATAAATCACTCTTCTCTACGAAAACTTGCAGGTTGTTTTTTTTTTTCCTTTGTATCCCTTTTCCCAGCATTTCGGTTACTGGCAGTGTTATTGCTCTCTTGCTTCGTAGGGTTACAGGAATGAGGACCTGTGTGTTTGATACCCATACTCTGCAGGATCGAGATTGTGTATGTGGAGTTTCACCTCTTGTTGGTATAGCTATACCAACATCAGCAAGAGGTGGAAAATCAAAGAAACTTAAGGGACCACTTCAGGTGCTCTGAAGTGGAGAAGTATTGGAGAGCTGTTTTTTCTACTATATGCTCTGGTGCCCATGATCAAATTTGTGGGCTAATTAAATAATGTCTGCAGCATTCACAGGTTACTTAAAATGAACTACTATGACTGAGATAAACCATACTGTACAATAACACCTCTATGACAGAGTGGCTGTATGTTCTCCTATATGGTGTCCGGCTGCAGACCCACTGTCGTCTCATCATGGGCTGCAGATCAGAGTCTGGTAGTGGAAATGGCATGTAAAGATGTTCTAAGGAACAGTCTAGGCTGAGAACATGGGTGGTGAGACTCAAGTCCACTTGCATCTGCAGCTTTTAAAAAAAAGGATGACAGGACCTATCCAAGGATCAGGGCAGCACTGGGGTGAAGGGCTACCTTATACGTGCCACACCTTAGTGTTTGTATGCCAGTGCCCTCAGCTGCTGAGTGGAATACTCTACAGGCGAGTTAAAAATGCTCTTATGTTTAAGGTTTAAGGTGAGGGGCTTTGAGGGTTTCGATGTGCGTGGGATTCGGTACACGGGTGACACAGCATTTGAGAATGCTGTAGTGGCACCAAGGCAAACAGTTAAACATGGCACTGGTGAGGAAAGCTGGAATAATTTGTCTAAATGCAACAAGTTGGTCTATTTTTTTCTTTTTTTCCCCCTGGTGCTTAAATTAAGATGTACTCCAGTCTTCCTGTGCCTTAGAGCAACCAGACTGGGAAAGGACTTCGGTAGTGGCAGCATACTATCCAAAGAGCTGGTTACAGAGCATCACAATAATGTAGAAAATGCCATCTTTGGGGCTGCAAGCAGGTAAACAACAAGAGAAGTGGGAAGTCAGCACCTTTTTTGTGGAGAAAGCACTGGGGAGACCGATACTGGGATACAGGGCTCAGCCTGGCACTGACAAACTGACAAGTGAGGTGCTGGAGGAGGGAAAGCCCATTTTGCTGTTCTGCCTGCCCTGGAGTAAGGGCAATAATACGCAGTCCATGCCTATCCCTGGAGAAAAGGGGCCTTATCCGCAGCTGTGCGGGTCTGTGGGCCTCGCTAACACCCCCGCCGGGGGCCGCCTTCCACGGCTAAGCTCCGACTCCTTCCCGGCTCTACTCTAACTGCATTTAACCCCGCCGCCTTCCCAACGCTTCCACCCTTCGTGTCGTTCCCGGGGGATCGCCGCCCAACCACGCGGCGACAGCTCGGGAGCAAAGGCCGGGGGACAGCCGTCCCTTCCGCCTTACCCCTCCCGTCACCGCGGCTCCAGGGGCCCTCAGGGAGGACAGCGCTCCCCCGCGCTTTCCCCAAGGCCGGGCGGGCCGCCCTGCCAGCCCCGGCCCGCGTTCTCCGCGACCGTTAGTGGCCGTTGGCGCCCCCCGCCCACCCCGCGCGCAACGCCCGCACTTACGCGTGGGATAAAACCACCCTCCGGCTCCGCGCCCCGACGGCCGCCGGTCCCCAGAAGTACCGGCTGAGCGGGGGGGGCGGGCCAGCCTCTGAGCCAATCAGAGCGCAGCCCCTCCCCGCCTTGGCCAATGGGCGCGCGGTGGCTCCCAGGTTGCCCCGCCCCACAGCGCTTTTCCCTTCGGCAGCTGTTCCCCAGCATAGTGCTTCCCTCCCCCGCTGCCGGTCAGCGCGGCGACTGCCCCGGGTGGCTGCCTGGCCCCTCATCCCTGCGCCAGGGCTGGCAAGGTAGAAGCACCACACGTACAAGGTAGAGAGAGGTTACACTTGTTAAGACACGGCCGCCCGGCGATGCTAGCAGGGGCAGGTGAAGCAGAAATAGGGTAAGCCCCGCGGACTGGTCTCTGTTGAAGGCTGGAAGCGCGTGAGAGGGCGTGCGGCTCTTGAGGAGCTAAAAGCGGTTTAAGAAGTAGGAAGCGTGAGCAGGTGTAACAGGTCAAAGAGAAAGGTGTCCCCGCAGGAAGGAGGGAGGGGGTGTGTGTGACCCTGTCACGAAGGAAGACCGTTAGGAGGCGACTCAGGACGCTGAAGCGTCAAGCCCCGGTGGGCGATCTGCAGCCGGCGAGGGGCTACTCGGAGGCAGCCATAGCTCTAGCTACGCGAGTAACCCTGGGCGTCCGTTCTCCTCACCTCACCTCTCGGGGGAAGGCTCTGGCAGCCTTTTCCAGTGCCCAGCCCCGCAACGCCCGCACCTGTCGGCTGCGGCCGCCTCAGGGACCCGCCGCCCCGCTCCCAGGAGCGGCGGCGGGAGGGGGAGCCTGGAGACGGGAACAGCCGCCCCACGTGACTTCGGGGAAAGGCGGCGGGGAACCAGAAAGGGCCGACTGAGGGGAAGGCGAAAGCGAAACCAGCGGCCGCCCGGCTTCCCCGCCCCCTCCGCCGCCTGCCTTCCACCGGGCTGTCGGCGGAGCGGTCAGCCGCAGCCGTGGGAGGGTCCCCCCTGGTAGTGGGGTCCCCTCGGGTAGTGAGGCCCCTGTGGTAGTGAGGCCCCCCCTGTGGCGTGGGAGGGGGTCCCCTCGGGCAGTGAGACCCCCCCTGTGCCGCGGCACCCTGACCCGGTTCGCCCTGCCCGGGGGGGGGGGGCAGCGCCGGCTTGTTTTCCTCATTGTCGGGCTTTATGGGGGTTGTAAAGCATCAGAGTTGTTAAAAGTTGTTCTGAAGCGTGAGCAGTTAGAAAACGAGCCGCATTTCACCGTGTCGCTAGGAAAATCTCCCGGTTTTCAGCTCCCGTCGGTGGAACAGTGGGCCGGCGTAGTGACAGGCTGGCTGTGGGAAGCAGTGTCAGGGGCACAGCAGTCTGAAGTCGGCCCTTACGTTACCTGTTGGCATTGCACACTCGGGAGGATGGTGTGCGAGTGTCATCAACGCAGTCGCAGTTGTTAGTTTATAAACCCTAACCCAGATTCCCATCGAAGTTACAGAAACTTTAAGCATGTTCGTAAACTGCAAGCGGCTGAGTGTGTTAATCATTCCTGGCGTTTTCTCAGCTGAGAATTTTCTTCCCACTGAGTATCTTTTGATAAAGAGGTTGCCTTTTCCTCCACCTCAGCTATCTTTCTACGGTCTTATTTGCTAGGATGCCACTTGGACACGCACAGCCTTGTTCTTGTCTCGTGTATGAAGTGTCAACAAAGACCGGAAGAATTTAAGGTCAAGCTTTCGTGCAGGTCTCAAGGATACTTGTACCCTTTTCGGTGTCCTTTTTATCCCCCTCTCTCCTCAGATGGAGGAGGCAATTATTAGTCTATGGAAGAAACAAGCGTATGGAAGGTCTGTTTGGTAAACTTTGTGGTATGAAACGCTTCTGAGCAGTGGATATAAATGTAGCTATAAATAACAGTTGTAATAGAAGGTAACTGACAGTTTTCACATCTTTTAATTAGAATACTTACAGCGATGTGGCAAGATGCAAAGCACAGAACAATCGTGTGGGGTTTTTTTTCCTGTTGTTTTTGACTTTGCTGCACAGTGAGAAAACAGGCACAATTAGTGAAAGTACTTAAAAGCAACCGTTTCCCTGCTTCTGGCAGTATTTGAGGCATCCCTTTCAGTGTGGTTTTCTTTCTCTCCCTGCCCCCATTCTTTTACAAGGGAACCCTGTTCTTACTCAGAGTGGCATAAGGACAAAATTCTCACTTTTTTAATGGAAGGAAGCTTGGGTTCTATAGATTTATCTTACAGAAAATGACTCCAATGTTCCTTTAAAGCAGCAAACTGATTTGAAGTCATATGCTTTTCAATGAAATGGTAAAGCTACCCCTTGCAAAGTCTGTTGAAAACAGTATTAGAAACTGTAAGGCTGAAACTGATCCATAATGCTGTTCAGTAACACAAAATATATTCTGTTTAAGTCAAGACTTCAGAGTTTTGAAGAGTTGTGTTGCACGGGGAACAGGAAAGAGAGAGAAGATAGTTTCACTTGCCAGGTCTGGATGTTTTTTTACAGTACCTCTCATGAGGTTTGGATGGTCAAAAGTATAGGGTAACCCCCCCATTTTGTTTGTATTATGATTGTGAGAACAGGTTAGAATGAAAAGGCATGCAATAGCTGATGTGAGGTGAAGTTACATTTGCTGCTTCAGAAGTTTGCGTTACTGCTTGTAGTTCAGACTTGAGATCAACAGAAAGAAGGCAACACTCGATTTTTCTTCTATCTTGAAAAAATTACACAGAAGTCCAGGCATCCAACTTTAAGCCAAAATCTGTTTTTATTCATGCGGGTCATATAAATTACAGATGTTACCAAACTATATACACAACTGCTCTTGTTGTTTTGGAAAATTATTTATACATGACGCTTTCCGAGAGAAAATGACATCTTATCTGCAGCTTGCTTTAAATCACTCAGATTAATGGAGAAAGATGCCTTCATTTGTTTAAATCTACTCCCATGTATGACAGAAATATCTCATTGTTTGTTTCCATTCACTTGCTTTCAACTAATGTCATTAGTATGGATGAGAGGCGTGAGTAAAAAAGGAGAAATGAAAGTAAAATCCAGGTCTTTCTGATTCAAGGAGGATATGTTTTCATCCCATGTATCCAATATGTACCTACGCAAGAAGAATGTAAGGCCCAAATGCTCAAGTGTTTGTATCTATTTCAAGAACTTTGCATGCTTTAACCATGTATTCTGCAGACAAGAATTAAATCTTGAATGAGCCTGCATACATGAAATACAGTGGCCTTGGAATTGCCTGTTTATTGTTTTAGGTTTTAGGGATAATATAGGGGGAAAACCCCAACAACAAACCCAAACCTAGCACTAAACAGTGCCTGTCAGAAAAAAAAAAAAGAATATTTTTAAAAGGCAATTTACCATTTATACAAAACCCAGTAATTCTGCTTATTAAATGAGTCTCTGACAGGCATGCAATATTCTGTCATGTGGCACAAATTACGCAGCGGTCAGCAAATGCTGCAGGTCTTCAGTAACTGTTTTTTAAAATGGTGCTTCCCGGTTTGTGTTTACCAGATAGTATCCAAACTCTGTCAGATCAGGATTTTTTCTTTGCAGACTTTCTGATAGACCTTGCTGCAGTATCTGAGTGCTTCATGCACAAATAGATTTATTCCTGCAACTATTTTGTGAGAGGGGGAAGTTCTACTAACCCTCTCTTCCAGTGGCAAAATGCAGACAGCCTTTTTGACACCACAAGTTTTGTGTCCGTTTCCTTTCTTCTCTTCCCAGACTTGCCTTCTTTGCTTCCACAACTTCTGCTGTGGTGGCAGATAAAAATCTATGCTGAAAGTAGCTCATGTTTGGAAAGCGAGCAAACCCTGGACATCTGTGGCACATTTGAACTCAAGAGAGATGAGAATCTTTGCTTTAAAATAGAAGCTAAACCAATGGTATACAACATGATGATTAAAGAGAAACTATTTAACATAATGAATCCTAATTTCCCTAAACACATTAATGTCATTAATTATCTGTATATGCTGTTTTCAGAAGCAAAACATTTTGATTTTATACTGTCATATTTACAGCAATTCTGTTAATTCTGCAAGTAAAATTTATCCCTGCTGGGCCCCACTGAAGTCAAATGACTTCCAAGCCAGAAAGTATTTGGCCTTTTATCAGTGAGGACAGCAATTCTGACTTGCAGGAGGCCATTGCAATCCCTAGGGAGAAGAGTCCTGGTTTACACAGTATTGATAACAGAAAGAGGCCCAAGAATAACATCATAATGTTTTATGGGAGATCATGATTTACGAAAATGATGAAAAAAACATTCACTGCATCCTTAACCCATCCAGTGTTCACACAATCACTAATTTTTCCACTATGTGAACTTCACTCAGTTGAGTAAGGAGAACTCAGCTAGAAGAAAAAAAAAGGAAAAGGTTAGTCTCATGGAAGTTACTGCTGTTCGTTCAGAAATAACTGCAGCTGAAAACTTCTCTGGCTCAAGGCACCTGTAGTGTCATTTTGACAGTGTAACACAAACTGGTAAGGATCTGAGAATCTACTTTATAATTCGTTACAAAATACAGGAATGCTCATTATAAAACACTATGTGGGAAACAGCTGCAATAAAAATGATATATATTTTTATATGAACTCTTGTAGTTCTTGCAGCCTATGGATATGTAAAGCAGGGTTCTCACAGGAGTCTTGTTTTCCCAGTGGATAGGGGAATCTGGAGAGGGGGGAAATAGAAGGGAATTCAGCAAGACTGCAGAAAGTATATCTTCCCAAGACTGAGTTACTTAATTGTAGGATATTTTGTCCTGCTGCAGATTTCACTCGTTCTCTGCATTTCACACAGCACTCTTTTATTGGCATCTCATGGAGAAAAATGTGTTGCTTTAATAAAGCAGATTATCTGCTTTCTGAATTTAGCTAGCTATTCAGTAGGGTAGATTGATGTGTGAATTTTCAATGATAAAGACCCCCCACCCCTCCCCCATATTTTCCTCATTTCCGTTACCAAGGTAAATAGAATGGAAAGAGGAGGGAAGGAATTTAAAAATGTTTCAAAACTATTTTCTCCCCCAATCTCTAGCAGAACTCGAAAACACTTCTAGTAGGAGCCTCCAGAAACGTACCTACCATCTAGCAGCACTGAACCACTTCCTTAAAAACACACAAACATTATTGTATTTGACTCTCCCAACTAATCACCAAACACATTGTTTTTGTGCGGTTATGACCCCAGAAGATGGCAATGGTCACAGCTGGTTTGGAAGCTCTGGGTAGAGCTGGTTTGAGAATTGCTCTGCATGCCAAATGAAACCAAAATCATTTGGAGCCTCATGATAAAAAAAAGTGAAGCCGACTATTTTTGCTGCCAAAACTTTGGGAAATGCAAATGTGTATGTAGTTCACAAATGCACTTTAGGTCAGAACTCTTTTCATACGTATAAATCAAATAACAAATGAGTGGGGACGTGTCTCTGGGTGTGGTAGGTTTTAATGCAGAACTTTTATTCAGGCTATTATTTAAATTTTAGCTGAAAAACTATTTTGTCATGCGTGCTATCAGAGGAAAAGGTGAAGAAGCAAAAAAGATATTTTGCTTTTGAACAGGTCTTGAGCTTGGTGTATATTAAATAACTTCTCTATTTGTATATATAATTTGACTGTACTTCCAGTCATCAACAATCAGGATTCTAGTTTAGCTTTACTCTGGTTTGGGGTGAGGGGGAGTGTTTACAGAGTGGCATTTAAAGGGGAGTTGACAGGCTTTTAAATACATAACCATTTTAAGACCATAAATCATTGAGCATACAGAAAACTAAGAGCTAGTATTAAAAAAGGAGGTTTTCTTTTTGAGCTGTTAAAGCTAAACCACTGCTGTGTTTCCCGATAGAAGTCTGCTGGACAAATCCCCAGTGGGTATACATGAATGCTCAAAGTACTCTAAATCACAATGGTTCAGAACACAATTTCTACTCAGTAAGTAAAAGAGGAAATTTTTTTTAATAGAACATTGCTACAGTATTTTCCTATTCTTTCTATATACTTAGTGAATATTAGTTCTATTTGCTAAAAATGTTTTAGTTTACTTTTAATTTTTCACTTTGGTACCCCATGTAGAAACTCGCAGCACTGAAAAGTTGTGCAAGTTTGCTGAATCAGAATTTTTTTATGTTCCTTGTGCAGCTTTCCTGAGCAAGTCCTTTGTGCTGTCTACAGAATTAGAGTAATCGTGATGTATTTGTCAGTGTGAAGGCTTTGTTTGTGCAACAGGTCTGGGATCTTTGAATTGTGACAGTCATGGTTTATTGGCCAGTGTGTTAGATCATTTCATATAACACAGCGCTTCCGAGTATGCTTGCAGTGTCCTGTCCCATTTAGAATCTGAAATGTCTGCACCATCATTTCAGAATGTAATACAGCAAGTGATGAAAGAACTCGAATTTTTTCATAATTGTACAAGTAGCCTTTTTATAACCAGTGTCTCCCATTTGCCCATGTATTAACATGAATGGAAAAGTTTGCAACGTACGGCAGTTTCAATCACTGTGGGACTCAGGTGTTCTCTCAGCACAGCATAAACGCTTGGAGACATTGGAAGAAGATCTGATGGAGAATGTGGCTCTGTAGAATCATTTAAGCTTAAAAAAAAAACCACACACACACAAAAAACACAAAAATAATTTTAAAAACAACTTAAATCCCTCTAACTTGATGCATAACAGTGGGGTAGCGCTCGCTGGTGGCCCTGTAAGCACATGCCAACAACCTGGTATACATTTAAAAATGTAGGAGATAGGACCAAGGGAAGAGAGGATAAACACAACTCATGTAATACCAGCTGTTGGAGAGAAAAAGGAGTCAGTGAAAGAGAAGTAGATCAGAGTACTGTAAAATCTGCATTCAATTTTTACAAATGTATTGCCATCTGGATGGGAAAAGCACTGTAGAAGTGAAGTTCTTTACTTCCCTTCTTGTCTTTAGTAGTCCTTGGCCAAATAAAAACATGCAATGTGTAGCTATCCCAAACTATTGGAACAGGGGAAGGGAAGCCGCAAAAAACTTTGAAACAGTATGTAAATTTAATAAAAATAATATTTGAAGTGTAAGGATACTTACATTTTGGAGACTGGGATAAACACAGAAGGAACATAACCTTTGACGCCTCCGTCTGAGGGCTTCGAGACTAAAAATCAATATTAGAGAAATTAAATATTGCTTAATACTTTTATTACTTATTTGAAGTTGATTATTTGCTTTAAGTGCTGCAGACCATAATATATTAAAAAAGAAACGTGCCTGTTTATGTTTAAATAAGCAGCCATAAAAATGAGGGGAATTCCTGAGATTAGCCTTTGAGTTCAGGTCTTAGTCACATAATTGACTGTGCTCCCTTGATATGAATCGTCATCTCAGAATATAATACAGCAACTGATGCAAGAGATCTCGTTAGGGCTTCAAAACTAAATATACTGTGACTACACAAGCTTGGCACTTCTGAGCCTCTAGATTTCGATTCCGCAAATGCTTGCGGGGAGCTCTGTCTCTACAGATACAGCTTCAGCAATGTCTTTTACATGAAATCAAGCATATGCATAAATTTTTAGAGAACTGGCTCATTAGGCAAAGTCCACTGAAGTAAAATGAGGAGGACAAACATTTGTAGCCTCCAAGTATTTTTGGGTAGTGTAGGAATTTGAAATCAAATGGAATTGTAACCTTTTATACTGAAAGTCCAGAAGAGTGTGTATTATCTCTTAACAAAATCAGGGCTTTGAGGGCTTTTTTGAGAGAAGGCAAGTTTGATCTAAAAATGGCCTGTCTTGTAACTTGGACAAGAAAGAGCGTGGGCCTGAACATGTTTGGAGCCGTTCTCGTCCAGCCTTTTTGTCTTTTCCAGTGCAGTTGCCAGGGTTTATGCTGCTGGAATAAAGCTGTTTGGAAAGTAGAGAATTTCCTTGAAATTAAAGACACAGTATGCTACAGCGTAACACAATTATGAAGCCGATAAGCAGAATGACTTTTCAGCTTAATCTCTGAACACCCGAGCACTGAATTTTGTAATGCATCGGTCAGGAAAATTCTTTTTTTTTTTTTTTTTTTGACTCTTTCTACTCTAAGATCTATTTCTTATCTTCTTTTAGATACTGATGTCATTGCCTATGATGTAGCCTCTAAGACCAGGGATATATTTACAAAACGAACTTGTCTAAATGATAGACACATGCTAAAACAGTTTCCTCCCTTCCTGTTCCCTTCCTCTTCTCCCCCATTCCTTAAATTGCCTCTTGATTTTCCAGCTGCTTTGCAGAAAGTGTAAATAGAGAAATGGAGCCCAACCTTCATTTGGCTGACAGCTGTAGTGTTTGCCAAAGGCCTTATCTTTGGGAATGTCTGGATACAGATACTTCAGAGGGTTTTCAGGAACGTTGTCCGCCATAATAACTTTGTAATCACGCAGTATATCAGCAAAAGGCACTGCAGATAAGCGACCTTTGTTATAGGGTTCCACTGAATGAAATGTTACATCTCCTGTAAAAATAAAAAGGCACCGCAACTGCTGATAACTGGTAGATCAGCACATACAGTTGGAACATATTTGGGGCTTTCTTTTGCAGTTTACACAGGAGTGAGTTTTACCTGTTTGTACCAATGCTACTATCTTTCGAGTTATACTTTCTGCACATGTTGAAACAAATTTAAAGCCTGCAGTAAGCAGGTACACCTCCTGATGAACTCTTATAGTTAATATAAAGAACTGAAAGGTAGACTTTCAGAGTTTTGATTTGTGTTTCAGTAAATATGATACTTGTATCTTGCTCAAAACCACACTAAGACATGATATGCATAAATTTTACTTTTAAACCAAAGAAACCATGGCACCTCTGTTACAGGTGTATTGCAGAGTTTGTTATTTTTTTAAAGTTATACTTACCATTTTCTAACTGATCCACCCAAGTAAAGGTAATTCCACCCAGATTGCTTTCACTAAACCTTAACAAAAATGTTCCTGGTGTCTTGTC
Source organism: Xenus cinereus (assembly GCA_025774025.1). NCBI lineage: Eukaryota > Metazoa > Chordata > Aves > Charadriiformes > Scolopacidae > Xenus > Xenus cinereus. The sequence continues at coordinate 25,888,793 of JAOXJK010000077.1, forward strand.
TTTGAGCAAAATTCGTTCCTTCTCTTTGCTTACAAATCCCATTATGTACCTGAAGTGTAACAGGAAATCCTGAGTTTGCTTTTGGAAAAAAATACAGACTTCAATCTGTGCAATGCATCTGGCCAAACTTTATACACAAACTTTATATAGGTGTTCAAAGCCTGGTTACAAAAGCTTTATAAGGTCTTGAAACTATGACAAAAGCTTCATGTGAGTTACATGTGGAGTATGGCATTGAGCTCAAAGTACTATGAAGCATGATGAAATTTATCAGAGTACTTGACCGTACACTGACAGAACTGATAAACAGATCTAAACCTGCATTTCTAAGAGATTCAATGGTCCTCCCTGTTGGCAAAAGTTTCAAGAAGTTAGAAATGGGAAGAGGGAGGCAGAAGTATTAAATTCTTTGCAAATTTTCTTGTGCATAGCCAAAACTGAGATTAGTAAAGAAAAAAAGACAAAGCAGAGAGAGATAAATATACATCTGTTTCCTTGTTGCTCACCCATCAATCCAAAGAGGAAGAATGTGTTTTTTAATTAAGTCCAGAATGGCTTCAAGCCAAACCCAAAAGGTAAAAGACTTCCCAGGCAAATGTTCCTAATGGTTAAAGAAAAAAAACCAAAATATAAAACATGAACAAAACCAACACACACGAGAATTGTGAGAGTGTTGTTACCCAACATCCACGTGACATGGCTATCTCAGTTTGTTAAGAATAATCTAGTTTTTTTCAAGTGAGAATGACAAATTTGAACCGCTGTTTTGAGTAACATTTCTCTTTCAGCCTGACATAAAACTGGTTGATTTTTAAGATATACACTGGAAGTGCTTCACTTTTCAAGAAAAAAAAATATTTATTGTTTCTTCCTGGTTATGAAATTACTTTTTGAGAGAAATGATGATGAGAATTTCCTTCCAAGTTTCTATACATGTTTAAATAATGTAGTTAGAATAACATGGGTTTACTCTTCTTTCTCAGTAACTTTTCTGTTCCTTATCAAAGTAACTATGTCAATCAACTCAAAATAATTTAGGTCACAACTGAGCATATGAAAAAATTTACTGTATGCTTTATAAAAATGTATTGTATGCTTTGATAGCACAATCTATTGATCATTTACGGACATATACACGGTACACTGTAAAGGTAGTTTCTGATTTCTGTAGCAATGTAACTCAGTAGATCTCTTAGCCCAAGCTTTAAACTTCTGGAAGAATTATTGTCCTAAATAAATTTTTACAATGAATGTGATTGTGCTGGGCTATGAGTCCCACATATGTCAAGCGGGAATCTTTTAAGTAGCATTAGAGAGACGGTTAGATGTGTGTGTGGGCATAAAGATAAACAAGAGTCTGGTTTTACTTTTGGAACCGTACCTTGCAGAACTTTGCCCAGGATAGTTGATAATCGTTATAACTGACTTGTTGGCCTGAGAGGAGAAAAAAAAAAGACAAATGACGAGTCTGAGTCTATTATTCTGAGGTTTTGCGATAGATATAGCTTGATATCTATAGTTGCAGGGGTAGTACAGTACATCCAGACTTGGAGAGGGATTGAGAGGGGCATACTAAGTTGCTGTAGATCAATTTTTCTGCATCCTTTTGAAGCAGATGATGCTATTTGCCTAAAGTAGTCTGGAACTTTGTTTCTGTAACACTGTATGCTCAGTTTCAGATTTTAGCTCGAGTGTTGATTCTCTTGGCTGATTCTCTTGGCCTTCTTAAGCTCCCATAATTTAAGACAACTTCTTTTTCCTTCCTTATGGTTCTTGCTGATTTACAGTGGCAACTCTCCGCTACTTCAACTAAGTAAAAAATCTCTGGGAAACTATCAGAAAAGGGACTCTTATCCAGGGAAACCAGTCTTTGCTTCCCAGCTTTGAAAGCAACAGAAGTAAAGATTCCCCCCAGTCTTTGACAGATGCTTTTGTTCTTGCCCGACAGTAGAGATATCGTTACACCCTCAGCTTGGAGTTCTTTCAGCTCACAGTATATTTTAGAATTGTTTCTTTCCCAGAAACAGATAAAACTTTCTTTTCTTCTGCCAGCTTTCCCTAGGGCCTCTTCCTTCTGGGGGACAGTCAGATTCAAGTGTTGAATAGTTCATCTTGGTGAAGTTACAGGGCTTCTTTGCTGCGCTGTCACCAGTGAAGGATGGGTCCCAGAATTAAACAGACCCACAAGGACAGATACTTAAAATGAAACAAAACCCAAACCAAACCCCATAAGCAAGCAAAAATACTTCCTTTTGATTTCAGATGCATTAGATAATTACTTGCTAAGGAAACAAAATAGCATCACATTTCAGTGTGACTCTGATGCCCTCTTTCTTTAGTTTAGCAGCCTGGAAGTTCAGAAGTTGAATCACTTTGTGGTAAGAATAAGCTGACGTGGGCTTTTCTTTATAGCAAAAAAATGTCACTGTGGCATTTTTGAAGTCAGATCTGGAAGTAGAGGTCATGCTTACAGTCATTACCTGTGACTATCAAATACAAGAGCCTCAAACCAAATAAAATCTGTATATTTCTACAATCTTACCCGTAAGTTTCTCTGCCAGCATGTTGAGCTGCTCAGAATTGAGTCCACGACCAACATACGATGAAAATTGCCAACTCAGTACTTCTAAGAGCTGACTTAAAGTGGCAGCAGGGGGATTGTTGAAGAAAGACAAATTCTGCAACAGAATTAGTGCTTGTTTAGATGGTTAGTAACCATGAAATACGCTACAGCCTGGAAAAGAAAGCTGCAAGTACTCAAGCAGAATCCAGAAGTCTTAAAAATTAAGTGTGTATGGGGGATACCTTGGGTAAATGACTGCTGTCCCTCCCACCTGCAGCCACCCAGCAAGGTCCACTGGGATGGACCTTAAAAGAGTGAGAGTCTATGTGTGCATCTTGAATGATAAAATACCTTATGGGCTCCTCATGGTATCATATATTAAGACAGTGAAAATATGGTTAAAGCCTATCCAATAAATGTAGATATTCTCACATAGTGCATAGAGATCCCAAACTTTACATACTCTAATGGACACATGTTCTTGAATCATTTGGTTCATCTTAGTTTTTCTTTTGGTTTCTGGACTGTATATCTAATGAACATCCTAAAGACTGTGTGGAATACTCTTTGGAATATCACGGAGTGATAATGAAGTCAGCTGGCCTGCTTTCATTCTTAGGCACACTCCCTGGTAAACTATCTTACCCTTTCTCTCCTCTGAACATCTATGTGACTGCCACTAATCCCTGACTGAAAGCCTGAGAGCTATTGACAGCTATTCTACAGTCTGCAAATACAGTAAGAGTGACTGAACCTAAAATATGTGCTGAGCCAGCTGGAGCCTGAGAAAGAATGATTCTGCTTTTGCTTATGGTCAAAGCCACTAGAAGGTGCTACTTGACACTTAAAATCTTTTCCATAGCTAGCTCCTATAAAATGTGTGAGGGAAAGCAGCACTTAAATATATCACAGACCCACCTATACACCTACTGTGACAGTTTTGAATTGTACTGGTAGAATTATTTTGTACCATGTACAGTTTGGGTCAACTGCATCCAAAAAAGACAATTATAAACTAGAAAAGTTGTGGGGAAAGGCTATAACATTTCCTTAGTTTAGGAACTACTACTTTAGCCTACAAAAAGAAAGGCTGACCGTGCATGTGGTTTTATATCTGTACAGAGAACAAAAGGTAAAGCGAACAACATTTAAGTATGATGTTGGTAACAGTCTATGTGAAGAAAATCAGGCCAATTTAAGACGGGGACACAGCCTTTTTATAAAGAATATATTTGGTAACTAAATAATAGAAATGTGAAAATGCAGAAAGTCAGTACTTGTGTACTGAAGACCTACCTGAGGATCATTGGTTGACAGATTGTACCAAATAATAGAAGCCCACGCATTGGGTAGTTGGCTCACATTGGAAATCATCACCACAGGCAAAGAGCTGGTCTGGTGGAAAGAATGAATGTGGTATGTAAATGCTGCCAAGGAAAGTGTTAACACTGTGTTATGCTTTGATTTTTTTAGCCCTCTCTTCCTTTCCAAACCGTACGCTTCTGTCCAGAGGTTCTGTGTCTGCTTATGGTTACTGCTGAAGGTAGCATCTAGGATAGATGGACCTCTGATCTGGCCCAACACAGTTGTTCTTCTATAAGCTGCTGGAAAATGCCTTTTATTCTTGCCCTGGAAAATCTGGCTAGAATACTCACTTCCAAATTTATAGTCAATCCATACAGGCAGACCTGTGTTTCAAAACTGATGGAGTGTAGTTCCTCGGTCACCATGTGAGGGCCCTGAGGGAGTAAATAGGTTATAAAACTATGAGTGCACAGCTGACATTACACATATCAAATATATAAGAAGATCAGGAAAAGAAGGAAGTGAAGGAAGTAATTTGCTTGTTAAACTTTGACATTAAATTAGTCCAGAAGTCTGGTGTTTTTTTCCGATGAAAAAAACAGTGTTAAATTGACATCAACATTGTTAAAGCAATACTTTTAAACTTTCAACTTTCGCTTTTAACTTTTTCTAAAATGGCGCTTTTAAACACAGTATTGTTGTTGGAGACAATCTTTTTCACACAAAAAGTTAACAGATTATTTTTTTGTGTCTTTTCTTTTCCTAAGATTTCTTTACTGATTGACAATTCCAATTTAAACAGAAAGGTTAAACTTCAAGGAGAGAGACAAACTAGAAACAAAACAAACAGTCACAGCTTTGATGACAAGTAGGCCCTCATTGGGGAACACAGGTTTGTTGTAAGTATATTTAGATGGTACTAGTTGAATGAGTAGAGGCCTAAATCATTAATCCAAAATAAATCTGGTATTAAAACCCCAAGATTTTATTTGATGGAAAAATAATAATCTGATTGTCATAGTAAAGTTTGTAGTGCAAGCATTTTGGTTTGATTACAAAGCAGCATAGCTCTGTAAAGATCCAAATCTCTGCCCCTTGGGAAACAGATCTTTAGAAATACGTTTCCATGCCCAGAAGTCAAAGTATAAAAATCTGTTTGTACTTTTCCTGCTTTGTTGTTGTTGTTTTTCCCCTCCCCATCACATATTTGTTTGTCAGACTTTTTTTTAAAAAGAAACAAAAGAAAAAATCCCAAATCAAAATGCTTCCTTTTACTGAAATACTCCACCTTCAGTCAATGTAAAATAAAACAATTCCTTGGGAAATTGCCTCATGGCCTTATCTTTACAATGGAGCACCTCCTCCAGGATATGTACAGGCCATTTCAATAAAAGATACTGTATAAACGAGGGATTGATACCACAGGAGATCCTCAGGCATCTGAATAATAAATCTGCCTCGCAAAGGGAAAATCCAGCTTAAAGCTGAAGGCTTTTACGTGAAATACCCATCCATCAAATGTTTTAATACGGGTAGAATCAATCCAGCTCAACCTGTATTGATGACACAAAGTTGAAAAGGATTGATGAAACTCCCCTTCTCCCTCCCCTCATTATGATTTTGCAAAAACTTAACATTTTCTCAAGGAGAGATCATCTAGGCAAAAAGGCATATCAACATGAAAGGAGAAATCTCTATTACTGAGAACCACTTTTTTTTTTGAGGCAAGTTGTACTTAGCAACTGCACTCTCAGCTTACTAAACATCCTATAACAAATCAAGTTTTTAAATTATTACAGTTGCTGTTAATATAAAAACAAACTTGCTCATGCTAATAATGACTTCAGACTGTGATTTGATCAAGGAGAAGCTCAGTTTGAGGAAATCAGCAGTGAACCATGTCACAGTTCAGCTGTCCTAATTCTCCCCAGCCCTATGTTTTTGTATAGTTAGAAAGGCACAAAGTGTGGAAGTGAGACTAAAATGCTACCAAAAGTAGAGCACCAACATTTTTACAGCTACATTTTTGTATTTGCTTGTCTTGATACAAATGACTTTGTAAGCAGCAAAGTAATTGGGAGGCGAGCCTTGAGTTTCAGTCTTGCTAATCAGGTTGCAAGTTATTCTGTTCAGAAACTCCGTGTGAAGCATGCACAAGCACCTTCTGCTTTAGGTTTTTGATTAAAATTCTCCATGCTGATCACACCTATGTTTTGTACTTAAAGACTGTTTATAATAACTTTTGTGCTTGTAAAACTACATCTATTTGGGCTGTAATATGAGTGACTTTTTTTTATTTTTTTTTAAACTTGCCAATACAACTTTGCCTTCAGTCCTCCTATTACGCAAAAAAGTTACACTGGTGTGGAGATACTTTAAACCAGTATAGCCTATTTCACTTCCTAGGTTAGTAGGTGGCATTCATAGAAGCATCTTATGACTTCAGTTACCTTGGGAGACACTAATTGTTCTGGGAGCGTTGGCAGAGGCTGTATCATTGGTTGCAAGCCTCTGACTCTTGCTTCAGTCAGAGATTTACCTGCAGATTTTGCTGTTAAATAGCAATGCTAAATTTATAGTGATGGTCCATGGCCACCCCTAGAGGTCGAGGGCTAATGCTTTTAAACTGAAAGAGGAGAGATTTAGATTAGATACCAGAAAGAAATTATTTACTGTGAGGGTGGTGAGGCACTGGAACAGGTTGCCCAGAGAAGCTGTGGCTGCCCCATCCCTGGAGGTGTTCAAGGCC
>JAOXJK010000077.1:25895940-25921965 GCA_025774025.1 Xenus cinereus
AAGGCCAGGCTGGATGGGGCTTTGAGCAACCTGGTCTGGTGGGAGGTGTCCCTGCCCATGGCAGGGGGGTTGGAACCCGATGATCTTTAAGGTCCCTTCCAACTCTAACCATTCTATGACTCTGAGGGGTGCTGGAGGGTAACACAGGACTGGAAGGAGCACCCTACAATACAGACGGATCCAGAGGCATGGTGTTCTAGGTGTGGATTAGTGCCAATATAAATACTTCTGATTTCTATTCTTTGCAAAGCAACAATGTAGGGATTTTAAACTCCTCTGCCAGGAAGCAAGCACTAGCAATACCTTTTCACCTTGCGTGCCAGGTGGTATGTGCATGTCTCTGAAACCTGGGTACTGCAAAGTACTTGCTGTTTTGTTAATGCTAACATGTCATAGTACAGTGTCACCACAAGAGGGGAACCTGAGACCAGATTCAGGTGAGCATTGGTAAACTAAGCATGCTTTTGGTCCTGGTTGAGGCAAGCAATATTCTTTGATGCAAATGTAATAATACCCTTACCTCAACTGTAAACTTCGCCAACAGAACGGATATTTAAAAACCCGTTCCTGTAGGAAAAATGGTTTCAACACCCCCCCTCCCCAAAGAAGCTTATTTTTTCAAAATGTAAATGACCAAAAAGGCAGCCTTAAAGAGGAATGCATACATTCAGATTAATACTTCCTACATCCTATTGCAACTTTTTTGATATAGAAATTTAAGGCATGTAATTAAAATTTCTAAGAGTAGATCTGAAAAGTTCTCATTTTAGTATATATGATAATTGGGTCCCATACTTATTATAAGAGTAATGTATATTTAAAACTCTAACAGTATATGGTTGCTCTTTGGTTTAAATAAAATCCAATCTGATATACTTGTAAGAATAATCAAAAATAAGATGTATAATAAATATACAAACCTCATTTCCTTTGCTTCCAGCACTTGATTTCATTTCTTTGGGTTGCTGTATAAAGCAAAACAATATTTATCTGCCAAAGGAACTATAGACAGAAGAACGTATAAAGAACATCATTTGTAACCATGATGTTCTTAGTATAATAATGTTTTATTTACAATATACAAATATGGTGTAATGAAGACTGACACTATGCCTTGAAAAATCTATTCAGTGAATAGTCTTCTGAATGGTGGTGTGGTTTTGCTTTGGTTTTTTGTTTTGTTAGGTTGGCTTTTTTAACAAACTCAGTTTCTGAGAACCTGCATAATTCAGTGTGATTAGTCTTTTAATTTTCTGGCATTATTTAGGATTTTCTTTGTCATTTCGGTGAAAATATATAGCCTTACTTTATGGAATGGATAAAGTATGGAATGGGATAAAGAGGTTCTAGGAGTCAACTTTCTGTATAAGAAAAAGGAAAATGAGCATAGACTTGACAGTAATATAGTTCTTCCTGCACAGTTTTTAAAGAATCTTTTATTTCTTTATCAGAGGAAAAAAGCAGTCAAACTCACCAAATGTCGAAATTCTACTGACAGGCTTCCGTTTGCGGATTCATCCATGTTCATTGCTTTCACATGTGTTCCACACAGAACGAATCTACGATTACTACGGAGGACATTACACTTATGTATGTAAATAATATTGCATCAGATCATTTAAGAAATAGGGTATCTTATTTTCTTACCTTACAGTTGAAACATTCCTGAAATAGAAGAGGGGCAGGGGAAGGAAACATTGTGCATCAGTAAATGTGTAAGCCATAACTTGTGCTGAGAAACATATCTTGAGATGGTAGCTTTTGCCTTGTCAAAGCTAATTCGTTTTACCAATATAACTGCAGTTTTTAAACTAAAGCATTGAGATTTGTACTGTCTAGTTAGACATTTGCATCTGGGCAGATGTAAGTAGTATATTTTACCTAGCTTTTCTCCTGACATTGGAATGATATGTGTGTATTCAAAGCTGCAGTACTAACTGCCTGCGTTCTGGGACAATACGAGCCTGCGTAGATAGCTCACGGTGTACTGGGGAAACGTGCCTAGCAACAAATCAGACAGTACACAGCTTTTGAGAGAAACAGTCCTGGTTTCTCTCCTGTTGTTTCCCCACTGTGTGTTTTCTCCTTCCTTCTTTTGGGCCGTCATCTATGTCCATGTGCTCAAGGCGTTTTTTAGGGCCCTGCAGAAGCACAAGAGCCGGAAGAAGGGAGGTAGCCTGTGGCCTGGGATGGTGGGCAAGGAGGGCTTGGATCACCTTTGCCAATTTTGAAATCATACCTTCACAGCAAGTATTCTGCCCCATATGTTATTGTGCTAGGGTCCCCAGACCTATGTGTAACCTAGTTTGCTCTACAGTACTGGCTATTGCTCAAAATAATACATCTTGCTGAGAGAAGATGCACCAGCTCAAATATAAATACTCCAAGCAGCATTAACACTGTTTTCCCAAATGTAGTATAGAAAGGCTCTGAGACGCTTTTTGTTCAAGAAATTATAATCAACCAAAGAAGCAGGGGATCCTGCTCATTTGGGACCGCTCTAAAAATACTGGGAACACAAAAGAGAACCAAACACCCTAGAAAGGAAGAATTTATGTGGCAGTTTTAATTTCAGGCAGGGGTAAAACTCTGTAAGCTGCCATAGTTACTAATTACAGCCCTAGCTGTAGTACTCGGAGCAGCTGCATTGAAGATACTAGGCCTATTAATGCAAGCAGAGATAGTTAGCTTTGAAATACCGCTTATCCCATAAATGCAGTACAGTTAGATTTAAAGTTTTTGCCTGATGCTGCTATTTCAAAATGAATTTTATCTAAGTCTTGAAACAAATCTTAAATGGACTTCTTCCCTCCAATTTGAAAATATCAATAGTAGCTTTTGGTTTTTTGTTTTTTGTTTTTTTTTTTTTTTTTAAAAAAGACAAAGAAATCTTCCACATTAAAAAAAGGAAAAGCATTACCCTGATGTTTTAACTGTTTTGTTTTGTTTTCTCATTTTTTTTTTTAGAGCAACTTCTAAATCAGATAGGGTAGCAATTGAAAAAACCGTGTTGTCTCTGTAGGGAGAGAGATAATATCTTCACTTTAAAGTTTCTTACTTGTCAATAGTTGCTTTCACTCTGATCTGGTAGTTCAGCTCTGGTAATTTAATTAGCAACCTTCAAAACAGAAAATGTGAAAGTTAATGTTAACAGAATAAATTTCTCACCAGAAAATGTTAGAGAACAGTAGCTCCACACTAAAGTATCTGAAATGATTATAACCTGAAGAAAAGATTAGGTATCTAGGACTGTATCATGATTTACAGGGTTGTGTACTCAGAAAGAGGAGCTGTGCTGTTCCAGTGGCAGGTGTTCTACCCTCCCTGCAAGTAATGTGGAAAAGGTAGTATGTGTTTGAGGGAATGGCTAGAGAGAACAAAGAAGTACTAATTAAGAGATGGATTTCTCTAGTCTGTGACCACACCACAGATGTATGTGTATTTTCCACACCCCCCAACCCTCCGTGCATTCTTTTTGCTGCAAGGTGGAACTGAGATGAGAGCTCCTCTCCAGTCTTTGCTTTTTTCATAGTCAGGCAAGGAGCTAGTGGGAGAGAAGTAACTTGTCATTGATTCACCAGAGCCACCCAAAATGCAGATGTTTCTCTTTCCTACGTGCAAAAGTGCCTCTGAGTATTCTGATGTTGGCTTGTACGATGTGGATTGTTATTTAGTCAGTTTGCAAAGTCATTAAAACGAGAATTCAATGGATACAGGGCTCTAAAGGTGCTGACTTTTGGGCATGATCTGCCTTTCTTCCTCACACGGATTTACCCTTTATTGCCACTTATTATGAGTGACAGATTCTGTGGCCTTTCTATCCCCATTCTAGAAAGTGTCCCTGGAGTCAAAAGGATCTCTGCCTCAAGTTGGTCTGCTTTGCTTTCTAGATTGCTTCTAGGATAACATGCAGTACACAAATGAAGGACTTTATATCAGATTTCCTTTCCTTACCTTAATTTAACAGTGAACTGTATTAACGTTTTAAGAACCATCGGCCTCTGGGGATGTGTTGGCATGCAGGGCTGCCTTTCAACCACGAATGAACTGTGTGAAAAGAAGTGAAAGAAACAGATTGTTAGGAACATGCATAGACAAACAGCTGTATTGGGGGGCGGGGGGGCGGAAATGCTGGTATCTCTTAAAGACTTATTCCTCTACAGAAGCTGAAGTGGCAGGTATGTATTCCAACTCTCAGTTCTCAAAATCATCCAGTGGTCTAACTTACTGTAAGTTAGAGACAGATATTTGGAATACATTAAAAATCAAACCAAAACTAATTCCATAGTCCTAAAATTCCAGGCTGATAAAAGTCTGGAAGACCAAGACTTTTATCAGAACCATAAAACAGAGTCTGAAAATACACTGAGCCTTAATGAAAGGCAGTTAATTAAATTAAACAATCTTTTTAAATTTTTTTTTACAAAAAAAAATAATTGACCATGTTTTGCTTTCAGATAGTCACTTGTGCCTATCTCATATAGCCACTAGAAAAGGCAAAAGGAAGATGACAATGTTTTATATATTAATAGAATGTGTTGGTGGGGAAGAGGAAGAACAAAGAACAAATTAGCACCTGCCACTTTACTTAAAAAAACAAAACAAACAAAACCCCAAACCCACAACCTTTTCTCAGCAGTATGTACACGACTCCTACTGAAATAAGTGGATTTTTTGTGTTCACCTAGAGTCAGAACTTGACCACAAACCCTTAACTACTCTATGTGAGAAGCTGCCTGGTACCTTCAACTTCTGGAATTTTGGTGACAGCTGCATATACTTCTAATATTGGAAACTCAGTCTTTAAGATCCTCAGAGACTCAAACATTTTGATTTTTTTATTTTTTCTTCTTAACAACATGGTCTCATTGTTGCCAATAAATTTGTGGCAGTTCTAGCAAAGTTATGTACATTGACAATGGCTTACGCACTTCCGGAAAAGATTGTAGAGCAGAAAGTTGACTTTTTCCAGCAGCTGAGGTCTTTGCACTGGGATAGGATCCCCATCGTAAGTCAGCCTGGTCAACAGTTCATCCAATTTTTCTAGTTGCCTTCTAACTTGAAAAAGACTCTCTGCCAACAGTGTAAAACTACAGCAAGACAAAAGATTAGTTTGCAATCTTTCACGTAAACGGCTGCTTAGAACAAAATGGCTACTGAAATTCTTGCTTAGGGAAATCAGAATCAGTACCGATTGGTGCTTTCTAGCTTTATCCAAATTCATATGCATTCATCTTTTGTTTACAGGAGTATATAAATACATCAGGCAAAATTTCCTACTTTATTTTCAGATATAAATATTTTTGCAATGGGCCTCATCAACAGCAATGCAACGCTGTCTGTGATAATTTAGAAGAAATATATACACGCATCTGATGTTTTACATGCAGGACACTTGTGCCAATTTTATTTCTTTCCTACAGCTTAGTGCTTTTGCAAATGTACTCTTTAAAAGGATAATATTTATATAAAATGAAAAAGTTACAAAAACTGAGGAATGGCATTTCTCAGAAATGTAAAAACAATAAGGAAAATGAAATCCAAACACATTTGCTAACAGTTTAATAAGGTACGTGTGCATAAAATTACATCTTTTAGCTATTTTTAACATCTCCCTTGGGAAAAACATGCTTCAGTGGAAAAAAAACACACAAAAACGGCAAACACTACTTTTCCCTCAAATCTAAAAAGGTTCTTGGTTGTTTTCCTTCCTTTTTTCTTCTTATTCTTTACTTCACCTTCTCCAGACGAGAAGTTTGATGGGAGAGAAATGATCAGGACATTGACATTCTCTGGCTGCATTATCTTTTTAAATATAATGCTTTTAAAATTTTTTTTTATTTGCAATCACCATTAGAGTTACCACCACAGAGACTACTGCCATTCAATTCCTGTGTAGTTTGAAATCTGGAGGGGTGATGTACTTAGTGAGTCAAAGCATAAAGTGTCTACCCGACTCCTGCCTAGACAAAACTCCCACTGTCCTCAGTGACAAACTCGGTCAGCACGGTTCTTACTCAAGCAAAACTCCCGAGAGGGTATCTGTCATGTATCTGGAGCAACTGTCAAACCAAAAAATGCGACTGCCACGGCCCAGGCTCAGCAGTTCACTGTTACGTTATTAATTCTGAACAGCAAATGTTGTCCACCAAAACAAATTGTATTTTTGTTATTTACTAGCTTAGCTGCTAATGAATTTGCTGCTGTTGCAAGGTAACTAATCTAAAGGAAAGATCATTTCATGTGCAGCAGACTTCCTGTGGTTTTCAGTGGAAATACAAGCTCAAGGCAAGTTTACCAATTCTGGAGCTGATCAAGCCCACCGTGGAGAGGACCCCCAATGCAGGCAATCTGCTGCCGTCTCTTCCAGTCTAGCAGCTCTTCAGTCAGCATGTTGCTCATAAGCATATCGATTTCATGAATCACACGCCCTATTTTACTGAGCACTTCCTGTAAAATAGGAAAGATGTCACAAACTGACCACGGGGAACAGCCAAAAAATTCAGCGATTATCATAAAAGTGCTAATTACATTTCTTTCAATTACTTTGAAAGTAATCATATTTAGCCCCTTAGCTGTAGTCTCTATAATTTAGAGGTGATTGGACTGGTCACCCGTTGTACTTGAAACTAATCCTAAATCTCTATGAACCCCTCCTCAGTAAAGCTTCTGTGTTTGGGAGTGGGAAGGAGGATTGTTGCATTCTTTGTGGGCATAACACCTCCAAGAAGTTGACATTTACAAGTGCTGTCAAGGTCAAAAAGTCCTCCTTTTGTTTTGTATCATATCCAGCGCTCTGGGGTTTTTTGCTTGCTTCCTTGCTTTTAGCTGTGAAAAGCACAGGGACTCAAATACATTGCCTAAATGTACTGTTTTCTGTGCCAGCAAAGAAGTGGTCAGGGAATATTTGTCATACTTCTAAGTTTCGGTCACTGAGCAGAGCAAGGTACCATTGGTGGGTTGTTTGGGTTTTTTGGTTGGTTTGGTTTGGGGTTTTTTTTGCAATTATTAGATTACATTTACTTTGAACACTTTTCGCTTACTTTAAAGGGTATATATTGCCAACTAAGTTATCCATTTCGCACAGTACATAAGAGGTCCTGGGAAGTGATGCCCTCACCTCCCTTCTAAGGCGTGCAGAACCACATCCTTGATTGAGGCATTACTTTATTGCCAATTTCTTAACTGCTAGCCAAAATCACCTGCACCCACCCAAAACCTTTTGTCGATTTGTAACTGCTGTTATTTGTCTGTTCTTCTGAGAAGAGAATTAAGAAATGCACGCACACGCATTTGAGTATTCGATGTGGGAATAAGGGGAGAAAGCAAATGAACCACAAATGACAAAACATGTCACTAACCTTTCTCTTGTAGTCTAAAGTATTGAGCATCGCCTGCAACGCCAACATTTCCTGTTTAATGAGGGCGCTGTTTTTGTCGCTCTGCTCTGCAGGGGAATGAGAAAAAGTCAGTATAAATGTGTGTGTGGGTACGTGTGTGTGTTTATAAGGGGAGGAAGGGAAAAAACCCACGACCAGACTACGGCATGAACTAGCATGAAAAGTGAACTGCAGGCGGCCGTAGATTATGTAATAGTGCGTTTCATTTGAATGGACTAACTTTAGTACAAGTTTAAGATAAGGTTTTATGACTTCAGTCTTTAGATGTGTATGTGGAACAGGAAAAGACAGAAAACATACAGATGATACCTAGAAATCTATAAATTCTTATTCATGTGCATAGTCATGTGTATTCTCTACATCTGGTTTGGATCAATGACTGATTTGTGCGCTACTGAAATATGCTTGTGGTGTCAGCAGTTAGGCTAAAGCTCTTTGGATGTGAATTATGAGTCTGGCTGAGAGAATGGAGGTTAGGCATTTGAAACAAGGATAAAGCGTTCATCGCTGTGGGGATTTCAGCAGCCAGGAGAACTGATCACTGCGTATTTCCCCCCTCTCTTCAACTTTTTTCCTTCTCTGGAGCATGCATTAATTTCAAGCTTCCCTGAGCTCTTTCCCCCACTTTCACCTTCCCCCACCTTTAGCTCTTCCTGCATCTTTCATGCTACCTTCAAAAAAGAAATTGGTGCCAACTGTGTCTCTGCTAAGCTCTGGATTGACATCTTCCCATTACGTTAGGGTAGATGTTTCAATAGAGACAGACAAGCAACTGATTGTCAGCCCAGCCACAGCAATTGCTCACACACAGTGTGAGGTACTGCAAGCTGGCTGTGCTGGTGGAGAGCATTTGTTGACACAGTAAAATTTTAAGCCCTGAAAGTAATTTCTGTAAGCATGTTTTATTTTGCAAGTGAGGCAGGCTTCGGTCATCTGTGTGGTCAATAATTATGATTGGCCTGCTGACTAACAACTCATTAAACCATGGCAACTTCATCTCTTCTGATTACCTGGCCATATCCAACCTTAAACATATAGGATTGATATGTGTAAGAATTCGGACATTTCAAGCCCAATATCTTTGCATGTTCAATGGGAGATAATATGAAGATATCTGAGCAGACACAAGTGGACCTCAGTTTCTTTTCTGAAAAAGATCATGCAAGGACTGCTGCTGTGTGCAGATCTCAACCATCACAGGCTGGTCAAACATGCATTCAGAGTGCTTACCAGCTGGTTATCACCACTGTGATCAAAAAAGAACAGAAAGCCAAGTTAGAGGGTAAAAAAAATAAGTTTTTTACAACTCTGCTCTGGGGAAATAAGAGGCACTTCCATATCCTTGGCCCTGCCAAGGAAGGGCCACATCAAAGGCGAGGAAATTGAAAAATAGGTTCTTTAAATTAAGAAAATTACTACTTTTCATGCCTTTATGCATATTATCTATAGAAAATAACTATACTTGCTCAACGAGATCCTGTTTACCCTCTCAACCCCCAAAGAGTCATTATGTTCCAAGACTATAACTTTATACAAACTAAAAATCCATTTTTTTTTGGTGTTTACATATATTATCTGGGTAATGCACAAAAAAATCTGATACTGGGGTCTAGCTGCACAATCAGCCATTGCCTAGAGAATCTAAAAATTATTATAAAAACTCTTACCTAAGCTTTGTATTGTTTTATACCTGAAGTCAAATTCCTCTTGCAAGTCTTCCAAGTATTTGACATCTTGGTCAGTCATCTTTCCCAGGGGGGAAAAAAAAGTAAGATTATTTGAGTGTTCACAGTGACATAAAAAGTAATTTGTTTGGTAATGGACAAATGCATAATGTAGTGTTTCCCTTTCCTATCATTTGAAAATCCCTAAGCAGTTCTGGGAACTCTGATTTATTAACTTGTAAACTTTAAAAAAGACAACATATTTAAAAATGCACATTTATAACCACAGAATTATTTCACTTGTTCAGAAAGCCAGCTATTATCCTCTCTCCCACAGCTGATAGAGCTTAACCACTTCTTGCTTACTAGTTCAATGATGTAGTGGAAAGTAGGAATGCTTGCATTTAGCCTGAGCTAAATTGAAATTATTATGCCAATAATATAACTCACTTCTTGGAACTTTAAAGCAGGGCAAATGGATAATTTTGCATTGACTTCAATGGGAATTGGAATGGGGTATGCAAAGCCAAGATGGGTAGAGCCAAAGACAGGAGCAGAGCTCAGAGACTTTATTTAGATAATTATGTAAGAATTTGGGTAATGAAAATAAAATTTTTGCTGCTTTGGCTTTTTGCAAAGCTTTGTTTTCATACGTACGGCAAAAATTTTAGAAGGTGTTTTCTAGTAACCAAACAATGGTAATTCAAAAAATGGCACAACAAAAGAAGGAAAATAAAACTGTAGGAAATCATCTGTTTTACTTCGACGGTCTGTTTCTGTGCTGTGTATAGGAAGCCTCGATTCTGCCAACAACTCATAAACAATCCTTTTTGGTTTCCTGAGATATGCACTATAAGTGTCTGTGAGAATACATACACTCGTTTGCTAAATTAGGACACAGAGAATTAGCCACTTTGGTTTCCTTTTTAGTTTGGAGGCTAAACTTTTAAATTATATTTGTAAGGTATGAAATTACATACACAAGGAACTTGCTGATTTCCGTGTTCAACTTCATTACCCACTGAAAAAAAACCTGTATCCAGAAACTGTTCTCATTTTCACTGGCATTTCAGGGTGTGCTGGCTGTGCTTCTCCATGCAGGAAGAAGGAGCAGCAATAATACGCTACTGGGTTGCAGCTTTGTCTGCTTTTGCTGTGTAATTCTTATCTTATAACTTTATATGTAGATAGAGATCTAGTATCACATTCTTCTTCTAAAGCTAGCTTTATCCTTTTAAAGGTTACACCTCTCTAACCCTTCTTCCCCATGTAGAGAGACACTGATGAGAGAATAATATTAGGACATCTTTCCAGTATACCAAAAGTGATGCTCTTGAATGGCATAAGGGCAGGTATTTCAAATGTAACTTCTACACTGAGACTGCTGCAAAGCTGAAAGTTGGGCTGGGATAGCAAAAAGGCCATAAGTAATCTGAATCCTATCCTGCCTTGAACTGAACGGGCAGCTATTCTGACTGAGCTTTCAAGGTCTCTATGGGACATAGCTACAGATTTGTCTCAGCCCAGGTCTGTCCTGCAACGATATGAGAAACTCCTGGAGAATTGTTACGGTCTGCTCCGAAGGGTCTTCTGCCCTCACGTCTCCAAAACACGTCATTATGCCACGTAGGCTTCAGCTTTACAAAGATCTTGGTATGTGACTTAGAGGTCACGAAGGCTAGCTACTGCTCACCCAACTAAAAGAGGTGAAATTGCAGAAACACATTTACTGAACCTCACATCTCTTTAGCGATGGTAGGTATGTTCTTATTGCACTCAGTGGTCTGCCTGCAACTCGCATAGGGATGAGTATGATAGCTTTAAAATAGGTAGCTCTCACACTGAACCTAGAGCAGCTGTAAAAACCCGAGGATCCAGGTATGTTCCAAGTAGTTAGTCTGGGCTGAGGTGCCCAGAATAATGAAAAATTATTGGCACAGCTTGTTAATAACAGTATTTGTGCTACCCAGCTTAAAAATAGTTTGGGTATGTTTGTATGAAAATCATGGCTGCATAAACAACAAACAGGACAAAAAATACCTGAGCGCTGTTCTTGATGGCTGACACTTTGTGTTCTACATTTCGTTGTCGTTCTGAAACCACAGAGTTCTGCAGAGACTTTTCCAGTGGCCCCTGGAACACATTGAACAGATAATGGGTGGATGAGTAATAATAATGAGTGATAGTAACTGTACTGCAAGTTCTAGCATAGAGAGGGAATTCAGAAGCTGATCTTCAACCAGCTGGAGCTTGGTGTAGACAGACAATCTGTTTATTTTAGTTCCACACATTTGAAAAACATGCTGGTTTAACTTTGAAATCCAAAAAGGTGGGTATACTGCAAACACTAAACACCTAGTAAATTAAAGAAACTGACACAGAGATTATTAGATTTCTGAAAAAGACCAATGTCACAATACTCATATAAAAACACATATTGCATCCACAGATGATTAAAAAGAACGCATTTGATTTAAACATTTAATCTGGGCTTTAACCACGTAACAATTTCCCCAAAATGGGTTTTATATGTAATTTTTAAGTTTCTTTCTTCAAACAACATCAAAACAATCAGTGCCTTGCAACATATCAGATGGAATGTCTTTTGTATTGCATAATTAATGAATTAATGCATTGCATGATTTAAAATACAGACATCTGTTTTGCAAAGAATAATCTCTTTAAAGCCTTTCTGACAGATTAAGTTTTTGAAGATTAGCTGTGACACAGAAGTCATTTATAGCAATGTTTGTAGCAGTGGAGCCACTAATGAAGTACAAACGTGAGTTTAAAGGGCAACGTTTGGCAACCCCTAGTGCACCCAAATCACGCTAGTGGAATGAGAGGGCAGGATTTGGCCCTAAAAGCACGTGGGCAGATTACCATGGAGCAGATTAATGAAATGTCATTCATTACCTGTACAGGCATGCTAGCTGCAGCCAATATTCTTCTTTCTTCTCTTAAACAGTTTGAGATGATTACTGCTATATGCATGGGATTACCATGATATTTGCCCTGCAAGCACAAGTAAATACAACTTTTAAAAATACAGAATTCAGGGTGCCCCTCTGGAAATCAGAAACAATGTGTTTCAGTGTCTGTAAACTACAGCTTGGTGTGGGTGGAAAAGACCGCCCTACTGTTCTTGACCTTTGTTAGTGCTGGTTCAGCCTTGCAGTGCAGCATCAGTTAGTGCCATTGTCATAAAATATTCTTAACGATGTTCCTTAGAGATCATAAAGATACAACTCTGAGATGTACATCATTTGAAGATCAAATTGCTCCACTGCTAACACAGCTGTTTTGAAAGGGCTTTCCTGTCAGCCTATTCTGTGCACGATTTTATCACGTCTTCCATTTTCAATAGGATGTTGCTGTTAGCGTGTAACACTTCTGCCAACAAAAAATTGTAAGCATATCAATACAGTAATGATGCAAGCAGAAAAGCTTCCTCAGCAAAAAGCAGAAGACTTAAATTTTAATGTCTACGAACAATTTTTCTCCTTCAACAAATAGTGAGCCTAGGATGAAGGAAGAAGCAATTCTTGTCTCAAGCCAAAGAACCAAAAAATGTCTCTATTTTTACATGACCATAAACAAGGTGCAGAATTGCTGATGCATGACTGAGGACTGGGCACAATTTGAACAAGTATTGGTTTGTGCTGTATTTATCAAATTGGAATGATTGAGTACTTTCAAGCAGCATCTTTCATGGAGATGTATTTGTTCAGTGTGTCTCAATATCCTTCATACCTTTTATTCAGTATTCACTTATCGTTCATTCAAATGCCCTTTATTCAGTGCTCATACAGTTTTCAGCCACTCATTAGAATTTATCCAGCTCATTTCTTTTCCTGTGCCGTTTCCATTTTGGTACTGTTTTCCCTTCTTTCTGATTAGTTTTTATTCTCATCATATTTTGCTGCCATTCAGGACTTCATTTATTCTTGCTTTCTCTGAATGTGGCACAATGAGTTTATACATACTTAAATTGATGCTGTATTTTCCTTTGATATCTCATACCAATTGTCGTAGTAGAAACAAGGGTGTGAACACAGCTGATAGAAATGTGAACATGCTGCTTCTATATTCCAACTATTACTATGACAGTGAACATATATTTCTAACACTTTTTACCAGACAGACAAAACTGGATCATGTCCTGGGTGCTTTTGCATGAAATCTAAGTATTCTGAAAGATTTTTTTCATAATAGGTTTTGCCTTCAATTACAAGGTAAAAAAATATTGTATTTAAAATGGTAATTTTGATAATGGAGACTTGGTTTGAGCTGCTTAGTATTAAATACCATGCTGTTGGTTATATTCTGGTTCCAGGTAGAGACTAAGGTGAAAGGCATAGGACTCTTAAAACTAAATAACTGATGTACAAAATCTTCCATTTGATTGCCATGGCGCTGTTGGCAATTAAACTAAGCTTTCTAACATTTCTGTTGTTTCTGAAGTTTTCTCAGGACAGGTAGTGTACACGCCCCACGGTGCACATCCGAAATAGTTCTAGGGCTGTACCTCCCTTGATCTCTTTAAAAGCAGTTCAAGGTGGTGCTTTGCTCCAGCAATCATCTGTTGATTGGAATAGATGATTGGGAATGGGAATTGGAAATGGGAATGGGATGATGGGAATGGGAAATATGAACTAGACTGTGATTTTAGGGAGTTTCTCTGGAAAAAAGGAGTGGTGAGCAATTCTACCACAGGACACGCTGTATCTCAGATGAAACACTGAGCTCTCCCTCCCTGCCTGCTCCTTGCTGGGCAGCGCGGGGGGATTTAACATTAAGAGGACACTGCTGATTTCTGCATCAAATGGCAGGGCCAAAGATCTGCCTTTACTCCTTTCTCCCTGCCAGCTTCTGATGCCCTTGGCAGTGAGGGTAGTAACCATGTTCTCACTGCACTCTTCCTTCAGCACAACTGAACTTCAGGTCCAGGAATATATCCACAGTCTCCTTTATGGAGCATACTCCCAAGATGTCTCTGTGTAGCATCAGGATGTAACTTTGGGAAGGGAATATGGGAACGTGGGAAACTGGCTATGATCTAGCTGCAAAAGATGAAGAGTGGAATGGAGTTTCACAGAGAAGTAAGGTAACAGGAGAGTCCAACAGCAACAGCTGGAGCAAATTAATTGCTGCAAAGGATGGTCATGCTCATGGCTGTGCAGTGCCAGCCCCTGTCTCGTGCCAGTCCGGTGCCTGTCTGACTCCTTAGTGAACCAGTCCAGATCGCTAATTGGGATGGAAACCGCTCGCTTCTTTGCTGAACAGGCTTCCTGCTCCTCAGTGGACTGAAACTGCTCAGCAAAGGATGAATTTGTTGTTAAGGACTGGCGCATATGAAGCTGGAAGAGGGGAGAACAGGCCTGCCTTGTTTCAGCTGCAGTCAGTTGTATGGCTAAGCTTGTCTCACTTATCTGCACCTTGATTAGAGGAAAAAAATGTCCTACTTTTAATAAGGCTTAGGATGAATGCTGTGGTAAGAAATCTGTGACTGCTGTAAATCCACTGATGTACATATAAATTCCTCAGTTAATGTCTGCTAATTTCTGCTTGTTGCTGGTTTTTTTTTTTGCTGCTAAAACAGGGTGCCAACTTTCACATAGAGGGCTAGTATATGAGGACCGTACCACATGTTGGGTATCTGCAGGCTACCTGAAGCTACAAAGTTTGAGGAATGTTTAGTCCCGGCTTACCACTGCCCAACAGAACTCGAGCACTGTAAGGGTTGATGGTTGCCTTTTGACTTTGCCCTGTGACAAAAAAGGAGTCAAACAAAAGCTATTTAACAAAGTCAAGAAGAAATAAAAATCCTCTCTTGGAGCTGGAATGTGCATTTGGGTAGAAAAGGCACTTCAAAAAATCTTCTGACAGCGGGATGTTTTAAAATCCCCCACAAAAACATGCCAGCTATTAGGGACTTTCCTAGTATTTCTAGATACTATTCATACGCAAAATTTTTTAAAACTCTTTCTCTCTTTTTCTTTGTTTCATGAAGAGAAAATGATCTGAATCGAGAGATGAAGTGGAAATTCACTTTTTTTTTCTTTCTTTCTTCTCTAACTCACAAAGCTCTAGTAATATGCTGCGCCCATAATGATTCCATACTTGTGTCTGTCTGGTGCTTGTTCAACTTGATTCCGTTTGAGCAGACACCAAGCAGGTCGACAGAGAACTGCCACCTGCCCTCCTGGAGAAGCAGCCCCTCAGACAAAAGCCGGAATAATGCTTGATCTGCGGTATGAACGCTTGCGATTTCAGGCTAGGAACACTTTCAGCCGTTGCAGCAGACAGATGCTGTGAACGCTGGACAGCTGGCATGGAGCTGAACTGTGTGCCGCAGCCTGGGCGGGCATCCCCTTCTTGTCCCCCTTGAACCTTCTCTCTAGAATGGCCCTATTTGTACAATATATGCTATATCAATAATCTCTTTTGCAGTAATCTAGCAGATTGCTAATCAACAATAATAAATTGATAAATAATAAATAGTTGCAACATTGAATATTTCAAATAACAACACTGAATTTTTTTCTCCCCAAGTTCTATCCTTCTCAGAGGTAATTACACTTCAGAACACACCTCTCAGCATTCCCTTATTATCCATTTACTGCCACCTCTTGCTGTTCTGTACTTCCGTTTTGTCTTTGGTTGAGGGCAGAATTAGCTCACGATGACCTTAGCTTCTGAATGACTAATTGAAAACTATTTCCTATCATTGGAAGAGTAGTATAAGTTGGAAAATAAATTAAATTAACGAAGAAAAAGGCTTGAGATGGGGAAATCCTAACTTTGTGTGACATAAACATTGGCGGCCAGGAAAGGAGAAGAGGTGTGGATTCTGTAGTTATACAAAATTATATTATTAAGTTTAGATATTTCTAGATAAAACTTATAAATACCAACAAAGAGAAACTGAGGATTCACGTTTCGTCTGAAGTTTCAAATGGAAACATTAGTCTTATCTGCTAATATTACTGTAATATTGTTATTCTTAGAAATTTTCTCTCTCCTCTCTTCCATTTTGATGAGGCCTTCCATATCACGTTTTACAACAAACAATAAGTGATCTTACTTCGGCTGGCTTCTTCTCAATAACTGCCAGCATGGTGCTAAATTTAAGCAAATGGGGGAAATTAAACTTTCATTCTGAACAAGTGAAAATTTTCTCTGAATGCTGATGACATTTCCTTGGGAGAAAACCTTCCTACCACCTCCCAGCGTGCACTCTTTCTACTCCAGAGACATCTGTTGTGATAGTATCTTACTAGATCATGAAGAAAAACAAAGAGGCGTTTCTGCAAAAACAGTTTATATATTACAGTGTGCAGAGTTTAGACTCTTTAGCCAGATTTTAAAGTAGCTTGAACTATTTGGTGTATGTTAAAATGCCTGAAATGGTGGTTGGGGAAATGCAAGATTTGATTCTGTAAGCTGTAAGATCATGCAGAAACTTTAAAATACATATGATGACACTTTAAAATACATGTGCTTTTAAAAAGAACACCGAACGAGTGTCAGTTTTAGTACCTGAAATTTACCAGTTTTCCCGAGTTGAATGCAGAAATCTAGACCAGAAATTCATTCTCTTGCTCTTCTCTTCTTCCCATTTTTTTAATTTTCCAAAATGTAGCTTATTTTCCTGTGGGCAGCTCCATCACAAAGTGGATCACTCCCAACTACAGTAATATCGGCCAGCTTTCTTTTCAAGGTCAAAGGTCTCTATATAGTGTGCACATCTATAAATCAATACTATATATGCACTACTTGAGTATCCTGACCCTGTTTTCAGTGATTAAAGTGGAGGATTAGGTATTAGTGACTGCTGGTCTTCACTTGTAATATAGAAGGATGTGCTGTGCAACCTTTAGAAAGTCACTCAGGGGATTACCTGGTTATCCTGCTTTTCAAGGTGACCTAAAAAGGACTTGAATAGGTTTTGGTGCTTTCTATTTCTGAAAAAGTGCTTCAGAATTGGGTTGTTTTTTTCCTTTCTTTTTAAATTTTTTTTTTTAAGGATCAAAAACATCAGCTGTATTTTCTTTTTTTTTTTTTTCCCCTAGAAAAATCATGCTCGAGCCTTTTAATTTTATATGATAAGAACTTTACATGGAGGCATGGAACCGTTACCTAGTATGACTGTTCTTTTATTTGTTGAAGTTGAATGAATATTTAAAGAAGATGATGGAAGGGAGGTGGGACACGGAGAGATAGGAAGATAGCTTCTCGCTTGTGATATGCTTATTTCACTAAGTCTGATACTCAGCATCTTTCTAGATAAGCAGATACCTCATCTTTCATGTAATTTAAAAACAGGTAGGAAAACCCCTTTTGTTTTTGAAAGAAAAAAGCCTTTGGTGTAGTTGTGTGTCTCAAAGAAATGTGTTGGGTGGGAAGGCATAACCGTACAGACTTATTTCCCGTTTTCACCTGCAAATATGACAAACAACAATTTGCCTTGATTTGTTTTCTACCTTTGTTTATGTATCCAGGAAGATGAAGCCAGTACTAGAATACAAAGAAAGAGTAGATCCTTGTCGTACCCCGATATAGGTAAAGTGCTTGGGAGGTTTTTGAAAGGCTGTATTTAAACAGGGAGTATCCTTGCTAAAAAGTCTTTTTTTCTACTAGAAAGATGCCTCTGTTTTATCTTGGTCTTTAAGAGGAAGTACCTGTGACACTATTTAGGCTGCTCTTGTTAGACTTTTATTTTTAGATTTCCCCTCCCCCTCTCAAAATACATGAGAGAACTTAAAGTCAACCTCATTGTTTTAGACAACTCCTATGATGTGTGGGAAGTCCTAATACACAGGCTAGGGTTGTAGTTCTGCTTTTCTCGTATTGTATGATGCATAACTTCCAAAAGATCATACGTTTTTTAGGGCACGTGCAATCAAATTGCAATAGAGAAAGCTGTAATAGCGCAGTGAAGACAGAGATCTTTTTTTCCATCCCCCAGTTTGCCCCCAAATTCCACTGCTGAATGGATGCTAAACCTGGCAAAGGAACTGTCTATAGAAACAGCAGATTTCTAAGCAGGTAGGGTGAGATACAGCTACAGAAAACATATGTCTGTAGATCTCATCATGAGACAGTAGAGCTGGCCTGCCAGGGGGGATCAATAATGTCGCAATGCATCTTATTTAAATGAGATTTATTTCAGAATAAATAAAAGTCCAGTGTTCCCTACAAAAAAGGGTAAAACAGCAGAGGAGAGAGAGGACTGATTTTATTTTTTTTTTATCCCCCCCTCCCTCTCTCCATCTTCTGGACATAAAGAACTGAGTATTATTGACTAATCTCTTGGGCAGACGTTTGACTGCAACCGGGCCCATAATGCTGCAGGATGAACAAAGCCCACAAGAGGCTGTTTAGTTTGTTTCCTGGTATTTTTACTTCTGTTTGTAAGTTAACTCTTATTCATTCTACAAAAAAAAACCGAAACATTTATAAACTGTTAGAGTTGTGTTCTCTAAGTCATAACTAAGAACTAAAAAAATATTTTACTTCTAATAAGTAACCTTGTTTTCCGTCTTGTATCAATAACTTTTTAAAATCTTTATCAGCTGATGTGCAGTTGCCAGCCTGTGATCGCTAACAGCAGACGGCTAGCTGCTTTAGCATACAGAATTCTGTGCGGGGTTTCCCATTTGTACGCCAAAAATTTTTGTAAACAGCTTTAATGGTTGAGCTGGAAAGCTCACTGGGGGCAAGATGCTAATATGAAAAATCAATCTGGATTGTATTAGACAGCAGGACACAATGGTTCGAAACATATTTCCTACTATAATTTGTTGCTTTGTTGATCTGGCAGGTTACATGAGTGCTAAGTACATGTAAATAACTTTTTGAAATAGATCTTCTGTGGTGTATTAGAAACTTTCTCTGTTTTGTTCCATTCTCACCCCCTTGTAAGATTTAACAGGAAACTGCAACTTAAACATCAATGGCTATGTTTCCATTCTTTGCAACTGTTTCTCAGCACAGTGCTTGTTAGAATTGTTTGTCAAGTACCAACTGGAATGTCCTATTTCAGACCTAGTGCTGTTTTGTCCATTTTCTTTGATGTACTGAAATAAATAATCTTAGGGTCCCTCATGCATGTACCTTTCTGGTACAGTGACTTGCGTAAACAGTCACCTGAACTAAAAAACCTTTGTACGTTCATTTTAGTTCTATCTGGAAGAGCACAAAGATGTTCAGTTCTCATTATAGGTGGACAGGCTGGACAGAATAACCAAGAACTTGAAACAGAATAAGGAACACACTACTGTGTTACTGTTTTAAGTAGCATTGTGTAAAATAAGATGCTATTTGTTCATACTACTTAGAAATAGGGTGAATTTTATATGGAAAGAAGTGCCATAATGTTAATATATTTTGATTAAGATGACAGAAGATATTTTCAGATGTTATCCCAGATCTTTCCATAAAAAAGTAGGGCTGTGTAGGAGAAAGAAATATAATGAAGGTATTATTTCCCAACTCCATAGTATAACTATAGTGATTCCAAAAGCTCATTTTGATATAACTGGGGGGTGTGAATCAGCAAATCTGATGATTCTTCCTGACTTTTCCCTTTGTAAGCACACTCCAAGGTCTTAACGGTGTGCACGCAGACCCGCACGTACAGGCACAATCTCCATTGCCCTCTCTCCCCTCATCTTGGGCTCTAGTAGGGCTGGTGAGTGGGTGAAGTTCACCAATACCTGAGAATCTGCCGTATTAAATGAATATCATGAATTTACATCATTTACAGCAAATTGTTCCCCAGAGGACACAATATACTCATTAACTCAGGCTTCAATGGTAAATGAGCAGTGCAGCCCTTCTTCTTATGCCTGAAATATGTTATTTCACTTTTATAAAGCAAGATTTATGTAATCAGATTTTCCCCTGAATACTGTAAACAGCTACGTGACACAGATGCATGTTGCCATTAATGAGAAGGGATTGCTTTCAAAAGTTATCTTGAGACCACAGCATAAATGAGAGCTTCAACTACGAGTAGGACGATTCTGGGAATTTCTGGGTTTTTTTCCTGATGTAGTTGTCGTGCAGCACAGCCAGCGGCTCTTCAGTGCCCGGGAGCTCACCTGAGCCCACGCACGGGCCAGGCTGCATCCCATGGAGCTACACCTTGTCTAGGAGGTACCTGTGGAGTGCTCCAAATTTGCAGGTTGGCGTGGGGGGGGAAGAACAGCACTGGATTATCCAGAGGCAATCGCCCACTAGCACCATTCGTAAATGGAATGGTGGGATGCTGGGTTATGGTGGCCATCTCTGGTTCCTAGGCTACTCCAAGCCTCCCCTGCCTTGGCTCCCCTGGTGCGCTGCAGCCGGCTGCTCCCCAGGCTGGACGTGGACAGTGCCTGTTTTACAGCACTGTCTCTGTATTTCACCAGTTGTCTTTGTGTACTAAATCTACGCAGATATAGTACAGGAGCTTACATCAGGGACAGGTATGCTGTCATTTAAAAACATTCTTTCTGAAAACTAAGGTGTAATTGTTCATGGACTAAGGTTGCATAGGCTGTTGGCATCTGCAATTTAGTTCCTAGAAGCGCTAGGCAGCTCTTCTGAGCTTAACATCTGCCCTTTACATTTTGTTGTCATGGCAATGGCACAAACCATATCCTTCTGACTAATCTGCTTTGCTTTTCTCCATCTAGGTTTTCAGCAGGAGAAAGAACCACAGACATAGTTTCCTCCCCTCTCTTTTCTCTGCTGCCTCCAAACATTTTCTCTCCTCATCCCTTTCCAGAACTGCTGGAGGAAGCAGGAGTTCTGTAGGGAGATGGACAGAGGATTTAACCTTAGCAAGTGACTGTGCCGTACTGTCTCCTGCTGAAGAGCACAGCAACAAAAGGCTGCTCTGCTGTAAAAATGAATCCAATTTACTGACTAGAGAAGTAATAATAATGTAAGTAGTAAACATGAAGGATTTGAACCTAAATTGCTGACCCTGATTTTAATATAATATGTGCATTTATACCAGATTAATGTCAAGAAGTGATGTTTCAATGAAAGCAAGAAATAGACAGAGAGGCACATTACTGAGAGCTAGGAGTAACCTCAGCTGCTTAGCTAAGTTTCTCAGCACTTTTTCAAGTGGTTATAACTCTGTCAAATTGCATGTTTCCTGGTCAGTGTTTCTTCTTGCCTCAAGATAATTTTGGAAATGTCAGCAGTCTGAGCAGAAATGCCACATTCCGTTGTTACTTCTCTAATGGTGAGAGACTAGGGATGGTCCCTGTGGCCTAAAAGCAAGGGTGCCAGGCAGACCCCTCCCTGCTAAAACTTCTGCTCTTTGCCTAAGATTGCCCGAAACTTTGTATTGCAAGTATGAGAAAGGCAAGTTCTCACTTCTTTCACTACTTCCATCATTATTTTCATGATACAACTAAGATATTTATGTAAAATGTTTCAGGTGAAACTCAGAATAGAACATTTTCTCCATTTTATAACAAAAATGAGTCCCAGGGAGATCTTTCAGTTAGGGTGTGCTTGGCTGTGGTGCTGGTAAGCATAACTGTCTGTAGATTCAGCACAGGAATCTTGATCGTAACGAGTTCTTTGCTGTCTAGCAAGCAGCTGCACAAGCCATTTGTAAAGTGTGCATTGCTTCCTCTTCTAAGGCTGCTATTCATTAACAATGTAGTTGCATTTCTAATTAAACATTAGTCCCTCATTTTGCCTCTTGTCAAGAACTAGAGATTGCTTTTGAATGGCTTTTGTGTGTTCTCTAATTTTAATTATTTTATTATTGCTATTGTCATAGTATTTAGGAACCTGTACTATAGCGCAACATCTTACTCTGCATACTTAGTTATAAATGCTGGTTTCCAGCATTATCTAGTTGGACAAGTATTACTAAATGTTTTAACACGATTTGACTCAAAATCATCAACAAACTTTGCACTCAGAATCATGTATTGAGGTTGAACAGCCCTGTGTGTGCACGCTGTACATGTGTCTAATACGTCTGTGTGTGTAGTATAGAGGGGAAGGAAGAGGAGTGAACCGTGAAATTTCAAAGTGCTTGTGCTAGAGAGCAAAGCAGAGATAAAGGTGGGCTTGTGGTAACTAAACCTTCAGAGAAAATCAAACCAACACTGTTCACAGAGTCACTAGAAATGAAAAAGTGTTTACAAATGCCGCTTCCTCTCCTGTTTAGGAACCCAGTCCTTCCTCCATCAAAGTCAGTGAAAACACTCGCTAGTTTTATAGCGTACCCTTTCAGTCTCCCTTTCTCTGGGCTGTATGTTGGGACAAAAGGGACCGTGGCGCTGTCCTGTGTACATCAATCATGTTTTTCTGGTGTTTTCTCATGAAACTGTCACAAATTAGCTCAAATTGCAGGAGTTACAAATCTGCAAGGGCATCTAGTTGTGGAGGGGAGCCAAATACCCAGTTCTAAACTTCTCATATAAAACACAAACAGTGATGCATTAAAAAAATTAGACCTGTAATTACATAATTTGCAGACTCAAAATTTAAGGACATTACAGCAGATACTGTCCATACTATGCATCTTGTACAGTTCATAGTCCATTAATAATACTTGGCAGTTAATAACAAGGACAGGATGTCAGCGGATTACAACTACTATAGCATTTTTTTCCTGATGTACTTACCTAACCAGTTTAGAAATAAATTTACCAGCTGAAGCTCGGGAGACTGCCTGTGCAGCTCTATAGAACATGCAGCCCATACTTGGGCTGAAAATGCATTTATCATCTATATTCTAAAAATTTGAAATTGTAACATGGTATTTTACACAAAACCCCAAATACCTGTGTGACAGATTTTTTAAGACATAATTTAAGTTATTTGCCTTATCCAAAATAATAATAATAATAATAATACTAAAACCTTTGCAAGAGTCTAATCCTACTCCCAACCTATAGGAATTACTTTGGAAATTGGAATAGACTGTTGGGTGATAGTGTTAAAGGTCATAAGAAATCAGGCAAAGTCCTAATACTGAAAGTGCTGTCCGGTACCAGGTAGTTTGCGTGTGTATTTTAAAACTGAATTAATAGCTTTAGCTAAACACAGGTTATCTGCTGTCTTAATATAATGGAGAAAGGCCAGTGTTATTAGTGACAGAGAGCTATACTTTTTTGTTATACTTTTTTGCTCAGCTGGAAACATTTTACTGCAAGGCTCAAGACCGAGATCCTTTTTAATAAGCAGTATAACTCCAGCATCACACATGTCCTCTCAAGAAGTTCCTAGTGCTGTAGACTGCAAGCCTACAGACCTTTGCAGCCCAAGGGAGCAGAGAGACGTTGCTGCTTGAGAACGCTTGCTAAGTCAGGGCCTTACAGCGCTGCAGGGTGATAGAGAAAACAAGATGGGTGCATGTCATAACTCGTGCGGCGTTTCTTTTCAGAGCCACCAACCCAGTGAAATGATGGGTTAGGCTACTCCACCTCTACGATTGCTTTATCTAGAGAAGGAGAAGGCCGTCTCTGATGCTGGCTGCGATGCTGCTGTAACTAGTATATGGTGACTGTAACCTGGCTGTACAGTTGTAATGGGGACACCTGAGCGTTTTGGCTTGTTCTGGAATTGTGACTCAGATCCTTGCCACCTGAGAAACCACTTAATCAAAAATCACTTAAGACCCCTCTTCTTTGGCTTTTCTGGAATAAGCCTCCTTTGCTTTGCGCTTTGTGGGAAACACATCATAATGTAATTTCCAAACATGCCAGAACTCAAAGGGAATGGCTTTCATGCTGGCTGTTTTCACACTGGCTGTTATGTAAACTCGTGTGTGTGTGCGCGCCTGAGGCCTGACTACTTGTCTCAGTACGCCAAATGTCACAGAGCGTGCAGAGCTGCCAAAATTCAAGTTTTGGTAAAAACTTTAGAATAAAAGAAGCAGTGTGAAGAGAAGAAGGAACAGTGAGAGACTTTAATTTTATAGAGCCTGTATGTAAGTATATGTACCAGTCTTTCTGCACGTGCACGTTGTGATGGTATAACCGTAAATGCACAATCTTTTAGGCCAGGAACACACCAATGCAACTGCTTGTTTCAGTGCCTTGAAATGCTCTTTTCAGACGTATGCTACTGTGTGAGAATACCTTTATGAAAGTGATAGAGCTGTTTTTCAGCCCTTCTGTGGTAAAGTGTGCCAAGACCATGACAGAAATAATACTATTAACCTTTCTGCAGTTAACTCGAAAAGCACTTAAGTAAATTTGGTGTTTAAGTAGCACTGAAATTATTGGATAGTGCTGCTACACAAACCAGAAAAGAAACAAAAAGCAAATTTAGTTTTAAATTATATGAGACTGCTTGCATAACACCGGAAGAAAAAGTGGTAGCGATGGAAATACTGTCACATTTTAAGAGGCCACCATTAGGTATAAAGAATAGAAAAATGCATATCCATAAAGAGAACAAAATAATTGGCAAGGTCATGCTAAGATTTTCCAGACCAGTATATTTATATATCAAATAAAGAAAATGTTTTGCAAGCAATATAACTATGACTTAAGTACTTATGGAAAACACCATCAAAGAAGAGAAAAAACCCCAAACTTTCATTAAACTCAGATGTATATCTGTCTTATGTAGAAGATAGATGTCAGGAAGTAGGTGACTAATGAAGTGGAACTCTGAGAATCCTTGCCTTAGATAAACAATTATTAGAGAAACATTCAGCCAATCAAAATAAATACCATTTTGCAGAAGCCTAACGGAAAAATCCTTTAAACCACTCATAGCAAACAATCCCGGCTAAGGATAAAATAGCAAACATGTTAATGATTTACAGGGGTTCCTCTTCAGGGTGCTGCTTTAAGCCCCAAATATGCATTTTTATTCCATATGTCTGAAAGGTGGCAATTACATTTGTAATAAACATGAACATCCATAAGCACTATACAGTCTTATTTTTAAGAGCTCAGTGAAACAGATACAAGACCTGTGACTTCTTAGCTCTGTGTTTATCTGAGCAGTGCACGTTAAAATGTGAATTGTTGTTCCACAAAGTAACAGACAGTGGAATTATTATTTTGAATTATCTTGTTGAAGGCTTAGTCTCCCCATAGCTGCTTGGAGTCTATAGCAACCAGGACAGCTCTGAGCTGTGCACAGGAACAAACTATGTTCAACAGAGGTTGGGCACTACCTTTAGAAAGCAGTAAGAGTATGTATTTTATCATCCAAAGTAACAACCTACCTGTAGCAGCTTCCTGATTCTTTTCAGGTTGTGTATCAAAAGAAGATTCTTCTCCTGTGAAACCCGGTCCAGCTGTTCATCCACTTGTATGAGCAAATTCTGTAAGAGGATTGTTGCCATTGCTTCATTGTTGGATGCAGCCTCCCTAAAGAATCAATGAACGAGAACCACGCATGGTTAGAGTGTCATAAGAAGTGTCAATCTATCTGTACAGAAAATTGTAATTCACTCAGAAATCTAGGCAGTAAAAAAAGGCTTTAAATATATGTTGAGTGGCATAGTTAGAGGTTTATGAATAATTGATTTTATAATCCTTTTATTTATATTCATGTAGATATGCAGCTAGAAAGACAGGGTGAGGATGTTCTTAGCGCAGGCTATGGAGTCAGCCAGGGGAAAGACAACCCAGGTTTTCTAGTCTCTGGTCCAGTGAATATTTAAATATTTTTAGCCCACTTCCCAGAGGGAACAAGGCTTGTGCCTACTGTCCCTCTCACTCTGTCAGTCACACAGATATAATTTCTGAATTTGCTGCCCAGTTTCAGAGAAAGTTGACAGTGGGCTTGAAGTCCAAAAGATAGTATGTTCTTACAAATTTCACAGAAAACTGGCAGGTTGGTAGAGGAGAGGAATCCAAATTAGTGCCTCCACTGAGGAAAATGGCAGTAATAACTTGCTCCAGGAGGCAACAGCCAGATGGCCAGTCAGCAGATATATATCTTCACACCAGGCACCAGATGAGCCTTCGCCC
>JAOXJK010000077.1:25935340-25961314 GCA_025774025.1 Xenus cinereus
CAGGACCCGGCACTTGGCCTTGTTGAACCTCATCCCATTGGCCTCGGCCCATCCATCCAGCCTGTCCAGATCCCTCTATAGAGCCTTCCTACCCTCAAGCAGATCAACGCTCCCACCCAGCTTGGTTTTGTCTGCAGACTTACTGAGGGCGCACTTGATCCCTCATCCAGGTCATTGATAAAATATTAGAACCAGCCCCAATACAGAGCCCTGGGGAACACCACTTGTGACTGGCCACCAACTGGATTTAACTCCATGCGCCACGACCTTTCAGACCTAGCCATCCAGTCAGTTTTTCACCCAGTGAAGAGTACATCCATCCAAGCCACGAGCAGCCAGTTTCTCCAAGAGAATGCTGTGAGAAATGGTGTCAAGCCTTACTAAAATCCAGGTAGACAACAGCTTTTCCCTCATCCACCAAGTGGGTCACCTTGTCATAGAAAGAGATCAGGTTAGTCAAGCAGGACCTGTCCTTCATAAACCCATGCTGACTATGCCTGATCACCCGGTTGTCTTGTACATGCCATGTGATGGCACTCAAGATGATCTGCTCCATAACCTTCCCTGGCACTGAGGTCAGACTGACAGGCCTGTAGTTCCCAGAATAATAGTCTTTCTGAATATAGAAAATAGGCTAAAGAGAGTGCTGATTGGAAAAGGCACTTCAAGCAGTCTGTGAGCAAAATTCAGATTCAAATTGTAGAAGCCCATTTGGTCTTCCATCAATGTTCAGATTTGTGTATGTCACGGTATTTGACAGATCACAGCAGTAGGCGTGTCTTCACTGTAGTAAAATGTTTCGTTTCTTCTAATATTTGCTTTACTAATTTGGTGTTGTCTTTAAAGAGATTTTTTTTCTAATTATGGTTCCTTTATGTTCCTCCTTTTTTAGTCTTTATATCTTAATCTCTAATAGATATGCTTGTTTGCCCTGGAAGAAAAAAGGATGGTGGTGACCACACAGATGCTTCAGAGTGGTAATGCTCTGCATCATTTATGCAAAATAGAAGTATCAGATTAATATGTAATGAGCTTTATTACAATAAAAATTCCCTCTTGCAATCATTCCTTCCCATCCAGGCTATAGCCAGGCTTAGGAATGTTACCACTCTGATTGTGTGTGACTAGTGATGGTGATTAGAGGCTCTGACTCCATTTCCTAAACATTATATCCATCTCTCACTCAAAGGGCTTATTATTTAAGGGTGAACGGCTGTGCAGTTGAATGAACACTAGAAATGTAGAAGAGGGAATACAAGGTGACAGTGGAGTAATGATCAACATTCGAAGCAGTAGTTACGTTGCTCAGCTGCCTCTCTGAGTCAAACTTTGAGGCAAAGTCCCTTACGGTAACATGTTTGGCTTTCAGTGCCTCTGTTTCCCCATCTGTAGAATGCTATAGCCGTCTGGCAAGTGTGTTGTCCTGCTTGTAAAATTCTTGGTTTTGCATAAGAATGCTATTGTGATGGCACAGACATTATTTTTGTTAATGGGGCTTGTGGTATAATTAGAACTGCCTTATCTAACTTTTTCCCAAGTAGAAGGTGTTACTAAAACAATCATGATATAGATAGATAAGGATTTTCAAGTACAATATGGGTCACGTTGAAGATCACCTTAGTCATTATCTGTCAACTGTTGTTCTTTCCTTCTTCATTTTGTTGTTACTCTGTTTTGGGGGGCTGTGCAACTAGGTATGAGGGTACCATGACACATGGGTCCCAAACAGCCAGTGTTTCTGTTGAAATTCACGTGTAGGGATGTGATATATAACAAACCAAAGAAATACTGGTGAGATCACACCAAGTGACTATTAGGTGTAATTTGGCAGGTTTAGTACTAGAAATATTTACAGGCATCTTATTAACTAGGGAAAAACTTTCCAGATTATTTATATAACTGTTTTGGTGTGGTTTCTACACTGTGATTTTGTCTCTCATGGATTCCACGATTTCAAGCCTTAAAAAACTAAAACATACAAAACTTATGGATTTCAATCCTGCTAAGATTAGCATTGAAACAAACTCTTCTCTGCTACATGACTTTCTTAATCCTTCTGTGAAATGTAAACAACTCAGTTTTTCCTGCTTCCTCCCCATTGACCCTGACTATATGGAAAGTATCTTTGGAACATATATTTAAAACACGAGTTCAGAATCACGAACAGACACCCACGTATGCTCATCGCCTGGAATTAGGAACTTTCATGACAAAACAGGGTGTAGCATAGATCTGTTTGGATGTATCATTTTAATTAAGCAAGAATTGCTTGTAAAAACACCGGTGAAGTTGTGATGTTTTTTTTTTAATAAGGGAAAAGATGATGCAAGTGCAAATTGTTGTAATGCTGAAATACTGTAGGTGTAGTTTCAGTGGATGTATAATACAATCAGGACTAATGTCTCTGATATCTCATCCTGCTGGTTATTTGAAGGTAGTAAAATACAATTTCACAGCACATGCTAAAACTTGCCACTACATTGTTTAAGTGTAACTCCTAGCATATGAATATTTAATTTAAAGAAAACATTAAAAAAACCAAAAGCTTATTTTTCAGGGCTTTATCAAACTATGCTCACCTACAAATGGTGCCTGGCCCAAACTGTGACAGTTCCTTTAAATTCTGTTGAAGTTAAATGAGACAAAGCTTGTCAGGGTTTCGGGGCTTGCTATGTATTTAGGCAGTTCAGCTCCTAACTCTCTGACTTTAGGGCATCCTAAAGTCCATTACCTGTCTCTGTGTTATTCCTCAGCAAGAACTGATCTAGCCTGATACACTAGCAAAGCAAAACTTTAATTGTCTTTCAGTACTGCACTTGAATGTTCATGCCTTTTTATGAAAAGGTAGTCTTATTTGCAGTAAAATCACCACTTCTTTCAAAGCTGTGCAGTGAAATAATTATAATGTCACAAATCTGCAGGTATGTCTAAATGAGAGTAGTAGCTAGTCCTCTACTATAGGCATGTTTCCTGTATAATATTGAACTTAATCAGTAGGGACTTCCAAATTGGGAAAAACAATATGTACAGTACTGTATTTGTAAATCTAGGTGATGTCAAATTTTTTATTGTGGAAGGGGAAGTGCCGGATTTACTAAACCATGTTATTTCTGTAAAGCCTGCTAATCTCTTTTTCTCGTTTCTTTTCTTTCATCACAACACTAAACGCCCTGAGCTATCTGTATGATTTCAGACAGCAATCCACTTTGTTAGTTTATTTCCCCTGGGTATATTTGTGGTATTTTGAAAGTCAATTTAAAAATTGCATGGATCCGTTTGAAAGGAACACAGCAGTTTCCATTCATTTTTGCCTTACAAGAGCTTCTAGCAGGCTGAATTACCAAAGGCACATAACTTCTTGGCAACCTAGCGTGGAATGGTAAAGCACAGCTCAACAGGAAAGGTGGTGCGAACACATCATGGTTCTGGTATGTGGTGCTCTGGGTGAAGACTTGCAAGACCAGGAAAAAAAATCACATATAAGTAATATCTGCACTTAGTCACCGAGTCTGTTTAGGCAGCTACCACTGCTTCAACTTACGCATTTGCAGGTAGTTGAGCAAGGCAGAGAACACAGCTAGCTCTAGTCACAGATTTTCAGTTGCACCTTGAACTTTGAAGAGCTGAACTCACAGAAACTTCAGTTGAGACTGAACCTCTGATTTTTCTTGCCATTAAATAAAACCACCTGGAGATTGACAACCTGGGTAAAAACAAATTTACTAATGTTGTATTTTCCAGACCAGAGCTGATGTTCTGCAAGGTAGTCTTATTTGCAGTAAAATGTTCTGCAAGGATCAAGGCTGCTCAAGATGCTCTGCAAGAGCTTTGCAAATGGCAACTAAATGGCAGTGGCAAGTGGTAAGCACTTTCCCAGATCTAGCTGTCCTTCTGCAGCTGTGACCACCCTTTTTGCTGAGCAGTCAGCACGACTTCTAGCCACAAAGAAGATCTTGTACGTTGTGTCTGAACTAGTATGCTGTGCCCAGCGGCTCCCGTCGCAGCAGTGTGTCTCTTTGGTCACATCTCAACCAAAGGCTTGGAGAGCAATTTGCTAAACCCTGTGAACACTTGTGTTCAGCCTTGCTGACTCTTACAGCTGCTGAGCTCAATGATGGCTCAGCTGCTTCCCTCCCACCCACTCTTCTTCCTTCCCTAGCTAAGCAGCTGTGAGCTTTGAATCCAAAGCAGTGTTAGAGACGGTCCTGCTGGAGTTACTGCCCCTTGAAGCTGTGCCATCTGTAAGACAAGTCCTGTGCCACTCAGGATTCAGAGGGAGAAGTCCTCTGAGAAGCTGGCCTCAACTAACCCATCCTCAAATATTTCTCCCAGCGTTAACTACTTACCTGAAATTCCCTCCCTGCCCTCAATGCTGTTGCATGCTTTTCCATTTCAAATTGCTGTTCCCCAGTGTTTGGTGCTCATGTCTCACATCACACCTTGCTAGGGAACGTGTGCTGGTTTCTTGCTTGCTTCTTGGTTCCACAGGTGCTTGTGCCTAAAAGCCACTGCAGTGGTACTGTTCAGGTGCTCTCTTCTGCCTTAAATGTCACTACAGCTTCTTGATGATCTGCATTTTCATATCTAGATTTCTAAAAGATTTTGCATATCTGTTTTGTCCTGGTCTTAGTATTTAGTTTGGGTCTTGCTCCATACCAAAACCAGAAGGACTTTTTGCCATCTTCTGCCAGGTAAAAGTGATTGAATATCGGGCTTTCCATCTGTTAATAACTTTTCTTGTGATAGCTGTGGAAATGCTGTTATGACTGAGCATAAAAAGTGGATAAATAGGTTTGCAGTCCAGAGACGTATGCTCTGCATTTCTGCTGTTATTTTTAGAAGACTTGTTCTTCTAAATTTTAATTAAGCTCCTTGTTCAGTTTTTGAAGAAAATCTTTTACTGTGTTCTGTGATATAATTGTTAAAATAAGAATGTGCCTCAATAAGCAAGAGGAAGAATTCAGGTGCTCGGCCCACCATGTATGTTGCAATATGTTAAATGCAAGAAATTGTCCTCTTCACCGGGGTTATGTTCCCTGCAGAGCCTTGAAGTACAAACCAGCTCACCGGTTTACGAAATCAAAGGTAAAGCTGATGTGTCACTTGCCTAAAGAAAGAGATAATAATTATGAAACTGTACTTTAAGAAATGGTGGTGATCAGTTCATCTTATAAAAGAATATAACAAGCCTCCTGCTGGCCAAGTGTACAGAACCCTGTAGAAATATTGGATTTGTTCATGGGTGTGTAGAAGGTGTTTCCCCTAAAATGGTCCTTCAGCTTTCTGCTAAGTTCCTGCACAGCTTTGGAAAAAAGCTGCACATATGGAGTCAGAGCTAACAGATTTTACAATTAAACACTTTTTCTGACTTACAGGACTCTAACTGTTGATCAAGATGCGTGACATCTCAGTTAATGCCATACAGCTTGCTGATTGACAGTTGGATAAACGCAGACTTCATAAGGATTATTGCTTGGTTTTCAGTGTCTTTTGTGTTTGGCAGGCATGCGATCTATAGACCTTAGGATGCTTTTGAAATTTGCCTCTTTAGTGGCCTGGGTTGATGGTAAGCTTCACAGAAACAAGGTTTCCTTTGTGTTCAGGTGGTGTAAAGATTTCACTGTTCGGTCCACTCGCAGCCTCATATGTTTAGTGAAAAATGTAAGTTTTTCAATTTTACAAAGATATCTATTTTTAAGCCATTTTAAGCCATTGAGAAAAAAATTGTCGGAAATTTAGTTTAATTGCAGTGGCTGTGTTGAGGATGGACTGACTCATGAGTGATAAAATTTTGGATGTGTTTGATGAAGTGTAGTTCAGATAGAGTTGTAATCCTTTTGGGACAGAAGTGATGTGATTTCTCCTAGTAAATGAGACATCTAAATGGAGTCCCTTTTTAAGGAAAACATAGCACCAGAGAATACTGCAGGTGTGAAATGCACACTCTTGTAGCTCATGCCAAGTAATGCTTCTTAAATGATACACGGGGGCACTATTTTATGTAACTTGCCATCTGATGACATAAATTCTCTGACAACTCTTAACTACACTGAAGCAAACATTCTTGGAATAGGTTGTAGTACTGGAGCCAAGCAGTTAATCAGGTGTAACATGAGGCTTTGACGTGATTTACTGCCTGCTGGTAGCTTGTACTGGGACTGTATTGTCCTTCTGTATGTACTGTATAATAGTTTTAAGCTGTCCTTGGACAGGGCCCTATTGTAAACAAGCTGTCTGGCTTAACTGGGATATCCTGTAAAAATATGTTAATAAAAACTGAAGTCATTGTAAAGGATCCTATTCCTACTATTTCTGCTTCCCAAACTATTCCCACCAGTGAAGCACAGCACATGCTCTTAACTCTTGCTGCGCTGTTGCTTTGCTGGTGGCTGCTGGTGTTGTAATACTTGTTTCCAAACTGTTCAGTCATCACATGCCATCTCAGCTGGCTGCTGGTGTGCATGAAATCTCTTGTGCCACAGCTTACACGATGTAGAAATTCCCATTGAAATAAAGCTTATTTTCAAGGGTTACATAAATTTATTAGCACTGGTTTTATTCCATGTCCCTTCCTGTCTCTGCTTGGTCAGGTCTGTGGAGTGAGTTTTGAGTAGTACTTTATTTAAGTTCAAGGAGTTTTTTGAATGAGGTAACTTGTGTTTGGTATTAGAATATTATGTCGGGTCCTTGTAGCCTGGAGCTAGTAGGCCAAGATATAACAGCAAAGCCTTACTTGGAGTGTAATTTTCAGAAGGAGATTCTGAAAGACATCATTCACTGAAGGCAACCTCTACTAGACTTTTTAGCTAGGGACAGATGCTGAAAATGTGAGGTCTTGCAAAATGAGGTGTCATTCCTTTAAACGGAGAGATGTGCCCAAGTGGGTTTAGACAGGCAGAATTTCTTGAGGAAACAGATGCTGAAAAGTGCATACTGAGAGTCTTCTCACAGAAATCACTGAATTTTATAGGCAAGGTGAGACATTTAGGAGACTCTCAGAGGAGACAGTGACCTGCATGAAGGCCCCTTGTTTTACTAGCTTGCCTCTGGTTCTTGGAGGAAGCTCTTGAAGTTCCTGGGAGGTTCCTCAAGCAGAGTGTGATGCTTTGGAGAGTTTTCAGGTTCCTCCCTCCATTCTGATGAGTACTCTGCAGAGTACAAATCCACTGTAATATGGGCACCAGGATTTTAGCAGAGGGTCCCCTCTGGGTCCTCAAAGGGACCCACTGGTGGCTTTAGAGAAATGCATCAATCCCAGCTTGAAATAGCCTCATCCCACCCCACTCATTTTTTTCTTAGAGACAGACGTGATATGCTTTCTTTTGTAAGTTAACATGTAATTTTGAATGTAAAACAGGCATCAAATCTCTTTAGTAAGGATTTAGATCATCCCCATAGATGAAAACAACACTTGTGGGTTGTGTGGTGGTTTGAGAAGGGAAGGGTTGTGTGTGTGCAGCTGTTAAAGGCTGTTAAAAATCGACCTGAGCCCCACTGAGAGCAAGGCTGGGATTAACTGTAAACTGATATCACAGATCTCCATAGTTTTCATCTCAAACACTAATTTCAGATTTCTATATGGCAGAGTTTTGCTGAATGTTCTTATTTCAGGTATTCAGGTTACACTAATCTTTCACATACTTTTAAAAATAGACTGCACAGCAAGTCATTGGCTGTGGATACAATTCAATAATTGAAGAGTTAATCTTTCAAATCTGAACAAGAAGAATGAATTCCCCTTGATGTATTTCCAGCATAGCAGTAAATATAAAACTTATCCTTAAAAATAAGAAAGAAAAAAAAGAAAAATGTGACCATTTTGATTTTATATTACAAAGTGAGACCTGAATTTTTTTTTTGCTTGGTTTTTAAACTTATAGGTACGTGTTTGTTCTGGAAAACACTTATCCCTCAATGCTAGAGGAATTGCTGTCATGATTGCAATGCTTTACAGGTTCAATAGAGCTTGGAACACCTTTGGGTGGTGTTGGAGAGAACAAGGTGGCAGGTGCTAATCTGGGTTTGAAAGAAGGTTGCAAGCATGCCTCCTATGGTGCAAAACACTGTGTGACGTATTTTTTCCCTTTGATCTGATTAATTTAATGTTATTGTAGTGAACTTTAAAAGATGGCCATGCTGGTTGTTTTCTAGGTGTCAGTAACAAATATACTTGATCAAGACGGTGGGGTTGGGCACCTGAGGCAACGTGTTTGCCGGAGAAGCAAGAAATACTTTCTGGTGGAGTAGTTACTTGCAGGGAGATAATTCCCTGTAAAACCCCATAGCTGACCGAATCCAGTTATTGTGCTTTGGGATCACAGTGGAGACAAAGCAGAGGTGTCTACCTCATCTAACGGCTTGGGACAGAAATGGTGCTTGCGTAGGGATGGGGGGCCTGCGGCAGAGACCTGGCACCGATGCCAGTCTCAAGTGTTTGTGCCAAGGCAAAAGCCTTTCATGACCTCTCTCTGTGAGGGTTTGTCAAAACAGCAACTGCAGGAGTTAGAATCATAGAATTGTCTAGGTTGGAAGGGACCATTAAGATCCTCAAATCCAACTGTAAATGTAACACTGCCAAAACCACCCCTAAACCACGTCTTTAAGCACCACGTCTTGATGATGGTGGTGATGGCAGAGTTGCAGAAAGGACGAGGTGTCGAGCCAGGCTGGTTAGCTCTTTGAAGGTGGCAGCGTGGCCCAGCCCTGGTGAGCCCAGAGCAGCCACCCCAGCTATGGTGGTTCAGCAGATTTCCTACACACCTTTGTTTATGGACAACTGTCCCCTCAAGCAGCTTCTGGATTTTTTGGAGATCTTTGGCTAAGCCCATGTAGCACTTCATGAGGTAAGAGTGAATAATTTTGAGGTGGCAGAGAGAAGCTACTAAACATTTCAAACAGCCTGAAAATGGCGGGTGGCAGTTGGCCACCAGCTGGGGCCTGCTCTACAGCTTACCTGTATTTGCAGTCCCCTGATTACTGCCGCTTGAATGGAGGCACCCAAAAGGATGTAGGAGGTGAAAGACCATACCCTGAAGTTCACAGAAGTGTTTAATTTTTAAAAGGCCGCATTTTATTAGTTTTCTTGATTCCTGTGAGTAGAACCAGTTCCAATGGCTCTGGAAGCAACTATACAGGACGGAGAATGCTGCTTTTCAGTGGGAATATGGAGCAGATGGGCCAGTGTGTACCTTTGTTGTCTGCTTGTGTGATTTTTTTTTTTAAATTATTTTTTATTTATTTTCTGGTTTTGTTTACTGCTAGCTTAATGGAAAAACAAGGAATACCTAATTTTTACAAGGTGACTGTCTTCAGAGCAACAACAACAAAACCAATCATGAAACGTTGCATGTAAATGAGCATCAATAACTGTTGGAGGGGAAATACAGACAAATAGCTTGTTTTTAATAAAAGAAACTGCTGCTGTCCCCTAACACACTTCTTTCTGGTTTTGTTCCTCACCTCCTGTCCACATCAGTTTGGGGGTTGCACAACCCATTTTCAGCAAGGTAAACCTGAATGCTTTCCCACTAAAGGTGATGAACTGTGGCCTTCAGAATATCATTTATTCACTCAAATGTGACAGTCACGATAATCATGTCTTGCAAAACATTTTGCCCTAACTCATCTCTAAATTTTTCATTGACGTAGTTCAAATTCATCCTTCGTTTCCCTCCCTAAGCCAATGAGACTCAGGAGGGAGTCATGGCAGAAGGTTAAAGCCTATTGTATAATTTGGTATTTAAACTGCATGCCTTTTGCATACAGTAAAAGCATCAGGGATTAATGAAAGCATTTTAATGGATTTCTATATTCATGAATCATAGCAGAACCATGAGATCACTAGAGATAGCCTGACTACTAGATTTTCAGTGCTACTCTGTATCAAGTAGAGTTTTTCTATGCCTGTGAAAAGTTACCTGGGGAATGAATGGTGTTCTTATTTTCCTCATTGTATTGTTATACTGTGTTAGATGCATGATAAGGCTAATCAAAATAATTTTGATAAATAGAGAATTAATACCTTAAATTTGATCACAAGGCCAATCCTTTGCCTTCCAGACTGATGTGTCTCCTCTCCTTTTTCTGAAAAACTGAAGCCACTCTAGATGTCATTTTACAATGCATATAAGATACTTGCTAGATTCACGTTCGTTGCCAATTAATGACAAAGTAAATGCGATATTCTCCTATAAATACATTCAACAAAAAGCATCACAGTAAAATGACCATCAAAGTTAAGGTAAGAAGACAAGTTAGATCTGCCTGTGATGTGTAGGAAATCTCTAAGCATGTGGAACAATTGCTCTGTGTAATGTCCAGAAACCAGACTGCTCGGTACACTGAAACAGTGATGTAAATAATGGCTGGAAGTGTACAGCAGAGGACGGTCTTGCCCATGAGCAGTTTTTGATGCCTCTGGGTTCTGCAACTAGCAGAGCAGAGCTCAGTCTGTAGCCACTGGAAGTGTTTCAGTAAGGCGCTTTAAAATATCCTGGACCTGAAATAAGTTAATACTTCTATTCATTCTTTTAACAATCTTAACATGTTGGCCTGATTTATAATCCCCCTCAGATTTCTCTAAGGAGAGGCTGTAGGAAACTTCTTTTACCATTGATCTTGAGGAGTGCAGGAACTATGTTTTAGGCTGCATAAAGAGGGTTTCTTTTATCCTGTATCTTATATGCTGTATCTGTATCTTATCAGCATGGACTTACGCAGCGTGATTGTAAAAATGCTGTGGTCTGAATTACCCTCATTCTGCCACCAAATTACCAATGCCTAAGTCTTGGAAGTCAGGGATTCTTGTAAGTTCCCTGCCTCAAGTCCACTATAATATTTTGAGGACAAGAATGTGCACCAATTCAGAACACAAAACTAGAAAGCTATTACTTAATGTTGCTACCAAATACAGGCTTCATAGATGAAATGTCACCATATGGGTCATTGCCATCCATTAAGAAAATAGAAAATGGCCTGCAGCTCACTTTTTTCTTTAAATACTAGGGAACCTAACTTCTCACTTTATAATGAGAGCCCTTTACTTGATTCTGGCATTGTCAATGTGCCTTAGTTTCATTCTATTCCTGGAAGGTCTTCTATACTGCCAGAGGGAGTCATAAGGAGTATTTAATACAGATGGAAATCAGACATAGTGCTCTATCCAGGAGACAACAGCCCCGTTCAAAGCTCTGTTTTATAAAGTCAGTCAAAAATGAGGAGAGTGACTTCAGAATAGCAGAGTGAACAGGCATGTCCAAACTGCACTAGAAACTGAACAAGCTGGACAGAAACTCACATTTTCTTATAAAGTGATAATTGTTTCCTATAGAGCCATATGGAGCTTGACAAGAACAGCTGAGATGACTCAAACAGTTTTATACATGAGCTTTCTTTAACCAATCATTAAATTGGTTAATGGCTTTTTTTTCACTGCCACAATCAAGATAAAGCAGCTACTGTGAAGCACATATAGTGGATAATGTGATGAACACCTTTCATGTAGGTATAAGCCGGCCCATCTGAGCAATGGCATCAACATGTCTAACAGTGTTCTAGAGAAAATGGCAATACAGGCATTTAGGCAGACCTTGGTTGATGACTTACAATTCTTTGTAAAATCTTTGCATGGTTGCAAAAGATGCATGGCTTGCAAAAATTAAGACCTATAGAATACAAGATTTAATATATAGTACTAGTCCAAATTGACTGTTTTAGGGCACGGGGGAGAATTCTCACCTAATTACTCCTGTACATATTTTTTTTCAGTTTTTCTAATTTGGTTTCAAAGCATAGAAATACCATTTCCCCCTCTCCTGATTGCTCAAGATGGTTTTATTATTAAAATATATTTTATGCAATTACTTCACTTAGCCTTGCAGT
This sequence comes from Xenus cinereus, assembly GCA_025774025.1. Classification (NCBI taxonomy): domain Eukaryota; kingdom Metazoa; phylum Chordata; class Aves; order Charadriiformes; family Scolopacidae; genus Xenus; species Xenus cinereus. The sequence goes on from JAOXJK010000077.1 coordinate 25,947,221, forward strand.
TCCCCCTTTGAGCATCTGTTTTAATTATACTGAAACAAGCTATGATTTTGCTGGCTTAAAATTTCCAAGACTGGATGCCAGTAGCAATGTGTTTGGCTACTGCCTTACGCTAGTTCTGCCAAACCAGAAACTACCCAGGCTATTTGCTTCTGATTTTTTTTTTAAAATTCTTTTTTTTTTTTGAGGGGGTGTCAAACCTTAAAACAAGTGATGCATGATCTGCTGTTAGTTTTGACTTTCAGACTCGTTTATCAACAAATGTCTCTCTGCAAAAATGGTACATCGGAGTTCTGGAATAATGGAAAAAAATTCTGCTTGCTTTAGCAATGCAAAGAGAAGGGATCGGAATAGGGCCAGCATGAAAATGTTATGGTGGTGAATATTAAGCCTTGGAGCTAGTGTTTACAGCTGTAGAGGGTATTTTCTTGTGATTTTATTCTTGTATTTATAGTTATTATACTGAGTAACTTATTCTGGTTCTTCTGGTTCTATGTTTGGTATCCTGGGGAGCTGGGATATGTAATGCTTTCTTCTCTTTTAGGAAGAGTACACTGAAGAAAGAGAATAAAACAATGTTTAACACATCCCTTGTGCAAATAAAATGAGTTACTATAGATTACTGTTATGTTTGAAATCAGCTATAGCTAATTGGTTAACAAGGAAAGCGGGGTGGGAGTGAGGAAAGAAGATACTGCTCAAGATTTCTTAACACAGATAATGGAAGGACACCAGCAGATGAGCAGGATTACTCTTTTTTGTTTACTCTTTAAGTGCCAACTGAAAACATGTGACATCTAAGATGAGCGATTAGCACTTTTTTAAAAAAGACATGACTATAGGTATGCATGGTCTCCCTAGTTAAAATTAAAAATTGCTTAATATTAAATTAAATGAGTGATTATGCCTTAAACCACCAACTCTAAGGGAGTGCCTGCAGTGAAGACAAAAGCATGACTTCAGCTCATGCAATCAGTCCTTGTTACACTCTGTTCTGCCATGACTATGCCATCGGCCATATCAGAGCTCTGGGAGCTCCCATTCATGGGTTTCAGCTGCTGTAGCTGGTAGGTATTCCCCTAAATTTAAAAGGCCAGCTGACACCTGGGGCAGACTGTTTCTCTTTTCTTTTCCCTTATTCAGGTTACATTTCTGTGAATCCTTTAGGAAAATATGAGCTGGGGGGAGGAGTTTCCTCAGCTGTGTTGTAGTCTTCTGCTAATGAGGACATGAAAGCTGTGTGTCTCCTAAAGGAAAAAATTGCTATTTAAGTGATAATTAGGTGTTCTTGTGTTAGATATCAGTGTGGTGGTGAATTTAACCCTGTGAGAAGCAGTGGCAAGATCCTACTCTGTGCTTGGGCTTCAGGAAGTTTGTCTTGCTATATGCTCTTTCTTAACAAGAGACGAAATTATTCTAAATGAAATTCCCTGAAGTAGGTGTTCGTTTTGAAATATCCATGCAATGTGACCAGGGATGATTATATTGACAGTGATATTTCCTTCACTTATGTTAATAGCTTTGAAGCTGAGCTTTCTGATGTGTTGTATTTGAAGTGGTGGCAGATTAAGAGCTTTGGAACAAAACCAGACTTCCCTGAGAAAGTGTTAATTTAGCTGCAGGATCAAGCTAACAGGTGAAGTCCTTCACCACCTGATATCTGCAAAACTCCACTCTCAGAGCATTATTTTCAGAAAACAGTTTCTTTGCTGAATATGAACTTCCCTGAATTTCCTAAAAGTTTGGTTGCAGTGAGGGCTGAAAAAGCCAGGAGGTTAAGAGGCTGCAGAAGTAGCTGCAACCCTGCTTCCACTCCGGTTGAAAAAGATGCAGAGGACTAAGTGAGTATCACTGGCAAGTAAGAGTGTGCTTGACGCTTAATTAGTTGAATCTTGCTTGCAGAGGATAGGGTTTGTTTCTGCAGGTGGCTGAACATATTAATTGGTATTTCATACCCCTTTCTATGGACATCTTTCTATTGCACCCTTTTTCTTCAAAATCTTCAAAAATAAAACTACAGTATGACTGAAAAAGTCAATAATACAGATGCTGAGTGAGCCAGAGCAATAAGAAAGGAGTCTACCCTGAGGGAAGGAGCGGGAAGCCCCAGTGTAACATACTGGATGTTTCAACGGTGATATGTCCATAATTAATAAATTCATGAGAAGCTGTTGTGCAACAGTACACAGAACGGATCAGTGAGTAAGCATTTGGAAAGCCTTGTTTTAGTAGATTAATAATTATGCAGGGCTATTCTAATTTCACAGAAGGTATTTTAGTGTATGATCTGAATCACTGTATATGAAAAGTAGAAGTCCAAAAGGCTTCATAAAAATTTAATATTAGTAGAAACAGTTTCGTGATTAAAAAAATTGCACAAAAGCCTTTTTATTTTAAATTAAACACCTGTACGGTTTTTGCAACAATATTACAGGCTACTGGCATAATCAAAAAAACAATAAAAAACTAATCAAAGGACAAAATGAACCTATATAAATTCACCTCATAAATGAGGTGAAGAGACTAGTTTTCTGAAGGGTTTGTTTTGAAAACTGATGTGATATTTAGTTTCCAGCTTTAAGTATGGCTTTTAATTTGGAATCCTCTGTTCATAACATGCACAAGGAATAGCAAAACCATAGCTAACGTTAGTACGTCCAATTGTGTTTCTATTGTTAACCTTTGGCACAAAGATTCAGCATCTCTTTTTAGCTTTTAGATGCAGAAGCAAAGTAAGCGCCTTTTAGAGTGAGAATGTGCCTTTATGTTTTCCAATAAGGCTCCTTTAGTCTCTGTGCTTACAAGGACAGCCCAAAACTCAGCATAGGTGGCCGAGGCAAAATTGCATCAAATCCTGAATGTTTTGCTATCTAAAGTCCAGACTTCAAGTCCAGCCACTGCTACTCAGGATAAGCTCATTCCTTTTGGCATAGCCAATGCTTAGCAAATAAAATCTGGCTGTTCAAAAGTTTGAGAACACGATAAACTCAGATATTTGCCCACATCACAGTCTGGATGTTTAAACAAGACTGAGTTGTTCATTAACATTGATAGACTTTAAAGGAAATCCTTCCTTACATCTGAGCTTGATTAAGGCCTCATGCCTTTCAAACTGCGCTGTCAGGAGGTGAGCAACTGCAGGCTAATCAGGGTTGATATCCTAGTTTCTGCTCTGAAAAAAAAGGCCAAACCAATGCATTTTCCTCACAAGCTTTGAAATCTCAAAGTGGCAACAGTTGGTGAGTGTTTATATGAAACGTGCAGTGGTCTCTGCAGTGCTCGTCCATTCCTCTGAGCTCATGTCTGCTGGAATTTCTCACGTGGAGGAAGTTAGCTATTCTTTAAACAAGAAAATGTAAATGAATATCTTTTGTAGGAAACGTGCTGAATAAGGATCTCCTACAGACCTAGTTCTGTATGTAGGCGGAGACAGTTTTGGACTCAAGCCATTAATTTTTCTCCCTACAATCAAAAACATTCATTATAGCCTACGTAGTTTTACTTGAAGTCTACCAGCTTTGTTTGCAATAAAGAATCCAGCCTTTTGGAAATGTTTCTGTCTTTTCTGGTATGCTAGCTTGATAAAATTGCCAGCCTTAATTCTTGCACCGCGGCAGATGAGTTTTATCCGTTCTTTCATTGGACTACAGAAACTCCCTCGCTGTGAGTGTTCTTTCCAAGGGCTTGAATAGCATATGTATCTTCAGTATCTGCTTCTCTGTTGCCTTTTTACATTGCTTGTAGTCCGGCGTTTCAGCAGCCTGCTGAGTTCCGTGGACACAGTGTATGCTTTGACAGCACGCTTAGCGTGATGCTAAAGCCTTACGCAGAGTGGCTCCCTGCACAGTACGGCGTGGTGACCCTCACCTTGCATCCCTGGCATCGCCTCTGCTGGGGTAACTGCTAGACATGACAGGCAGTACAGCAAGTAACTTTGACCAATCTGGACTCTTCTTTTTGTATAGGCATAAGAAGCAAATGAGATGGAGAATCTGTTACAAATCTGTTTCCCAGTATTTATAAGATGTATGGCAGGAATAATCCTTCTGCTCTACTAAGTAAAATGCATCTAACTCTCACAGGCTCCTAGGATGGGTGACGTGCTGGAGGAAAGGTTCCTTTTTTATCTCTTCCTCTCCAGACACCCTCTCTCATTAATTTTTTAAGGCAAAAAGAATAATTCGTCCCTTAAGCAGGTGCTTCAGAGCTCACAGACAAGTAATACAGATGAAACAGCAGCTTTCTAGCTATTTTCTCTCTCTCAGTTATGCTTTCCTAAAGAGAATAATCATAGAAACCATAGAGTCATGTGTGAGCCCTTTCTAGTTGCGTGTTATATTAAAACAGTAAATCACTTTCTTCCATGAATGTGGTTTTTCTGTGTGGCAGCTGTTGGGTAATTTAGTCCAAAGTCAACTGAACATCTTTAGTTACTTCAGAGATAACGTGTCCTACAGATGGTTTCAATTAATATTTGTTCAGGGCTGTCTGAAGCAAGTAGCCAGTCTGCTTGTTTAGTAAGTGTCAATTGGAAATATCTCTCTTTATGCATGTGAAATGTGACCTTCAGACTTTTTGTGGTCTGCTGGGTAATACCCCCAAAATAGCTTGGCACAGGGTTTTAATTTATGTCCTTCTCTCAGTACCTTTTTCTACCTGATGTTGGAAGTGGACACAATACCCAGGGCTCGTGACATGGTCAGCCTCTGCAACAGTTTGAGGAACTAAAATAGTGATCTTTGTTAAGCAGTTATTATGGATTTTACAGAGTGTGTTTTCAATGTTCAAAGCCTGGTTCAGCCCAGCTCTTCTGCTTCAAATAAGCACACATTTAGGAATAGTACTTAAACATTGGTGTGATTTATGTACTTCATTGGCTGCAGTCCTTCAAAAAGTAGCAGGGCCTTTTTTAGTTAAATCAGTTTTGGAGGGAAGGATGGTTTATTACTTGCACGATAAGAATGTTTGTTAATGAGTGAATATGAAATAACAAAGTGGATATTTTGAAGAAAAGACATACTATGAGATCTGTGAAAGCAAATGGTTTGTCGTACATATTATACACATACAGGACCAAATATCATAAATATATAGAATTTTATTATAATGTATACATTTTGTTTGGGTAAAAATGAGAATCTACATATTACACGGAATAATAATAACAGAGAATAGCTAAATCATACATAATCAGTGAATGCTGAAAGTGTAAGTTACATTTTGACAGACTAGTGATTAATCTGGTGACTAATAAAGTATATTCTTGGGTTTAAACAGGTAGTGAAATAGCTTGAGTAACTGCATTGATGAGGAGTTAATATGGCAATGTAGAGGGAAATTACACTGTTGTGTTTGCTCTGTTTCTATTTGGGCAGAGTTAAAAGTTTGGCTGAGGCATCAGTTACATCATTGTTCCCTTGCTTCTTCCAGTAGAATTGCAGTTGGTTCGCGCTGGTGTAGCTGGGGCTGAATTCAAGTTCCTTGCTTCAAGAAGGTTGCAAATAGCATCTCTTACAAGCATTGCATTCACCTATGATGGAAGCAGAAACACACTATACACATATGTTATTAATTTGCCTCTTGTTGGCAAAAATTTGCACTCTGAAAGAGTTCACTATGTTGGAATAAATCTGGAGAACAAAGAAATTGCTTTTTCCCTGAATATAAGACATGCATAATCTTCAGTGAGTAGTTAACATTTGGGAAACATAGGAAGAACTCTGGTGCTGGCAACGTCTGTCTGGCATGTACAGTCATATCCATCCCAGTTGGGTTGCCTTCCACGGGCTTTTCTTGCAATTAATTTGAAAGAAAAAAAGGTCCTTATGTGCCCTAAATAAGCTGATCTCTTTTCTTTAGCTAGCAGGGGAAGTGGAAGGCTCTCAGGCTTACAAAATTATTAAGATTGAACTTCCAGAAATGTCTTATTTCTGAGTTCTTTAGCCATTGATTTTTCCATGCTGCACTTCTCTTTATTATTTATACTGCTTTCGTTGTTGCTACCGTTCATAGACTGGTGGATAGCCAGCAGAGAGTTTGGCTGAATTGTCCATCTGTCTGTACTTTTGCTTGGAGTCAAAAAGGTTTTGAGTTCGCAGCCTAAAACTTGCATAGTCAGTTCCAGTTTAAACTCTTCTTTTAGAAAATCCCAAGGGTGAGAGAAACATACATAATTAAAGAAATATATGAAAAATAACTTCTTCATGTGTAACTAGGTGAACACTATTCAGTATTAGTATTTGTGATGACACCTTTTATGAGGTCTTTGTTAAGTTTTCACAGTTTCCTGTTAAAGACCAAGGTCGTTCTCTTTTAAACTCTGTTGGCTTAAATGGTGCAACTCCTTTTGTAACACTGTCTTCTGTCAGTTACTTTTGTAAGAAGTGGGCTATCATTTTTCAAATTCCAGTGTAAATTGCAGTTTTAAATAGTGGAAAAAAGAATAATGAAATGTAACTCCTCATCAGAAGTCTTGATAAATATATTGTAGAAATTCCACGTCTTTTCATACTACCACACAGGAATGGTCATTCCCAGTCTGGAGCAATTTATTAAGCCTCAATACGTGACATGCAGGGTTTATTATTATGATATACTTGGGCTTATTCTGAAAATAAGTTTGCATATACCTACAGTTCAATTCTGATGCTTTTGTGTTGGGTAATTTTGTTTGCAAAAATAGTCGTAGTCCAATATCTTTAATACAAGCACAAGTTTTCCTTCTAAGGAGAGTCCTCAATAACAGAGGACCTTTCCCTCCCTTAATTAAGCTTTTTATGATTTGCTTGAGGGGATGTTTGTGAAGGGATGCATACAGCTGTGTCTCCAAAAAGTTTCTTTTTCGGAGGGAGGAAAGATTAATTTGTTATAATAGGAAAAATGGGACTTTCTCCTGTTCTGTAACATCAACAATACAATCCTTTGTGTGTGGGAATATTATTTAGGAAGTCTGAAACTGCAAGTGTTACCTCTGAGCAAATTCTTCCTTAAGCTCTTGAAATACATTCCATGTTTGCAGAATTATGGGGTGACAGTTCAGAAGGTTCTCATAGTTATATGTTTTTCATTTTCTTTTTTTTTTTTCTGTGTTTTCTATTAATTTTAATGGAGGTACTTACTCTTGAACTGAAAAGCAGAGATGTTTGGGTAGTTTGACTGAGGAAACCATACTGGGAAGAGTTGCTAGGGCATGTTAGCCGGGCAAGTGGTCTATGGTTTGCTTAAAAAATAAGAGAAGAAAACCTGTGTGGGGGTTCCTGGTTTCATGACTAAGTGTGCTGATCCAGCAGCTGGGAGTCCATGAGACAGCATAGTATCTGCTTCCCTGGGGAGTCCGTTTTTCTGTGCACTGCATCCCAGATGCTTATGAAGAGAAACCAGAAAATAATCACCCAAGTACGTAACAGGGAGGTGCTCAACCCTTCAGAGCAGATGAACCACACGGAGGTTTGTTCTTTCTGGTGATGACTGAGTCTGGCTGCTGAGACCATTGGATCAGATGGGAGATGTGCCCTTGTATGATGGGCTCACAGAGCTGCAGAGCCTGCCAGTGTTGAATTCTCTGGAAATTTTTCCATCTTTCCTCCCTGATGGCTGCTGAGGAGGACACCCAAGCCCATTTCTGGGGAAATCCTGTTGAATTGAATCAACTGCCCCCAGATTTATACCCAGTCAGTTTTCACATGTGTTTTCAAAGAAACAAACTGTGGAATTGAAAGTTCTAACATGTCCCCATTGTAACTTGGTCATGCTAATGTAAAGATCTCACCAGTGTTAGCATTGACAGGGGGAACTTTTCAAGACGTGAGTTTTGACAGGCCCAAACATCTTGATGTCTCTAGGGAGCACTCTGCTGCTAGATAGGGCATGGTGTGTGGCGGGATGAGGTGGGGACTGAGCCACCTCCGTACTGGGGGTTTCTTGGCTATCACAAGACCGTTACCATGAAATATACCAGTTTAGTTTGGGGACTTCAGCAGCTTGTGTCATGTACCAATCTAGTTTCAAACCTGAATTAGCCAGAAAAAGGTGAATGCTGCCTCTCAGATGCTGTCCTGTGCTTAATGCCAACACACAGAGTGAAATCTCCCCTGAGGTGATCTCTTCTCTTGAGGTCTATGTCTAGACCCTCAGGCTGTCTTATGCAGGTCTTTGCTACAAAGGAGAAAAATACCGTGCTAATTGAAAGCATGTTGCTGCCTTTGGACAAAAAGGGAAAGCCCCTGTTTGGCAAAATAAGGAGAAATTATGGCAAAATGGAAACTTGACAGTGTTTTCCCAGAATCACAGAATTGTAGGGGTTGGAAGGGACCTTCAGAGATCATCTAGTCCAATGCCTCTGCCAAAACAGATTCACCTAGAACAGGCTGGACAGGAACACATCCAGGTGGATTTTGAATATCTCCTGAGAAGGAGACCACAACCTCTCTGGGCAGCCTGTTCCAATGCTCTGTCACCCTCAAAGTAAGGACGTTTTCCCACATATTCAGATGGAACTTCCTGTGTTCCAGCTTGTGTCTGTTGCACCTGTCCTGTCACCAGGTATCCCTGAGAAGAGCGGGATCCCATCCTCTTGGCACCTGCCTTTTAGATATTTATAAGCATTGATGGAGGTCCCCTCAGTCTTCTCCAGGCTAAACAGACCCAGGTCTCTCAGCCTTTCCTCATCAGAGAGGTGCTCCATTCCCTAGATCATCTTTGTAGCCCTCTGCTGTACTGTCTCCAGCAGTTCCCTGTCCTTCTTGAACTGGGGGGCCCAGACATGGATGCAGTTCTCCAGATTCTGCCTCACCAGGCCAGGGTAGAGGGAGAGGATGACCTCCCTCGACCTGCTGGCCATGCTGTTTTTAACATGCCCCTGGAGACCATTGGTCTTCTTGGCCACAAGAGCACATTGCTGGCTCATGGTCAACTAGTTGTCCACCAGGACTCCAAGGTCTCTCTCTACAGAGCTGCTTTTTAGCAGGTCACCCCTTAACATGTACTGGTGCATGGGATTATTTCTCTCCAGGTGCAGGACCATACACTTGCCCATGTTGAACTTCATCAGGTTCCTCACCACCCGACTTTCTAGCCTGTCTAGATCTTATTGAATGGCAGCACAGCCTTCTGGTGTGTCAGCCACTCCTCCCAGTTCTCTGCGTCCTCCGTCACCAGGGCATCCACTTCATTCAGCAGCGGACACACATTTTCCCTAGTCTTCCTTTTACTGCTGATGTACTTAAAGAAGCTCTTCTTATTGTCCTTGACATCCCTTGCCAAATCCAAGTGGGCCTTAGCCTTCCTCATTGCGTCCCTGCATACTCTGACAGCGCTCCTATACTTCTCCCAAGTGGCCAGTCCTTTTTTCCACATTCTATAAACTTCCTTCTTCCTCCTGAGTTTTTCCAGAAGCTCCCTGCTCATCCATGCAGGTTTCCTGCTTTGTTTGCCCGACTTCTTGCTCTTAGGGACGCACCGATCTTGAGCTTGGAGGAAGTGGTGCTTACATATTAGCCAGCACTCTTGCACCCCCCTTCCTTCTAGAGCCTTAGCCCATGGGACTACTCAAAGTAGGTCTTTTAAGAGGTTTTGACAGATGGGAATACAAATCCTGTATAAGATCCACAGTTGGAGGAGTCAGATGATCTATCTCCGTACTGAATTAACCAGAATGCTGTGGAAAGCATTAACGATGCTTTCCAAAGAACCTGAGGAGCATTCCAGCCTGTGGCTGTACAGAGCCATGGCTCGTTTGTTCTAACTTGCATGCAATTTAATTTGCCACAGGTGGGTGAAGGATGAGCTGTATTCATGTACGGTCTTTGCTTTCTGGTTTTCCAGTCACAAAACTGGAATTCCCTGGACCACTCTCAGCTTGTTTGTTGAGTCATTCACTTGTGTGCAGACAGAGCTCAAACCTGTGACCATTTTCCGTGACAGAGAAGCCGGAGCCTCTTACCGTTAAATCCCTGTGCTCAGTCTTAGAGCAAGATTTCCTGTCATCGTGTGAGTACTGTTTTGGGGGTTTTTTTTGCTTGAAGTTGAAAAATATTATAACTACTTCAGGGTATATTCCCAAAACTTCTGGTATGCACTCACTGACACTGATTTGGAACAGAGGTACAGCTGCAACATTTTATGAGCGTGCAGAATTTTCTCACTGAATACAGGAAAAATGGCTAAGCTTGGCCTTGTGGCTAAGCATGAGATCAGAAATGTGGACATCTAAATTGGGTTTTCAGCTCTGTGGAGAAATTGCTATATTTTTTGGGGAAGTTATTCTTGCTTACTCAATTTCCTCAAATTTGCCTCAAATTTCTATTATAAATCGGAACAATTTGATCTCACATAGTTAATCTCTTCATATATGAGAATTGTATAGCCAAACAAATATGAAATAATAAATCATGTCAATCAGTAACTGTCCTTGGTGAAAAAGGAGGTTAAGAAAGGTTAAGAAAAACAAGGATTGGTTTTGTTTTCTCCTTTTTAAAAAAACAAACACTATTTATTGAAAGCTAATTTTAAGTTATAAATAATAATATCTGTCTTAAATACTGATTTGTTAATTATGGTATTTAAATGCATGGTCCAACCAACTAAATGCATTTGAGAACTCTTCTACCTGTCATCCAATTTCATCTAATTGCGTCAGATGTTTCTGTATTTCTAGTGAACTAATCACATCCTAGACCCATAAACGCAAGTGAGACTAGATTACTATCCTGCCTTGCTGTAAATCCCAACAGGCAGTACAAATTGTGGTGCACAGTAGTTCTGGTTTTGTTCTGTGAAGTGGCTGGTTCAGCTATTCTTTGCCTTCTTTTCTTGGCAGGCTTGGCTAGGAAGTACTTCTAGCCATTAACTAGCGCTCTTCTAATTGCCAGCGATTGTCATAGGCAAATTTAAGGACTGTTCCGTGTTTGATTCATGGTTTGTCAGTCAAAATGGGTCCCTGAATCTTCACAGTTTTGCCGTTGCAATCTTAGCTACAGCTAGTTTTACAGCTGGTTTTGTATCTGACTTGCTTGTCCTGTGAAGCTCTTGGCCTTAAGGCTGTAATCAAGAAACTATCATCCACCCTGTGGCAACATCCAAAAAAGAAAAGGGGAAAAAAAAAAGAGGGTCATCTGTAAATAAGCAGCTCCTAAACCGCTCTGATGTACACACAGATGTCTGCCACGGCTTCTGGTGAGTCTGTGATCCAGGAGCTACAAAACAGGGATGCAGCCACATTCCCATTTTCTCTCAGAAATTGCTGTAGGCTGTTGCCAAATGAAGCCTCTCCTATGCCCTTTCAGAATGATGTGTGTGTGCTAAAGAAAGCATATTAATGATTCAGTAGTTGGAAATTCCCCTTAAATATCCCCTAGGTTATACCTAATGTTCAAAAGAGACCTGAATGTGTGTTGAATACTGATTATCCCTGATCTCTTATATGGTCCAGGATATACCATTTGGCTTTAAGAAACTGGCTTTAAGAAATGCGCCTTTTCTTAAAGAGAAGAATTCTTGGTATCTGCCTGATCATCTGCCACCAGGCGTGTCTTTTAGTTTACTTTAGATTTTTTTCATTTACTGCAGATTATGTCAGTGGTAATTATGGTAGTCCAGTAGATGTAGTAAAGAGTAAAAAAATATTCTAGACTGAGTTGTGATACTCTTTGTATTGCACTAACTTGCTTTAGGGATAGAACACAGGTTCCAGGACCAATGTTTCTTACTAAGCCAGGACAAAGCAAAGAGTGTAAGATAGAGGGGTAGGATAACTAACTCTCTAACTAACTAACTCTCATTTTATAAAGAGTGAGAATAGAAAATTGCCCCAGAATAAGGATGGGTAATGAGATACCTTCTTTTACAAAGCTCTGAAACAAGAGAGGAAGGGAGTGCTGGAAGGCTAGGGGGAAAAATGGATATTTTTGGTTCATTTCCTGGAGGACAAGACAGCCTCACAAGGATGCTTAGTATTATCTGTGTTATAAATGCTACCAAATACCACCACCTGTTGCAGATAGACATTCTTATTTACAGGAATCTAAGGATCAAATGGGCATGAAGAAGGCATCTGAGAAGTAGCCACTGTTAACCCTTTTGAAGCACAGCAGTAGGACCATCAAAAGAAAGCTACACTGCTGGTTTTTTCTGTTTTGATGCTTCTCTTTGGATGAAATGGAGAATTTTAACCTCTGAGGTAGAAATCTTTGTATTTTCATGCCAATGTAATGACAGCCTATGATAACTTAAATGTGTAAAGTTGAAACAGATATTTTCTTTGTGAAATGTTTGCATCACTGTCTTGTGATGTTGCTGTTCTGAGTGCGTTGTTGATAAATAGTGTTGGCTGGACAGCAAGTGTTTTCCTTACAAAAACTTGAATTTAGTTTTCATTTAGATTTGGAGTAAAAGGAAATTACTTTTTTTTTTTTTCTTTCTTTCTTCATTAATTGGGAAAGAATGCAATAACTATGTCCCAGAACAGCAAGCTGAGTCATGAGCAAAGCACTTACCTGAATGGAGAACCAGGCAAAAGGATGGGGTCATGGTGCTGCCCAGGAATGGTTCTTCCCTGTGTCTCTTTCAGACCGTCCCAGGCTTAAATTATCTTCCTGAGAATACCTGCATCAGAACTGTCACTGTTTCCCCAGAACCCATCCATGGAGTTTTGACCAAGACTTCAATTTTTCAGTGGGAAAAATATTTTGTTGAAACAGTTTTGACCACTTCTGATGACGGCAGTCATTCTTTTTAGAGGTATAAAAACTTAAGGGTGAAATAAATCTTAGGAGCTAAGCATCCGCTTGGAAAATCTACAGATAATAAAATAGTAATGACTCTATGAATTAGTAGGGCTGTAGGGCTCTAGTTCCTCAAATTCATCTGAAAGCTGTCTCTAGCATTTATATAGTTACAGATTTGGAAAATTGTGTGAGAATACAATTTCTTTCTATACGCAGGACTACCAGGGAATTACATCTGTAGCTGAAAAGACAGTATTGACTTTAAGATAACTGAAATGTTTTAATGTGAAAGGCTTTTAAAATGCATTTTGCATCTTTACTGTTTGGTTCGGATCATATTGAATTTGGAGATGTAAGCTGGATTTTTTCCACACACTGAAGAGTTTTTGGTTGAATGACTGCAGTTCAGATGCTCTTCGCTGTTACCTGTGAAATGTAGGGTTAGTTTGTAGTTGAATTGAAGCTTGTTGCTGTTTAAAGCCAACCCAGCTTTGAAAAAGCCTACTCGCAATCACAAAAAACCCCAAACAGAAATATAACGTGGTAATTGGTTTGTTAGGAAAAAGCACATGTGGTGAAACTTTTCACGCGGGGTGTTTTGCCAGGAAGTGTGTGAGTGTAATATATAGACCTAAATCCTCCCCGTCTCATCTGTGCATTGGGGATTTTTTATGGGGGTGGGGAGAAATGTCTGCTAATTTTCCCTCAGACCCAGTTTCAGGCTAGGGAATGGCTGAGACACAGTATGAAAATGGCCCTGAAGGCTTTTTCTTCCTTTTTTTTTTTCTCTTTTCCGACAATGGGGTTGTTGCCCTACATTGTCGGTGGCTTATGTGCTTATCAGGGGCAGGATTGGGCAGATAAGATATGTCAAAGCTTGCCATAAACGCTTCCATTTAAAACGCTAGCACGTAGGTTTTGAGGAGGCGCTGAAAACCTTACTGCAGAAATCCAGTCGGGGATGTTGGGTTTCATGCCGAAATAGGTCAGTTTCTCCTTTTGGTTGGTTTTTCAAAGGCTAAAGGTGAACTACACAGGAGGGGAAAAAAAAAAAAAAAGCAACAACACAGTAATACCAGGGTATAACCGGAGAACTGTAGATGCTTTACAGGTTGGAGGCGTGTAAGTCACAACAAACAGGACGAGTGAAGCGCACACACACACACACACACACAGAGACACCCCTTTGCATCAGGCGGGGCACACCGGGTGAGGAAGAGTCCAGCTCGGGGCAGCTGCCCTTGCTCGGGGGTCGTCCGGGGAGACCTGCCGTTGCCCAGGCTGGCAAAGGAGGGGCTGGAAGCAGCCGGGGCCGGGCAGCGGCGGAGCTCCGGGAGGGGCTGGGCAGCCCCCGGCCCGGGGACCGGCGCCCACC
>JAOXJK010000077.1:25961393-26014170 GCA_025774025.1 Xenus cinereus
CCGATCTGGCCGGGGCCGAGCCCCGCTCCGCTCCGTTTCGCCGCGGCTTCGGCAGGGGCAGCGTCCGCCGCCGGCTCGGGGCGGGAGGCGTCGGGGCTGCCGCGGGACAGCGGGCAGCGCCCTTCGGCGGCAGAGGTACGGCTCTCTCTCCCTCCCCCGGCGGAGGTACGGCTCTCCCTCCCTCCCTCCGCGTCCTCCCCGCCCGCACGGCCGGACCCCCGGACCCCTTTGTTGTGCGGGACCAGGGGCTGCGGGTGGCGGGGGCTCCGGCAGGGACGGCCCGGCGGGACGGGACCCGGCTCCTTCTTTGCGAGGAGGGGGCGGCGGTGCCGGGGGACGAGGACGGGAAAGCCGGCGCCTCCTGGGCGTCCTTCCCCGGGGCAAAACTGGACGATTTACGGGGGCTGTGGGTTTCGTTAGCAGCTGGCGGGTAGTTGTGGGCTTTAGGCAGCTTAAATTTAGGCACGAGCGCTGGTGTGCACGCACGCGGAGACGGTCCGGATCTTACCCTTTAAAATGAGAATCTGTGTGTGTGCTTTTTCTGGAAAGAGACCGTGGCATCTGTTTTTTCTTGTCTAAAATAATTACCGGGTGCGCACGGCTTCGCTTAATTCAAAAGAGCGGGCTCGGGTATGGGGAGAGGGGAGGACCGTGGGAAGAGCGTCGGTAACTTGGAGCAGGATGATGAATTCTGCCGTCGGGTAACTTTTGGGGAAGAGACTTGAGGAAGGACTTTCCAGGGCAGGGTCATTGTCCCAAAGAGCTTGCTGGAGGGGAGGGCTCCCCAACTAAGACCGTCTGTCTGCAGCTCCGGAGGCCGAGGCAGCGGGGATTCGGTGTAGGACATCTGCTGCCGCTGTGTTTTGGGAAGAGCATCTCTTTGTTCCTCGCAGTGGCCGGATTCCCTCCCCGTGCAAAACAACGGCCATCCTAGCAGGGGCTGCAGGGAGCCGGGCTGGTGGCACAAGCATGAAACGCATAGGTGCTTGTCTTGCCCGCAGTGCCTGTGTGCTTGGTACGTCCGTGCGCGTGCACGCTGGTTGCCTTTTTCCAGTAATTTAAACCTTTGCAATCTCAGATGGTGTGATTAAGTCAATTGCTATGTATTTAATCGGGACCGCCGTCTTAAAGCACAAACGTAACAGTAATGAAATAAAAGCTGACTGCTTTCGAAATGTATGTTGGGGAAGCTGTTTGAAAATAGATCCAGATTAGAAATTAGCACTGGAAAACGTAAAGTTCAGGTAAAATGGCTGACTCTGCAATTTTTGTGTAGAATCATGAGTTTTCCATATCCGGCTGTCCTATTGTTAATTGTGAATTAAGGCTGGCAACAAGCTGCCCATCCTTCCCTGGATGAATCATCACTTTGTCAAGCCCTGTGTCAAAAACAAGGCTTTCCCCAAAAGCATGCAGTGTTAGAAATAGTCTGACCCATCTGTTAAAGTAGAGTTCAGTGCTTGGCCGCTTTTAAACATATTAAAGGTAACGACATTCTTCTCTTCATGTGTTTTTATTTCCAGTTGTCCTAGGCCCGAGTTTAAGAAAGTCTTTAATTTAGTGCTTAATGCCCTATGCTGCCTCTGGCTTGATTTTGTGTGAAGGTGTAATAGCTGTAGCATTCCCGCTATTCCCAGAGTAACGTACAGTAGTCACCGCTCATGTCGGTGTTTGCCATCATGTAGGGATTACTGGAGTATTAGGTTACCACAAGTTCCCCTTTGTCCTTAGGGAAAAAAAAAAAGATGTTTCTGAAAACACCTACGTGACGTTCGGTAGCGTATTTGACGGACATCTTAAAAGCTTCTGGCTCCATATGAGTACCACAAACAGATTGAGTGCTCCACAGGGCGAAGGTGAAAGAACTCATGAAGGCATCTTAGATCCCAGAAAGTTGCCTTTTTTTTTTGGTAAGAGACCTTGTTAAATCACATTGTGAGGAAATGGTGCCAGGGGGTGGTAATTTAATTTAGCTATGTGTGTTAGCCCTTTCAAATGTTGTGCAAGACTTCATGTCATTCCCTTTAGAAGGGCAAACGTACATTGCAAGCCTACTAGTGCTTCTGGGGGAAGGGAAAATAAAAGTCTGGCAAATCAGAGGAGGAAGTGGGAGAGAGAAATTGGAAACATAAGCAAAGCCATTAATTTTCCCACTGTGCACTCTTAAGAAACTGCTGGCAATATACTGAAGATACTCTGCCTCATGGAAGTGTCATGGACTTTCTTCACATGATCCTCTGAGATCATCTGGTTTCTCTGAGCTCTGTGGGAACAGAAATTCCTCGTGTTGGAGTCTGATCTCATCTTCCGTCGGCACCAGTAATAGCAGTGGCTTGGGAATCGGAGAGGAAGGTGAAGAAAGCGTAAGTGGGATGGTTTGGAGAACAGCTTAGTGCTCATGTAGGCCAATCTGGACACTCTGCGTTTCCTCCTTTTGCTTGCCCTAATGTGGCCAGAGCTGGAACAAATGCTAACGTACCCACCAAAGTTAAATGCTCTGTTGGCGTGCTAAGCTTTTTTAGTGCAGCTCGCGTCTCAGACCATCCTATAAATTGTACCTTATATTTCGTCCATCCTTTTTGTTGTGCTAATGAAGAATAAACTGAAATGGAAAACGGTGACTTGAGTGATTGTATGCGTCAAGCTTAGGGAATTTCCTGGGTTTGATGAAAGGCAAAAAATTAAGGCTTTTTTTTTTTTTTCCCCTATTAGCTATGTGCTTAGTCTTTTAAATTCTCAGAGCCTCCTTACTTTGAAATGATAGGTAACTAAGTAGCTTCTTGTGTTTGTTGCGGGAAAAAATCAAGGAAGGCTGCAAGTAGTCGATGACCAGCCCTTGAGTCTGTAACCTGATCCACAGCTTTTTCTCTTCAACTGGGAAAGGAAGTAACAGCTCCTATTACACCCTTATGTAACCTCTCCATTCATATCCTCCAAAAAAGAAGGAAACCAGAGCTTGATTTCTGATGTATAAACTAACATCAAGGCATGCTTTGTCATAAAGAAGCAGTAAAGAATAACATTAATTTTCTTTTGTTTTGCAGTTCCTAGAATGAAAAAAAAAAAGAAAGTAAAAGTAAAGATTTTTCTTTTGTGCTGATGGAAAGGGTTGCA
Source organism: Xenus cinereus (assembly GCA_025774025.1). NCBI lineage: Eukaryota > Metazoa > Chordata > Aves > Charadriiformes > Scolopacidae > Xenus > Xenus cinereus. Next base: position 25,964,508 of record JAOXJK010000077.1, read on the forward strand.
ACTCTGTATCATGTGCTGTGAAATAGCTATTAAAGAGAATACTGGAACTGCAACAAGGGTCTTTTTGTCAGTCTTTACTGGTGGGTTTGAGCATTAGTCTCAAAACATTCACCCTTTACAGTTGTCCTCTGCTTTGCTTGTCGATTATGAAAGCTTTGCTCTTTTGGGTTCTATGACTCCAGATTTTAGTGTCTAAACCGAGTCTGGAGACCAGGATCTCATCTTTTTTTGATGTTGGACTTATGCCCTGTCTGGGGGAAGAGTGATGGGGAAAGAGAAAGGTGAGGTTCTCAAAACCTTTCCATGTGCTTTCACATATGAAAAACATATGAAAGAAGTATAGTAGGTGTTTCACCCTTTGGATAGAAGTCCCTCTGCTCACTGAGCAAATGAAGGAAGTCTTTCTGTAACTCTCGCTTGGGTTTCCCAGCTTCCATACCTCAGTAGGGACATTAGCTCTTTTCCACACTTCCTTATTGGTTTTGCCTTTAGTCTATTGCCAAGCTGTTTTTTCTCTAGCCAAGTGGCCTCTACTTCTTTACTTACCTCTGGTGTCTGTCATCCATCCTCCTGAAGCCACTGGCCTATCATGCTTGTTGCAATTGTATGTTGTATCTGGGCGGTGTGAAATGTGTGATTTGGTCCTCAGGGACCAGCCTGGCCTGTGACAGGCTCTTCTTTCAGTAGAGCTGGCGTGTGCTTTTGTGGTGTGCATGGCCATTTTCAGTGACTCCTGCCATTTTTGATCCTTTGCTCAGCGTTTGAAGAAACTCCAAAACCAAGCAGTTTATCTCACCTTTTGCTTACCTTTGTTTAAATAACTGTAGAATCTTTGGAGCTGCCTGCAGACTCAAGGTTTTAGATTAACGTATCATCTAGCCACAGGGATAGAACCATCCAAATTGTCTTCTTCCTTGTGAAGAGCTAGGGGCATAGCTTTTGGAGAAAACTATGCAAACACTTAATCTTTTTTTCTCCCAACTCCTAGTCACTGTGAAATTTCCCATATGGTATCAGCAAGTAAAATTGTGTCAATTTCTTGATTTAATTCCACTAACAAAGCCACTGTGGCGATGAAAGTGTTTCAAGAGGAGAGACTGAAGTTTAAAAACAGGGTTTTAGAGGTAAAGAAGGCTTATGAAGTCCCCTTCTCAGATGTAAGCTGGTTGGGGAATCATTCTATGCAGGCAGTATAGCAGGACTAATGGACCCCGGAGGAAAGAGCGGCATCCTTTGTCTTCAGTGGAAAATACATGCATACGCCTGTGCACACACACACTAACGCTTGAGCCTTTGGGATGAAAGAGGTGGCCTCTAGCCTAAGCAGCCAGACTTAACATTTAAGCAAACAAGCTGAAGGCCCAAGATAAGGAATCCAAATATCCAGGGTCCCAAAGAGTGAGGATGAGAAACATTTACCGTCACAAAGATTTTCTCCTTTGCAGGGGTGGGGAGTGGGTGTATCTTGGGCTTTAGGTAATTGCTTTGTCCCTGACTTGGTGCAGTGCTGCCTCTGCATTGCTTTGATGTGGGTGTACTAATTATGTTCATAAACTTTGCCTTGTTCTCCCTCTCTTGTAGAGGCAGCAGTCCTTACAAGGGTCTCATATTAGCAGAAGTTCTTATGCTGTTGGGCAAGAGGATCATGAAAAACAAAGTTAGCAGGAAGAAAGAAAAAGTGTATAGGAAGGAGAAAAAGAGGACATAATTATGAGGAATCGGTGCTGAGTAACAGAAGAGTTGGTGGCTATTGTACTATCAGAATTGCTTGCTGTAGATTTCTTTATTTTCTAAATACAGGCAACAACATTTTTCCCTACTGTCAGCAGAAAGCAGTTTTTAAAAGTTTGCGACCACAGCCTGGTCAGCATTGGTAAAAGTTTCCTGGGCCCACAAATATGCTCTGTATGTGAGCTCTCTTGCTTTTCTCTCTGCTCCTTTTTCTGTAATTTTCCATGATGTTCATAGTTTGCATGCTCCAAAGTGCTACTGGGGGTACTTTGAATTAGAAATAAGAATAATTTAAACTGCAGGACTTCCTACGGTGGAAATAAAAACAGGTACAGAGCAGTCACAGCCTGAAATAATATTGTATGCATTTTCTTTATGGAGCCTCTTCTTCCTTGTGTCTTCACAAGCACGCTGGTGTTTGAATATCTTTGTAAAGGCTTAACCTTAAGGTAACCATTTCTTATGCACAGTAGAGCATATGTTATGTCCTGATACTGTACTTTAACTTTTGCACTGACCTTTGAAAAACCCGCACCTCAGAAATGAAACAAGGAAACTACTCAGTGTTGAATTTGGTGTCTTGGGAAAGCATGAGCAAAGGAAGTTGCACCTGCTCTCTGTATTTTAACACCTTTGCGTTAAAACAATTTGTAGGACAGTTAATGGTGTCTGTTTAGACCAAAGAGGTATCCTTCAAGTCCTTATTGCATAAGCACTCTTTGGATGGCACTGTAATGAGTTAATTCTGCTTTTAGGAGAGCTGTTGAAGGGAGTGAAGTTGGTATTAATCCTCTCCATTGTTCCTCTGTGGAAGCAAATGAGCAGCTTAACAGAGAGCTGGTGACGCTGGCTGAGAGATGAAGAGGTGCCATTTTTTCTGAGACTCCAGGGACCAGTTAACCGTTGGCCAAGTAGCTTTGCTAGAGCTTCTTGTTTGAGGGCAGAGAGAAAAGCTTATTCTAGTGGGGCTTATGATCAGATGTGAAAGGTGGAATACCTGGGATGTCTAACTTGCGGCAGGAATACCAGCTGCTCTCCCTTCTCATCAAGAGAGGCTTGGAGAGAGGTCAGAAGGAAGATGGTCGGAATTGAGAGGCAGATCACTTTTGGGAGTAGTTAAACCTACAGGCTAAACCTTATAGCTAAACCAGTAACTAATTTGTTACTAAATACCTGGAGACCCTTCCTTGTTTTTGCCTATGAGAGTATGTCTGTGTCTGATGGAGCAGTCCAGCTTAGTCGTGCGGGATAAATGCTGATTCCAAGTGAAACTTTTGAGAAGGAAAAAGAGGAGTGAAGAGGGTGAAAACGAATCCCCTTCTCTTGGAAGGAATATCCCTGTTTGTGGAGAGGAAATATTGCTGCCACAACATAGCAGGAATCCTCTGTACAGCCTTGGTTAACCCCGCTGAACAAAGATGGGCTCAAATAGTGGGAGCAGAAAAGGGTTACTGGGATGGTCAGGGGGGTGGAGAGACTGCTGAGAGGAAAATGAGAAATCCTGGTTAGGCTTTATTCAGAATGAGAAGTGTGAGAAGATTCTCTCTAAATATTTTGTGGGGGGAGGGAGGGGAAAGAAAACAAATTTAAATTTAAAACAAAAAAGCCTCAGCCTACTGCATTAGCCCAAGCAAGATGTAGATAATAGGTGACCGTGAGTAAATTTAGGCTAGACATTAGGCTCAACGTAGGAACAGTCATTAGAAGGCTGAAGAATTGCACTCTGGAGGAGTGCAGTATAGTAGTCATGATTGTATGATGCAGAGGTGTTGGCACTGGTCTTGGATATGCAGAACAGATATAGCTACTATTGCCATTGTTCAGTTCACAGACTGTCAGGCTGCAGGAGTTAAAAGGGCTCTGGAGATTACCTTCAGTGATCAAAGAGTGCAACGCTGTGTTAAAGTTCACTCTGGAAGAAACCCTGGAAAATCTTTTGGCAAACAAGGGTGGAGCTGGAGCTTCTCATCCCTGGTAACAGATTCCTGGTACAGGGGAAGCTTGCATGTATCCTACGTAAATAGATCTTTTCTGCTTCCCAAAACTGCCAGGTGATAGTTCTTGCTGAAACAAAGTGAGGCAAAACTCAGTACCTGTGGGTATCTGTGAGATCAGCTGTTTTCCTTCGGCTGGAGGAAGGTGCTGTCTATTGATATTTTAGGAAGGTGTCCCTCTCTAAATCTGCAAAGCGTTACATTTCATTTGGAAATGCCTTTATCATGCTAGATGTTAGTAAGAACACTGCCGGCTTCTGACTTCACAGACACCTGGACAAGAGCGGTTACTGTGTGTTGAAATGCAGCTTCTTCCCGTTGTCTGAGAGATACTTAGGAACAGCTGGAGATACCTTGATTTAAAAATGGATGACTTTTATCCTGTGATTTCAAGTGTCCTATTCTTGAGAATGAAAGCGACAAAACTGTGGATATAGTTCAACACTTAAGACAAGCAAACATGTCTAACTACACTAACTACACTAAGCCTCCTTTGCCCTTAAATAGATACTTTTTTAGCTTGGTTTTGGGCAAATGTTGCTTCCTTTTCCTGCAACACTTGTATCCTTTTTTTTTTTTTTTTTTAATCTTCTCCCTCCTGCTTTTCATTAAAAATAGCAGTGTTTTGCTGAAGAGAAACTCATGTGCAGAACAGACAGCGATGGCAAATTGTAGGGTGAAACCTTGCGCTGTTCTGTTACCTTGGCAGCTGGTCCTGGGAGAAATGGGACTAATCGAGTCTGACTTCCCGCAGGTTTTTCTTTCGTGACGGATTGACTTGCAAAGAAGCAATAATTTCCATTTGAAGCTTTTCTGCAGCTAGGGAATTTTGTGAGGTCGTTCTTTTGCAGTGGTTCTGTGGTACTTAATAAGGTGTTTGTTCTCCTTGCAGCTTATGTCTCTGATGGGACGCCTATGCTCAGATCCTTCTCTCCTGCCTCCTTTTACAAATGTGTGGAAAATTAGCTATTCTGTTGTCTTTTACTCCTCTGTCCTTTGAATGAAATTCAACTTTAGGCATGTATGAGAGACTGGATACGTAGACCAAGACATGTACAGCTAGCATGATTTGTCTTATTTTTATAAAATACCAGGCTAAAACCAGTCCAAGTATTATTTAGAAATATTACAAGGAGCACATCAGGTCAGGTTTCTAGGAGGCGGAAACTGCAAGAGGCAGGAATAAGATGGGGTGGTGTTCAGGTGACTTATTTTCCTTCTGTTTTAAATGGAAAAGGAAAGTGAATGGTGTGGAAATACATAGTGCTTTCGGCCATGCAAATTTTAGCTTTATCCAGACTTTTACTGTTTGGACAAGAACATGGGTGCCTGGAAACTTGGACCTTGCTCTGTGGGTAGCTCTGTGAGTGCAACAGTGTCTCCCAGCTGCTCTAGGAATTACGGGTACACTGCGTTACTGTGGGTGGTTTGGCAGTGGGTAGATAGGGGCACCAAAGCCTCTCCAGGGGTCTGGATTTCCTGAAGCTCCTTTGTGGTTTTGTGTGTGTCCAGTTTTAAGTGGTTCAGTGACTGCTGTGATGACTTTCTGTGGCTGCTTTTCCTTCTGCTGTTGGCAGCTTGAGTGAAGCTGTGGCGTTACCTGTTCTGTTATTTCATATTCTGCGTATTTTCAAGGCTTATCACCAGCTGCTTAACAGGCAACCCACCCAAGCATTTGAGGAGAAGATTAGCTTGTACTCTGGTATTTTAACCCTGTGCTATTAAGACATCTCTTAGTACCCACCTTACTGACATGCTATAAATTGGCATTTACTCCAGTTGCCCCACCATGAGATTTCTTTTGCCTGTGATGGGGGTGTGTGGTTCATGTGCTGACTGGAGGAAAGCAAGGCTTGCTCTGCCTGTGCACTTGTGTGCAAGGGAAAGTAAAAACCCTATTATAATAAAAGTATAAATGAAAGAACTAGATTACTGTTGATTGCTGGATTGCTCCCAAAAGAGTGAAACCTCAGTTGAAAGAAATGTTTTGACTTTATGAGGGCTGGTTGTTTTTAAGTAGTATTTTGTGAGGATCTGCTACCAGAGGATCTTTTGAAAACAAGTTCTGGTGTGGTAGCAAGCTACTGGTGTGTCACATACAACAAAGAAAGAAGATCCCCCAAACCAAATAAGTCCTACCTTGGTTTTCATGCCCCTGTTCTGCAACAGCTATGCAAACATAACCTTTGGATTGGGCAAAATCCTCAAAACTGGCAGAAAACTTTAAGCGGCAGCTTGAAAGATGGAGGTAATCAGTTTAAAAGGGCACCCCCTACTTAGTGGAGTTCAGATATACACTGTCAATCTGAAATCCAGTCTTTGGTTTAGGGGAAGAAGGCAGGAACTTTGCCAACTTTTGGTTTCGCAGTGACATTTTGCTCCTTATTTTGAAAAAGATTCAAGAGAATCTTAGCAAGGTACGTGCCAAAAAGAGATCCCCTTTATTGCTGAGTATTTAATCCCTTTCTGTAGATGTGGACCTGGAATGATTATAAAACTCTGTGGTTAGACAATGACTAAGAAAAGCCTAAATGTAAGAAACCATCATGGATCCTGTTTCTGCTGAAGTCAGTGGGAATTTAACCAGAATTTTGGACTGCAAGCAGCCTTGTTAGTGAAGATCTATTTCCAGATGAATTATGCATTGGAAGTACCCAAGGTGTACCCCCTGTCAAGAAGAACTAATTTAAAAAAAAAAAAATAATCAGGCTCTCGAATAACCTTTTATGGAAAAGGCTACTCCACACCCATAATCTTTGAAACCTGTCAATATAATCCAAAATGTATAGGAACTTTTGCAGGATAAAAATATAGCACCAAACATTTTTTTATTATTTTAAGACCGTATTTTAGCAGGTGCTAACGAAGGCTGCCTTAGCAATTTTGGAAGACCGAATGTTTTTCCCAAAACCTAGCGTGACTGTATGATCGACCCAGATGAGTTGAAGCGAGGCTGCGAGTTGACTTAGGAAATAGATCAACCCCTGAGTGCAATTACTGGTGGCAGTTATCGTGTTGTGGTTGCAAAATAATTGTTAGAAGTAATTTGAAAACCTGCACTGCTGGGAGTATGAAGTAGAAATAGTAGAATAGATATACCCCACGGTCTCTTACAGCAGGTAATATCCATGCTAATGTCATTCAAACTAGTATGCAAAAGTAACAGAAAGTAGCCTTAGAGAAATGCAAACACAGCCCCTCACTCCTTCCCCCAGGTGCATGAATTAGTCTTTTATTGGGGAAGAGAAAGAGGGCAAAGCTGTAGCTTCTCCATACATGGCTCAGGTTGTTTTGGTTTTGTGGTGATGTACTGTGCACCTTTTACGTGATACAAGCATGATGCTTAGTCTCGTGACAAAGAATGCTTGAAGGAGGCATGAAAGAGGCATCTCTCTCTCTTTTAGGGGATTGATAATAACTAATTACTGTTTAAGGTAGATTGTGACCAAGCTGATGTAAAAATAAAAAAACCCACCCAAAATACCTAACTGAAAAACCCCAACCCAACAATTCCTCCCACAACAATTGGTAAAGACCTCCAACAGCAACAACCGAATGTCTCCCCTCGCATTTATAAGGGACCCGAGTCCTGTTACTGAAGAAAGTTTCAGCCACTGTTCATGTCAGTAGGAGATGATGTCCCAGTGAACATTTTGTACATGTCCTAATGAAGTCTAATTATTACACTGTCAGTTTTTCTACACTGCAGTTTAGTCTCTGAGGTTAAACTATGAAAAGATGGTATTGCTTCATGTGGTTGCAGCTGTTTGCTCAGCAGTACTTTAAGTGGCCTGTTTCTTTCTTGAGAATTGCCCAACCTTTAGCTAAATGCATGGTGTTTGGTAGCAGGAGCCAGCGGAGCGGAGCGTTCATTCCTCCTATGGAATTCTGCTGGGCAAATCTTCTGTCATCTAAATTGCAGTCACTGGCATGCAACTCTGTCCTAATCTGATGTTGCTAAAGAGCCATTCCCATTTAGCTGATGCTGAATGCAAACATTCCTGCAGTCCTAATACAAATAAACCCCGTATTGCTGCATTTTACTTTTGTAATTTACCTGAGCTGTTTGTTGTTAACTACTCAAGGAATCTGGTATGCGTGCATAATGTTCAATGCCTACAGAAAATAAAGAGAAGTTGCACAAGGGTTTCAAATAATAGCTCTTGCTTGGTAGGTAAGATGCGATGTGAGAATCCGAAACATTAGCTAACTCAAAAGCCCCAGCCTATAAACTTTTTCAGTTTGGACAACACTGATTTGTTCAGTAGGACTGTGGGAGGAAAAGGAATTCAGAAGATATTCAGACATTGGCCAAACCAAAAGGAAAGATGGAGAGTCAGTCTTAGTTCTTTAAGAATGCTTTTACGGCTGTTGCGATACCTGTTAACATTCCTGCCTGCAGTCGATGTGTCAGGTTTCTCAAGTCTGTTTTCCTGCAGGAAGAAATTGTGGGCTGCAACATTGCAGTGTTTTCTGCATGGCCTTTTCTTCAGAGCATTGATGGTGACAGAGCAACATCTGTGAGCAATCACAGCTGGGCAGGAGGGTGCAGGTGTTCCTAGCAGACAGCAGCCAGGGAGCAGATAGGAAATGCTGGGTGCACTGCTCCCCTGTAGCATCCCGAGACTAAAAGAGTTAGAGGGTCTGGAGGGAAAACAAAGATTTTCTTTGGATTACATAAAGATTATTTTCATACATGCTGATGTTGGGAAATCTGGCCTTGAGTGAAAAGGGCACTGTAATAGTTCAGCCTCAGTTTACCTGTGAACCAGCACAAGGTGTTTCCAATGAATTTATGCCTTCTGGGCATCAGTCAGAGGCCAGTGATATGTAGGGTTTGTCGGGCAGCAGAACAGGGTGCATTTCCCTCTTGCCAAATTGGTGCTTGTCATGAGTAGTACAAGATGGCTGTAGTTCCTTCTGGTGCTGTTTTGTTCAGGTAGTGACACTGCTTTTTGCAGCAGCTGCCTGTCAGTGTCCCTGCTCTGCGTGGGTTGATTGCTCCCTGACAGAGAAAAAAGGGAATGAGCGGGCAAGCATGATTACAGCCTGACGGGGGCTCAGGATCAGACCTGGAACACAAGATCAGTCTGAACTCTGATACTGAATTACTGGTGTTGCAGCTTGTCCCTGTTAACTCTTATAAAAGAAAAAGGTGGTTATTTTCTACATGAGTTGGTAGTGAAACCAAAGGCTTGGCTTTTTTTTTTTTTTAATAGTCAGAGCTTGAAGCATGTATGAGTACATCTGTTGTGTCAATTTTGATGGTAGGGAAATTGCCCTTTGGCTACAGTGCCACAAAGGAAGAAAAACAAGCCACCTCTGCAGCCAGTGATAATTCCAGTGCAGTAAACGTGTGCTAATGAATGCACGCCTGTAGGAAGCTGCTGACAGGTGTTGCTGTTTTGCTGTATGAGGATGGTGTGGAAAACCTTGGACAATTCCATAACACGCTGTATGCCAATAATGGGGTATTACTTCATTTCCTCCTTTGAGAATGTGTGAACTTAATTGTACAAGGCTTTGGGGGTTTTTCCTATTCTCTGTATCATCTTCTATTTGCAGTTTTCATTAGCTCTTGTTTCAGATTGGCTGATGATAAGACTGCAGTGGCTGCAGAATAGTGTAATTTTTAATTTGCCGTCTTTGCGGCCAAGAGGGACAAAAAGGTTTTAGATTCACCTGGCCTAGCTGGATGGCAATCCCAGGCATCATGAATAGCAGATACAACAGTCTGTGTTTTAAAAGGCTACATGTAATGTGGGAACGTGTGGATAAAAGCATTTTACAGACGTAGTACGCCCAGCACTTCTCCTCCTGAGCATGTTGTCCAACATAAAAGAGATTGAGCTGTGAAGGATTACTGAATATTTTTTTTTGCCTTTTCTGAGAATGGAAACACGTTGAAAGTGTTCTCATTCCATTATGACTCCTATCTAAGGCCTAGATAGGAGACCAAAATGAGGAATAACAGATTTGGAAACGACTAGAGGAAAGGGAGATGTTCTGAAATGCCGCCGATGTTTGCTTTAGGGATAAGAAAGGTAAATTTGGGAGAAGGCTCACATGGTAAGTGGGTGTGAGAGAGATCAGGAAATGTTTGGGAAAGAATCTGATTTGCAGACTGCACGTGTTAGAAGAATTTTGGGGTTTTTTGCTGAGCTGATTTGTTGCTGCATTAAAATTTTAATAATTTGCAACTTTATACAATACTGTCATTTTTCTTAATGTCAGGAGAATCATATATTGCAGTTGCAAAAGCAACGTATTAGGTAAATCGAGGGAGTACCACTTACATTTTCATGTTACTTTTTATTGAGTTTCCAGTTTGAAATAGAGCCTCACTTCAGTACCTCCATCTTCATTTGAAAATTAGTAGAAGTGTCCTTGTTTTAAAGGATACAACCCATTTTAGTTCTTTCCTTTAACCTAATTTCCTGTTTTCTGGTGCTCTCTCACCAGCACAGCTGTGGTTTCAATCATTACTGGTCTGTCAGGCACTGGGAGTGTGTTTTGGTCCTGTCCCTCTCATAGGTCTGGTTCTTGAGAACTGTTCATCTTTTTAAAGGTGCATGAGTACGTTACAGGTAGAAGCTGTTTACTTTTACATACTGTTCTCCAAATTGTAGTGAGCATGCTGTCATCAGCACTGGTGGGAAAAGATTTCCAGCTGCAAGGCATCTTTGAATATATGGTAAATACAAATATGTGGACATGGATTTGGATTGAGTTTCTGAGGTTAGTGATACATTGCTAAAAATCTTGACTGAAGTTTAGCCTTGCAACGTAGCAAGGTTTGATTATTTTTTATTATTTTTTGTCTGTGTAGTGTACTGATTTTTGAGGGTTTTTTTAAAAGCTACTTTTATAGTTAATATTTGGTATTTCGAAAGTGCTGTATAAATTGATCTTCTATTAAATTCTTCTAGTAGATTAAATTCCATTATTGATGAAATTAAATCCAATTGTTTAATGCATGTTTAAACATTATTGGCTTTTCTTATCAATGCTTTTTTTCCCAACTTGTTACCTCAGATAGCCAACCAAACTATCCTACAAGCTTGCCAGATTTCCCTTTGTTATTGGCTAAACCAGAGCTGCGATTTTGATCAGATTCCACCAAAGTGGGGGCTAACATTGGTATGGCAGAATATTCTTGAATCACACATCAGTGTATGAGGTAATCTTTAATGAATATTTTGCAAAGGCTAAGCAGTTGCAAATGATTTGGAGAATTCAGTGTTAAACAAGATATCTAGGCATGTTGACCAATTTTTTCATCACCTATGTTTCTAATATTTTCTAGCTCTCAAGTTAATGGAAATATTTTAACCCATAGTATGATATTAAATTATTGTGGGGAAAAAACAAGCTGAAAATTAACCTTTCACCATAACATCAAACTTTTCAAATATATTGATAAATATTTGTATACAACTTTCTGATCCACCTTATGGTGTCTTTGTGCAGCTCTTCTGCAAAATGTGCCTCTGAGTTTGGGAATACATGAATGTTCTTGATGGGTTTGACTACTCTTGGTCTTGAAATTCCTGAGCAGTGATGCATGAAGTGTGGTAGGAGGTATGTAATTTCACAATGGTAGATGAGGTATACTACTTAGAACTTAAATTTTAGGTTGAAATTGCACGAATTAGGATTTTTATGTTGGCTTTTTATTTTTCTTTTTTTGGCTACAAATTCAACATTTAATAAGTTCCATACTTGAGAAGGACTTTTATTTTTCAGCCTTCAAAAACTATTTGAGCATTAGCTGATGTATGGGAAGTAATTAGGTCATTGAAACAAGACTGGTAGTTTAAAGAATTTGTCTTAATGGGATGCAGAAGTTGAAGTGATACCTCTGAAAAGATTCTGTGAATGTTTAAAATTTTTTTGGTGATTCAGAGAGGTGAACTTTTAAGAATAAAAGTATCTTTCTCTAGAAAAATATTTGTCCAGTGGTTTTATTTAAAATAAACGCTCTTTGTTTGTTTAGCAGAGTTGACTCAGCTTTTGTTGGTTACCATAGTTCACCACTGGTTTTGCATTTCCATGTGAATTTCTAGTAATTCCCAGGCTTGATTCAGGTTTTGGGGATCTTGTTGTATTACTTCCGTTCTTGCCTGTGGAGCTGTGCTTCTCTTCGTTGAATTTGGAAAAACATCAAACATGACTTATGTCTTGATCTAATATCCCTCAAATGTCACTCGCTGCTCAAAAATCAAACAGCATGTAGTAACGCAGTGGCTGTGGACAGAAGCAAGGGATAAAAGGCTTCGCTTGTTTTAAATTAGATATCTGATGGATAGCTACTATGACAAGTTAACGGTGATTGTATAAGCTAGTACTGTTCAAAGACATTTTGAAAAATGAGAAAAAAAAATTAAATATGCTGCAGAGATAGGCGGAGCAAGTATAGCTTGATATCATTTCATAGCTGAGAGGTTACAGCTGACTGGTGAAGTTCAACTGTTGTTTTGTGTAGCTGTGCAGTAGTTGATTCCTGGTTTGTGTTGTCAGCAAAGTGGTTCTCTCACTTCTGGTTCCCTGTTTGCCAGCCACCATTGCTAATACCTTCATTTTTCAGTCTTGCAGTCTTGTCGTGAAAGCTGAAAACAGTATCTGTGCCCGGAGTTCTTGAGGAGCTCTATTAATCTTCTGTAGTGTTTGGATTGGAAGGATAAAAGGCTGGAAGGATCAAATAGGTGTCGAGTTTTGACCTGACCTTGACTTTGTTGTCTGAATTACTTTGTTTATCAAACTTGGTGACTTTGATCCTGATCCTCTGTCTAAGCCTGGCTTCTGCCTTTTGCTACTCCAGTTATATGGATGCAGAGTCACCACTTGTCAGCTGGGTTGTTGCTACCCTACATAAATGCTCTCTTAAGCAATAACATTACAAATAAATTCAAATAAGTCTGGTTAGGAAATGAAGTAATTTGGTAGCCTCACGTAACCAAGAGTGGTGCTGTAGGGGAACACAGGCGCTCTAGAGTACAGGGTTTATGAATTAAAATAGTGTGGGTTTTGTCTCTGCATGAGTTCACTAAGTTGTTTTCCATGTAAAGGTTGATGGGGTTGGAGAAATGCAAGTAAGAGTGCAAAAGAAATTCAGATTAGGGTACTGACAAATTTAAACCCTAATTTAATACACTGGAGATGTTGATGAAGCTTTTGATAAAACTTGGGTTTGTGTACACTTGAAAACTGCATTGAAGTCATCCAAAAAATCTGGATGTGGTGCCCACTGGAATCTTCATTCCTGTTTCTTCAAGTTTGGTATTTAATGTATAGTGGACTAGAAGGCATTGTTGACTGCTAGAACTTACTTTTTTGGAATTGTATGCACTACCTGGGTAGCTGGAATGACTTTGAGAATGTTTCTTAGAAAAATATTTAAAGCAGTGTTATTCAAATGTGTTTAACTTGTATTCCTTACTTAACTTGTATTCCTGGATAATGCTTATGAATAATTAGAATAACTTTGAGCTAACTTTGCTCTTTTTTTTTAATCTCATTTCTCTCATTGCAGGCGAAAATGGCCAAAATGGAGGTCAAGACGTCACTTTTAGACAACATGATAGGGGTGGGAGATATGGTTCTTTTAGAGCCACTTAATGAAGATTCGTTCATCAATAATCTGAGAAAGCGCTTTGATCACAATGAAGTATATGTGAGTATATGTTAACAAATAACATCCTATAAGAAGCTATGTTGTCATTCTTAAAATATGTGTTTATTTATAAGGATACACATAGACTGAATGCCTGAACATAATCTATTGTATTAAGGATGTTTTAAAACTTACTTGTGCTGTGGTCTTTCCTGTACTGCATTGTTTCCGTCTGATCTTTTCCATCTGGGGTATTTTTCCTTTTTCTTTTTCCCTGTTACACAATGTGGTGGACCTCTGATTTTTATAAAAAAACAGTTCCAGAACTGATGATGACAATAACTTCCATATTCCTGTCAGAGGACGTTGCAGTTGTAAATAATTCACTTCCAGGATGTTAGAGCATGTTGATGTAGAAACGGTATATGCTTGGAATATGCTAGGGCTAGTTTAAATGTTGCCTGCTACCTTTGATTTGCAAATAAAAAGTTATATTTATTAGAATGGCTGGCTTTTAAACTAGAAATATTGAGCTTGGATATATGTGGAAGTAATCAAAATCTTCAGGCATATTAATCTCTGAGTGATGATTAATAGGAGAAATGTTGTGAACTGACACTTGAAACACAGGCTGAGAATGAAGAGGCAAATTGTGATTCCAGTTAAGCCTTTCATTTCCTGCTTCATCTCTCTTTGTTCCATTTTTGTTAAAATGTGCACAGTATTTTATCTGTTCTAGAACTGAGGCTGTGTGAACTTAATGATTTATAGAGACTTTCCAAGACCACTGGTGAAAGATAAGTCTTCTAAGAGTAAAGCTGAAACATTAAAGCCAAAGTTATAGCTATGATCTGCAAGCAATTGTGTCTGCAGCTTATTACAATCAAATAGATGTGTTCTGTACTTAATTATAATTTAGCCCTGCTCCCCCCCCTTTTTATTTTTAGTGTGACTATGTTGTTCCTTCTTGCTAAACATTTGAACCTTCATAGTTTCATTGTACATTTTCCTTTCCATCCTCCAGTATGGAAAGATCTGTGTTATTTTTGTTTGCTTCTTCTGTCCCGTAGTTATAGTCTGTGCTTTTGTACCTCTGCTATTCATTTTCTGCTGCATCTTTCTCTTGTAGTCATTTTCCTACTCAACTATGCCTGTTCCCATTTCTGTAGGCATTAGCTAGTTAACATACAGTTGCACCTATCTGCTATTGCATCACCTCCACCCACTTGCTAACTATGGTCAATTTAAATTGTCAGTTCAAACAGAAAAATAGAGGAACACGAGGATTCTCAGTATCCCTTAAAAATGTGTTGGAGAGAAAACCAAAATGATCTGTATTTGTAGAAAGATTTCTTGCACAATGGTCAAAAAAATCTTCCTGATAACTTTGATGGTTACATTTCCAAAAATCTGTGTCTTAAATTTTCTTTGTTCCTTGAAGATGTAGTTTGTTCCCTCTTGATAACCCTTAGCTATGGATACAGGCAGGTAGATATCTGACTCCTCTTTGCTGCTTTTTCATCCTGCTTCTGGCAAGTCCACCATATTCAACAGCTGCAGGGACTGCCTCTTGTGGGATTCTGAGTTTTTTTTCAGTCAGTGGCTTGTATAATTAACCTGTTTCACATCGGTTTTAGGGTTAACTCTATTCTTAATACCTACAGTAAAAATGGATGATACTGAATCATCTCATTCCATTTTAGCTCAAGAAAACATGAAGGAGAATAGAAGGAAAGGGAGCTATTTGCCTAGAGATGGAAGACTTTCAAATACACCCAATTTTTTGGTCATATTTGAAAGTTTTATTTAAAGCATTAAGTATAGATACCTATTCTGTGAGGGTACACTAGACTACGCAGTCTTTTAAGAAGGATTGCTATAAGTGATGTGTGAGTGGATTTGTCAAGATTTTTTTCTGATATAAACTACTATGGATTGCAAAGTATTTGATTGCATCTTTCTACTTAATTTAGACTAGATAGCTTTTTCTTGAAAGAAATCAGTTTGAATGACAAGTGGGTAATCTGTTTTATTCTTATCTGCTATTACATGCTAGCTGACAACCATGTTCAAACACACAGTTCTTTGAGACAGTGACAGAGAAGCATGTATTTCCTGCAGTTTCTGATTCAACAGGACCTGGCACTGAGATGCAATGTAATTAGCTGTATTATTTGGCAGATATAGAGGTGTTACTTTTCCCTAGCAATGTAGGATCCTTTGCCTCGCAGGTGGAAAAGCCTAACACTGAAATGTGCTCTGAGAAGTGTGAATTGCTGCCAAAACCAAAGGAGGCTTTTTTTTTTTTTTTTGTCCATTCCCCCCAACTCATTCCCTTCTAGTTTGTATCATTTACTCTTTTATCTCCAGGTTTGTTTGATCATGTGATTTATTTATTTTTTTTAAGGTCTTAGAAGTACTATTTGTGAATCCACACTGTGAAGGCAAAATGTTGCAGGTCTTTGCAGGTATTAAAACTTTCACTACATCAGTGGTGGAAAGAATAGATGCCACATGCTGCTACCAAGTATACAAGTTACTTAGTTTGAGATGCTGCATGGTTTTATTTACCACATCACTCTGAGGAATAATTTTGCCTTTCTGTATCAGTTGAGTTCTGTTGTCTCGCAAATTTCGTACCACTGTTGCATATTTTAGAAAACTTTTAAAATAATAACAGTTGGAATGGTTCTCACAGTAACAACTACATTCATTTTCAAGTGCAAACTCTTCTCTCCCTTCTCCTTATTGCCACCCACTCTCTTCTCCCCAAACCTCACTCATGAAAACTACACTTTGCATTTCTGTTTTTAGACTCAGATGAGCACAATGAAGCCTTTGTTACATCTGGAAATAATGTTTGTTTTACCATGTAGTTTGCATGCCATCCCTGGGGAAACCAAATTGGACTATTAAAGATGCACTCTTGGTGTTTAACAAAGACTGCAGATTTCTTCAGCTCTAACAAGCTTCGCAAGCTGACCACTCAGGATCGTTTCAGAGGGCAATAGGAATGGATTTGTCCTTTCATGGCTCAGTTGTGGGCTTAAGTTCAGCCCTGATGTCAGTCCTCCATTGTAGGCATTACCAAAAGCTGTGTCCAGGTTTAAAAAAGTAAGCCAAACTGGAGCCATGGGAATGCATTGAAATGTTTCTACAGCAGTAAACCAGGGCTTACTCAACATCAGTTTCTAAGCAGTTTTCTGTAGACTGACAGCTGCGTCTGTGCTACATATGTTAGTTTTAAAACAGAGTTGCAGTTGTAATCTTCAAAAGGGTTTGTTGTGAGAGGTGAGACCTGTAACATGGATAGCTTTGAAAATGCTGTAAAGCTGGCCAGACATGGCATAATTGTCTTAGCAAGTCTTGATAGGTAAACCAACAAAGAGGGCTTGTAAAAAAGATGGGGACAAACTTTTTAGTTGGGCCTGTTGCGATTGGACAAAGGGTAATGGTTTTAAGCTAAAAGAGGGTAGATTTAGACTAGATATAAGGAAGAAATTATTTAAAATGTGGGTGCTGAAGCACTGGAACAGGTGGCCCAGAGAGGTGGTAGATGCCCATCCCTGGAAACGTTCAAGGTCAGGTTGGATGTTGCTCTGAGCAACCTGAACTAGTTGAAGATGTCCCTGCTCACTGAAGGGGCTTGGACTAGATGACCTTTAAAGGTCCCTTCCAACCCAAACTATTCTATGAAATGTGAGAGTCAGATCAAGCCATCAGTGAACAGTGCCAGATCTCTCCCTATAGCCAAAGATGACAAGATAAATGGGCTCATTCCATTGGAAAGATAATACAATTTTTGTCTTTTCTAGTGTCTTTCAGAGTAGCTGAATTTTTGATGTTGGGCATCCTAGTGCCAGCTCCATTTACGTCTTTGAAATTCCAGACCTTCTTCATAATAGCTCCCCTTTCAAAAGCATTCAGATCTGGATCCCCTCTTATAGCATCCTAGGCTGGTCACTGTAAAGCCCTTCAAGAAAATTACCGAAGTGTAACGCCATGATGCAAACAGGGCATTAAGAGTACTCCTAACAGTTAGAGAACAGAGTACAGCTTGATTACCTGTTGTTCAATTTTATGTGTATTTGATGGAAAATCTAATGGGCTTGGGTGTTAGGTTGCATACCAGAGCACAGAGCTGGAGGCTGTGCCTATAAAAACAAGCATGAAGGCTGGTGGAGCTGGAGTTAGGCCAAATATTCTACTAAAGACCATCAGATTCTGCAGTAATCTCATGCTGAGTGGCTTTGCGAGGGAAGGGCTCATTGGGTAACATGCATGTGTTAATTGGAAATGGGAATCTTGGAGTTTAGTCATGTCTGGAAACGTCTGGGGTATGTCTGACCAAGAAAAATCTCCTTAAAAAGCTGTACTTGTTTATTATATTCTTTTTGCAACGATTAAACTTTTCATTGATAAAATTTGCATCGCTTTTTTGCAAAAGTTCTTGTCTGTTAATATCAGTAACAAAAGCTTGTGAGACTTTAACTTTAGAGAATAAAATGTGGCTCATGGGCAGTGCAGTTAGCAAGTAGAAAAAACCACAATGTTGATTATTTGAAGGTTCCAGGGAGCAGTTTGTGTGGTTAAAATGTGTGACCGAGAGACCGCATGGAAAACTTCAAATACATTCATAAAAATCAGTTTGCGTGTGACTTATGAATTTTGACTCATTCTGTTAAACTCCCTCCCTCTATTTTTTTTTTTTATTATTTTTTAAATTGGCTGAAATACGCTCAGCCAATCCAGCTTGGCAATTACTTTTCCTTTGTATTTTGAGATCCTGACAAATGTGAGGGGGTGCATCTGTCTATATGTGTATTTACAGGGACTCATGAATGGTAGAAATTTGGGATAAATTGCAGTGTATATATTGGCCTGAAACTTATTTTTGTACTGGCTTTGTTGCTTTGTGAACCGTGTGGAAGTGGCAAGGGAGGTGTGAGGAGTCTGGAGGGGAGTGGATCTGCGTAGGCTCATGGGAGTCAGCCTTCAGAGGCCAGACACAGCTTTATTCTGCTGCCCTGCACATTTTCCCCCACAGTTATGTTGTTTCTTGAAGTCTTCCCAAATTTGCAGAGGTCAACGTTTTGTTCCTTACAACAAAATGTTTGTTTGCTTTTTGTTCTTACAACAGAACAGAATCTTTCTCTGATGTAAGCGTTTAATTTGTCTTTTCTGTGCGTGGAGTTTGTGGGCTGCTTTGGGCAGGAACAGTCTTATGGTACTGAACACATGTTGTTTTATCACTGCAATATTAAATATTTGGCATACCAGTGTAACAAACTCAGTGCTCGCTGTTTGAGGTAGCATCCTTGTGGCAGCCTTCTGATGGCGTCGCTATTGCGGTGTGCTTGTTTGTTTCACAGCCTCACAGCCTGAGCTGCTTCCTGTTGATCTTTATTGTTTTGATATTTTACGGGTAGCCTTTTTGTTTCTGACTTGACTTTAATCTACTGTGTCTGTCTATATTATTGATTCACCCCTTTTTCAGCTACCTTACAGTATTTAGGAGTTTACTGAATTGCTGTCAAGGATAGTGGCTTTGTTCCAGCTGCACTCGTACCTGGCATTCCAGATGTTACATTTGGAAAAGAGAGCGGAGGACAGAATTATGTGAATGAGACCAATTGTCTTGGTCTGCATTGGCCTTTTGTGACCATCCCTCTACATAACTCTTATACCTCGATGCATTTACTTGTGTTTATCCAGCAAGTCCAGCCTGGACCGCTTGTCTTCCTTTGGGAGTTTGAGGAGTGGCAGGTGTGGTGACTGTCATTTCTTAAAGACAGGATGGTTTGAGAGCTGGAGCAGAGCAGCCATCCATCCGCCTGTGATGGGAGCCCAGGGGACCTGAGTTTCCTCAGATCTCCTTCTCTTCCTCCCTTGGGGGGATGCTTGCGTCGGTTTGAGCGATTTTCCCATCAGTGCCTCAACAGTTTCCCTCTTTGAGGGAAACTACTGAGTTGTAGTAATAATATTGTTGCAGCTGCCACAGGCTAGGACCTTGAAGCCTGCTGCTTCTCCTTCAGATGTGAAGAAGGGCTTGTCTGCCCAAGGCACATCATTTAGCGTGATCGCTTGTGGTCTAAGAAGAAGTGCTCTGCCTCCCTCTAAATCTTGCTTTACTTGTTATCTACATAGAAATCCTGTTGGTCCTCTGGCCCTTCTCATCAGCCTGCTCTGGTAAAACAAACTTTACGACTTGCCTGGAGTAAGGAGTAAAGATTTTTGCAGCCAGCAGGTTGGTTGCTTTTTACCTTGAAGTGCTCTGTGGGAGGGGAGTTACTTATCTCAAGGCAGTGCTTTGTTTCCTTTCCTTTTTGTACGACTCCCACAACGCTGAGCATAGCCTTTGAGGCACTTGTTTGTAGAGCCGTATGCAGTATCTGCATAAAGGAGTAAGAAAACTTTAATAAGGATCACAGAAAATTACATGCCTCTTGTGGGCTGTGTGTAGGGCTCTTCTCCTTCCCTACATGCTTTCTTTTTTGCCTCTGATGTGACACTTTGAAAAAAGAGAGGAGGTGGTGTAGGAAATGCCTCCTGTAGGGCCCCAGGGACTGTTATGGCATTGGCTCTGCCTCAAAATGCTGTGTATTTCTTCGCTAAGGTGATGATGACATTTTGGGCATTTACTAGTGATTTCAGTGCATGTTACATGAAATAAAAACACAAAAGGAAAATTAAGGAAAGATTGGCAAATGACAGAAATAGAAGCAAAAGTGTGTAAGTACTGTAAAAACATGGCTTTCACCCTGAAGAATATAGGTTAGCCTGGGCTGCAGCATGGCAGGAGGCATCCCCCGCACCATGTTTTATTCATGTGAGCATGAAAGTGAGCAAGCACTGACATTGTAGGGTATTTAAATGTTCTCCTTAAAATTTCTCATGTCTACTTTGGGTTGACTTCCTCATCACTTACTTTACAGGTTTCGTCTGTAATTGCATCCTGTGTAGGAATTCTGTTTGTTTGTATAAAAACAACCCAAAGTAGTCAGAGAGGCGAATGGCTGGGATGATTAATCTGCTTTGTTAATAATAATATTAGTGTCTGTCATAATGATCTTGAGGTCAGCAGCAATATTCACTGAGCATTAGAGAGATTTCTATGCCCTCAAGAAACTCTGAAGAGAAACCTGATAGTCTGTACACATGCATCAACATTGAGTACTCGCTTCAACTTGCTGTGTGGCTGTCTTTCTCTGGTTCCACTCTTACTCCAGGGCTCGGATCTAAAACAGGTTGCAGTACCATTAAGGGCTTAATCCTGACCAGTGCAGGTTACCCATAGCTTGCTCAACTGCTGCTATGTGTGCAGTGACTTGCAGGATCAAGCCTATATTGAAGAATATTTTAGCAGCATGGTTAACCCCTTTGCCATAGGTTGTCTGCGTTGTGATTTTTTGGTTTAGATTACAGATGTGCCCTTCTGCCTTTGTGTTTCCTGTTTGAGCTTTGCTTCTTGAGTCACTATATCAACCATCAACATATTTGTACATGATTGTGATACCTGCTGTCTCATTTTGTCTCCTCTTGAAATAAGATAGTTTTGCTTGAACTGTGGATGCTATTTTCTCAGTTTCTTCTTTTGCTTGATTTTTTCTTTTTTCTTCCCAGTTTCAGGAAGTCATCCTGTGCTCTTCTACATAGTTTTCTTCTGTTAAGTCCTGACTGTCCTGTCTAGGTTTTACAGGGCTGCCTATCATGATTAAAAACTGCATTAAGTACATATAATAGCTTACCAGGATTGGGTTTTTTTCCTATTACAGCATACAGACTTTGTCCATTATGTTTCTGGGACTAAAATCCTATGTTCGGGAGAGTGGTCTTGAGCAAGAAAGTTTTAGTTATCATGGGGAATAGTCTGTGTTTGTTTAGAAATCCAGTATCCTGGATTTCTTCACTCATACAAACATAATTGGAAAGGATTCCACCCAAACTACAGTGAAAAATAGTATCAAAGAGGAGAGGTTTCTCCATATATATGTGTGTGTGTATATATGGAGAGAGAGAGAGAGAAAGACAGACTACCCTATGAGAGTCTGGTTTGTATTTTCAGATTACTGCAGAGTAGCTTTGGGAAAAGTAAGTTTTTAGCATTGGCTTCCCTTCCAGTGAGGGGGGTGCAAAACAAGCTTTCCTACGTGTAGCAACTCACTGACTATTGTGACCTCTTTAGAGCTGATCAGGAACTTTTTAGAGATGGTGTATTTGCTGGGAAATACTAATGAGAGGAATCAAAGAAGTTTCTTTTGCTAAAGATTGCTGCCGTGTGATGCTGTGTGAGTGCAGCCCTGACTGGATATGGGAAAACCCATACAGATGCTCCTGTTTGCGAAAACTTTGTTAGTTTCTGTTCTTTCCACTTGATCATTGCTCTTTGGAATCCTGGGGTTGTGTTGTACCTGCGTGGCTCCTTGCAGATGGTACCCGGAGGCTCAGCTCGTGCTCCTGGCGCAATGAAGCATGAGGATTGTTAGCCCACCATTGGCTCAATGCAAAGTGCAGCTGTACAACTTGGATCACAGGTAGAGTTTATTTGCTGTGTGCTGTCATGAAACAGTGGAGGCAAACCCTGGAGTATTACAGGATGAAATCCTAGTTTGTTTGTTTGTTTGTGTTTTTCAAGTACCCAGCCCATCCCTCTCCACCAAACAATACAAACATGTACATTGCTATACACAGTAACACAGTAAATCAAAGGCCCAGAAATAGTAATGGTCTAAGGTGGGTTTGCTTTTAGTCTTGATGATACTCTTTTCCTTATTCTTTTCAAACACAGTGTCTTGCAGCTTTGTGAGGGTTTCCAACCTGAAAAAACACAATGGAGCAGAAGCAGGGTGCATTTAGCTATTTTATTGTGGCCAACCACAATGAAAAACAAATTTGAGCACACAGCATGGTTGTTCAAATAATAGATGATATTTTAATAAGGTACTGATCTAGTTGCTAATGTTTATTAAAATGAGAAACTTCATTATGGAGTAACATTGCACTGTTAAATTTGCCAGGTTCTGTTTGAGTTTGAGACTGTTCAGAAAACTGAGAACGTGTAAGTACAGGCTTCCTCTGTGTCTGCCATCTCCTTGGCCTCAGCTATTCCGAGCATGCAGCGGCACATGAGCTTATGAGCTGGCAAGATCCAGAACCGCAGTGGTTCAGGCAAATACAAGTGAAAATGAGTATTGTATTAGAAGTGTACTTTTGCATATGTCACATTTAAAAACCCCACAAAACCAAAACACAGCCCTTCCCCCTCGCAAAGAAAACAGTGCTCCCCAAACCCTGGTCCTGGATTTGTTCTAATAAAATCTACTCACCCATCTCTTTGATCTTAATTTAATATCTCATTTCAATGAATTGTTTTAGTGGTGTGATCTGAAACTGTTCAAAGTCATAGGAACCCAGTGCAGTCGAGCGTAATCAATGCTAAAGAAATGTGCTTTATGCATACCTGGAGTGTTAAAATTGGTCGGCATAAATGCAAGAAGCAGTATCCACACTAGCAATCTTATTATGCTAGAATTTCTTTGTTTTCTATTTCTGTGCTCCAGCGTTTAATAAATAAGTAAATTGAGCAACCTTATTGGGCCCTGGGAATTTAGTACTCTTGCAGGGTGCATTAGCAGTTGGGTCTTTTATAGCAGAAGTGACTCGTGTGCAGCAGCAATTCTTCTGGACTGTTACAGGCTACCATGGGTAGGAAGTAGTGAGGGTGTTTTTAAGAGCTGAAAAAAGTGATGTCTAGTACACTTCCAGAAGGTTTGCAGTAAGTCTGCATAGATGCTTAATGATTCTAAACTCAAAGTTGGCTTTGCAGATGATGCCACAGACCCAGAAAAGCTTTTAAAGATGTGAAGCAGGCTGTTACATTGTCCCCAGCTCTGCAGCTCCTGTTCTGTAGCCTCAACTGCTGCCAATAACGTTCCCTGGCTTCTGCAGCTGCAATCTTCTCTCTTCTGGGCCCCTGGGAGTATTGCAAGACTAAGTTTGCCAGGAGGAAAACCAGCTTTATCATTATACTGTATCCCAGTGTGTGAAATGTTCTCCCATAAACTCTATTAGTGGTCTCCTAAACTCTCCCTTTCTTGAGCTGACCTATATGGCCTCTTCCCTGTGTATCAGATGTCACTGTAGTGCTTTGTGCTGTGTCCTGACTGCAGAGGTGTGTTGGGACCTTCTGCTGGGCTCTCTGTAAGGTTTTTGCAACCTCTCAGCTGAAAAAGTCCACAGGCATTTCAGGCAGTTTGCCAGTTTCTAGCAGTAGCTTTCCCCAGCCCTTGACTGAGAGGCTGCTGTTGGTAGTTCATCCCAAGCAACAGGAGCCTCACATCATCTCGCTATTTCAGGCCTCTTCTTAAGCCAGTCTTAAAGCTGATTGGGTTAGGTACAGGTCTTGCAAGGTGCATATAAGCTTGAGTTAGCATAATATCTTGCCCCGAAGTGGTTGTGTTGGCTTTCAGTTCTAGGGGGAGAAAATCAGGCCTCAAAGTGTCTTGGTCACTGCATCTCCAACACTACTTAGAAGTGATGTGTAACAAATATTATCAGCTTTTCCAGTTGAATTGTGATGTAGAATTTTCTTCCTGCTTGGGGAGTTTACAGAACAGGAATGAGTTGTATGCGTTGTTTTGGTGGAGAACGCAGAATGTGGTGTCATTTGACCTGATAGAAATTTGAATGCTTTTTTCCACAGGTGAAATATTAGCCCATTACAGCGTTACTGTGCTGCATGACGGATGCACTGATACAATGAGTCCTTTTGGTTTGGGTTCTGGATGAACATACCAAGGAGGCAGAATTTGCCTTTGTGAGTTATTGCAATAAAGTAGAAATTTGGAGGAAGGAGTATTACAGAGAGTCTCTAGTTAGCAAAACTTGAGTAGTCAACAGATCTTGTCCAAACTTGCATAACGAAACCATGTCAAGGCCAAGAAAGAAATCAAATCTCCTGACTGCATTCTGCGCATTCATCTTCATGAGGCCATTCCTCTAGGGTTTCATTTTTTCCCTTAAACAGGGAAAATGAAAGATCTCTTTAGTCCCAGGGGTGCCACGGTATGGTATCCCACTATTCTTGGGTGTTCTGCGTTCAGCACTGGAATGTTTCTGTGCTTGTCGCTTGCTCAAGGACTTAAGCCATTTATTTTGTTTGTTTATAATAGAGTTCTGGTGGGAAGGCAGATGTTATGTGGGAAAGCTATTTTCCGGATCTGTTTATCCCCGTTACATGGAATCTCACAGACCATCAGTAGCAAGTAGCTATTAGGCATCAGATTTGAGATATTGGCGTTTTTAGAAGAGGAAATGTATTAGTTCTTGTAAGCAGCTTTGCAGCAAGACCAAGGATTTCTTGGCATGTTTTTGGCTTGGTGTTTAAAATGGACATGAGTATGTCTTTGTTTCTATATAATCATTTGACCTTTTGAAATATTGGTATTTTAGGAAATGGTCTGTATTTGTTCATGTCTGACAATAAACAGCTGACTTGAATTCCCGAAATACATCATCTAAGCAATACTTAGCTAAGAAGAGATGGTTCTAAATAAATCTCATTTGAATTCAAAATTAAAACCCAAAGTTTTCACTTTCACTCGTCTTTGTTTACCTTGGCATCTCAGGATACTTCAAGGAACTTAGCAATTAAATTCTGCTCTTATGGTAGCAGAATAGCTGAAAAGGGCAAGTCTTCGAGTTTCAAAGAATTCCTGTTTCAAAATACAATCTTCAAGATCTGGCCTTCATCTCTCTTCTGTTGATACTTTCCAGCACTGATTTCACAACAGGCTGAGTTCACAAATTCTTAAGATTTAGCAGGAAACAAGTTAACATATTAATGTTTTATCAGGAAAGAGTCCTAACTGGGGTATGCATGCACGTGTGAAGACTAGACAGCTTCTTACTTTGGGTATCTGTTATTCTCGCCAAGAATCTGTAAGCTTGCAAATGGCCAAAACCGCATGTGTTGAGGGAGCAAAGTAAACACTGTAGAAAGGCAATTTTTGCTTTTTCTTCTTGTCCAGCCAAAGAGATTGGATGTAGATGGAAAACGCTTTCCTCCTTAGGGGAAGGATGACCACAAAACTAGAACATTTTTGTTTTGTTTTATTATTTGAAGAAAATATATATAAGCACATAGTGTGTGTGTTTGAAAGAAGCAAAAATCTTAATTATCTTGGGATTTTCTCAGCAATCTGTACCTGAATGCCTTTGGGAGCTCTTCCCTCCCAGGTTGCGGTGTGAGGCAGATTGGAGCAGTCCCTCTTTCTAGTGGCAGCCTGGCTGCCAAGATGCGAGGCACCTTCAGGCTCGCTCCCCCTACAACACTCTGCATGGGCTCTTGGTGTGAAACCAGCCTGTTTCTGAGGGATTTAGTGTGCTCTGGGCTCGGATGCTTAGGGGGAACTGTTTTTCAGAACGTTTCTGGCCAGTTCCAAAGTATGTGTTGTTTAGAAAGTGGTAAGTCTTGAGCCCAATTAGTGAAGTATTGTGTTTCATCGTAGCAGCAGCCGTAGGACAAGTTGACAGCAGTGGTTGCTTCTGTTTCATCCTGTGGGTAGCAAACACTGCAAGGGTGACCTATGAGAATCTCTGGAAGCCTCACGCTACTTGTTTTATCACTGCAGTCTATTTTCTTCAACTCTATTTCAAACGGGACAGAAAATGCTATGTGAGTTCATACGCACACGCACACTGTAGAAAATGGGAAATCTTGCTCTCCTAGCTTGCTGCTTAGGAGCAAGTTTGTTTAGTATTTAGCAGAAAATTGCTTTAGATGTGAAAGATGGGGAAGGGTTGCAGCACTTAGTATTGTGAATTTGTGACTACAGCTCTGGAGGTAATTCGGTGCTCCATTGAACCTGTTGGTGAGTAACTCGGGCTCCTTGTGCCTTTTTTCCAATTTAAAAATACATATTATAGCACTTCCCTGTAAGGAAAATTGTGGGGATAAATCCAAATAGTGATTCTGAGGTCCTAAGGTGTCATGGGGAAGGGGCCATTTAAAGTCTTACATCTATGTAGAAGCCATTGTTTTTCTTCAGTAGTCACTGGCAAGTGTAATCCAAATAACAGGAACCTGTGGGTTTTGAGTACAGCCTTTATACCTCCCAGGGAGTCCCGGGTTATTGGAAGACAGTGTTTCACCAGGTGTTATTTATTTATTTAATGGTTGTGGAAAGAGATACCAAACATTTGGGTTATAATTAATCTTTGATCAGTATCTGCAGGCAGGGTGGGATGGGGTTGTGGCATTTCTTGCCACTCGGGTGTATTTGAATGCAGCCCTTGCAGCTGGAGGAGGTGTAGAGGAGCTGCAGGGCATCCAGCAGTAGGCTTCATAAAGGCAGGTTGATTGTGTCATGTGCCGACATGGTTATCAGGGTGTACAGTATCAGTCTTTATCCAGCTTGTTAGTGAATGGGACTTAACACAGCAAAACAACTTATTACTCTGTCTGCTTTCCAAGGGTAATGGCAAGTATTTTTAGAATCTGTAAATAAAAATTACACTTCGTGTCTGCTGAGGAACCATGGCAGGACTTCAACTGACTTGAATCCTGACAGTAAATCACTCGATTGATAGAAACTTGTCAGAGGCTATTAGCCTTCAGGTTTCTTCCCAGTGAAGCTCTTCTGTGCCCAAGGCTTTGAAGAGATGGCACGAACCTTCTCCTCAGGTGAGGGAGCGCAGTCTGATTCCAGCTTTGGTTTTGCATGGTTTTGTATGAGTGCACAAGGGCTGCAGCAAAGCTCATGTGACATTTGCCATGCAGATGGAGTCGGTTCTTTGTGAACATCTGTGTCCTTTTCCCTTTCCCTCCCCTAACTGAATTAGTCACAGAAATATTGTATGATTGGGCTTTCCTGTAAAAAAAAATAAAATAAAATAAAAAAATTCGTATGAGGCTTTCAGTTATGTAGAAATAGCAACTTGTTACCCAACAGTGATTGTTGAGAGAGATCTAAAAGGTGTTTGAGTCTATGTACATATTTATTCATTGCTACAATTGGGCTTTTTTTTTTATGCATAGGTGTTAAATGGGCGAATAATATATGTGGCAAAAATATGTTAAAAAGAAAAAATCCGCAATGTGTTTTTTTGTTTTCTTCCAACAGACATACATTGGCAGCGTGGTGATATCAATAAACCCCTACAGATCTCTTCCCATTTATACACCAGAGAAAGTGGAAGAATATAGAAACCGAAACTTTTATGAACTCAGTCCTCACATGTAAGTACTGTGGAGAAGTTGTAGTTTTCATTTTGTCCTGAAACAGATGGTATCAGCTATGGCTGTCATCAAAAGGTCTGTGTTGATTAAAGCAAAAAAAAACCCTAAAATCACACCACCACTCCTCCAAAATGAATTTTTATTACTTCATCCTTACTTTAAAGAGAAGTCAAGATGAGTTACTCTTCCTGTTTCAAGTATTTAGATCCTGGTGTGTACATTTCAGAGCATTTTCCTGTAATTGTTAGCAGTAGCCTTTATTATTGCATTGTAAAGTAAGTAGTCTGTTTTTGAGAAGATCTGTTTGTTTTGATGTCCAGATTCCTTGTGAAAGCCTCTAGGTGGTAAAAGCGTTGTTAATTTTGATATCTGAAACTCTTAATTTCTCTTTACACAAGCAAAAGAATGAAAAAACCCCATGGCAAATGCAGAAACATATTGGATATGTCTAAGTGGCCTGTAGGAGAATAAAAGCTTGGTCTCCTCTGTGCTGGGGGCAAATGAGCCCATTCTAAAAGGGCAGTCAGAGTACCATAATGTAAATTTTAAGGCTAAAATATATAGTATGTACGCAGACATATAATATTGCAAAATATGAATTGCACATGATGTAAATTTCAAGCCTGAATTTAGGAATAGAAAGCTGGGAAGTAGGTATAAAATCTTATTCTGACTTTCATCCACCTTCTGTACTTCCTCTACAAGGGTGCATATTGCAAAGAACTCAAAGGCCTTGCCTTGTGGTTATAGAGAACTGACAGGACCTGCATTATTTGGGCCTGGTCAGAATTGTTGAGAGTAATGGAACGTGGTTAAGTCCTGTCCATAACAGGACAAGACTTTGATCTCAGGTGTATGTAGTATGGCTGAAAATGACGTATCTTGTCTTCAGAGTCTGTATGTTGTGGTAATCGTTTTATCTTGTTAGACATCATAGTGGTGAGCTTAAAGCCAGCTATTCCTCTTCTCTGCATGATGCTGGGATAGAGAAGTGTTTCCAGCGTGTTGTGAGTTTGCCACCTGACTTTGTGGTCTCATATTCAGGAGACTGACTTGGAGTGATCAGCGATTAGAAGACTGTCTAAACATGGCTGTAAATTTATGTATCTTCCTTCAGTGTTAGTTTTTATTTTAAAAAGAACTTCTGTATGGAAAGAGTTCTGGAATTTATTTTATTCTGATTAATTTCTGCCCTCACACTTTATCTGTGAAGTCCAGATACATTGTCTGAAATGCAAACAGCCAATTAATCAGATCAAATAAGCTCCTGGTAGTTCCTGGCCCTCTTGGATCTAAACTCTGGCTATGTCCAGGTCTTCTTTCTTCACATTTTTTGTTTAGCAAGCACAATTGCTTGCTAAATTAACACAGGTGCTTGCTAAAAGAACTTTCTGCTCTGCTAACTTTGTTCAGCTGCATAAAATTTGCTGTCATATGATGGAGAATTTTAAAAATAAAATCTGGGAGTTAACAGTTTGACATTCTGAAAGTCAGAACTATGTGCTTGGTTACATGTTGAATCAAGTGCATAGTAATATATTGATCTCCACATTTTTCCTTCTCTCTTGAGAGATGTTTTTCCAGAATAGAAATGGTCAACAAGTCATTCTTGTGTGTATTATGAGAGTCTTTAATTGGTAGAAAAATGTTTCATAAACATCATTCAACACTAATACAATAATTGTATGGTAGGGCTGCTGTCTTAGAGCAAGAACTTCTGGAGTCCAAATACTAGAAATCCACTTTAAAAGCAGTAGTTTGAAGTGAGAAAGTGTTGAATTTTAACTTATGTCAGGACATTTTAACTGTGTGATATTAATAAATTTCCTTGCAAGTTTGGATAGAATGCCAAGTCATGAAAAGTGTATGACTAATTTGTCTTGGAAAGATGTGATCTTTCCACAAATTTGCTTTATTTGATATTGGTTCTGTATGAAAATTTTGTCTTTTGACA
This sequence comes from Xenus cinereus, assembly GCA_025774025.1. Taxonomy (NCBI): domain Eukaryota; kingdom Metazoa; phylum Chordata; class Aves; order Charadriiformes; family Scolopacidae; genus Xenus; species Xenus cinereus. Next base: position 25,994,039 of record JAOXJK010000077.1, read on the forward strand.
GCTGCTTCAATGTATCTTTAAAAAGTCGGGATTTCAAAATAATCTTTGTTATGGTTTTATTTTTTGTGTTTTTTTGGTGGTTTTTGTTTTTGTTTTGCTTTGTTTTTTTATTTTTTTACAGATACAGTGTTTTCTTTTCAAACTGTAGAAATATAAAGTGATCTTACTTTATGATGACCTTGCTTCTATTCCCACCGTTACTGTCGATGCTTATGAGAACCGCAGAATCAAGAGAGTCACTTTTGTCTCTGTTAAAGTTGGTAAACTTCTCAATGTCTTTAAAACACACTTTTAAAATATTGTAGGTGTCTAAAATGTGGGCTATGTAGGCTGCCTTACACCATCTCTGAGAAGCCTAAACAACTTTTCATCCCCTTTAATATGTAGTGCCTTGTGCTGTAGCCTAAGGGTTGATGCCAGTCCACTTGCTCATTCTGTGAACATGGAGCTGGTACCTGAATGCTGGTTAATAGACTGTGAGGTGAACTTCCAGGGTGACTATATGGTCCTGCTGCAACCCAGCCTAGACTGATCACCAGTGGGATGCTTTCTTACCATTCTGGTCACTACAGGCCAAGAACTGGATTTGGGACAGAGACGGCATCATCACAGCCTTGGAGTTTGCAGCTAATGCTAATGTTGACTGATCTTGGGATTAGGAGACCACTGTTAAAAGCAGGGTTCAGGCATATCTGGGGAGGTTGCTACATTTCCACAGAGACCTCTATATCTTTAAGGTGTGGGTTTTTTAACTGCTCAGGAACTTTAATGAAGAGATGCTAAACCCCCCTCTCCCCACCGATTGTGGAGATGTATATACTTATTTTTCTTTGATGCGTAAATCTTCATTAAGCAATGGCCTTTTCAGAAAAATTGATTGTGGGTAAGCCCACTGCACCATTTAAGTGTGCTTTGGGTAAAGTCTTTTGATTCCTATTGCATAGGCCTGAGCAAAGCAAAAAAAACTCTTGAACGTTTACAAGCAAACTAATGCCTATGACCTAGAAAGTATGTCTAGAAAGAAATTGATATATACTGTGTTTCTTATTTCAGCATCTCCTTTGTACAAATATTCTAATTTTGTTACTAGTCCTAGCAAGAAACATGCAAAGAATTTATTGGAAAAAAAATTCTAGCAGTGGTTTGGTTTGAGATTCCTGTAGAAACCAAGTCTGTATGGCACCAAAACTCTTCTGTCAGAAAGAAACAGGCTGTCACCTGTTAATATAGTAGCTCATATTCTCCAAGGTCCGTCATTTTGGAGAGAACCTTCAGGTTTGAGAATCACAGGTTTTAAGCATCAGCGTCTCTGGAGCAGACTGACATGGGACATTCCCAGAGATCCGGCTCGATGTAGGAGCTCCTGGAAAACAAGGAATCTGAATCATGTTTTGTTTATTTTCCAGTAGTTTTGTATGACCTTCTGTCTTTGTCTGAGGAGTGTGCAAGCGTTTGGATGCGATGGATTGGTATGTGAGGAGACATATGCTTGAGAATGCCACCAACCCCAGTACAATAGCAGGCTCGGTGAGCAAATGAAAAATGAAGGAAAAAGAGAAAGTGTATAATGACACCCATGTGAGTGAAAATCTATTCACGTGTTTTCTTAGCCCTATCTGAAAGCCGAGGGAGTGAACACCTAGTCATGTGCTCTATGTTTCCTCAAGAGCATCTGCGAGAGCGACTGACGCTTTCAGTGACGCTAGTTAATACTTAATTGCAGGCTTTGGGTGGGGGTTGTTTGTTTGTTTTTTGTTTTTTTTTAAATGTTCTGTGGAAAGTATAGAGCCATGGACATGTTTTAAATGGGCAGCCAAACAATTTCTGAGTGAAGGTTTCTGGTCAGGTGATTTTGGATAGTGTTGTACCTGATAAAATTTGATCAAAGAGATTTTATTTTAATAGTCCTTTCCTCTCTTAATACACTGCTGTTGTTGTGGCACCATGTAATAAAGTGTTACTTTTCTAGGTCTCCTGAATGCTTGTTTTCATAGTCTGTGGCTATTTGCATAGCTGTAATAGGAAGTTTACCAAGCTTTTTAATTGTGTTTTTTTTTTTTTTTAAATGTTTTGTTAATCTTGCTGGTTTTGTCCTTATCTGCAAGGCAGGATCAAACTTGCCTCTGTCTTGACAGGGCAGAGTATGACATTTCAGTGTTCAAACAGTTTGCTGCTTGATTTGTGCAGTCCTTACCCTTCTGTTCTGCTCTTTTAGTTGATGTAATTACTATTTCAGTTGATGTAATTGCTGTTTTACTTACCTTGTGGGTAACCCAGACATGGGAGAGAACCAAGCTGTCTGTCTTGCTAATTTACATTGACTTTAACAAGTGAATAAGGCATCTGCTGGCATCTTTGAAGTGAACGCAATAGGAAATAAATAGCTTATCATATCATTTATTTGTAAGCATCATGCTGTTTCACTAGCCTGCCAGTAACAGATTTGCTTTAAGGGACTGCAGAGAAGGTGCTTTCTTGCATTTTCTATCTTAACATCGGCTCCTGGCTACTAGCAGCTCTCTGGCTCTGGGAGGTAGCATGGCATGTGGCTTTTTGTTCCCCTTCATGGTCTGAAAGGCCTTACCTGCTCACTTTAGAAGAATCACAGATTACTTTAACTGCAGGGACAAAACAGAGATAACTGTACTCCTAACAACAAGCTACAGGTAAATCGGAGTTCAGAGTCAACAGGCATTTTTTTTTTTTTCAGCTATGCACTGACGTATTTATGGTGAATAACTAGGAGAGCAGGAAAATATCTGGAGAAGGCTTTTATCAGATATCTATTGAATTCCACTTAGGCAATTTTGCTGTTTATTTTATTTACTTGTTATTAGTTCTTTTAAGTCAAATGTTTCTGAAGAGACAATAGTTTTGCATTAAAAGCTTTAAAATTATAGAGAGACTTAAACTCTTGCAGGCAAGTCCTGAAAATTAGCTTGCTTTTTATATAGGATACAAGCACAAAGATATCAACCTGATACCTATTAAAATGCAAGTATGAGGAACTTATTAATGTTTCCAATTTCAGTGATCATCATATTAATAATTATTGGGACAAATCATTATCCTGTGAGTATTCTCAATTTCTCTGACAGTAGATAAAATTTGCTGTTTCCTTTTCAAGTTTTGAGCCAATGGAAGCAGTGAGTGCAGAAGCTATATTTTTGCTTCTGGCTTTTTTTTGCTGGTATTCCAGGATTGCATGTCTTTGGAAACACCAAGGTTACAGTAACTCTTTTTCCTCCTTGATTTAAAGCAAATATTTTTGTCTGAAGGGCAGCTGTGAATGACAGGTTTTGCCTATATGTAAAACTCAGCTTTCTCCCAGAGGCAGCAAAGATTTAAGATACAATGTAGCTATCTTTATTTGTTGAAGAAGGAGATGGTGGGGTGAGAGCCTGTGCCATAGTTTAGTGTGCTTCATTGCCCCTTCATGTTTATTTTAGCATTTCCTTTTCAATTTGTCCTTTCCTCATCTTCATTTGCTTTCATTTTGAGGGGTTTTATGGGTGCTTATTTTGTTGTGTGGTTTTTTTTGGGTTTTGTTTTGTTTGTTTTTTTTTTAATGCCCCCCTATAGTTTTATTCCCCTTGCAGTATCCTCTCTTTACGGACCTTTTATCTTATTCCTAATAATTCCTGACTTCTCCAGAGACTAAGTCTTTGAACTCATTCATGTGGCTCAGCAAAGTGCCTCTTTCAGAAGACATCTTCCCTTTCAGTCAAGGGGTAATGATCACTTCAGAGGTTAGTTGGCAAAATTAACCACTGTCCAGGGAGGGAACATCTGTGGCTTACAGAAATCATAGACAGCAATTATGCCAGTACCTTATTGTTAAACCCATGCTAGGAATGAGTTGAAAGAAGAAGGGGGGGGGGAAACACCTAACCTACAGAGAATATTGAAGTTTTATTTTAGAAGGGGTCAGGCTTATTACTTTCTTAACCTCTATAAGTGAAGCAGTACTGGATATGGTGTATCCATGAATGTAAATTTCTCAAGCGTAGAGATGAAAAGGGGATGAAGCATCACACTTGCTTCAAGAGTCAGGAGGACTTCATGCCTGAGAAAAGCCTCTTCTATTGCAGGCTGCTGGCATGGGGTACTCAGTTTACTAAATTTTACACTTGGTAGGAGACCTCAGAAGTCCTTCTGAGAAAACAGAATTTTGTGGAAGGCAGTTGTGATGTGGCCATATTGAAATGGCCATCTGATTCTCCAAAGAGCATTTTGGAAGTCATTTGTGAACTTGAAGGCTTACAGTATAAAGCAAGGTTTCTCTCTTGCAACAATAAATTTAGCTTTTTCCTGAAATTTGAGCAGGGCTATTTTAGTTGATTTGGGTAGCACATAATGCAGCCATGTCACCCCACTGCTTCAGAGGTGAGTATAGTCTTATTGACAAGAACAGTAGTTGCTTGCTTGCTGCCGGTATCAGATTGCATGAAATTTTGTAATAATGCGTAATAATACAGGAACTGATTTATAGCAGGACGTGTGGTTGTAAGGAGGCTCAAAAAATGCACCCGACACCCAAAAAGAATAAACAGCCTGGAAAAGCAGTGTATAGATGAATCTTGGGCTTTATATTAATTTTTTTGAATGAATGACATTTAGACTGGATTCCAAAGTTCACTGGAATGAGCCTTTCTGTCGGTCCTGTAAGTAGCACTGCCTAAATTAAGAAATGAAAAGGCCCTTTAAGTTCTTTTGTATGGCACTGGTGCTGTCATTTTTCTGTAAGTGCCTAGGGGAGAGGATTTCTAACATGAAAATGCATGATGCTGTGTGTATCCGCATAGCCGCAGCACAGGTGGGGTGGAGCTGCCAGAGCTGCCCGCACATAGACTCTCCCAGACATCAGAGAGTCTGGCAGCGTGGAGTCCGGGTGGATTTTTGTGCTGTTGTGGCATTTAAACACTTCCTAGGCTAGGAAGGAGTGTATATATAGACTATAGGGGATATAAAAAGCATCAAGACAAAACTGTCTCCCAAAATACCCCGGGAGGCAGAGAGGACCTGTCTCTGGCCTCACCCTCCAGCATCTCTCTGTCTTTCAGAAGCTACAGCAGCATATGCTGCCGTGACAAAATTATTGAAAAGCACCGGATCCACTGACTCACAAATGGTTTCGGTCTCCATAGCATATCAGTTGGCAGTGCTGTCATTCACAGTTCCTGCTGCCAGAGGCCCCCCTCTCTGGGCAGGACCCACCTGGCTCCGGTAGAGCCTGCTCATCTATCAGTTTCTGATTTGGAAAGGCGTGTGTGGTCCTAGCCAACACCGATGTGTCCGGTGGACTTTTTTAAGAAGCTTGCAAGAAATGCAATTAAGAACCTTTAAAAGATAGTGAATTTGTAAGGGAAGCACTTAACTCAAGATCTGTTCCAGATGCTTCTGTAACTCTATAATTGTTGTCATGGTGTATGAAGGAAAATAATCTTGGGCATCTTTCATGAATTAACTGCTGGCTTAGGGCCTCAACAAAATAACTTTGTTTTCAGAACTGTTTTCAAATATTTACTCATACCTCTGTACACAGCATACTTTCACATTTGACTTCAGTCATGTCAGGGATAGTCTCAAATGTTTTCAGTTATCTGTGATGATCTCTCTCTTTTCTTTTTGCATGTGAGTGTATTTGTTATACTCTATGTTTATTTGTAAGCAAAAAAAAAAGTTTGGGAGTTGACTAGATTGTTAGAGCAAAGATAATTTTTTAAAAAGTGAAACAAATCTTTAATATATGTTGAATAGTTGGAGATGTGTGCTAATGCTTCAGTAGTCTAAACTAATGGTAACTTTTATGCCAGATCCCATTTCTCTCATTTTCCCCGAACTCAAACATTCTGGCTAGCATTCATATTATGCCATTTATATTTTTAGGATATAAAATGCTGAGACTTTTTTTTTTTAATTAATTTGCATTTTCACATAAAGTAGAATCTCCAATTCACACAAACGGCTTGGGAATCCATTCAGTAGGCTGAATTTTGTGAATGAAGCGGGCACTTGATAAAGGAAAGGACCTGCAGGTTTCAGTTTTGTAATGGAGTTCTCCACATTTGTCAATACACAACTGTTCTTTGTCTCTTCTCAACATTTCAAATAGTTCTGCTTCTGGCTCCTAATTTGTACGCCTAGGCTAGAAATAAGGCTAGCCTTTTTTTTTGCTGCTTAACAAAATGAAGTTCTTCTGATTAGAAAATTGTCTGATGTTATGGTGCGACCTGGAAATAAAAGAAGCATTTTTGAACACTTCATGTGGCTTTAAATGTAACTTGATATTTAAAAAAGGATACGATAGCTTCATTTTTATTTTCAGTAGAATTTGGGGACTTTTTGCACGCTGAAAAAGAATGAGAAGTACTTCAAAGGAGACACTGCTATGTTTCAGTTCTTAAATGCAGACTGAAGGGAAGGAAGGTAGAGGCCCTGTCAGAAATGAGAGAAATCGCATTTTGTGCATTGTGTGTACATAGACCACAATTTTCATTATGCCTTTCCTGAATTGGCAGCATGATACTCTCTTAAGATCTGGGATTTCAAATTGCAATTAAGAACAGCTGTCGTCCTTTCATTGGAAGTGTCTCATTGTGTTTAATGGTTGTCTTTTTTTTCCTTTTTCTTTCCTTTTTTTTTTTTTTTAGCAATTTATAACACACCAGAAAATGCCCATCTGCTATCCTAGGAGCCTTTGTCGTGGTTTTAGAGACAGCGTAAACAAGGCTAATGTTTAAAGCCTTAAAGAAACTTCAGTAAAATTCCAGCTTTTGTATCACCTTAAGAAGCAGAATATTTTCCATTTAATCTCTTTTTATTGGCAGCTTTATGCAAGAGACTCCCATTTCTTCAACTCTGGGTACATTATGGTTAATATAGTTTGGGTTATTAAAGATAAACTTTTTCATGTTATGAATCAGGAAATACACAGTCTTAATATTTACTGTCTAGCACACTGAATAATCTTCTACTTATGTTTTGAATAGATAAGAGAGTTGGGACTGGGGTTTACAAACAAAGGTCTGAACTACAGAGGCAGCTTAATTGTGGTCATTTCAGTAAATTAGTTCAAATCTGCATTTTTCGTGCATACGTAGTTTCCTTTTAAATACTGCAGAGATGATTTTTAGTTGCTAAATCTTGTGGAGTTTGAACTGTAACTGGTCGTAATTGCTCCAAGACAATTCTTAGAGAGGATGTATCCACAGGACAAAAAAGATGTGTGCAGTTGACATCCTCCTTGAGCATCAGCAGACCAACCAAGGACAGGGTTGTTGAAACACATTGTCCCTGGAAATAGTCCCTGTGGGCTGGACTGAAGCCTGGTGTTTGAGCAATTTGGAGAAGGCTTCTCATTTCTTGCTTTGACCAGTCATCCCATGCACAAATTTGAGCAAATGCCATTTTTTAGACTGAATAAGCTCATTAACTTGATGTTCTACCTGAGCTAACAAGCTCTCAGAAGCTCAGATAAGCTTTAGTGCCTACTTCATCCAGGGATTCATGAGTGATACTTCATTTAGGAAAGAGAGCTGGGAGGCCAAAAAGAAGTTGCGTAAGACTTTTTGACTTCCTAACAAACTACTTGGTTTGTTAAGGGTACTTAAGAATTACATGCAAAATTAAAAATTTCAGTAACTCCTCCAAGTAAAGTACCAACATACCTGTGTAATTACATAGTGTTGATGTTGCCCATCAGATGATTTCTGGATAACTTTTATTTGCGGTTCTGTCACTGTTGTCTCTGATGAACTTGTGGGCAGGTGCATGCTAGCTTTTGTGTTACAGAGCCTAGATTTCAAAGCTGATGAATGGCAACTTACTTCAGCTTACAAACAGCTGTGAGGATGTGATAATACTCTGATTTCTCCAATATTGTAATAAGAATTTGTAGAGTGCTCGGCATTTTTTCTGATGACAAATTGTGGTGCCTTCCAGTGCAGTCTATTGCACTAACACGTGGCTGATGTTTCTTTACCCATCTCACCAGGCAGAGCTATGAAGTCACTCCAATATGCATCTTTTTATGTGAGACAGTCTTAGGTATGTGCAGCATATTGGAGTTTAGTTGTGCTAGAGTATACTCTTGTCTTGTGAGATGGTATCTTTGAAAGCAAGTCCCTTTCCATGAAGTGAGTATGTGAAGCTGAGCACCTCACTTCACTGTTCATTTTCCCCTGAGTACTGGAATACCTTTAACTACTTTAGAATAAAGGAATAAGTTTATTTATCATTCTTCAGTTAGCAGAATAGAGCAAGCTTGTCTAAGATAGTGTTTTTACTTTCGCAATAAAATTATTTTCAGTGAGCGAAGTTCCTGCATAAGCATACTTATTGTGGAATTCAAAACTTGACTTGGAATATCTCTGCCCTTACAGTATCAGGAGGAAATTTCTGACTTCTGGATGGTGCTTCTTAAAGCTGCAAATAAAATTTGTGTTCTCTTTTTGCTAAGCAGGAGCATGTTTTTTGAGCCGGCACCATGGAATACTGCCTGTTCGCTAAACATTTTCCCATGTGAAGTCGTAAGAGCAGCACACCCCTCTCCTCTGCCTCTGGAAAACCTTGCAAGCAGTACAGCCCTATTGTACAGCCCCACTGTGCTTTCATTTGTGAGATCAAAAAGTCACTGGCATTTTTACATGGAGTATCTCTGCTCTGCCACTGATTTTGACAAGCTCAAACTATAAAGCCCGAAGATACACCCTATTTAAAAAATAAATTAAAAAAGAAAAGGAAAAAAGCGACTAACAGTATATTCCCATCTGTACAGGAAAAGCCAAGTTACAGTGATCATTGTTCCTCTAATAGGATTATTGTCTTCAAAGTATTTCACTTCACCTGTACTCTGGGCCTATTTTTTTCTGAAATAGCTATGGATAATTGTAAGGACCTGTGTTTAGCCATGATCAGTGTTTTAAGAATGAGGAATAATTGTTTCTCAGTGTTTTATTTTTATATAATATGTATTATGTTTAGCCACCGAAGTCAAGATGAATTACCTTTTTATTGGAGGAGTTTACTTATAGTGTGCTGTTCACACGGTGCAGCAGCATACTCAAAGCAAGGCTTGTTCTGCAGAAAAAGATCTCTTTTATGTAAAATTTGGTCAAAGCTGACATGTACTGAACACGTGTGTTTGACTTGCAAACTTCCCTAATTTTCAGGCACATGCTGTATTAGGTACAGAAACTAATTCAATTTTCTGTAAAATATTGAGAGTCTGGATATTTCGGTGCAGAAAGGGAATGATTGTTTTTTCTTGTGCCCCCTTTTCCTCCCTGTTCCCCTAGACCTTCATTTCCAAATATATGCAAGAGTTCAGGGGTGCAAGTCAAATCTGCTAGTATGTAGATGAAATAGTAAACTGGGATTTAAAAAAAATGTTGCGTCCTTTAAACTCTGATAGAAGCCAAGCAAGGAGAATCAGTTTATGTCTGTCTTTCCTTACTGTCCTGTTCACATGTCTGACCCCTTACTACTCCATTTGAACTGGGGAATGCCTCTGCTAATGGGATAAATCCTAATTTTTACAAGCCTGACCTCAGGGGCTGCAAAGCTTCAGAAGGTCCATGGAGAAACACGAGTTTCTCGCCACCAGCGTTTCTGGTGTGCCATGAAACTGTTTCCCTTGCAGATGGCCACAGGCTTGTTTGGTGCAGTCAGGCTGGCAGTTCAAGGAACAGTATGGAGCTTCTGACACAAAATGTGACTACCAAAAAGGTTCAGCATATACTTCTGCAGTAAAACCACCAAGTGTGAGGAGTTGGCTGGTTTAGGCAGTCATTGAATCAAGAATGCAAGTGCTGATTTATCTTAGGAAATAAACTACATGTAATTAAATATGGTTTTAATAAAACAATGGAAAACACTTCCTGTACTTCCCTTCAAGGATATCATAGCCCAGTAAAATTACTGGTTTTGTAAACAGAAGTGTCTTTTCCCCCAAGAAACTTGAAATCCTTGCAGTGCACGTTACAGCAGGCTGATTTGCTGTAGGTCGGTAGGAGGCCCAGCTGTGTCCTCCTGTGTGATTGTGTAGGGGCTGGTTGGCTGCCTTTGGCCACGCAGCCCAGACTGTGGGGTGAGAGGCTGTTTGGGTTACAAACTCATCTGGTTAATGCTGTGCCTTGGAAATGGGAGTTACTCGTTCATGCTAGACCCACGGGCTGAGTATTAGTATGGGTGAGGAGGGGATGGTTATGTGGCATCCAGCTGGCTGATTTAATTTCAAGGAATGGGACTAATCAAGGGGGAATCCAAGCCAAGCTGCTTTTCTGAAAAGCACAGGACATGGAGATACTTGCTTCCCCCCGCCTTGACTTATGCATATAGTTACTTCAGCTGATAACAGGAACCTGCTCCAAGTAAGAGCTCACTATTTTAATTCCCTTCGTTAGGCAAACTAAGTCACGAGTCATACCTGTTGTTTGTCTGCAGCTGCAGGTGTTTATGGTGTGTACAGCTGGCACTGGTCCACATAAGTTCAATTTGGTATGCCCTAGTGGGCTTTCCGTGGTTAACGTGTTACCAGGGAAGGAGACTGACGTGTCAGCTTGGTTATCTGCAGCATCAAAGCTCTACCCGCTGCTCCTCTCTGCCACCACATTACTTTGGAGGACCCAACCTCGGACCTGTGCCCAGGTCACTCTCCTGATGGTCTGCTGGGCATATTTCACTGCTAGCTTATAGGACTGAGCTGTTGAATACAGGATGTGGACACTCTTACCTGGAGTTGATAGTGTTTGCTAAGATTTAGGGGAAGAAATTATTTTGTAGTCTAGATTAGAAAGTGGCACCATCATCTTCAGCTTCAGAGATCCTGTTTTCCACCAGTTCAAGGGAAATAATGCAACAGCTGCATCATAAGCTCCTGGTAAAAGGCGTTTCTTGTTTTCCATCATACTAAAATGCAGCTCTAAAGAGATGCCTTAGATGTTGCTGAAATAGAAAATCGTAGGCTGCGTTATTGGCTTTTGTGTACAGTGCTGGGGAAAGACCACTGTTGATTTTCAAAAAATTACATTTTTTTGGACTGTCAGTCAGTAAAAGGAAGTGATCAAAACAGATAAGGCCTCCTGCTTGCTTGGAGGGAAAACGTGTGCCATCCTGTGAGAGAGAAAAGGGTCGGGGACAGACTGTGCTGTGGTGAGCTGTGAGGTTGTGCAGGCACAGTATTTGGGGAAGAAGCATTGGCTGGACCTCTCTGTAGGGAGGTTTTTGAGGCAAAGTCATAGAATCTTAGAATTGTTTTGGTTGGAAGAGACCTTTAAGATCATCAAGTCCAACCATTAATCTAGCACTTCCAAGTCCACCACTAAACCATGTCCCTCAGCACCACGTCTACATGTCTTTTAAGTACATCCAGGGATGGCGACTCAACCACTTCCCTGGGCAGCCTGTTCCAATGCTTGATAACCTTCTCAGTGAAGAAGTTTTTCCTAATATCCAATCTAAACCTTCCCTGGCACAAGTTGAGGCCATCTGAAATCTACTTCACCCCGAGAAAGACAAGATTTTCAGAAAGAACATTTTCTTCTTGTTGTCCAGACCTCAGAATAGTGGCCTGAATCAATTTTTCTGCTAAACCTGCAGTGTGTATATGAGCATCGGAGGGTATATTATGTTCCCAATCTACTGGAACAGAAAATAAATCTCTCTGGCTTACCATTAGCCTGTGTTTTAAAGTGTTGTACTCTTGAAAATCAAAAGTGGCTTTGTCTGTCCTCTTCCCCCTCCCTTCCACTCTCTCTGTTCCATAAATTACGGCTGCTGCTTACAAATCAAATGGGGTGATTTACACAGCTTTGGGCTTTATTCTGCATCCAATAATGTCACAGTTGCTAACATGAATTAACAGAGTGGGGAGGCATATGCAGGAGGTAGCCTTCTGCTGTGTATATTAGCCACATAGTATTGTTGATAAAACAGGTTTCTCTGCTCACCAGGAAAATAAAATTGGAGAATATGAATAGGAGAAAAGGCTTTCCATCTGTCTTAGCACAGCTCTTTATCCTGGTGTTTAAACTTATTTTATTTTTTTCCTGATTGGCATTTGTCAAAGAGCAGCTGCTTGCCTGTGAAGGTCTATCCTAGCTGATGCTCCATCAATTTAGCTGTTACTTTATTCACTCCAGTGGCAGGCTAATCAACCTTTTCTTTTCAAGTGTGTCAAAGTGCTGAACATGAGACAGTTTGTAATTATGGAAAATGAGAGTACACTTTTTATCCTTAGGGCAATTAGATTAAATGATTCTGCACTATGAGCTAATACTATAAATAATCTCTTACGGTTGTTTTTTCTGAATGGTGAATTTTCCACTGAGCTTCAATGGGCAGGGGGAACATGTATAGCAACTAGTGATGATTTACAACTTAAATCCTCAAAGCCCTTTACAAAATGTGCTTCCGCTATTCCTAGCTCAGGTTATTAGGAATTTTTATACCCAAACTGCGATTCTGATGTTTTCCCACTGCATGCTGTGAAAGGAGGAAACAATTTGTTTACTGTTACCCTGTTACTGAGCACTTCTGTGCATTCAGAAAGAGAAGGAACTTAAATGATGCTCTTAATTGAACTTGAAAAAATTAATATGAATTATATTTTAAGTAAAATTTACATTAACAGTGTATGTGCAATTTACTTTTTACTGTTCTTTTTAGTCTAGCATGGTATATAGTCTTTGATAAGCACTGACTTTTAGTATCCTACCAGTGTGTTTAGACACAGCTGAGGAGAAGTGAAGTGGTACCAGGGCTCTGCTTCATGAAGAATTGGAATGGTCAAGAAGAGAGGTTCTCTTAATTTCCTTTGAAAGTAGCAAATGAGTTGGCAGCTGCAAGCCAAGATTAAGCAACAGATGTTTTAAAATGGTGACCAAGACTTTCAGAACTAAAGCAACAGCCAGTGAAGATGGGATGAAGGGAATCCACTTTATTAGTGCATGAGAAAAGCAATTGGAGGGAGTTTCAGACAGTGTTAACTAACTATGGTTAATTGAGAATGCTAAGTGAAATGAGAGGAAGAATTAAAATGACAGTGGAAAGAAGTACTGATAGCTGGCAAATACCAATTCTTGTGATTTTGGCTTGAAGGAAAAAGATGGTAGAAGAGGTGCTCCTGTGAGCTGATTTTATGACAATAAGAGCAAAATTTTTGCCCCTGGTGTAATTGTGGGTGCAATCTGAGCGTTCAAATGAACCGCTATCAGTTGATGCTCACTTCGGCATGAGAGGGTGGGAACCTTCCTTCTGTCTCTTCCTGACCCTGGTGTTTTGTTAGAGCTGTTTCAGCAGCTGTTGTGCTGCTGAAAACTGCTGGAATCCCTTGGAAAGCCCTCTTGGAGGCCTATGGGCTGTTTCCCTTTGTTAGAATTTTTGGGTTAGGTCTTTGTGACAGGTCTGGCCATCTGGAGCTATGTGGCTGAAAAAGCCATGCTATAAAAAAAGCTGAGCCTTCTTACTAAGCTAGGTGTGGGTGGCGTTTCGATTTCAAATTGCTTCTGTAGTTAAATCTTAGCTAAAAGAGTACTCCAGTAAATATTTCTGTGTTTCTTGTGGTAGGAGAATGTCGTCCTCTTTCATGAAAACCTAAAAATCAAACGAGAGCTTATTATAAGGTATGGTAAATGACGCTGCTGACACACTCACCAGCGAATTCAAAACACATGGTTTATAACTGCTTTTTAAACTACAAACTATTCTAAAATTTTTACTTAGGCTCTGTAATTGTGAGGTTGCTCAAAGATGGGTATGTGGTTTAAACCTATAGTTGCAAATGTTGACTTTACAGAGCCGTGTCTCTTAATGTTGCTAAAAGGGAAAGAATAGAAGGAGTCTTTGTGGTCTACGGACCATCAAAATGTGCTAAACTAAAATGACCTTAAATGAAATTATTTTATATGTTTGTAACAAATGGGGAATAGCATAAAATTATATTTTTGGATCAAACAGTTTGAACCAAAAGACTCAAAGTTTGTTCATTGCTTTTTTGAAATTTTTTTATTTATTACAAAGATAGAAGGCAATAATAGTTGGGAAGAATTGTGAGGTGTAATGGTGTGCCTTGAAAGTCGACGTGACAAATGATTAGATTTATCTCTTTCTTTGAGATAAAGATCTTTGTTTGGGCTCTGACATAAATGTGTCTAATGCTGTTTATGCAATTCCAGAAAGACAAAGAAATCTCAGTTATTTAAATACTCTCTTGGTTATGCCTCCTCCAATTGAATTATTGGAGCAGTGGTTGAAACATCAGAGGTAGATTTTAGGACGCTTCTACTAGATAACTTTTGATAAGTATATATGCAAAACTTCTTTTGAAATGAGTCAACTTATTTTTTCTTTTGTCTGTAGCAGATAGTAATTTATGTACTTGTGTAGTATTAGGCTTTGCTGGATTGTGTAGATTGAGGGGAAAATATAATGTATGTCAAGCGTCTCTGACTAGATTGGATAAAACCAGAACTGGAGTAAATCCTACTCTCTTCTCCAGCTTTAGAGGTCTCATTGCAGACCCAGTTTCTCTGCGGAGGGAGGAGAAAAAGTGTGATTTGTTTTTTTTAACTATGCAGTGCAGTGCAGGCAGAGTTAATAAATACATCAAGCAGTAAAATATATTTTGACAGGGACTGTTGAGAAACTAAAATTCAGGGTATTAGAAAAGATGAATGGTTACTAAGCTGATTAACTCGTAACTCAGTATATCAACAGAGAGAATACTTCTTCTGTGCTTGATGCTGACTTCATTTTCTGGCATGAAACTACTGCCAAGAAAGTTGTTTCAACAGTGAAATACAAGTTGATGGCTGAGATTGTTTGAAGGACAGCGGGCACAGAATGAGCCGTCCAGTCTGTAAGTTTGAAAGGCATCGCAGAGTCTTACCTTCCTTCTGAAAGACAGTTTCCCGAATCAAACCCATGGAAACCACAGCAGTAGTATTAACGTTCTCACACGTGGCCCATGAATGATCAGTGCAGTTTTATTTTTTTTCTCTTCATCCTACTGCCTTCTTTTTTTTCCTTGCAAGAGGGAATGTAATGTGTGCTGGAGTAAGCTTTTCGGAGTGCCACGTGTTGTACTCTTCAATTTACAAGTATGTCTTCAGCAGCGTTCAACAAATATTATTCATTTCCTAAATATGTCCTGTAAGAGAGTCTGGTAAAGTGTTATTGCTACTGTAGTTTGGATTCCGGACAGTAAAGTGGATGCCAGAAATTGTGTCATGGTCTCTCAGCAGCAGCAGAATATTTTTTTTTGCTAGTTCTCCAGCATGTTGGCCACATCACAAATTGAATTTGTTGTAATGCTAAAAACATTACAGCCGGCTACTTTCTCGTAAACACATTTTCACCTCCAGTTGAACTACCGAGTTCAAATGCTTCAATCACCATAGCAGTATTAAGTTTTGAGAGATCAGTGTTAATTCGGGTTCAATGGTATATGTATCAAAAGGAGTTAATGACCTTTGATCGTGCTTGTTAAGTGGATCGCCCAACCATCTGTGCAGAGAGAAGAATCGTAATTTAGTGCCTTAGACAATGTAAGCTGGCAAGAAAAGCAGCAAGAGAGCCTGGGTTGGTCATACAACTAGACAGGCAGATGTGCTGCAGGAGAGAAGAGGACAGGAGCGGGACACAAAAAGGGGGGGGGAATCAGTGACATGAGCATCATTGGCTGGAACTAGACAGGGGGGGAAGGTGTGATTATGTAGTAGTAAAGGAGCCATAAGGTATTTCATATTCCAACTTTTTCAGAATATCACTCACTTGATGTGCCGGTCTCTTGCAGGGTGGCCAAACTGATAGCATAATGCAACCATGAAAACAAATAAGCAAACAAACCCCAAATAAGCAAATATGAGATGAATCTAATACTGATGAGTGATGAGGAAGTATAAACAGTGTTGCACATACCTGTGATAATAAATTGGGAACGATATGACATGCTTTGTCCATAAACATTTTGGATGAGAGAAAGCAGGCAGAACTGTCTGAGCTAAGGGACAGTGGTAGGAATAAGTATGAATTAATTTGAGTATATGTAGGTTTAATATACTTAATAGAAGCTTCTAGAAAAGACACTGTGTGGCTCTTGCTACTTGTTTTGTGTTGTCCGTGCTACCCCTAACTGCTATCATGACAAAGAGCTTGCTTATCAAAAAGGGACTGAGGTTGCCTGTGAAAGCCCTATAGGGCTATGTTATTCAAAACAAATGCTTGATCTTTTTGTAGCTATCAGCTGAATGCAAAGCTCCTGAACTGTTGTAGAATAAAGAAATCAGGTTTCTAAAAGGTGCATTGAACCTGCAACAATTATGCATTTTATGTTGACCTGAGAGTTAGTTTCTATTTTTCATACATTGTTTGTTTTCTGTAAATAATAACCAATATCCACTTTTAAGTACATACAAATGCTAAATGTTTTACTAGGTGCAGTAATCTGACAAAGCTCTTGGTCTGTTGAATGTATGTTTATTTCATGTAACAAAAAAGCTTTGTTTGGCTGTCAGATTTTTTTCTTTAAGTTGTGTAATGCAAGTATGCTTTTTTATTTGGATTTTGCTTTTCTGTCCTTTTTCAGATACTACTTGCTTAAGTTTTTACAAGTGGTTCTAATGCTCAGTTTCCAGAGTACTTTATTCCATGAACTGAAAAATGCAGTTGAAACAAAATCAATATTACTCTGTCTCAAAATTACTACTAAAGAAAACTAAATATAAGTAACACATCTGCATTTCTCCAAAATATGTGTTGCTACATGGCAACAGAGCACATCTGGACTCAAATTGCAGCCCAGTATTTTCATGGTCATGATGTTCTGAGCTCCATGGAAAGACATTTTTGCTACAGGAAAGCTGTTGATTCTTACTATTAAATTTCACTGCATGACATCACCCTTACTGAGTTAAGAACATACTTATCAGGAAATACTTCTGCATATTTATACAAAAGTCTAGCAATATTTGAATGCTTAAAATGCTCAACATTTTATAAGATTCTGAGATTTCTTCATATTTTTCAGAGTAGAAATTGCAGCTTATGGTATTGTGAGTGCTCAGGATTCCGCTGTTTTCTTTTTCTTAAATGTCTTCAGACAGAACATATCCTGTTGATGCATTGACATTTTGTTCAATGAAGAATATGACATTTTATTCATTGAGGAAAGCTACCTACATTTCCCTGAAATTCTGTCCATTTGTTTTGAGCTTGCTCTGTATAGAAAAACTTGGAGGTTATGTTTGCTCATTCCAAAGAAAGTCTAAATAAGCCACTGAGAAAAAGTATCCATTTTGGTTCTGTGCGTCTTTATATTCTGAAAAGTGGATGCTTTACAACTTATAGAATGTTAGCACTTGGGGGGTTGGCTTGGGGTTTTTTTTGGTGTTTTTGTTTGTTTGTTTTGTTTTGTTTTATTTTTTCACTGCCTGGATGTGAAAGATGGATTGTAGTTACTGTTCATATTTGTTTTATCTAATTCTTAATCGACTCTTTCTTACTTTGCAGCTTTGCTCTGTCAGATGAAGCATACAGATCTTTAAGAGACCAGGACAAAGACCAGTGCATCCTTATTACAGGAGAGAGTGGAGCTGGAAAAACAGGTAATAAGCAGTTTTGATCTTATTCAAAAACGTTCAGAGTTATTCAGTCTTGCAAAGTGATGCTGGAGTCTGTAAACAGAGTTGAGAGATATCAGTATCTTTCTGTGTCTGGCGATTGCAGAACATGAATGCTGTCACGCTTGTTGCTGTAGGTGTGAACTTGCATAACTAAGTGTTTTTTCACATTGTCACCATGATGCAGTCCTATCACACGTTCATACAGTATCCTTATCAGTATGCAAAATCATACATCAGCAAAGTAATGCCGGTTTGTGATAGAGCATTGAAAGGGCCAAAAAACTTTCAGGCTCTCCCTGTGGGAAACATGAAGATGGAGAAAACTGAATGCTCTTGGTCTTCTAGACTGGAAGACAATCCTTTGACACTTTCGCATGTCTTTTAATAGATATATGCATTTAAACCAGATTATGCTATTTATCCAAGGAAAATAAATAATAGCAGCTGATTACTTTGGAAATTTCATCAGTCTTTTGCATGCTGTAGTCAGCTGCAATTCTAAGACTGGCTTGTGGACCAGAACATTGTGTTTCTCGGGCAAAGCTTGAAAATGGCTGCTAATTTTTAAACTGGAATGGTAGAAATCAAGTGAGGATTGCATAACTGCACCTCATACAACTGAGGTCCACCTTCTGTTTATTTATTTATTCAGTTGAAAGTTGTAGCAGTGGTTTAGTTTCTGAACATCTCTATTTGTAGAGAGCAGTCTAGTAGATTGATATTTGTATAGAGATTTTGACTGTTCTGCAATTTTACTTGCCATATGGGGTGTAATATGAATTATTCCTTCTTTATATAGGGTAAGTACAGAATAAAATAGGGTTTGAAATTCAAGCCAACAATTGACTTTGAATCTGTGCTATTCTCTTGCTAACATTTGATGTAACTACTGTTGCTGAAATGGGGCTACTAGCTGAGAAGCCAGGTTTTCATTGAAAAAAAAAAAAGAGGCGATGGGGAGGAAGTTCCTGGAGTTGAGGAAACAGACTTGTTAGTACAGATCCTATATAACTCTGTTTTAGATTTTTGGTAGCCAGAATATTTGGCTGGAAGAACTGCATCAGTTTTGTGGCTTTTTTTTATTTACTTCCATTTTTTTTCTTGTTTCTCTGCAAGTTTATATTGCTAATCAATAGTAACATTGTGCAAGAAAACATGGTACATTACCAGAATAAGTGGTGTCTTTAAATGTTTTTAGATGTTAAGGTGATGATTCCCTTCCTGATGTCTTTATTGGACCAAACAGAGTTCCTAACAAAAGAAAGGGTCTCTATTTTCTTTCAGTGATGTTCAAAGCCTATCTTGAAGTCATTGTGTATTCTTAGTACTTATTATTTTATAATAGCTTATTTGCTGCTTCAGTGGTTTCTCCTCTCAGTGACTGAGTAGCTCTACTTAAAGTTGTTGACTGTATTAGGAAATATTTCAACTCAAATAATTTGGTAATTCCAAGCTCTGAAGGGAACAGATTCTTAAAAATGAAAGCTGAGCTCAAGGCACGATTAAAGGAAATGGGAGGCCTTATGGACACATCTATAGTTCTTGCTCCTTTCTTGCTTCCTGTGCTGCAGGTTTGCTCAGTTTTCTCTACAGTATGGGATAGTAATTTAATACTAACAAACAAATTTGATTAAATGGGAAAGAATCAAGGGATAACTTCTTGTTTGTCAGTTCTTTCCTGAAATGAAACCCTTAAATTTGTAACAGATCTCTGATGAACAAGTAATGGGTTTTTTATGACCACTGTCTTGAGTTGATGGGGGTTCCAGCTGTTGGTAATTACATTGTATATTAGCTGATATTGCCTCAAATTTCACTATCTTGCATCATACCAAACATCACAGACTCTGTTTATAAACACAATCGTTTCTCATCTGCTCTTTGTCCTGACCAGCAAAAACATAAAGGTTAGATGGATTATTTAGTATTTGTTTCTGTCTGTATATGGGTGATTGACACCCATGTGAACCCAGCTTTGAGAGTCCAAAAAATGTTCCAGACTTTGTTAACAGTTTGTACCTTCAAATTAATTTCATTGTTTAAATAAATGCTTCACTTTCTCTACTTGTTATACTTTGAAACAGACTGCATAATGTTATGGGATGTTGCAGTTATTCATTTACTTGTACTTTAAAGTTGTAATTATGTGTGTATAGTGTTGTCTGTTTACACTTGTGTTATTGTGTATCTGCTGATATAAACTGATTGAATTTTGCATCTTGAAACTGCTTGGGCCTATTTTTTTCAGGCTACGTTAAAACATTTCCAATGTGTCAGCTAGGGATACTGCTCTTTCCTTACTGAATACCTCTTACTGAGGCTAACTGAAAAACTGGCAGGTAATGTGCCATATCCCCTGGTGGCTTCTTTAGCTTGGGAAGGCTCTAGGTATTTAAGTGAATAGGGCTGCTGATATGTTGGCATGGGTCTCACAGCAGGATATGCTCTTTCCTAATTTCCAGATGGTACAATGATGTAGAAGACAACTGAAATGAAATGTGCTTACAG
>JAOXJK010000077.1:26014178-26040088 GCA_025774025.1 Xenus cinereus
GGTGAAAATAACTGCAAAGCATTTTATGGCCTATTTGCCAATACTTATCACTGTGTTATTTTGCTCTTCCCCCACAGAGGCAAGCAAACTTGTCATGTCATATGTAGCTGCTGTGTGTGGAAAAGGGGCAGAGGTTAATCAAGTAAAAGAACAACTTTTGCAGTCAAATCCAGTTCTTGAAGGTAAGGATCTCGTACAGCATTTATGAGCATATTACCTCTGGGTGTATCAGTGTTCCTGCTGAGCTGGGTTGGAAAACTGTATCTGTTGTTATTTCATTGTGAATTGGTGTCCAAACCCATAGGAGATGCTTTCTGTAAAGAGAGCTACAAGATTTTGTTCAGTGATGGAGAGGTTTTCTTGAGAAGAAAACTGTCTCCCTCATGAAGGGAGAGCTTAGGAAGTTAGGTCATATTTCTCAGACTCCTGCTGCTCTCTGAGGGCGTACCCTTTCTTCACCCTGCCTTGGTGATGCTTAGCTGTATCAAAAGACTTAACTTCAGTCCCTCTGATTCATTTCCTTCCAGATTATGTTATTATAGTCTCTAGTAAACAAACAAGCTCTGTAAAGCATTTTTTTTTTCTTTTAGAAAAAAAAGGGTGAAGAAATGGACCTTAGAAAAAACTAAGCCAATCCATATGCATGCCTGTTCCCTGAGACTTATTGTTCTCTGGGTCTGGTGACTCTGTTGGCCTGTCTTCCTGACAACTGCCTTTCCTGCTCTCCCATGAAAGACTTTTTTTTAATTAGTCATTTTAATTTAAAGATGTTGGCTGCCAGAAACAGGATCTTCATTTTTCCTGGAGATAGGATATATGATCCCCAAAGCTTGCAGTTTTGTCCCATTGTCTAATAATTGCCTTCAGAAGTGCCTTGGTTAGAGTTGACTTATTTAGGTCTATTGTGTTGATTCCTGGCTCAGCCTTTCCCACTGTTCTTTTAAGCTATTATGGTGCTAAGACAAATTCTCATGACTGCTGTACAATAATTTTGCATTATGGCCAGATGATATGCAGTGTTTGTAAGACTGTTGAGTGTCAGCATTTTATTTATTGCCTAGCTATCTATATGTATACGTGATGATTGGAGTCTGTAGGGACCAAGCACTCTACATGAGAGAATGGAGGGGAGAATAAAAAAAGGGGAAGGGAATGTAAAACTGGGATGAGAGCAGTGAACTGGATGGGTAAAATGTGGTCATCGACTGTACAAACTCCCCAAAAATTGTAAGCAAAGACTTGTAAAGAAAGGATGAAATGTTAAAATTTAAGAATAATAAAAATGCTGGATGAGCCTTTCTTTGATGATCAGATATGTTCCACTTAAAGCTGAATGGGGGGATTGCAATCTTCCATTGTTTTGGATTCACAGAAAAGAACTGTGTTGCTTTTATCACTGTCCTGGAAGGCAGATTTCAAATCTAGACAGTATGGAAAGTATGGAGGTTTCTCTTGCCAAAGCTGGATTGTTCCCCAGGGACTGCCAAATATATTGGATTTCTTGTTTGTTTGCAAATCTTTGTTTTAACGCAAGAGAAATAGACTAACCTTACAGAAGAGTGCCTTATCATTTTAAGGCATTATTTGTTCTACTTGGAGTGCTGGTAACTGCCTGTTTAGCTTTTTGGAAGGTAGGACACTGGATTATTCCATGAGGCTGCTGCACAAGCCTGGCTGCTTATATACATTTTAGACTGAAATTAAGCATTTGTGGTTAGATTTATTTTTCTTTGGTTCTGTAGTTCTGTTTTGGTTGAGCTTCAGTGCAAGAAAATGACATAAATGTTATATATGCATAATTTATCTTATGGGATTTTTTGTTTTAAACTATAGTTGCTACTGTAAATTAGCTTTTAGAAACAATGAAGTTAAGGGAAAACTGAGGAATGTGTCTCATGCTTTATAATGAAACGTTTGTGCTTGATTCTGTGCCGTTATAAATGACGCTACTGTTCAGCACTGAGTTTAAGAAAATGCAGCTCAGAGATTTGGTTGTTGAAAAGATGATTTATTGCAGGGCATAAAGTTTTTTAAAACAATTCTTTCACTTATCCTTGGCCTTCAGGAACAACAAACTTTTCCTTTTGGCTTCAGTTCTTTGATCAAGAATAAGTCTACTCATGCAAGTTTGTTGAAGCCTAAAAGCATGTATTTATTTCTGTCCAAAAAACATTGACTTGACTTGATCTTTGAAAATATATATGCTACATAAATACTGGGATAAATAAAGTCTCCTGTTAGAGTAGGAGTGCTATACTTAATAATATAGAGGACACTCCCGTTGGACTCGACACACTTTGACAATGTGTGGTGTTTAGAGCTTGAATTGTCCTCCAATCCGAGTTCTTGTCCTGCCTATGTTCTAAGCGGGTGGCTGCCCATCTGAATGTGGCCCTGGGAAGTCCCTTCTTGGAGAGTTTCCATTGTCAGAAAACTTGAGCTAAAGAAATTAAACCCAGACTATTCAAAAAGCTAGTTTTGGTCAAGCTGAAGAGAGTGTGCTAAACTTACATTGTAAATTAGACTTATTTCAGCTGATTAATATTCAGCTTAAGCTAGTATATATGTGTTGGAATAACGTAAATAAATCAGTTTCAAAGCATTGATTAAACTGTCCTATGCAAGCAATTTTTAGGTTTCATTCTGTAATTTCCTCTGTTCTGGCCTCCATCTTTTACTGTCTTGAGTTCTGGGAACTAAGATTAATTTCTTTCTCTGAAACGAAGAGAAAGAAGTATTTCCTATATTTAAAGTTATTTGGGCAATAAAATTTTAAATTTGATGATTCAAAGCCCAAGGATATATGCTCTATCCAGGTGCAGTTTTGTCTTGGAACCATTTCCCTTTCTATGTTTTTCTTTCACTTTTTTAAACAAAGGAAGTGTTGAGACAAAAATTCTTTGGACTTGCATAGGTGTTTTCTCATTTACGATCGTGTCTGTCACGCTTTGTCTGTCCCCAGTGACTGATACCCATACAGTGAACAGGGTATTGTTTCTCAGCAGTCTAAGATTCCTTTAAATATCTAAACTGTCATAGATATTTTAGCATTTAAATATATTTTTTTCCGATAGATTTGGTTGTCACATTTGTTTTTCTCTTTCTCCAGCTTTTGGAAATGCCAAAACTGTGAGGAATGACAACTCCTCTAGATTCGTAAGTATTTTCTTTGAGACTGAATTTGAATTCTGTTTTGGGGAGCATGTTATGTTGTCGTTTTTTTCTGTTTTACCTTGTCAGCCATCAAGACACCTGTAAGGAGGGAATGAATAATTTGGAGAGAGAACTTTCTGGTAGTCTGAGCACTGTGGTATTAGGAGAAGGCAAATATCTTCAGCAGCAAACAATATTTCATTTTGTACCTTTGAGCATGTTCTCCTTCCCCACTGTGCTACTAGTCCATTATTAGCAGCCACCCCTCTTTTAAAAAGATGTTTCTCCTCCTTGTCAGAAATCTTGTTGGTTTCTGATGTGGGCATAGAGCTCTATTGA
The DNA here is from genome assembly GCA_025774025.1 of Xenus cinereus. Taxonomy (NCBI): domain Eukaryota; kingdom Metazoa; phylum Chordata; class Aves; order Charadriiformes; family Scolopacidae; genus Xenus; species Xenus cinereus. The sequence goes on from JAOXJK010000077.1 coordinate 26,017,671, forward strand.
GACTTAAAGTAGAGGCTAAAAAAAAAAAAAAAAAAGAAAAAAATTAGGATGTGACAGTCAGTGACCGGATGAAAACGTAATTACAGTGCAGCTGGATTCTTTAATTTTCTGGCACTGGTGGCTTTAAAGTCAGCGACCATGTGCCTAGCAACTGGTGTGCTTAGCCAGTCAATCCTTCTGCATGATCTTGTTTGCCATCCACATGTATATATTTTTTTGTTACAGTTGCTACTTCAGGTTCTCTTTTTCATTCTATGATGTTTCAAACTGTGTTTACAACTTTAGTTTTAATATAAACATTTGTAATGTTTCTTTTTTGCTTATATTCTTTATAATCAGCTGCTTAAGTTCAAGTTTTTTTAGCATGAAACTGAATGTGAAATCACAGGAATTAATAATTGGCAAAAAAAAAGTTGAAGCTGGAGTTGGGAGATTCAGAAGTGTGAGTACTCATCACAGTTTCTCCTGCTAAAATCAGAAGACTGAATGCAACTCCAACTTGCCCAGTTGTGTGCAGAAGAGTAATATTGTGGGATGAGTAAAGTAGACAACAGAAGACAAATTAATACACTGGGAAAATGGTGCATTGTGAATAAAAGCAAATGGATGAAAGCCTGGGATATTGTGTCACTGGAGAATGGCTTTTTTTCCATGTGGGAGACTTCTCTCCTCTTCCTTTCTGAGTCTCAAGCGTTGGTGATATTGTTCCATGTGGCTATGAATGCTCCTTCTGCAGCTGTTGAGCCCTTGCTTGTGAACTGAACAAAGGGTCTTCATCACAAGGTCAGAGCCAAAATTTGAAGCACTGTAGAACATTTTTTTGGATAGAAAGGGCAGAAAAAATGCAACTATCAGAGTTGGCGTACTACAGAAAGGAGGAGGAGACAACGAAGAGGAGAAGCGAGCCGTTTACAAGCAGAAGTCTTTCCAGGACAAAGTGTAACCAACTACTATTTTGCCTTTCAAGTCCTTGCTTATAAACACAAAGCTAAAAATACTTTTGCAAACATCCAGTTGGCCCAGTCCTTGGGAAATTAAAATTTAATTATCTGATTTAATTCTTTATCTCAGAAATTTGAATCGGCTCAGAATTAACTTCAAACAAGAAAGTACAAGTACTGTCCTGTCTAGCCAGCCTCAGCTGGCAGCAATGAGAAGCCAGATTTTAGAGTCAAGCCTTTCTTGACAAATACCCAGTAAATTAGAGAATATCTTTGAGGTAGTCAATGTGAAGTGCTTGTTTTTTATGTTCTGTAATTAAAATCAAAAGCCAAAGAAAAAAGAAAACTCTTCCTAAATGCAGTGAATAAGGAAGTATAAACACAAGGCTTCTCTTTTCAATAGGTTGTTTTTGTCCTCTGTTAAGTAAGCACCAGAGGGTGGTGAGATCATTTCTGCGCATGGTTTGTGGAATTTGTTTGAATTACTACCAGTGTTTTTTATCTTTCTAAACTTCCTTGCCAACGTGAGCTGCACTGCTTTTGCCTTTTCTACACAGTCTGGGCCTGTCCATTTTGTCACTGTTAAACGTACCTCTTACTACATTAAACACTTTTCTTATAAATTAAAATGATGCAAAGTCCAGAGCGATCTTCTGTGATGTGGAAAAGTCAAACAGAAGTCAAGGAAACGCACTGCGGCAGTACAGCTAAAAATGAAATCGCTTTTGCAGTGACAGTCTGTTAATTGTTGCCTCTGGTCTCCTGAGTTACGAGGGAAAGAGTTCAGTGGGAAACATCCATCACTTTTACAAGGCAGGCACACGCTTGGGGACAGACACCCCACGATTACTTAACTGTAACCATTGCCAGCCAGTCCTTAAAGCCAAACTGAACAGCTATCCTTCAGCTGCCTTCATTCACACTCCCAGAAGATTTTACACTGAAAAAATAAGACTGCATAGAACATAATTTCTTCCTGCATTCTTATGTTAATAAGCATGATAATACCTACAAGGCCACAAGTACTGTTTGGTGTTCTTGGTCTTCTGGTGAAAGTTTGTATAACATGCTTTTTCTTCATAAATAACCTTAGAAATTACTGGGTTGCATTTCAAACCTGATTAAAGCTTTTCTCATGAAAATCTCTGTCTGTGATAATGCAATTGTCCCAGAAGCTTTGAATCATTTTCTGTTTTTCAGAATTTGATGGAGTGTACAGAAGGTTGCTAGATTGTTCTTTTAGCCTGTAAAAATGACCAACTGATTTCTTTAAAAATGCCTTGAGCAGTTTTGCTTAAACAGAAATTATAGTCTTAAAATATATTTCTCTCATAGGGAAAATACATGGACATTGAGTTTGATTTCAAGGGTGACCCACTTGGAGGAGTTATAAGCAACTGTGAGTACTAATCTTGGTATCGGCATCTTAACACCTTAAAATGTTTTGTTCAAAGAGGGAGATGGTTAAATTATTGAAAAGATCAGCTGTGTTTGTCTAATCGAATATCTCTCCATTATGCGATAAATTCTGCTTTTTAATTTTCATCTTTTCATGCCAAATAGTGTACCTTAGAGTAAGTGAAAACAGACTTGAAGAAGTAAGTATGAATAATAAATGTACTGTATTGTTTAAAATGTAATGTGTGTGGGTTCATGTATTGTCTCTGAAACTGGTAGCAGATGGGTAAGGATGTCTGAGGCTCTTTTAGTACTTGAATCCCCCAGATCAGTCACGTTATTTGATTTGATGGGTCGTGTATTTAAGGTAGATGATGTCTGAGATACGCTGTTTTGTAATTCTTAAGAGTGATACAAAGTGTGCTGTAGATCACCATGAGGTGGGTATGTTTATTTGGAATCAAAGTGTTCCACGCTATTTTTATCATGCTTCACAGTGTAGGAAGAGGCTTATCATGAGAGAGAATGAACAGCTGTTGAGTTTAGGGAGGAAAAGGTGGCCTCAGAGGTTGGTACGTCATGTGAGGATGCTGCTACAAAATGTATAACAATTCAGAAATTTTAACCAGCTTTCTGTGGGGAAGAAAGAGGCTGGGAACTGAATGCCAGCCCAGGATGCTTTGTCTTGCTTTCCTTTCGAGAGTTTAAATGCAGCTTTTAAAAGAAATTGCTCTTCTGTGCTATATAAAGCTCTGTTTGTTTGCTTTTCTTATTTTTGAAAAGGGACGGAGGGCAGTGAGTGACTATACTAGGTGTCACTGACCTAGCCTTCACCTCTCTTCCCACTCAGCCAAATTCATTGCTGTTTCTAAAGACTGACTTTTGACTCCATTGGCATTTAACTGGTTGTGAAATAATGAGAATCATCCAAGGTGAACTGAACTCTCCATATATTATATAAACATTTTAAACATTGTGAAGAATTTTAGGCATAAATACAGGCTTTGGTTTTTTTCATAGGGCAAACATTTTTTCTGGACGAGGTCACCTTTTGGAACTGTGCCTGAAAGAGCATGATTTTTGTGACAGAGTAGATCTTGAAACTCAAAGCAGTCACTATTTAAGTGTTTATGGCTATCTATTAAATTTGATATTTGGTAGTAAATGAAATAAGAGGCCAAACATACTCAGTGTATTCACTGATAATTAAATGAGAACAAAAAAGTTGTAGCAGGCTAGCTGTCTTGTTTATTTCTTTTTATTTCACATTCAAAATAGATACATAAAAATTAACCCTCCTTTGTAGAGTGGACATTCAACAGTTTGTCTTTGAAAGTACTGTGCTGAGTCATCTAATTAAAATATTGTGTCATATCAAAAGGCAATCCAAATAGTTACTCTATAGTTTGTCTGCCTTATAAATCTTTGCATGTTGTAATTATAACATTACATGTAATTATAATGATATGATGACATATGTAATGAAGGGCAGACATATCCTAACAGATGCCTATTTTAGGCATTCTCCCTGTCTTCTCACATTTAATAAATATCTAATAGGAAGAAGATTAATTTAAATTTAAAAATGAAAATCTTATGTATAAGCCCTGTTGTGGAAAAGATGTTACTTGTTGAACTATGAAACACCCCATACTTGACAGGCTATGTCACAAGTAAATACTGAGTTCCTGTAGCTGTGTGTTAATGTATTTCATCTTTGATTTAATGTTCGCAAAATTTGATAGTCCCTCCATCTCTCTTTAAAGACAGCTTGAATTCTGTACAGTTTTAAAGCAAGTTTGTTGTCCTGCCTGATCTTTTCCACACATCTGCAACATTGCAACAGAAATGTTTCTGTTGGGAGGTATCATCATTGTGGAGATACCAGGGGTTTAAATTCTTTTATGCTGCTTAAAATTTACTCTAGTTTTAGTCAATTTACGGATTTGTCTTCTTAATTTGCCAAGTAGGAAGAAGTGCTGAAGTTTCTGATCCTTAAAAAGGAAAATATAATTAGTTTGTTCATAAATATTCTTTGCTTTCTGACCATCTTCTGGTTTGGTGCTAACAGGATGTGAAGACGATATAATAATATTTTGATTAAACTTTAGTAATTGTATCTGATGAGCTTGATTTCAAAACACCAATGAAGTTAGTGGGCTTTTTGGATCACATCCGATGTCACCAAGCTGTATTTCATACTACGAGTGGCTGGAAGCAGACGCAGCAAACATGTATTTTATTTTGGTGGCAAGAAGGGTGATGAAGACAAGCTACTAATTTTATCAGACTGGTAAAGATAAGCAGAGATCCATTATACTAAAAGGTCTTTTTTGGAAATGTTCTGTAGTTTTGTCCTACTCTAAAATCCTATGAATCTCTGTGATGTGCTTGCCAATCTGCCTGTGTCCCTTCATGTAGTGGCTGATGCTATTGTGACCTTCTCTTGAGCCATTCTCTGATGTCCTTCAATGAGCTCTTATTAATGATAGGGGTTAACCTACAAGTGAACCTTTCACGAGATAGAGCTAGAGGGTAAAATTATCACAACAACACGTGTCTCTCCTGTCCAGTTTGCAGCGAATGGTATGTTCCATTCAGTGCAGTGTTTACAAACAGGTAAATTGCATTTACATTTTCTCTCAGTGAATTGAGTATGAGGTGTAACTGCTCCTCCTGTCCTCCCGTGGGGTGTTTACGGTTGCTGCTGTTGCAGTGAACACACTTGTCAACGCTTATGCACTTTTTTCCAGAGCACTTGTGAAGAAAGACAGTTGGAGTGTTGGGTTCTTTCACCTGGGCATAATATTGCAGAAATAAATTACAGAAACCATCAGTACTATTGTTAGTTTTCCATTTATTACAACTACCATGGTAGTAGGGATGAGAGCAGGAAAAAGGTAGAAAAGAAACTACTGTTCTTCTGTAATTACAGAATAATATGTATTTCATGTAAAAATGGTTGTGTTTGATTTTAAAGTGATAGGTGCTAATTGCAATAACTTTTGCAGCTCTAAAATGTGACGCTCTATCGACAGATGCTGCATCTGTTTTGTACTCCAGGTGACGTTTGTGTGCACACTCAGGTCGTTAGTTTTGTGTACACTAAATTTTATGGTTGAAATGATTTTGCATAATACAGTCCGAAATGATTCATACTTGCAGTTGTTTAGACCTTTTCAAAAGTAGAAATCGTAAAATAGCTTTCCCAGAATATTTAAGAAGTCTTAAATATTCTATCTCTTTGATATTTAATGTCTTAAATTTTCACGTGTCACCTGGGATTTCCTGCTGAAAGATATCTAGCTTTTTAGCATTAGATGATCTTTACTAATCAGCCTAAGTTCTTCGGTGATTTAATGATTAACGAGAAGACAACAGTGGTGCAGGTGAAGTACAGTATATGTAATGCCTGCTTTTGAAAAGCCTTTTTTAACTGGCACAGTGTACTTAAAGTCCAAATAACAAGTGATTAAGGAAGGGCCTTGGTTTGCCGCCTTTTCAACATGAAAGAAACCTATGATGTTTATTGAAAGCAACAACTTTCTAAGTTTCCTGAAGTGATAATGATAACTTTACAACTTGTTCGTCTTTACAACTTGTTTGTTCGTTTTAAAAGACAAAAGTAATTACCTACTCACTGAGGAATCAACAACTTGGGCTGTTAATTTTAGTTATGTGATCGCTGTTAGTGATCTCCTTTGCTCAGGGAAATATTGCACAAATTTTACAATTAGACATTATGGAAAGAGATGCTTATTCTTGTTGATTTTTTTTTTTTTTTTTTAATCTTAACTTGTTCCAACATCTCCCTTGGTGTTTTTGTTAGCACAGTTGCCACCATTTAGGCAATGGCCTTGTCTAAATTAGGAAGTGTTAAAAAAACCCCAACCAAACACTACAAAACATTTTTATTAGCTCAATTTTAAGCATTGTTTATTACTCGAGTAATCAGGATTGAACACTCTTAAAATGTGCAATTGTATTTTCACTGCACATACTGCCCACATAGTAGTTTTTGCTTGATAGAATTATGGGTCGTTTCATTCAAGAGAACATCATTATAAACTTGGTGGGAATAATGGTAAAAAGTTCCTGAGAAACCACCATCTTTTTCATCACTGCCTTTTTTTGATGACAGCTGAACAATCAAGGCAGGAAAGCAGAAAACATAATTTAGCATAATGTGGGTGTAGAGATAAGGTTCTGTGACTAGAAAATGTCCTGTAACTTTGGCCGAATAGCTAAGAAGGTCCTTGGTCATGGCCTGATGAACAGAATATGACTAAAACAAACTTCTCCTGGTTTATTCAGAATATACCGAGGTAGTGTCATTTTCTGTTTGTGGTGTTTACTTATTCCTTTCTTAAACGTTGATTCAATTTGTAGTGTATTTGGAGAAATACAAAGACCTTAAATTTTTCTGCATCAATCAAGATCCTGGGTCAAGTAACCAAAGAGAAATCCTGTAAATTTGTGTACTAGAGTTTGCAGGAGTATTCCGCATCAATTTCTTTTCTTTTTTCTCTTTTTTTTTTTTTTTTTTATATTGAGTTCAGTCAAGTGGTTTAGCAGGATGGATGTTTACACAGATCTCTTGCGTTTAAAACAATGTTACCTAGGAATAACAAATAATCTACAGAACCTGCGGAATGTAGCTGGATTTTGGGTGATATGAATTGATGGATATTCAAACGTTATGATTTAAGAAATGTTTCCAGGTTGGACCATTCCAAAGCAATTTAATTTTTACAGTTTGGTACACGCAACATGTTAAATGCTTCAGTTCAAGCAGGAGTGTTAGATAACACAGAAAGAATACCTAATCCATAAATACACCAAATGTAGTTCTGTATGTTCTCACTAGATAACCCTGTATAGTCCTATACATAATTTATATAGACCGTATAACAAAATGTAATATGTATAGAGTTTGGGGTTTTGGCTTGTGTGGGTTTTCATATAACTAAGAACCACCTGTCCACATTTGCCACTGTAAACAGAATTACCAGGTGGATGCACGCAGAAACCTGGTGTGCATCTTTGTGTCTTCTCTTTTGCCTGTTCGACCCACAGAATTTGTAGTCATGTGAGAGTTAACACAAAAGTTACTGGTTGTGCAGTTGTTGGTTTAAGTAAAATATACTTGGCTAATTTATTAAAATGCTAATTAGGGCAAACAAAGGGAAGGCTTTCTTAAGAGTAGGGCAGATGGTCTGGAGCTTTTCTACCAGTCTGATTTTAGTCTGCATGTGGGCATAAAAGAAAAAAAGCAGAAAATGAATGCAGATTTAAAAGATCTGGTAGCAGCTGCTTTGTTAAGGTAAATACCTGATTTTCTATCAGTAACTGCTTTTTGGAGCCTTTTTCCTCAATTATGAAGGCTGACAGAATACGGACTATTTGGACTTTGGAAAGCTGATCTAATTAGTTAATCTCCTTGCTTCTGAAAACATGTAAATAAGATAAACTGCAGTGAGAAATCTAAGACAGTTATCCTTCTAACACAACTCATTTGATATATGCTCAAGAAACTGTTAAATCTGCTGAAGGCATGCATGTAATTAGGCAAAGGCTTACATACAATATTTTGACAGGATATGTAGCTGAGGTTTTATGGCAGCATTTGAGTAAATTTATATATAGAATGTTTTTAAATTCAAATAAGCCAAACCGCTTCACAAACTGCATTGCTTCAATATCCTTTGAAAATACAGCCATTTCCTGAAGTGTGTGTAGCCACTGTGGGAGCTGAAGTTGTTTATTTCTTTGAGATTAAATTTGGCTGCGATCTGTTCCAACACTTTACTGGAGAACCTTAACAGCCAGCGTGACTCTGAGCTGCCTGGCACTCACCTTGCCTTTCTCAGCCCACGAATTAACACTTGGATGGTGGACCAGCCTCTCCCTTGGAGTTACAAATGTAAAACTAGAGAGGATCAACTTAGGTACAGGATGACTCTGAGTTTGGACAACAGCAAATATGATGTAGAGTCTGAAGCAATGTGTTACAAGTCAGTTCGTTTCTGCTGTCTGCTCAGATTCCTACCCTTATTGTTAGGGCTTAGAAATGTACTCATCACTAATGGTGATGGACAAAGCAATCTTCTTGTTAAGCTACTCAATCAGTGCAGTGATGCTTTTCAAAGTGCTGCTTTTCCATTTCACTTTAAATGTCTTATGATGGAGCTTCTGTCAGTCCCATTGGGAATTTTTTCATAGTCTGATGCACCTGAGGATCACAAAGTGCTACGCGATTATTCAGTTTAAATTCTTCCTTTATTTGGCTTCCCCCTTTCATTTACCCATCATTTATGTGCCTAGCCTTTTAACATTTCAGTTTTTCTCAGACCTTCACCCATGCAATCATTCTTACCAAATCTTAATTTTGTGGTTGTACTGTATATTGGTTGGTGGCTTTTGCGCACGTTGCTTCCCTGACCTGAGTTTTCTTTGCAGCTCGCGCACTGCAGCTTTTAGGAGTGTATTTGGCTTACAGTTTGCTCAAATAACTTATTTGATAAATATGTACTAATACATTGTGAGAAAGTTTGTCCCTACCATTTATCATGTTCTAATTTGATGATGATGATTATATTAAGCAATGAAACAGAAAGTGATAGGGGATTATATTCATATTGAAGTGTTTTGCTCCAACACTTTTTCTGACCTTTTGTTACCTTTTGTGATATTTTGTTTGTTTGTTTAGATCTGCTAGAGAAGTCTCGTGTTGTTAAGCAGCCAAGAGGTGAAAGAAACTTTCACATTTTCTACCAGATACTGTCCGGTGCCTCAGAAGACTTCCTCTGTAAGTGTTGCCCTTGTGCTATTTTCAGATATGGGTCTTTTTTATATTTAATGTGCTGTTCCATGCACATAATCTTTTGTGTGAAATGTGATATTGATTCATTTTTCAAATTATTGGTGGTAGTGGCAATAGTAAAATATATGGTTTGTTATTATCCACATATCCGAGTCAGAATTCGCTTTGCAATGTATTATGAACAAGGAAGAAAGCCTATTCTTACTCAGAAGGCCTGTATTTAAAAAGATCTTTAAAGAAAACTGAATCCTACTAATAATGACAGTTCTTGACAATACTGGTTCTGGGATAAAAGACCTACTAACAAGAGTGCTGTTACTAATGATATTTTTATTTGATTTATTAGGCAAACTCAAACTGGAGCGGGATTTCAGCAGATACAACTATCTTGGCCTTGATTCTGCCAAAGTGAATGGAGTGGATGATGCTGCAAACTTCAGAACAGTTAGGGTAAGAAGTAACGGGGGTTGGGTGTGAACTGCAAAAGGGCTTAAGAGAAATGCAGAGGTCTTACGCCCTTGGCCTGGCCATTTGCCCTGGGCCATGAGAGCTATCTTTTCTGAGGTGTTTTCAGAGTGCTCAGCAATCTTTGTGCAAGAGTACAGCATGTTTGCACAGGGAAGCTTGGCTACAACTGGAAAATACAAAAAAACTAGTTTCTGGAGTATTGTTGTGGGAATACAAAAAAGGCACACACACCAAAAAAATTAAAAAAAGAAAAAAATGAAGAGGAAAAAACTCTTAAGACCAGACCCCTTGATCAGATCATGGAAAAGATTATATTATGTAGTTGCTTATGGCAGTGATTGAGCTTCATGAACAAGGTGAGGCTGACCAAGCTGAAAGAAAAAAAGGGATAGGATGGTTCTCAAGATGATTTACCATGATGTTTTTGCTTGATAGTACTCAGGACAGGAAGAATACAGGACCCTGTTACCCAGTGTGTGAAAATTTATTTATTCGAAAAGTTACTGGCTTTTAGAGCAACAGAGTGGACTGAGAAGACAGCAGCACCTGTTTGTTTGACTCTGAAAATTTGAGTTAGGTTATAAACTAAATTCAGTGGCTAAAAAAAAAAAAAAAAAGTGCTGCATTTTAGAAACCCATAAAATGAATGAATTATAGAAGTGGACCGGACTGACATGCCAGCTCAATTACCAGATCTTCTTTAATCTGTCTTTTATATTAAAAAACTTATTTATCTAAGTGTAGTAATTATATCATGTTCTTTTTGTAGTAAAAGTGTTCATAAAAACATTTCCAGTTTATGCTAATACAGATAAATGGTGAATTTTGCAAGTATGATCTGTTTAAATGTAGATTCTTTTATCTCATAATTTTACCTGTCCCCTTTACAGAATGCAATGCAGATTGTTGGTTTTATGGATCATGAAACACAGTCTGTTTTTGAAGTGGTGGCAGCCGTTCTGAAATTGGGAAATATTGAATTTAAGCCTGAATCTCGTGTGAATGGCTTAGATGAAAGTAAAATCAAAGATAAAAATGGTAAGATGAGATTAACGACGGGAGGGAAAACACCAGTTTGTCTAAGTCATTACTAATTTTACCATTTCTGTAGACATACAATAAGCTTACAGAGGAATTACATTAGTTTGTTTCCAAAACTCACCCACAGGCAAATATGGGTTGAATTCTGTGCCATTTCAATCATTCTGTTTGAAATTCCAAAAGTGATTATTTTCTTTTTTCCTCCCTTTATTCACACTTTCTTCTGAAATATTAAATGAGACTAAGCATTTCTGTAATTGCTTGGTTATTCTGCAGTGGAGGCCTCTAGTTCTTTTGCAGTAGGGTATTTCTGTCTGTAATGTTAGATTAATTTGGTCATGTTTTTGCAGTTGATGCATTTTGAAAGTTCATTTATTTTCATTTGAAAGTTTTTCATCAGGAAAAGTAGTCTGTGATAAAAGTAAGAAAAATTTCTTCACAAAAATAACCAAAGAGAAAGTGCTTTCAAAACTAATAAATCTGTTTCCTCATGCTGTGCATATTTTTAAGAAATTTGCTTGGCAGGGCAGCAGGGAGAGAGTGTGGATGGGGGGGGACACCTCTGTTGAAGAAAGCCTGTTTTGGGAATATACTGAACTACTTAAAAGCTAATACTGTTGTGAAAGAAAAAACAGCGATACAAAAGGATTAATTATATTTCCGCTGTCCTTTTTCATGCTAGAACTCAAGGAAATCTGCGAGTTGACAGGTATAGACCAGTCCGTATTGGAAAGAGCTTTCAGCTTCCGGACGGTTGAAGCCAAGCAAGAGAAAGTTTCGACAACACTAAATGTGGCGCAGGTAAAAGATCTCCTGATTTGAAAGGAAAGAATAATTTAAAATGGCCATTTATTCTACATGCCCATACCATAACTGCCCAAATAAAAACTGCAGTAGGCTGTACGGAATAAAACATTTCACTTACATAAGCGTGTTTTTTCTTCAGCTGTTTCTGAGTGTTCAAATATACTGGATGTTTTGGGTTTATGTGTGCATTACCTCAACAGGATGAGGGATAGGAAAATGCTGCAGAAAAACGAAACAGTTCTGCCCAAAACACATGTTGAAAGTATTGTGGCAGACTGTTTTCATTTAGAGCAACTGGTGTAATTTCATGTGAGTTGTACGCCCCAGGCTGCTGAAAAACTGCTGCTGCCAGTTTATCTTTCTGTAACGCTGCAGAGCCAGTGTGATTGCCACCTGTGTCTCATCAGCTCAGGCTAGCAGGAATGTCGTTTCCCTAACCACAGCTGCTCGAGTCCCTTTAGGACTAAGGAATCCCTTTAGAATTCGGATGGCCGACGTGAGTCTTTAGAGGATAACCAGAGGAGCAGGAGGGGAGTCGAAGTGCCCTGATTGCAGCTGCTGTTCCAGCCAGGCAGTGCCCCGAAGGCAGAGGGATGCACCAGCCCAAGCGTCCTGGCACCTTTGGTCTGGCTATGGTGCCTGCTTAGGCAGAGGCTCTGCTGCCTGAGCCGTTCTCCCTCTTTTTATAGCATCTTTAGGATATGGCAGTCAAATAAAAAGTTTGGGATTAGCCCAGCATTTGTAACATTTTTCTTCTTTCTTCTGTTTAGGCTTATTACGCCCGTGATGCTCTGGCAAAGAATTTGTACAGTCGGCTGTTTTCTTGGCTTGTTACCAGAATCAATGAGAGCATTAAGGTACTGTTGTTTTGTGCCTGTAAAAAAAAATCAATAGAAATCCTTTAGATTAAAGTGGACAGTAGAACTGTATTTGCCAACTTCATTTTTCATCGTTGTACAGTGTTACATATGGTATGGGTGAATAACTGTATCACAGCTCAACAAGCTGCTGTCTGCTCTGTTTTTAAGCTTATGAAAATAGGTTCTGTATTTTGTTTTTATTAGTTTACATTTCAGTTTACAGAATTTGACACCCTACTTATGAGATACTTGGGAATCACAAAAACTAATATATGAAATGTACAGATGAATGACTCGATGTTTAATTTTTTTTTAAAGGCACAAACAAAAGTGAGAAAGAAGGTAATGGGGGTGCTGGACATCTACGGCTTTGAAATTTTTGAGGTAAGACCTTTATAACGCTAAATATCCAAAGTAGAGGGTTGTTATTAAAGCTTAATAAAGTAGTTCATGAATGTGTAATCGGAATACATGTAATTTGAATCAAGTGTCATTTTTGACAAAAAAACGCTGGAAAAGTAAGCCAAAGAGAGATGTCTTAGCATGTCTGGCAAATGAAACAAAGATTTATGAAAGCCCAACTTGTGTTTTTACAGCATAGGTAAATAAATATTTATGATGGGTAAAATAAATATATTTTGTTGTGACATACGTTCTGAGCATAAGAAAAATCCTGGCAGTGTCAGTTCTGCCCCGAGGCATTTTGTGGATGCCTTTGAACAAGCTTTGTATCTTTTAAAAAACACAACAAAGACTATACATTTCAAATTAAACAAGGAGTTATATTCCATTTTATTTCAATTCACTTAGATAAATATTCTGTATACCGATTCCTAGCTAATGATCTGTGGCTCACTGCTGTTTGTATATGATAGTATTTTTACACTGGTGGTATTCTGAAACAAAAACACTAAATGAGGAATTTTTAATTGGGTTAGAGAACACCAGGGAGAAGGAGTTTTCATAAATCTTATTCTGACAGTTTATTTTAAGAGATTTATAGATCTCAGCTGGAAACTGTATTTAATGTTTAAACTAGAAAGTCAATTGAGGAGGAAAATCAGTAGAAACCTTGCAATCCTTACTCACTTTCCTACATCCCTCTTGAAAATCCAGGGAGCATGTTTAAACTGTGTAGATGATGGGAATAATCCAGACAAGAGTAATTACATATGGGAGGGTGGTGTAAGCTTTATTTCAGAAGCATAACATCAAAGTATGTGCAAATTAAAATGCCCCTATGAAGAGGAAAAACAAAGCTGATGCTTGCTTCAAGGGTTTACTCAGCTAGGCTGTATTGTTTGCATTAAACATAAGAGCATATTTATGAAAATATATTGCAAGTGGTCAGGTGGCTGCATGCAAATCTCCATGCCAGATCTCTCTCTGGAGCTGGTCCTTGGTGTACCTTTAGAAAGCTGGACGCTAGAATAGTACTGCTGGCATCTTCGGGCAGGACTCTTGTCCTCACTCTTTGATTAAAGATAAACATGTAGGGTGAGGTAGAAGACAGAAGCTTGTGCTAGCACACAAGCCACCTGATTAATCATGTTTGTGGGATGGTGTTGCAGAAAAAACGTTGTTTTGCACATCGAATTCCATTTTTTGTAGGTCGTCAACATCTTCGGAGGTCATAAAAGCAGTTGAGTACAGGAGCTGTAGTTTCGCAGAAGAAAAATGTAAAAACGAGGCTCTTTTCACTTACCTTGCATACTGAATTTAGCTTTCCTGATTTATACAAATTCAAAAGCTTTAAAACAATACAGGTAGTTATTGTTCAGTCCTTTAAGTGCTGAGTATTGGTTCTAGTGGAGAAGGTGCGAAAGGTTTACCTTGTGACTCAAGAGGATCAAATTCATCAGTACGTTCACACAAGACCAGACTGGTCCTCTCATGAGTTAAGACCTGTGGCGAGGGCACTAGCCAAGCAGCTTGGTTCAGCATCACAGAAGTGAATTATTTATGAACAGTCAAAATTAGATTCAGGTATTATGTCAGAAACATACATGGTTTGTATTATACCCTATTTTAATCTTAAGACATTTGAAAAGAAACTTGATTGCTCTAGTTTTCTAGAGGTAACTATTGGGACTGCATAGCAGTGTTGTAATTCAAAGGGTGAATGGTAGAAAAAAAAATCTGTTAGAAAATCCTGAATCAGCTGTGTTTCCAGTACCGCCCACTTAGCCATCTCTGTGTTTCCAGACAAGTTAATTTTATAATCAGAAACTGCTGACTTAATTGGATCAAAAGCAAAGATGATATTCAAAGGCAAAAGAAAATTTATTTTCTATACAGCTCTAGTTGGAACAAAAGATGATGTTATGTCACAGTCCTTAAATTGAGAAAGATAAATCTGTAATGAACACTGTGTAGACAAAGTGTATCTGTCTTGTCGTTGCTTCAATGAGTGTATGTAGTAAGGTCAATAGAGAGGATGCCTGCCAAATTTTTTGTGTTGAGTTTTGTGAGAAATAGTTGAATCTTGCAAAAATCATTAAGGATCTTGAGAAAATACTTACAAAAAGCAATTTTTGTTGAGAATTTAAGTAACCACTTAACAGAAAATATGTTGTTTAAAATTAATTATGTTAAACCAATCAATAAATGAATGAAATGTTAACACTGCACAATACAGTAACTCAAGGAAAAGTCAATATTTTCTCAAGATTTATAGCATTCAAAATATAGTGGAATTTGGAGTGTGTGATACATTTGTAAACACAATGGCTAAACATTTAAAATATTAGCTGAGTTGTAGCTTATAGCAGGAACTATATCCATCCAATTATAAATTATATAATACCACTGACTAAAGATGTGCAGTTCCCTTTTGAATGTAATTCTTAAGTCAGATTTTGATTTACATGTCTGTTCTTGAAAGTTAGAACTAACACAATCTCTACAAAGAATGTTTTTTGACATAAATATATTTGAAATACTTCCTTATCTGTGAACATGTGCATTTTAAGCTTGTAAGCTATTTGATATGCTGAAGGTAAAAAGGCTTCTTTAATCATGTTTCTACTCAGGAAGCAGATAAGTTTATCATTAGTACATGTTCTTTGACCTAAAGTGTCCTTGTGCCTTGGAGACAGAACATATCAAGAACCATAGAAGGTGCAGGAGGAGTTTTTTATATACATGCTAAATATTTACAAGCTTAATACCATTGAAATAAGTAGCAAAGTATGTGTTTACTGAAGGGTGTTTTGGGGTTTGGTTTTTTTTTTTTTTCCTTTATTCCTCAGGATTGCTGAAAGAATAAACTAATGATATTCTAGTTTACCTGTTTTGTCCTGACGTTCTTACTTAAAAGTTATTGGAATACATTATGGACTAGTCAGCTTCCACTGCAATACCAGTTCACTACAAATTTTTGAGGTTTTTGTTTTGTTTCATAATGAGCAGGGCAGGCAATATTTCTTGGGCCTTACTCCTGTTTAGGATGACTCCACAGACCGCCTTACAGTTCCTCCTATAAGGAGAGCATAGTCCAGATTAACCATTCTGAAAGATCCTGCACTTCACCTTCTGATGACAATAGCAATCTTGTTCTATTACATGCACATTGAAGCTTATATAAAGGAGATTTTTTTTCACCCATTTTTGAAAGATTATTTACTGTGCACTGTAATTTCTACAATTTTCTATAATTTAAGATGAAGTTAATTTACAAAGTTGAAAGGAGGTTGAAATTTAACAAAGGAAAGATACTTGAGCATTGATAATGCCGGCATATACTCTGGGATTTGGTTTCCGCTAGTATTTTTATCAAGCGCAAACCCCATTTTTCAGACAGACCCAAAAGCTATCCAAGAAAGCAGATTTAAGGACTTGACTGTCCAAAAATTCAGATTAGGGAATTTAAATCTATTGATAATCCTCAGCCTCTGTGAGTTTGGCAGATGTCAACAGCAAGCTTGGCTAAACAATCCACAAAATAGGCACTGTAAAGCTGTGTTTATTTTTGAGTCCTGCCTTGCCCTTTGTGGTAAGCAGTATGCTGGGCCTGAATGTTTCGAAAGTGAAATGCTGAAATTCTGGGTGTCGGTGTGAATTGTCTATGGGCAAGGATTTAGGGACTAGGGTTAGTGTGAAAATGCAGGCTGTGGCACTGGGCTGTCTGTGTAACGCTGCTGGAGCTTGAGCAATGGACTGAAGCCCGACACTAATTGCTCCAAGTATGTTTACCTACATTTTTGAGCAGCTGTGTGTGTAGTCAGTCTGCAGTCTAGACTGTGATTTGAGATGGGGCAGGGATGATAGCTGGTGGCACTGGGAATTTCAGAACCAACTCGATTGCAGAATTCCTGGGGTAGGTTTAGGGCTGGTCCCATTTTATTCCACATTTGATTCTGTATTTTTGGGCAGAAGCGGTTTCTGCATCTCTGCAAAATGTTGGGGTCGGGTTGTGGAAAGGGTGAGGTTTATGAAAAAGACATGAAGACTGTAGAAGGCAGATGACTGAGGGCTTGGCAGGTTTCAACAGAGATGAGAAGATGACTCATTCTGTTTGGTTTGGACAGTTAATTTTCTGTTGTGTACATTTTCTGTGTAGATGAGGGCTAGGGTATGTAAAGATGAATGTCATGGAGCAAGCATGCCCATGGCAGGGGGGTTGGAACTCAATGATCTTTAAGGTCCCTTCCAACTCTAACCATTCCATGATTCTATGATTTCTTCTTGCCTAGCCTTCAGAGATGAAATTGCCTGTCTGTGCTAGTTGGCTTAAAAACTGTATTCTGAATTTTCAGGCGCCACTATGTAGCTGGTCCATATGATGAAACTAATGATTTGGAGTGCAGTTTTATGAAAGTTAAGGCTGCCAAACAAGGCTTATTCTTTAAATTTGCCAGGCCCCAAGAAGACAGCCTGAGAGTGTGAATGCTTTCTCCTTGATCCCTTGGTGGAGCAGTTTGTTTCATATATTTTAGCCTGGCGAGAAGCAGGGATGCACCGGGGATGGAGCTGCAGAAGTAAAGGCTGCAGAAATAGTGGGACCATTTCCATTGGGTCCTCAGGTATCTGCTGAGGGCCTACCTGAGGTGATGTGAATGCCTTGTCTTTGGGGACAGCATCTGACCAACTCCTTTTGCTCCAGGTACACAAGAACATGCAAAGACCTGGCAGCATCCATCACTTTCTGCATAAAACCCAGCAGTAAATAAAAATGACACCAACAAAAGAGCCAAACAAGCTACCTAACATTAAAACCAGGTTCATTTCTCACAGTCTGTGATGCAGTTTGATAGTGATTCGATTTATTTACAGCAATTAGCTTGTTTGTTGTGTGTAGAAGTCCCTTGTGGTGATGGAAATAAAGTTGATTATATTGCATGTGTTACATAAACTGTCATCTAGACATTGATAAAATGCCAATATCTTTATTGAGGGAATCTATCAGAAATAGTAAGAATGCCGTTTCATTATATTAACATGTTCATAGTTGTGGTAATTTTCTATTTTTAGAGGGAAGTAACCAGGTAAGGAGACGATAAACATTGAAAATCCCTTTCTGAGATGTTTAAGGCATGAAAAAATTGGGGAGGTATTTCCATAAAGCTGTATGACAGTTTGGTCCAGTTGCTGAGTAGTTGCTCTGCCTTTTTCTGTCCTGTTCACTGCATGAAGGAAATCACAGTTGCAGAGCATGCTGAGCTCTGAGAGTTTGCTGCTGGGCCAGAGACTTCCCCTCACCCCCCAGGGATGGTTTAACTGGAGAAGGGTCTAGTTATTTGCTAGAAAGATGACTTCTTAGAGTGAGAAAAAAAAGCACAGGGAGAAAATTGACTTATCAGGATCTTCTTTCATCCTTTCATTTTTTTACCATTCTTTTAGTATGGAGACCCTTTCTTCATGTCTTGACTTTGGCACTAACTCAGCCATGGATAGCTGTTGTCTTGGTAGTTGCCTTAATCTCCAGGCCATAACTTCCAGCCATCTCTTCTAGGCACTATACCTTGCAACAGATTTCCTTTTCAAAATTATTCAACCCTTTTCTGATGCCTAACAGCATATCTAATCACGCAAGGCAAAGCCCAGGTTAGTGTGAAAGAGGAATTTTTAATCTATAATTGATCAACTACACTTGCTGGCAGGTGTTATGAAAGAGGGGAGCTTTACAGAGAGGAACCTTTGGTTGGACTCCTAGGTGCTATGGAGATTTTAAAATACAGTTAAAGCAATCATTT
Source organism: Xenus cinereus (assembly GCA_025774025.1). NCBI lineage: Eukaryota > Metazoa > Chordata > Aves > Charadriiformes > Scolopacidae > Xenus > Xenus cinereus. The sequence goes on from JAOXJK010000077.1 coordinate 26,036,203, forward strand.
CCTTAAGTGCTAGAATGCTCAGAAACAGAGGTTCATCCCAGGAAGCTAATCTCAATTTAATTAATCACGGTATATTTTAAGTATTTAGAGAGGTTTGTTTTGCACAACACAGGTTTATGAATTAAATCCCACTGGCTGGCTGTTTTCAATGCAGGAAATATTTGAAGTGCCGCGCGAATATACACAAATGCTCTGTTTCAGTTTGCGAGAATAACGTTTTGCCCTACGGCAGCTATTATGTCTTAGTAGAGGAATGGATAAGATTATATAGTAGGTTCTTGCCTATTTGTAATTCCTGTTGTTCCAGGACTGTAATTTATCGGGTTGAGTTTGTTGAAGTGATTGTTCCTGGGTTTCCCCGTGGATCTCACATGCATTGTGCGCACTGAATTCACTGTAGTTTCTTGCCCTTTTAATTCCAAATTTGGTTTAGACCTGTGTGTCCAGACACCACAGCTGAGAGCAGGATGGATTTCAGAGTGCCTGGTTCTCTACCAGTGCCGGCAGCATCAATAAGGACGGAAGCTGGTTGTGCTACACAAATATGGAAAATGGATAATCCCCAATTGCTTCCATTAGATGTACTGAAACATAGTCTGAATACATATATATAGAATATTTATAGTTAAATAATATGCCTCTGGTTCTTTGCCTAAAGAGATATTTACACAAAAGCACAGATCTTATTCTAGTTAAAGGAGATATTTTTCAATTAAGTCTGATTACTCGAATGTTTGTATATGTAAAGAGAAAGGTAAGGGATAAATATTGATAACATATCTTCACTAACTTTGCAGAAAAGAAAAAAATGTTATAACTGGGTCACATGTAGCTCATTGTTTTCTAAGATAAATAGTGTCTTTTTAAAAATTTTTTTTAAAATGCATTTTGCCCATTTTGCTAATTTTTATTTTGTAGCATTTATATTTCTTAGTTTCATCTCATAAACTTGTATGCTTCTGTGGTCATACATAAAAATCCCAATCCCCAGACACTACAGTAGGTTATAAATTAAATTTGCTGGTTGGTTTCACCATTATTCTCAGTGAAGTGAGCATGTTGGTCTTTTATCATCATTACTTTTGCCATCTGGCTTTTTCTCTAGGAACCTCAGTAGTACTCTAGGGAGCCGATGGAACTACCTGTCTGTGTTAGGAGGTGGCCAGAGAATTCTGATGCCCAGGGCTTCGTTGATGTTGGAAAAAAGTTATTTTCTGGGGCTATATGTGTTAGAGCAAAAGCGTCAGTTGCTGTATGTCTTTTCCTCCTCTGAAAGTTAATTTTAATGGCATTAATTCTATTGATTTCAATGGACTGTCTCGTGACTTGAAATGTTTAAGTTTTGTTTTAAATTATGCTTTTCCTTTAAATATTTCTCATGTATTTTTTAGCTGCGTGTGTTCACATAAAGTGTTTGGAAAGGTGTTACTGAAGACCTTTTTGTCAGTGTGGTTGTAGACTGAGCAATATGTAGATTTTTGAATTGGCTCTCAACAAGAACTGGTGTGATGAAGGATTAAGAAGGAAGAGGAAATATTGAGAAACACCTTGTATAGGTATGATACTGGTGATATAGCCGAGCCTGTAGATTTGGATGAACAACATATGCTTGATTTGGGGAGCATAGGGAAGTCGAGAGGACACAAGAAAATGAAACACTTAAACTAGAACTTTATTAGGCAGGTGGAAGATAAAAACTTATTCCTACCTTTTAGTATTGAAAAGTACCCCCTTTTCAGTTTTAAGTAGGTTTCTTAGTTGCCTCAATGTCTCTAGAAATTATTGGAATCTGGGTACTCAAAAGTGAATTTGAATTCTCTATGGGGAGAGAAGGTTAGAAGGTAGTTGGTTTTCATAGGAAAATGCCATTTTAGATATTTGGTGTTCGTAAATCTAATGCAGGAAATGACACTCAGCATCAGCATATGGACACATTTCTGCCTGAGACCAGTAAGAGACTTTTAGCCTAATTTTAATTTTTTTTTTTAATTATTATTATTTTTAAAATATTTTTGTTTTGTCTGTTTGTTATTCGTATTTTACTGGTATAACAATGTACAAGGTCAGGAACATCCATATAGGTTTTTTCAGATGATTCCATGATACACATGACTGGAATCTTCTGAAGAAGAAATTAGGTAAAATATTAAGGAATAAAAAATATTTTCCTTAGACTTTTAAGCACCTGTATGTAATTCAGGTAATAGCAGTGGTTCAAAACTAGAAGGTTTTATCATTTCATGGTTGATTAACAACCTGAGTGAGTACAACATTATGATCTGCTTGTGTGTATAAGCACTATATTTTTGCATGGAGCAGAATTTTTTAGAGTTCAAAAACTTGCTATTCATGAAATGCCTGGTAGTTTGAAGGTTGCTAAAGACTAAAGCTGTATGAGCAAGACACCTTTATTTGTGAAGTGAAAAACATGGTGAAGTAGGCTTTGATTTTTTGTCAGTGAATTTATCTACTTGTCTAAACTTATTGTTGCACCTGATAAAAGATGGAGAGGATAAGCTGAGGATGGTTGGCTGAGCTGTATCTATAAATTTGACATGACTTTAAGCCTATCTCAGGTGACATTCTGACATTTTCCAGCACCTTTAATTTAATTTGAGAGACTGAGTGCTTTTTTCTTCCCCAAAGGTTATATTTTGTCTTCCACTGTAATTTCAAAGGGATTTCAAAACGCTGCTATAAAAATGCAGGGATTGAAGCGATGCTTTCAACATTAGAGTAGCAGAATTACAGCCTGGAAGACAAGCTGGCATGTTGAGAAGTACTGGTCTTAAATATACTTTTTTCCTAAAATTTCCTAAGAATATTTGAATTTACCAACTCTTCCTGAAATTTTGAGTCTGGCCGTTCTGTTTCTATGTCTGTCAAAACCCTTTCTGGCACTTAATGCCAGCATACGGAGCAAGTACAGCCTCTTGATGGTTGGATACTCCAAGCCTGTTTCTCCTGAATTACCTCTGTGCTGTCACTGATATTAACCATTCTCTGTTGTCTTCTGAACAACAATGTCAGAAGTCCTTTAGATCACTCCTAGCTCTCATTTCTAATACTAATTTCTAGGAGCCTTCATTAAGATATCGGGGGACAACTTATTTGTGAGCATTCATCTATGATTTGTGAAGCACTTGCATAATAAAAAAACTGTAGGTATGCAATAAGGGGGAACAAATTCACAGAATCTATTGCCTTATTCAGGTACGTGCAGAGATAAGCACTCTAATAATTTTTTCATACAGTATTTTTTAAAAGCTGTAGGAAATCCCTCTTTCTGAAATGTACTTAATTTACCAAATGTCTTCTGGTCTGTTCAGAGTTAAGTGTTTTGAGAATTTCAGTAATTCCAAACATTTTTCCTCATTTGCTTTGCTGTAATTAACTGTTAGCCTTTTGCTCTGTATCGTACATAACGACCAAAATCGTTACTGCTCTTCAATGACTTTTTTCCTGGAATAGCAATTTTCAGTGGCTTGGCAATGTCAAGTAGAATTTCATAGCTTAGTGAGGGATTTGTGAAGAACTCTGTGGATTTTGGTTTGCTTTTCTTTGGCAAACCATAAATATCACAGATACATAGCAAATCAGGAAAGCATCTACCAATTACTTTAATATATTCTCAATGACATTTTAGTTAGATGTTTTAGCTGGATTTGCAGTCCAGTTTCTGTCCTCTTTTGAAGGTAATTTTAATTACCTGGTGCTGGTCTCTTCTCACAGGTAATTAATGACAGAACAAGAGGGAATGGTTTCAAGCTGAAACAGGATAGGTTTAGACTGAACATTAGGAAAGAATTTTTCACAGAAAGAGTGGTCGGGCATCGGAATAGGCTGCCCAGGGAGGTGGTTGAGTCACCATCCCTGGATGTGTTTA
>JAOXJK010000077.1:26040188-26064905 GCA_025774025.1 Xenus cinereus
GAGTAGGGTGGATGGTTGGACTCGATGATCCCAAGGGTCTCTTCCAACCTAAATGATTCTGTGATTCTGTGAAGATGAAGACTGTGTATAATATGTGAGCAAAATGTCCTGCATTCCCTGTAAATGGAATAATACGGTGTTTTTGAGAAACAATCTTTGCCTGAGAGGAGAATGCAGAGGGTGTTTTACCCTTCCTCTTTGCCAGGGTGATGTGTCAGTTGGGGTCCTTTTACTTCAAACTCGGTATATCAGAAGTGGTGGCCTTATCTGAATGTGTCAAAGAAACTTTTACTCATTCTTCCTCCAGAACTCTCTCTTCCCTTCCCCATTCTCCTCTCCCTTTACTGAGATTTGTCTATTGAAGGTTATATATAAGGCTTTTTAAGACAAAAGATACATGGTGATTTAGAGACGTGACAATGCAAGAACACTGTTCTGTGTTAGACTCTGAAGTGCCTCAATACCTTTGTTTATTTTATAATCTTTGGATAGTACCTAAAGACACACTCATCTACAAAAGAGTAATCCATAACATTTATGCAGTACTTCACGTTTTCAGTGACATACAAATATGAGTCTGATAAAAAGACTGATTTACTTGGTACACCAAATAAATGCTAATAGATGTTTTGTATTCTCTGCTGTTATGGAAGTAGTACAAGTACTGACTGCAATTTATGTAATTTCTTTTTGCAACAGAATGCAGTAAGTATGACTTGTTTGCGGTGCTGATTTTGATGCATGCCAATTTTAACTTTCTCATCTAGAGCTGTGCAAGTTTTGCAATCTCTGATTGATAATTGCAGTTGGTGTGAGGGGCAGTTTGCTGTGGCTGAGAAAGTTTGGTGATCAGCTATGATTTTGCTTTACCTAAAACTAAAATGATAAAAGTAATCTGTGCTACCTCAATATTTTGTAATCTGCTTGTGTGGTCTTAATCTCATTTTAGCAACCAGATCCTTAATTCAAACATTTAAATGATTGCAGTTGCCCGTAGTCATAACAATTGTATCACCATAACTTGAGCTTCACAGGTATTGTATGGTGGACTTATTTGATAGCGTAAAAAGGAATAGGGGTTTATTCTGCAAATTTTCAGGCTTCCTAAATAACCGAAGTATTCTTGATGACTAGTAATTAAGAAAGAGGAAAAAAGAAAAATATAAGAGGCTGTGGGGAGGGAACCCTGCAATCCCAAAGCCAAGAAGAGATATCCAGCAGATATCCAAAATTACTCCTGATTGCAGTTATTTCTGCAGATACCTGTATGGAATTCTTACAATACTAATGACTCTTTCAAGCACCGGAAAAAAACCACTGAAGGTTCTGTTCCCTTTTTCTTTGTTAAGGGTATTTTTAACCACTCCTCAGAAGGAGCACCCGGCCTCCAAACCCCACTCATTTAAGATAACGTAGCCGAAGTGGTGAACCACAGCTTTTATGCTGCAACCCTGGCCCAGGTGATGCTGGCAGCAAAGCTTAGGTTGACTGAAGTGCGAGGGCTTTACCTTGTGCCGTGTGAGGGGCTCGCCGCAGCCATCGTTTCTGTTGCCGACTTGTGTCCCTGTGGCAGCGTGTGGCTGGAATGTCGCAGCCCCGCTCCCGCACCAGTCCTGCCGTGCGGCTGGGATGGAGCGAGGTGCAGTGGCTGGAGTCGCTGAGCAGCCTTCGCACAGCCTGCCCCTCCTTCCAGGGTCTGCTCTCCTCCCTGGTCCCTTCCGCAAAGGTTGACACGCGTGCTTGCTCCCTAACCCAGTTTTATATAAATTAGCCTTTTAAAGGATTTTTTTTGGTTTATAAATTTCTTTTCATCCCCATCGTTTCGTGGGGCAATTACATGAGCAGTTTGGCAGGGAGGAGGTGGGTTGACCTCTGGAGACAATTATCTCTTAACCCAGGCTCAGCTGCAGCCAGAATAGCAGCTTGAGCCTCTGTCTGTAGTGAAATAGGATACTTTATCTGCCACTGAGCGATCCTGCTTGGAAAAGAGTTAATGCTACCATCATAATTTTATTTATCAGGACCTACAGGAGACTACATTTTACACACAGGGACAGATCAGCGCAGGCAAAACTTTTGTTGTTTATTCCCTGACACCACAGGCCTCCTTATGACCCCTCGCGAGGAATCGATACAGGCACATCGTGAATATAAACCTACAGAGTTTTTGTCCCTCCCAATGGAGAAAGCCCCAGGGAAGGATTTGGTCTAAAATTTCCAAACTAATCTCATTCTCAATAAAATCTTACTCAAACCATCACATCGCAAAGCTGGAAGGAGTAGTTAATAGAGGGGCTTGTTGACTTGCAGCTGCTGCAGTAACTTACTCCAGCTGAGTTCCAGGGTGTTTACACAACAGCAAATGCAAACATGTTTTATCTGACAGGACAACAGCTTTGAGCAATTCATTATCAACTACTGTAATGAGAAGTTGCAGCAGATCTTCATTGAACTTACCCTCAAAGAAGAGCAGGAGGAATACATCCGAGAGGTAATACTTACTGGATCTTCACTTATCGTCTCCTCTTCCCTTTGTCCCTGCCATGACACAGGCATGCATGCTGGAACCTCTTTTCAGGGAACAGAGTCACTTTTTGACCACAAGCCTGGCATGGAGCGTGTTTGTGTAGGACTGTGTGGTGGCTGTTAAGCAAAAAAAGTTGGTTTTGTTACACATGATGAGTTCTCCGGGTATAAACCAGACCCAAATCTCATTCATTGGCAACAATGACTGGCAGTTCTGAGCAAGGGCTAATTATTAGAAGACTAATATTGTTTTTTGGTATTAGTGCCATTACCCTACCGCCTGTGTTTTGGATGACACAGTAGCATCTGGGACACACCCCAAGAGCGACCACAGCTAATCCTGTTTCAGAAGGGAATTGGGTGGGTGAAACAAGAGCATGCAAGATGAAAGAAACTACAAATAGATTTTGGTTCTAGTTTTCTTTCCGTGAAGAATTGAAGGGAGCTGTGTGGACCTCATGGGTAAATTTAAGATGTTCTTTGGAGCCCAGGCTCTGGTGTTTGATGGTATTCTGTGAGTGAATGTTGAAGTTTTAATAGGTCTTAGCAGTACTCCCTGTGATACCCAGAGCTCAGGCAAAATACCAGCTCACAGCTGTAGAAACTGGCATGCACTGTCCATGCTCAAATTGGATGATACCATTTTGCTGGGTAAACATTTTTAAAAATTCAATAAATTTCCTGCCTTATAATCCTGAGGATAATATGAAGTTTGGGCATGTCTTCTTTTTTTCTTTTTGCGTTCAGTAGTGAAACTCTTGAAACATCATTACTGCAATTTGGTTCTTGAATGATATTTCAAATGCTCTGAGAAAACTAAACTGTAAGAAGTACTGCAGAATGCAAATTAAGAATGAAATTAATATTTTCTTTTTCCAGTCTTTTGTCCTACCAGTGTTACCTCCTGATGTACTGGCATCTCATCCTGGAAATTTTTTCACTGATATTTGAAAAAAAAAATGAGGATATTAGGAATATCTGAACAACAGCCAGACTCCAGATTTTTCAGATAGCTCATCTAAATTTAGCCCTCTTTCTTCCACCCATTAAAATAAAAAAAAGCCAACTAAGAGTTTAGAAATTTTAATCCGGGATGCTTGCAGTGAAACGGGCTTATTTCCTTATAACCAGTGGGAGCGTGGGCAGAGGGGTGCTGGGGCGGGAGGAGCCTGGAGGGGCGCCAGGGGAGTGCATGGGAAGCTGACACGGCTGGGGGAAAGGAATGGCAAGCGGCTTTGGCAGCCGCTCAAGGACAATCATTTCGTGCAGATGATGTTAGTAGTAGATGATTGCATTTCTTTCTTAATAAATAAAATGTTGGTAAGCATATAGAATTAAATTTGAAAGTAGTATCTTAGTTAATGAATACAATTTAAATTGCCTGGAGAAAAAGCTCCCTTGATTGTTTTCCTGTTCAAACTTTTTTTTTTTTTTTTTTTCTAATAGGGAATTGAATGGACTCATATTGAGTATTTCAACAATGCTATAATTTGTGACCTAATAGAAAATGTAAGTTATGTTCAAGAATCTCCCTGAATAATTTTTAATACATGGATTGAATTTAGCTGTAAAGTCTCTACACATCTTCATGCACTTTGATTTTATAAAACAAGCCACTCATTGTATTAGTCATCTTATTTTGTATGGTAAAAGTTTATTTTACTAAAACAATATTATTTTATAAGCCTATATGTTACTTTGTTAGAAATGTTCAGCAGCACCTACACAAAACCCCCAAAAACCCAAGTACGAGACAGCCCTTAAATGTTTACATTCAGTGCTGTTTTCAATAGCAGATAGCCCATGCTGCACCATAAATGACATTTCTTTGTATATGGAAACTAGAAGACTCAGGACCTTGTTACTGAGTGCTTTAGGTACAGAAAGTACTTGTATCTAAAAAGAGGACATCCTTCGGACTTAGTGCAGCAAGAAAGATTAAATTCTTAAGAGTTGCAAAAGAACAATTTTTAACCATTTACATAAAATGCATGCTGGTTTTTACCCATAAACTGACTACTTTCAGTTAAGTTGGAGTTTCTACAGTCTGAGTAAATGACACAAAATTCCAACATGAACTTCAAGATTCATATCTCAGAAGCAGTCTTTCAAAAATGCAGGTACTGAAAATTTGAAAATAGGGATAAGGAAAAGAGTCAAACTTTGAGATGGCTTGAAGACCTTTTTTCTGCGTAGCAGAAGTCAGGAGAGAGTGGTCTCCTTTTTATGCCTTGATGGAAATGTGATGGGAACAAACAGTAAAGCTCTTGTCTTGAAACTTCAGAACCAAACTGGAATCCTGGCCATGCTAGACGAAGAATGCCTGAGACCAGGAACTGTTACCGATGACACCTTTTTAGAAAAATTGAACCAAGTCTGTGCCACCCACCAGCATTTTGAGAGCAGGATGAGCAAGTGTGCCCGGTTCCTCAACGACACCTCCTTGCCTCACAGCTGCTTCAGGATTCAGCATTACGCTGGCAAGGTACCTGGGGAAGCAGGGAGTACGCAGGGTTTGGAGGGTGTTGTACCTGTGTGAAGCCTAGGTTTGGTACAGTGGAGGGGGTTCTTCGTCCATTAAATGATGTTACAGTAATGGAGGAGAATTGAGTCAATAGTTGATCAAAAAATCCAGACCTGTCTTAATCTTTTCCATCTTAAGCCTAAGATTCGTGACTTTGGGTTGGAAGATTTTCAGAGATCATGCTGCTCTAGTTGAAATCAAGGGCAGTATTCCTTTCAGCAAAGGAGAAAGCTATGTCCCATGCGCTTTGGTGGTGAACTGCTTGCACTGCTGGGTCTCTGGAAATAAAAATGTTATTTAGAATGACAAGAATTCACACACATCTGAAGACAAGATATTTTGGAAAACATGTTCTTTGTCACTGAACTAGCTGAAGTCCTTAGTCATGTTGATGAGAAAGTCGAGTTTTTGTACATTTGAAGGAACTGAGTTTATTTTGACAGCTTGTGTGTTTAAACAGATGGAAGAGAAAGCTATGCAGAGGGCTTGCAAATGTATTTGCTTTTTACAGCATAAGCGGTATGAATAAATACAAGTCTGATAGCTTTTGATGTATAATTCAGTATGACTTTCTATTAATGAAAATCAAAATCATTAAATTTGTAAAAAGACAACTTATTTTTTTAAAAAAAAAGTAAGCATATGGGTTGAAACTACACCACTTGTTTGAATCTGCTGAACTGTTAGTTTCACAGAGTAATGAATATTTGGGAAGTGTTCCGTTTTGGTAGGATTGTTTAATACTTCCCTATTTTTTAACATATTCTCAATCTTACAATTTTGAATAGTTCAATAATTTGCTCATTCAAAATAGTGCTGCAAATGTCATATTTTCCGCCTTTGAGGCAGCCATTCGTTAACTTTACGTTATGTATTTGCTAAGAATATTTTGCAACTGCATATAATCTATCAGGGATTAATACTTAGAAACTTCTTTGGTTATCCAAATTCCAAGTGAATTGAAAATACCCCAGTGCTTTGAGAAGGACTGCAAACAGACTCTGTCTTAGCAGGCGGTGAGGGTCTTCGACTGTTACGGGCATTCGCTTACCCAGTAGAGCAGTCAGTGAATTCCTCCTATTTTGGGAGGAATGTTGTTTTTCCATCCTCAGCGGAGAACATTTTGATCTTGTCACTGGACAACAAAAGTTTGATTCTCCTTTTATGAAATATAAGCGAGTTCATATGAAGAGTTTTTTCAGTAAGTGGCATTTACCACACCTGTCAGAAACAGAAACGTGTACTCCAAAGAAAAATGCCACCTGAGTACCCAGTCACTTGCTGTTGTGTGAAATAGGCTATGTCAGTACTAGTTTTATTCAGTATTCTGTGTACACAGTACATATCTACACAGAACTGAGAAATCGCGAAGCTGAAGAATGTGTGTGACCAGCCAGATGACTTGTCAAATTAATCAAAGTAAATTCCCTACCCTCAAAAATTAAAAAAAACACACAGTAGCAATCTGAGATTCCAAGATCCCTGGACGCCTCCTGGGTCTCCAGCTGCAGGTCAGAGCTTTGCATTCATGCTTGTTGTCATTGGACTGTTTTCCTCGTAAAAGTCCTTTTAAAGAAGAGTCCCCTGAGGACTGCACAGATAGCTGCTGGCTGCTTCCATATCAAAAGGTGATATTTCATTTCTTGTTTGGATTAGGCAAATAACGTAAGCATTACTATTTTGAAGGGAAAGGGTATTTTTGCTGTTGTGATTCAAAAAAGAGGGAGAAAACCTTTTGTCGGCCAAAAAAGGATTGTTTTGGAGTATTGGTGAGTGGTGGTGTTTCAGAGTTATCACAGAAGAAGGGGTTTTAAATTTCAGAAACCAGAATTGATCAGCACAAGGAACTGTTAGCAGTGTGAGAAAATGCATCGTTCTCAAGAGGCGTGTTCACAGAAATTTTGTTCAATAAAAAGTCTTCCAAATGTCAAATTTAAAAGGAAACCTGAAATGTCTTTACTTTGTTTTGGAAAGTGAGAAAGAAGGCAAAATCAATTTCTTGGTTCAATTTTAAATTGGCCTGTGTTATAGTTCAAAACATGCTCTGATGAGACTTTTCTGTATCGTTCAGGTTATGTACCAGGTGGAAGGATTTGTTGACAAAAATAATGATCTTCTGTACCGTGACCTCTCCCAGGCCATGTGGAAGGCCAGTCATTCTCTTATCAAAGCGTTGTTCCCAGAAGGTAACCCCGCTAAGATCAATCTAAAGAGACCACCGACAGCAGGTTCACAGTTCAAGGCTTCGGTTGCTACCCTGATGAAAAATCTTCAGACAAAAAATCCAAACTACATTAGGTAAATTACCCTATAACAAAACTTTGGTGAATTTGTTTGGCACAGTTAAAAAAAAATAAAATTAAAAAAAAACATATGATATGCAAGGGTAAACTATTGAAATCTATGATATAAACTCAAAATAATAGTTGTTGATGCGTACAGTGATGCAAGCAAGCGTCCCGGTTTGTTTCACTCTCCAGGTGCATCAAACCCAATGACAAAAAAGCTGCATACGTTTTCAATGACGCCCTGGTGTGCCACCAGATCCGCTACCTCGGTCTTCTGGAGAACGTCCGGGTCAGAAGGGCAGGTTATGCATTCAGGCAGGCGTACGAGCCTTGCCTGGAAAGGTACAAAATGCTGTGCAAGCAGACGTGGCCCCACTGGAGAGGACCAGCCAGGTAGGAAGAGATCACAATTCTTACCTGTCCTGCTCCAATAATTCAAATTACTATCGTCCACGTGTTCTGATTTTTTAATTTATTTTTTTTTAATGAACTTTCAAGTATTTTAAAAGGAAATTAAAATCTAAGCCATTGAGGCTCAAGTGTTGTTCCTCAGCATCTTGTTGGATGAGTTCATTCACTGGGAAACCTATACTTTTCAGTAGGCAAAAAATTACAGTTCCTTGCCAAAGGAGATGACTTTAGTGATGAACTAATCTACTAATGGAAAAGATTTTGCATGTGAGCAAGGAGAGCATGTTGGTTTTAGAATATATTGCAGCCTTTACTGATTTGGGCCTGAAAGAAAGCAGGGGAGGAGAGAGTGAGTGACTGGAGTGGAATAAAAATGACAAGGAGGTCTGGAATGATCAGGACACTTATCTTTAATAACCAGCTTTCAAAGTGTAGGAACACCCATTTCTTTGAAGGTAGTCACGCAATCTTCCTCTGTCTTTTCAAGAAAAACACTACATAATGATTTGTGATTTACCTCTTGCAAATCAGTTGTGTTAAATAGATAATCTTAAATTGCATATTATTCACATGTATTTTTGCCGATGAAGTCTTGGGTAGGCAAATGAGCTTCTCTTAATTCTTTATACACGTGGCAAACAATAGCATGATTTAAATTTCATAATAGATTAATATCTTTGGCTACAATTTAAATCTTTAGGTTTCAAGATAACAGTGGAGGTGCAGTATTGATAACAATAGCAATGTTACGATCCTCACAAAGTTCTGTGCAATTCCTCTCTTTTTTGTTGACATTTATAAAATGCAGTTGTTGGAGCATGGAACATAAGCATTTTTTAAACTTGTCAGTCTTTGTTTCACATTTTGACATTAGAGTGAGAGCTCTTCCTCTTTTCTTTCTTCTTTTTTTGTTTTTTAAAGTAAAATCATTATAGATGAGGAAAAAAGAGGCCATTAAATAAAAATTGCTCTTTTTTTCTTCAAATTATTCTGAATCTTTACAGTGATTATTCTTGCCTTTAGCTAACTAACCAGTGAGTGAGTTAGGTTTTCAATCTTCTTATGTCAAGCACTATTTAAGAATTTAAAATACGCTTTCATGTACTTTCCATGAATTAATCTGTCAATATGTAAAGTAAGAAGCCTTAGAGCTGGGGGTCATGTTTGCTAAGCTCATTTACTTCTTATTAGGGCTGGAGTAAAGGTACTGTTTAATGAATTGAAAATCCCTGAAGAAGAATTTTCATTTGGTAGATCAAAGATATTCATCCGCAACCCAAGAACGGTAAGTGAAAAATGTCTTCCCCTGCAAAATCAAACCATCTTTCAGGTGGATAGCCTGTTATGAACTGCATAATTCACTAGCTGGTTACTACAGATTTTTCTAGATACAGTGCTTTGATAAATTGCTGTGGAATATAGCATTAAAAAAGGCAGTTTTTAACATTAGGCCTATTAAAATTGGTGTGAATCAAGACACTACCATAGCTGTCAGCCGGAATTTAGTGTAACTTTCATGCACTGACTTCTGGCAACGTATCTGCCACAAACCATGTTGATGTATCTGCCTACAGCTCTGAAGATGAATAAACCAAAAGGTATCTGAAGGGGGACTTGAATTAAAGAGAGATTTTTCTTGCAATAGCCGTGCTTATGGGTTTTTTTGGTCTCTTCTCCCCTACTGTTTTTCTTCCACCGTCAAACAAAACCCTAAAAACCATCACACCCAGCTCTTCAAACTAGAAGATCTGAGAAAGCAGCGGTTGGAGGACTTGGCTACTCTAATTGAGAAGATTTATAGAGGTTGGAAGTGCCGCACACGCTTCTTGTTAATGAAGAAAAGCCAGATTGTGATTGCTTCCTGGTACAGGAGATATGCAGTAAGATAATATTCATACTAAATGGGGGGTTCTTTTTATTCTTTAATATGTTTTTTCCTATAACCTCAATATGATATTTCACATAACCCTCATGATATTTTTCCTTGATATGTACGGAGAATTGTTGAAAGAATTCAATTTTATGCTAGTATTTAAGTACTAAAAATGTGAATAAAAGAAAATTTAGTTTCTGGTGGCCACTATTAAGTATTCACTTTGCACTTAAATAATTAAAAAGCTCACCAGAGCCCTTTAGCTCTGGGAGAGCTGGATTTTGTGGCCCAGCTGGTAGAATTCTTTTTCATTCACCTAAAATGCTGTGCTCCTGGCTCTTAGAGTACTCTCAAAACACATAGTTAATGTGTAAAAAATGTTCAGTAATATACATGTGCAACTCTGTGGAATTCAGTCATTCCTAAGGCTTTTTGTATTTTTGCCTTATTTGGTACCTTTGCATCTGAGGCTCAAGAATGCTGCTTGGGAGGATCCCAGGGATTTATTTTAATTATAGCTTGTAAGACTCGTAGTTCAGTAGTTGTTATTGATACAGTTCTAAAAAAGGTCCAGATCTGTTTGTAGACTGGGTATTCTGGGTGTCATGACTCTTTCATGCCTTTTTCATCAGTTAGTAAATAACACTGACTTATATGATAAAAGATTCATTATTTTTAAGTTTTAAAACAATTCTTAGACATGTCAGCTTCATTTTGTTATTGTGTTCATATCAGGAAGCTTGATAAAATATATGATATGGAAACAAAGCATCTTCTTAAACTGCAAGTTGCAGAATTTACAATTGCTGTTTTTCAGTTGACAAGCAATTCTGTTTATCATCTCGAAAGCCAGTAGTATTTGGTTTAGTTACCTTGGATAATTAAAGAGAAGCATGGATAACTTGAAAAAAGTATCAATAAATGGCTTTTTCATTGTAAAAACTCTTCTCTCTTAGCTTCTGTGATTGAATGCACTGTTTCTATAAACAGCATAATTACAGAATTGCATTGTGCCCATATGGCTTCATCGTGATCTCATACAATCTTAATGAATTAAAAATGGAGTTACCACAGCTAGATCGGCACAACTTTTAATATAAAGAAACAAAAACAAATACGTGACCAAATTCACATCATTGTGGATTTGTTAATTGTAGACCTTTATTGATTTAGTGGTGAAACATGGCAGCAATTGTCTTTGAATGCAGGATGAAGTCATAGCAAGACCCTCAGAATTACTTATGGGTGACGATAGAGATATTTCCTCAACCTCTTCATGTAGATGAAGAGCACCATTCTCCTAACACAACATGACTTTAGGCACTGTGATTCAAAAGGTTTCATAAGGAATGTGTATCCCTTCCATGAACAAAGCTTTCTGACAACAACTTGTGCCGGAGGCTTGGCTAAAGGATCTGCAGATACTCGTCTGTCTGTCCCCTCACAAGGCATGGCAGACATCTGTCATGGCATGAATGTGCCCTTGATGTGGCCCAGAGGGGATTCTCTCTAGCTCCCTCACAGAGATATTCACTGTAATTGAGTGGGTTGAGCGTAAATTCTAAAACCATGTTGCAAAGTCTGTTGACTGTTGTTCACTTAGTATTACGCTAACCACTGGTCTACTGGAGAATTGAACTTTTTAGAAGGAAAAGCCTCAGCTGTCCAGGAAGTTTATTGTTCAACCAGCATACTTGGATAATAGTCCAGCATGTCATTCAAAAATCCATCGGTTGGTTTTTTTTTTCCTATTCCTGAGTTATCATCAGCATTTGGTATTATAAAAGGACTGTAGGTAATAGGAACAGCACAAGTCTTATGAAAACGTGGTAAAAAGCTTAGCCAACAAACTTGACCAGTTGTGGTGGTTTGTATGCTACTCTGTTGGTGGGAACGACAAATAAAGCTGTTACTGTTAGCATTTAATCCGTGTCACTTTTGTGCTGCTGACCACGAACTTGCTGTTTCTGTAAACAGAGTGTGACATTGTCCATGCAGCATTGTTGATGTGCTTTGTTTCCCCTCGAGTTGAACACAGAGTCTACACTCTGATCTGCTTGGTCAAAATTTGTTCACTTTTTACATATAGTGCTTATTTTCCTTAATCATATTTTCAAATGTAGGTAATGAAAGTTTTATTATACAATATTTTACAGTTGCATTATTCTAAGCATCACATATTTATTTCCAATACAGCAACAAAAGAAGTATCAGAAGATAAAGAGTTCAGCTATTATAGTCCAGTCTTACATCAGAGGATGGAAGGTGAGATTCCTGTTACTGCAGCTGTATCTACATGGTGAAGTAAGGAGCAGGCCAGAAAACACATTTCAAGTGCACTGAGCTTCCTAACTTTCATGCCTTCCGTCCATTGAGCTGCGTACCACAGCCACAGCTGGTATTAAACGCTTGTGTTTGCCATAGAAGAGGTGAATTTGGGATATCTGCTTGTAGCCTGGGCTCTAAATCTCTGCAAACAGTGCAAGTAGAAGGCTGGGACCTCACTAAACTACTGGGTTATCCTCGGGGCATCTTCTGCCCTTAATAAATACTTTGTATTTGTTGTTTTGTTTAAATGAGTTAAAAATATCCTTTCAGTCTAACTATTGATGTGCTGTCTTTGCCCCTAAGTGTTATTTGAAGAAAACTGGGTAAAAACGTCATCTTGAGTTACAGTTTTCTGTTTATCATTGGAGAATGTGCTCTTTTGCGGTAGCACTGCCATGGATAAAAGCCTGGTGTGAAAGCAGCCTTAAGTGTGACCTAAAGCCAGATAATTTACTTGTGATTTATTCTTTATTGCAGTCTACGTGGATATGACATATACTGTGTGGAGGAAAAGTATTGTCTGTCTGTACAATGGCAATATATAGATATCTCAGGTGATGCTGCAAGTCTGGGAGAGAATTAAAAATTGAACTAAAATCCCCTGAACTGCCAGTCCCAAGATCTAATTTACGCACACAATCCTCCCTGGAGCAGCCAATGTCAGGCTGTGTAGCATTTATTAAATTATTTGCTTGGGGGTTTGGAGGCATTGTGTTTTGCTTTTGCTTTTGCTTTTGTTTACAGGTTGCAGTGCCTTAGTTTAAAATAATTAAGAAATTATAGTTGTTTGCTTGAATAAAATAATGTTTTCAATTGTTTACAGGCTCGGAAACTTCTTCGGGAACTTAAGCATCAGAAGCGTTGTAATGAGGCTGCCACAATAATTGCTGCTTATTGGCATGGTACCCAGGTAAGAAAATGGCAGCATATGGTGCACATAATTGTCTCTACATAGAATGAAGAAGGCCCTTCAGGATAAAGTTATCTGGGAATACGTTCAGTGGCTTAAACTACCGATTTTTATGTTTCTCTTTGCTGCTAACATGTTTTAGCTGGTGCAGCCTGGGACTCTGGGACACGCTTTAATATTTGCTGTTTGTAGTGAATGGTTTCCTTCTTCCTTTCCTGCACCTTTGGAAACTTGCAGTAACCTTTTCTTTCCTAAGCTTTTCTATATCCCATTTTCAAATGCATCACAGGCGCGAAGGGAACTGAGACGACTGAAGGAGGAGGCTAGAAATAAACATGCTATTGCTGTTATTTGGGCTTACTGGCTTGGATATAAGGTACTTCATGCACATGTCACATGCCTCTCTTCATTACCCGACAATATCAACATTTAATCAGTAGTAAATAGTGAGAATTCATGACTAATACAATTGACTTTAAAATAATAGAGCATGATCATTGATTCCTTCCATTTCCATTCATGCCACACTTAATAAACCTGACAATATTCTGTATGTCAGTTTTTTGTAGAGTAGGAAATTTCTTTGCATGGCATCCAAGTAGTGATTTGCACTAACAAGCCATTAGACTAGATTAAAAATGACTAGACTGCGGTATTCTCAAATTAGGAAATGCATTTAACTACATGTAAACATGCAAAGCATGGTTTGCGGGGGGAGAGAAGGTTGGGGGTTTTTTGGTGTGGTTTCCCTTTCCCCTAACAAGTGCTTTCAGTGACACTGTATTAGTGATCCAGTTGAGATTTTCACCAGGCTGTATTTTCTGTACCCTGAACAGTCTCAATTTTCAAGTTCAAACCAATGCTATTAAGTTTTACTGAATTTTGGTTTTAATTGGTTTAATTGATTCTCTAGCTGTGACTTGAACCAGTTAAGAAAATTTCAGTAAGTACAAGTAACGCATGGTTTTATGACCTGATCTTTTAGCAGAAAATGATGTTAGTTTGCAATTCTAAACTTACAGCCCTAGAAAAATCTCAGGAATTCCAGCATCAGCTGTTTGTTTTCAGAAGCAAAGTCCCACTGAAAGATTCTTGCTAATCCCCAGCCTGCAGTTGTGGGTTATGTGAACATTTGAAATGCTGTTCACTAAAGGCCAAAAATTTATTGGTTTCAATTAATAAATTCGTAACTCAGATGAAAACTGCATTCAGTAAGTACATTAAGTTTAAAACATCTTTCAGTTATTATTTAGTTTGGAGAGGGATGGGGGTTGTTGTCAGAACACCTTGCCAACTAGATGGAGAAATTTGCTTAAATTACATCTGGAGTATAATGCTGAGTTCGACCTTTGCTATTTTGATATAAATCTATTAGATTTCTAATGAAATGGCAGCCCTGGGAATCCAAAAAAACATGTACAGAATTTCCTTCATTCTTGAGAGACTTTTCATCTTTTCAGTTCTAGCTTGATATTTAGGTAGCTATGTAATTTGACAGACACACAGTTTCCTCTACCTCTAAGTGCAATACATTGATAATTTATTTTATTTTTAACCAGAGTTCCTTTCACACCCAAAATTGCTCAGTACTGCAGAAGTGACAATTTACTTTCCTAGGTTTAAGGTGTTCTTTAGAATTAAAAAGGACACATCCAGAAAGCAATGCAATAGTGTTAGCTGTGTTAGAGCTCCTCATTTATATACTTAGTAGATTTGGAGAATTTTTAAAATGTTTTATTAGTTATTTTTCTCAATTGGCTCGCAGGAGTTTCTTGACAAATTGCCTTCTTATTCCTTAAATATCATGATATATATAACTTCAAAGATAATAATCTAAATTGAATTAAGATTAAGAAAAGAATTACAGTATTTGATAAAAGATAAAACTTGGTATCGGTGTGATGTTTTATCTTTTCCCAGGGGAATATTTAAAACGAAAGTTTCTGGAAGTTATCTTCAGAGATCACTTGCTTTACTGAAAGAAAAAAAAAAGTTATAGGCCTGAAGTACTCAGTTTCCTTCCTTTTCACAAGATAGACAAATACTTCGCTTTGCATAGTCCTTGATTTTACAGTACTGTATAGTGGGAGCTTTCGTGCCCAGCAGATGGGTGAAAACGTGTTCTCTATGATACCCTAGATCTAACGCAAATTAACCTTTCTAGCTACATCACAAAAGTGTAACTGGCACAGCCTGGAACTGCTGTTGCCCAAGTCTGTTTGACAGCATATAACTTGACAACTGCAGACATATCTCTAGAGCTGCTGATCCTATAATACTGGAACTTTTTGGTTTTGCTTGACTTTTATCATCAGATAACTGGTATCCCTGAAAATGCGAGATTCTTTTAAGTTGCCTACACATGCTTTTGCGTTTAGAATACTCCGCAAATTGCTTTCCTAAAATGGGAGTCGTTCATGAAATGTAGGTAAGTGCCTATATCTTTGTACGTGAGGAAGGCACTAGGTTTGGGAGGTTTACCCCTTCATCCCATGAAGACAGACATAATTTACCAGGCTGAAGAAATTTTTTTTAAAGTACATATAGAACAGAATTAAAAATACCCTCCAGAATAAAAGCCCTCTATACAGTGCAGGTAATTCACCCTGGTGTACATAGATTCAGAGTTGATTCTGTTCTGCCCGGGCACTTGCCAGTGGAAGAAGTGGCTAGATAATGAGATTTTAGTAAGTCCTGATTTTCATATGCATCTGTTTGCTGAAGCAATTGCAGGCAAAGTTCTCCATTAGAATCAAGTTATAAGACTGACTTACCACTGATTGCGAGGTGTGCACAGAAGAGAAGATGGAAACGCTGATAGCGAATAATGGGGCTGCCAAAATTCTTATCTGTGCATGCCACTTAAGCAGCAAGGGAGGCTTTTGTTTGACCTCCTGTGTGGCTTCACACCAATTCACACAGACATGCTGGGTTTTAAAGGTTAAACGCTGTACTTTCATCTTTCTGTATCTTGATTGTAAGTTGGCTGTTTCTGTTTGGGAGAAGCCTTTTTCCTGGTGGTTGTGCTATCTGCATCGGGCTGTCTCTTTTGTTCACTATCTAAACCTTTTAGGCTCGAAGGGAATTGAAACGCTTGAAGGAGGAGGCTAGGCGTAAGCATGCTGTTGCAGTCATTTGGGCTTACTGGCTTGGACTGAAGGTACTTTCTCAAACACTCCCATCTGTCAACGTGAACTCAATAAAGCGTGGCATCTTACTAACAATAAGGAAGCAGTTGTGTGGGCTCGCTAGTAGGGATCATTTTTACACAGAATTGCATTGCTTAATTTTGTTGTGAGCTTTCATGACTCGTAAGCTGAAAATGCCTCGTTTGGAGCAATATTTAGGCATCAGGTGTTTTTGGCCATCTCAGGAATTTCAGTTTTCAAGTGAAAGACAAATGTCAGATTGAAGGGGCCCTATTATGGTTGTTGACATAAAAACCTGACCTACGTTGGCAAAGATCCTATCCAGATTACAAGCATGTATTTTCTTATTGTGACCTCTGCCTGTTTGAATGGGAAGTAGGGTGGAGCTGTTTGACTCTCACTGCTGCTCAGGTTAGACCCATGACCCCCGTGCCGAGGGCATGATCTAAAGCTAATAATAATGTCCTGTCACTTCCATCAAGCCTTTTTAGGGCATGCCATTGCATTCAGTTACCTATGGCTTGTGGCAGCCATGAATTCCCTGAAAAATTGCGACATACAAGAATCTTTTTGGTTTTGTCCCTTGCTTTCAAGGACTGGTTGGCAAAAGAAAACGCATTTGTAATCTGGAAAAATATAATTCAGCTCTGTAAATTGACTATGAAAATGGCATCTTGAGATTTTTCAGGTCTGTTCCCAAATGATATACATAATACAGTTTTCAAACATAGTTTTACAGATGCAATCCTGAAGAACTGTGGAATTCTAAATTAGTTTTGTTTGGCTGGGTGTCACTATTGCTAATAGGGATATTGTAGACTACAGAAGTATAAAAAGCAACAGTTTACTTGATAATGCAGGCTGAAGTCCAGCTCTCATGTTCTCATACTTATTCTGTCAATGATGAAATGGGAAAAATAGTGACAAAAGATAATGACATGTAATATATGCATATTATGTATATTAAAAAATCCATTACAATACGTGCGTGGAAACCAGAGCTGGAAATAAAAAGGAGCCATTTTAAGAAGTCATTTTGCAGATCAGAATCACACTTGTAATTCTACTGCCAAGGTGGGTCTGTTTTTATGATTTTAAAACAAGAATACGTCCCTCCTGAGAACTCAGAGGCTGTTTTATATCAAACAACAGCATTTAAATGAAAACTGATGAATCCAAAATCTGTAAGGCACATTACAGCAGGAATATGTTTCTGTCTGTCTGTGGTGTGATTTTTCGATATATTTTCTAAATAGTGTAAGCATCAATTTTATCTCACCTGAAACACACAGATTTTTCTGAATGAAGAACATAGCCTGTAGTTCCAAAAGACCACTGTTACTGCAGGCGATTCTCATTTGTCTGATGGGAAAGTATTTTTACCCATGACGTATGGAAGTGAAGATTTAAAGTTGATACAAGTGATCAAGATTAAACAATTAATTCTTGAGTCTTTTTTTTTTTTTTTTTGATTGTATGATAAGTAGATTTTAATAGCATTTGTGGTACTTTCCAGATTTAGGCTTTTCTGGAATGGCTTGCATTTCTCAGTGCTTGCTTTGCAGCTTCCCTGCAGCGCCAATAGGATGTGTGGGTGTATATTAGTCCCTTTGTTCCAAATTAATTTGCACACCTTGCAGCTCACAAAGAATAATATAAAGTAACATCATTAAAGAGAGTCTAGGAAAACATGGTGAGATTTTGGATGATTGTGGTTGGAGTGGCTTTAAGTGTGTTAATTTCCACCCCTGAATAATAAATAAAGGATGTACATTAATTATAGAGCACTAAACCTTACAGAAAATCAGTGAATAAGAAGTCTAATAATTATTCTTATAAAGTGAGGAAGAAAAAATTATGTTCTGGATTTGCATAGAATGAAGACACCTGAATGCTGTCAGTTTTGTTGATGCATCTTAATGTGTAATTAAGCAAAACCCATTTATCTGTGGGGATTTTTAATCCCAGAATGGTGACAGATTCTTGCTTTCAAAATGCTGGTTTATCTTAAAATGCATGACACTCAGTATGGGGCAGAAGGTGGGCCAGGGTAAGCCAAGCAAATCTTTGGTTGTAGGTTGATGTGGGTTTTTCCTCTACGGGTTTCCCTTTATTTTCTGGTTACAGTGAAGTCAGCAACACATAGAAAGTTAGCTAAAACCACTCAATTTGCTCTGGGGTAAATTATGCAAAGCCATGATATTTTCCGTGGTTTTTGCTCTAAACGTTTAACAGGTGTGTTGCAGGCTGTGCCAAAGCTTTTTAAAAAAATAATAATTTGGGGATGTTTCAGCTAACTTGATGTGAGCGTGGGCTTCACATGAAACTGCAAACCAGTTGTGCTCTCTCTCAGATTGGGTTTTCTGAGGGCGAAAATTTAGATACTATGCTAATTAGCACTGTAGAAATACCAAGAGTAAAACAAGTACTCTGAAACTTGCATTTACAAGCACATATAAAAAATTAGTATCACCTGCAAGAGTGGTTGTCAATGATCACTTTTTTTTGATTAATTTCTTTTAAATAAAATTTAGGAGCAAATATCAAGCTTACTATCTTTAGGCAACCTTTGTGTTGATTCCTGCTCTTATCAAGCACCAAAACCTTATTTTCCTTTTGGGAATGAAGACTGCTTGTATGAAAAGATTTGTATGCAAAGTTTTTTCATGCATAAGTCTGCTCTGAAAAAAGTATATCCCTTTTCATTATAGAAAACTCTGTTTATTAAAAACCTGAAAAGGAGAAAAATCAGAAACAGTTCTTTAGTTAACTATATAATTAACGTCAGTTCAATGTCACTTTTTTAATCCAACTTTATGCAAAAGCCTATGAAAATAGATTCATGCTCTGAATTCAACAATATTTGAATAACTTGCCTTTTCAGAGGAAAGTACTTCAAATTCTCTGTTAAATTTGCAAATGACTGTACTCAGGTCATCCAAGGTAACTTTATGACTTCTTGGTCCACGTTTTGGTTCATATATTTTTGTACCCAGTTAGTGTTCCTATTTCAGGGAACACTTTGCATGTTTGTATGGTTTTTTAGTATTTTCTGCCATAGAGCTTTATAAAAAAAGTACTTGTGCAAACAAATTCATTCTTCGTATTCACTTTGAGGGTTTGTTTAACTTTTCAGGTCCGTAGAGAGTACAGGAAATTCTTCAGAGCCAATGCTGGAAGAAAAATTTATGAATTTACCCTTCAGAGACTTGTATGTATATATCCGTACAAAGCACATGAACTTTTTCTGTGTTTTAAATGTTTGTTTTATAGCAAAAGTTACAGCTGTATTATGGCCTTGATTGTCTTTGTAAGGAAATGTCCAAGCTAAGCATCTGGAAAACGGACAACTTAAGTATTCTGATGTTGTAAAGAAAGGATGTTTTGAAGGTGTGGGAGTGATACTAACTAAGCAGTTGCCACACTTGTATAATATATAAATCTGCATTTCTCAATATACATGGCTTTTTAAATCTATATTCAGGTTTATGAAAGCTGAGAGTTGTAGCTTAGTAACTGTGATTTTAATCAAAGAGCATCTGCTTTTCCTTGCTTATTTTGATAACTCTGGTATTTGAACTTTAATAAAACATCTTGCTTCAATTTTGTCACAGATGCAAAAATACTTCCTGGAAATGAAGAATAAGATGCCTTCTTTATCACCAATAGATAAAAACTGGCCAGCGAGACCTTACCTTTTCTTGGATTCAACTCACAAGGAGCTAAAGAGGATTTTCCATTTGTGGAGGGTAGGACACAATTTGGTCTAGTCTGTACAGAACTTCATCACACAATTTTCAGTAGTTTTGTGTTGTTCATAAAGAGCCTATTTTTAGGATGTATTTCTTCCTGTTCCAGACAGTATATTTTATTTTTTTGGAAGAAGTGTGTCTTTTGATCATTGTTTTTGGCCTGCAAGGGGTATAACTATCCTGCTTTCTCCCTTCTGGGGCTAGGGAGAGAGGATTGCTTCCTGCCGTCAGCTTTTAACTTCATAGTGAAGCGGTGTGCCTGTTCCCTGTTAATTGGTAGCTTATACTTATGTCCGTGGCCAGGACTGGGACTAGCTCTTAGCCCAACATTGGAAGTATTGGGTGGAATTTTTTACTTATGAACTGTGGTTAGCTGAAATTTGTTTTGGATCTTTGTATGGAGAGAGCGGCGAGAATCTGTATAAGTGCTGATGAGATGCTTTACTAATCTTGTGGGCTATGGTTTCTGTGAATTGTCAAGGAACATTTGTTCTTTCTTCAAAATTAATCCTCTCAGCTATGTTTTGTTCTTTCTGTCTCTTTACATAAACTTCCACAATCGTGGAATTATGTATGTTTCTGGGAACCTTTTTAGCACAGTCTCCCAGTGACTGGTATCTGATAGATTAAGCTTGTGTTCAAGTGCAGCATGCTTAAATGATATGGTTTAGAAATTGGTTTTGGTGTCATTCCAAAGCATCTAGAAGGAGCGAGGAGAAAAACACCTCTGCTGTTTGTTACTGTGCTACAGCGGCATGTAGGATGGAGCTGAGTCACTTCAGAAGTATACAAAGAATGTGCATCTTGAGCAATAAGCAAACAATCTGTGGTCAAATCAGATTTGGAAGGATAATTTTCTGGTTTGTTTAATGTATCATGTTTTGTAGTGTAAAAAGTACAGAGACCAGTTCACAGATCAGCAGAAGCTTATATATGAAGAAAAACTGGAAGCAAGTGAACTTTTCAAGGACAAGAAGGCTTTATATCCAGCCAGGTAATGACTTATCCTGCTGCTTTTAGTCTACAATAAATTCAATATCCTTACATAGATTTAGGAAACTAAATAAGATTTTGCATTTTATCTTAAGCAGGAAAATGCCTTTTCCTTGTTTGATGACGTCCCTCCATCATTTTACTTTACAGTCCTGGAAATTGATCTCAGTTTGCTTCTAACTTGGACGTTGTTGCCGTCCACTAATCCTGTGATACTGAGCACTGTCCAGAAGCCAGGACGTTTTGTTGTTCTAACCCCCCGTGACCTGTTCACATTGTAAAAGTTTGGAGAACTTCTAGAAGAGAGTAACTCTCACCCTTTCCCCTAGTATCCATCACGCTGGTTCCTGCAACCAGTAAATGCAGAACTGAAAGGCTGTGAGTGACGATGTCGCTCCCAGACGAGGTGTGCTCTGCCATTTTCAAACTTAGTACCTTCAGCATAATGCTCTAATGTGAAGAGTCAGTAATTTAAGAGTAATCATCAGTATATATACATCAGTATATATCTT
This sequence comes from Xenus cinereus, assembly GCA_025774025.1. Taxonomy (NCBI): domain Eukaryota; kingdom Metazoa; phylum Chordata; class Aves; order Charadriiformes; family Scolopacidae; genus Xenus; species Xenus cinereus. Next base: position 26,061,455 of record JAOXJK010000077.1, read on the forward strand.
TTTGAAAGGATGCTTAAAATAAAAAACACTTAAAACCTAATTTCTATTTTAGAACTGGGTTTTTTTTTATAATTGGAGACTTTTTAAACATGAATTCTCTGCATTTAAGTTTTTTGGTTTCTCAGATGATTAAGTTCTTAAAAACTGGTAAATACTTGTCATTGCTATCTACAGAGCTAGCATTACTTAAGACAGTGCAGTAGTATCTGATTTTACTTAAAGAATGCAATATTTTTTTTGCATGCAATAAAACTGACAAAATAGAGATCTGATGTCCTTGAAAGGAATTGAATTGAACTTTTAAAGTGTTTATGAACTTAGAAATTGTGTTTTTCTTGAAAACAAAGGTCTTGTCCATCTCAGGAGAGTTTTCTTTTAGAAGCCATAGTTGGAGTTGAGCAGGATCAAGGCACTGTAAAGCGAGAAGAAAGGGTCAGTAAAGGGAGGAACAGGAATCTGCAAGAGTTGACGAGGGCAGTTCCATGCACGGACAAGCTCTGCTTGTTTGTTTGTGTGTTTTATTGGTTTTGTTTTGTTTCTTTTTTTAGTGACACATTTCCTTTTTTCTTGTAATGGGCTCAGTATGTTTCTTTTTCTTCCTTCAGTAGATCTCTTATTTAATGGCTTTTTATGTTAGTCTGTGCTTTATTCTGTATTTGCTTCAGGATGTCTTTTTATACTGCTGGGAAAAGAGAAAGATGCTGCCTTTGGACTTTTCTAGGAGCAAGCAGGTTTTTTTGGTTTGAGTCAGTGTGCATCTGATCAGCATAGCACTCCGTGGGAAGGAAGGAATTTTATTCACATCCCTGGTTTGGTTCTTTTCACACCAAGACTAAACAATGAAATATTATACATCAAAATATATATCTGATTTACTTTTGTCCAAGAAATTCTTATATGATATATGTGATAGAAGGTAATTGTTGTCTCATTTCAGTTTTAGCTTGTAAGTCATCACAATTTGATTAGGGACAAAGTCCACGGGGAATCTGCTATTTTGGTGACTATGGTTTCATAAAGCTAATGACTAAAAACAACAAATCCCAAAGCTCCAGCATGGTAGAAAGTTAGAATGCTTTCCCCACCCTGCACACATTTAGAAACATTTCCATCTCTTTTTGTCTTGTATTCAGAGCTGATTAGCTCCTGTTGGTTTTTTTTTTTTTTTATTGGCCTGAGGGTGGAGGAAATTATTGTATAAAGTTTCTGATTAGTTAGTATGATAATAATTCATAGGATGTGGCTAATTTTCAGTGTGTAATATAATTATTTAAGAACAGAGAGGGACTTTTTGTGAGTACTAAAATACCAGTACCCTTCCTTTTCTCTCCCATCTCCCTGTGTGATAGAGATGCAGTTACAAAGGTAGTGCTATTCCACATAATATATTGGTTCCTCCTGGGCTCTAGTCTTGGCAAAGCTTTGCATTTAGTACTTTGATTGTAATTTAATCAAAGTGAGTAGTTAATAGACTTCCAAACAAAGCAAGCAGCAACTGTATTCATCAGTTCTCAACTGATAGTGAAGCTCTTACTGTGTAACCCTGAAGTGGATAAAGACGGGGTGATTTGCAAGCACAACAAGTCTTGACGAAGAGCTGGTACACACTTAACAAACAACAGCAGATCTTAAAGGCAAGTTGTTGTCTGTCAGTCGGAAATACTGAGGAGCAGAGGTGTCGGTCCTACTGAAGTTTTATTTCCTCTGCTTTCAGAGAGGCTGCTATTGGGAGATTTTAAGTCAAAATTCATTACATGTGCAAGGATGTACTTATGTCTGATACCCATAGCAATTTGGCCCATTTAATTGGAAAATGTTTCCAGAACAAGGAAAAAAAAATCCTATTACTATTTTTGATGATAAATTTCTTCATTCACCATCACTGTGCTGTTAATGTGTACAAGATTCTATGTCTAATACGCATACCATTTCTTACCTGTCCTCCTCCTTTCTTCTTTCCCCACAGACAATGTGCTGGGAGATATATCCACACTACTCTGTAGCAATTCCCAAGTTATTTTCAGCTGATGTAGTAGGCCTGCATGGCACAGATTGATGCCAACACCACCGCACTGGGTGAATGGTGGTACCGACCTGAAGAGTCTTGGGGCAGAGCTCGGGGGGGCTGCAGTTTTCAGCTTCTGAGAGGATGGAGGACAATTCCACCGCCATGACTTTCCCTGGCAGATAGTGTATCAAAGCTTAAGGAACTTTCTGGCAGTGTAGAGTCATTGAAAATGGTACTTGGTGCATCTCCTGGCTCCATGAAGCCTGAAGCAGAATGTGGTGGTTTCAGGAGGTTTACTTCTTCTCTGCAATTCATATTTAACTTGTGTTTCTCTTGTCTTTTTGTTGGGCAGTGTTGGGCAGCCATTCCAAGGGGCTTACTTGGAAATCAGCAAGAACCCCAAGTATAAAAAACTTAAAGATGCTGTGGATGAAAAGATCATTATTGCAGAAGTTGTGAATAAGATCAATAGAGCTAATGGGAAGGTAATAAAATTACATTGCTTTATCCAGAAGGGTAGATCATTTTTGTTATAAATGAACGGAGAGGGAGACTTTGTTTTTGTCAGCTAATAGTTTGAGGGTTTTAAAAAATGCCTGGCTTTTTTCAAGGGCAAGACTGGAAATGTTTGATTTACGTAAACTGGTGATTTTAAGCACCCATTTTAAATTTACATAAAGATTACTAAAATCTCGCTTGTGTTTGTAGTCTTCAGTGACTTTTTCAAACAAAAATGGATTTCATCAACTGGTAACAGGATGTATTGATTCAAAACTAAATGTAGTCTCTGTACCTAATGTAGATCTTCTATTTGCCAATTGAAGAAAATAAATACTTAGAGAATATTGTTCTTGTTCAATATTCAGAAAACATAACCTTTCAAGGTTCACACTGTCATTCAAACTCCTGATTACCACATTTATTATGTTTTAAAATTGTGAGTGGCATACTCTGCTAGCTTTGCCTATCTCCTGATTGATATCAAAAGCTTTTTGGAATGAAGAGACAAGTTTCTTGTATCATTTGAATAAGGCTGTTAAATACACTGGGTACTTTTTAAATCTGCCAGCACAGAACTTGTTTTGCATTTAAATTATGCTTATTAAAACAGGAAGTAATATCCTCCCTTAGTAAATGTAATTGTTTTCACCATATCTGTCAAGATATTAGAAGTAGTAGATCTGAACTTCTCAGATGTAGATGTCATTTGTGCGTTTGTAGGAGTGAAATTAGGTTGCCTGTTTTTGATGTCAAGTTAATTTTCTGGTTTAGAAGAAACTAATTAAATGAAGACAATATCTTTCCTGTACTTGCATAGCCTACAGCACTCAAGATTTAAAAAAAAAATTAATAATGAGCTATGGTTCTATGTGCTTAAGACATCCACTTTTTAATAATAATAGTTATTATTTTATTATTTAAAATTTTACAGGAGAAAAAGTT
>JAOXJK010000077.1:26065005-26094890 GCA_025774025.1 Xenus cinereus
AGGAGAAAAAGTTGTATGTAGATTACGTTCTCATTTCTCTTTCTTACTATTTCCTAAAAGGAATTTAAGAACACACATTCATACTGTAAAAATATTTGTCATTTGAAAATATGAATGCGTACCATCCTAAAGAATAATTCCAATAGATAAGGGGAGGAGAACATAGTATTGAAAATACCTACATGATTTGTGTTGTTCTGCAACACAGTTTTGGTGAATAACAGCAAATAGTGAACCGTAGTTCTGAATCAGCTGTCACTGAAAAGGTACGTTGGTTTTCCTGAGGACTGACAGACCATGAGAAATGAGGTTATCCTCATTTGCACAGTTTCTGAGTTTCAGTTGCTGGATTTTATAACTGTAAGCTAGTAATTAAAGGAACTGCTTATATCTAATAATAGGAGCCAAAATGAGCTAAGCTTCTCAATCTATAATTAGACTCATAAATGAATTTGACCTGATTTCGACTGATCTGCAGCTTTTACTGAACATCAAACGTTCATGTTTACTAATGTGGGCCAGGCTTATTAACTCTATGAACTGCTTGTAGTCTTTGTAGGTGCTCAATAAAGACCAGTTCTCTCTTTGCATAGATAATGGTTTGCATTTTTCTATTTTCACAGGCTACATCCAGGATTTTCTTATTAACCAAAAATAACGTTCTTCTTGCGGATCAAAAATCTGGGAATATCAAGTCAGAGGTTCCACTGGGAGATGTTACCAAAGTATCCATGAGCTCCCAAAATGATGGCTTCTTTGCAGTGCACCTCAAGGAGGTTGGTTGCAACTTTATAACACAATATGACTGTTTTACATGCAGTGAAATAAAAATTGTCCATTAATTATCTTGTAGCATTAAATCCTAGTGGTTAGCCTGTAGGTTTAGAATTTTATTGAACTTTGCCGTGTCTGCAAAAAGTTTGATTTAAAAGTACTGAAGACAAATGAGAGCAATTACTACATTATGAACAATCATTTACTTGTAAAAATCAGACTTCACATTTCACTGTAACCTCTTTCATATAAGTCTTCCTGACACACTGGCAGAATATTTCTCTCTTGTTTATGGGATGCTAAGAAATCTATGTTATGGCACAGCTAATTTCGTTACTCAGTTCTAAAGAACTTAGCTCAGTGCTGTATGTGCTGTGCTGCACTGTCAGCGTTGCTCTGCTAAAATCGTTAAGCTGGCGTTTGTATCCTAGCTTAAATGGATTTGAGAAACATCATATACAGTGTCTTTTCATACTGACCTCCCTTGTCCTAATACTGGTGTTGCTAATTGGCTTCTGTTCCTTTCTGAAAATATTGTGAGCTTCCTGTGGTGTAGCCAGAAGAGGGATACAGAAACACTATAGTTATGTAGGACAAATGAAGGTGACCCTCCTTTAGGGTCAGAAGGGCTTTTTAACTTTCTAAACAGGTTTGCAGTTTATTTGAGAGTTAATTGCATTTTGATCCTATACACTGCACTGCATCCCTATTTAATTTACAAGACACAAGACTGTTGTTTCATTGCACTGGGAAGAGAAGACTCCTTGTAAAATCTCCTGCTTGTCTGGCATTTAATATTTTTCACATTCTAGGTTTTGGTAGTCCTAACTACTTTCCTTTCTGTTTCAGGGTTCGGGAGCAGCTGGTAAAGGAGATTTCCTGCTCAGCAGCGATCACCTTATTGAAATGGCCACTAAACTTTACCGCACTACTCTCAGCCAAACCAAACAGAAGCTCAACATTGAAATATCTGATGAGTATGTTTCTTGTTTGCTTAAAAGTGCATTTCCTTCAATGCAATGTGCTAAAAAGTCAAGTATCTAATGTTAGAAAAACAAAACACTGTTGTGTAACTAATACATCTTTTTTCTTGCCAGAATACTTGTAAATAAGGATCCAATTTTCAATGTGTACACATTCCTAGTATTCGTTTTGGCTCTTATTTCCTTGAAAATCATTAGAGAAAAAGTACTTTTCTTATAGTTTCAACTAAGGCTACGAAGCAGAATTGTTGCTGTAGAAATTATTAGGAGATATCTTGAGAGAATAATTTTGTGTGTGACTGAAAAGTTCACATATTCTTATGAGGTGTATGTCAATTGGTCAGAGTGGACACCAAGTGCCAAGGTCCAGTGAAAACAACCAAAATAGAATGAAAAGCTCCTCCCCATACACATAATGATGGTGCTTGTAATGTATACACAGTTCTACCTTATTTTTTGTGAGGATGAAAAATGTATTCTTAAAATTCCTGCTGATAGTTTTGAACCACCTGTTGTTGTTTTGGGATTTTTGGTTGTTAAAAAGCTTTGTTTGATAAAAGCTTGCATCTCAGATTATTATTTCTTTCTGCCTGGTGCAGTTTCATATTTTAGCCTTAAGTTAGGACTGCATTTGCAGTGTTTATAGCTATGGAATAAAAATGTTCGTGTGTGTGTGAACTCCTAAAGCCTGCTGAGTAAGAGTCCCTCACTCAGTCCACCATTGTTATGCACTCAGTTTGTTGTGTGAAGCAGTGTTGATTTGGTGGGTTTATTCATTCTGAATAAAGAAGAAAATTTGGAACACTTTAACAATAGTGAAATAAAATTTCTGTAGGCAAAAACTGAGCCTTTTATCTGGCTGCACAGCACTGCTTGTATTGTAGTCATGATGGTGAGTACAGTTTGTATCTGTTCAGATTTGAGAGTTTATTTAAAAGCTAATTTTGCTCTTTCCTTGAAAATGATATCTGCCATTTTCCTTTGTTCTGTTACCAGATGTGATTTAATTTGCTCAAGGGTGTGCGTTTTTAGCCTCTAAAAGAGTGTGGCTGTCCCCAGTCAGATTCTAATTTAATGATGGCTACGAAGGAATAAACTACTAAACCAAAGTTTAAGCATGCACTGCACTGGTCTGGACTGCCCGCCTTAGGTCTGGAAAACAGTCTGCTTTGTGAGAGTCTTGCATTGGGATGTGGTTTTGTTTCTTGTCTCACAGATTAAAAACATTCAAGTGTGCATTGCTATTGAGTTTATCCAGACTAAATAATTTTAAGTCGTTTGGTTCTTTTTTAGCAGTTCCACCTCTGTTGAGAGTTCTCTCTTCTCCCTGCTGGAGTTTAGATACAAGCACAACTAGGAATTGAGGAGAAAATGTGGCCTTGCTTTGATTATTGTACACTTATTTTGGGGAAGAGAGCTTATATAAGTAAAAATCCTGCTCATCCAGGGGTATGTCTAGTAAGAGACATACCGCTTATATATGTAATAATGGAACAATGGGCCTAGGAAAATGCAGCCTTGGTGACAAGAGATGATGACTATAAGAACCTACTTGTGTTTTTCGGGTTCCTGCATGGCTGGGAGCACCGAACAAGTTAATCTCTGAGCGCCGGGGCTATGCAGCAGGAAAGCAGGACTAAAGGGCAGCGCGGCGCAGGAGAGGCCACTTCCTCCCCTGAGCTCTGCCGTCAGCTTGATTTGTGGTTTCCGGCTGGAGAACAAATTCTTTGAAGTTTTTGGCCTCTGCTGGAGGACTTTTTAAGGATGCTAAAAGGGAAAATCTGCTGTATTACAAAGGACGTTTTAGGTCAGCAACCGCTGCCTGTGAGCCAAAAGGCAGCGCTGCCCTGTTTATTGCTTTTAATCTCGCTATCCAGATCAGTGAGAAGTTTGAGGCTCCACAGGAGCATGTTGGTTTGGTGGTGGGTTTTGGGTTTTTTTTGTTTTAAAGCAATTCTCCACATTCAATAAAATTTCTCTTCCAGTAGAAAGCAAAGAGTCAAATCCAGATTAATTTATCCAGGAAATACCTAAATTTGGAGATTGCTGGGAAGGAAGTGAATTTTCCCAATTGCTGAGCAGGGGGCTGTAAAGGCTAACTAAGGATTAGAAACATGAGAGCTGCTAAAATACCAGCTATACTAAATTAAACACAAACCAGAAGAGCACTCCCAATGTTGCTATAGAAGTACTTAGCTTCCTTCCACGAAAACAGAAAAGTCCCTTTGGATAATGGTGAAGTACTTGGGAATAGTCTTTGCTGCATTTCTGGTACATTAGAAATTCTGTTTTAAACTGCCTTCTTGCTAAAGGAATAGCAAACTAATTATTGGAAAAGGTCCACAGTTACAGGCAAAAGGCAATAATTAAGAGATACTACCTGAAGGAGACTAAAGCCATACCATAACCTACTGCTTCTTTAAATTCCCCAACATTAATACAGACCTTAAAGTGACATCTTTTGGAGTGATGCTCAGAACCAACAGGAAAGGACTTTTGCTCCTCGTGTTTTTTTTTTTTCCACCTTTAACTAAAATGTATCTCATTCCCTCTCCTAGGTTTCTGGTCCAGTTCAGACAAGACAAAGTGTGTGTGAAGTTCATACAAGGCAGCCAGAAAAATGGCAACATCCCAACTTGCAAGCGAAAAAACAATCGGCTTCTTGAAGTGGCTGTCCCTTAATTGCAGCTGGTGACTCTACCTTTCATGGACTTGTTTCTTTGTAATAGTGCAATTTCAGTTGTTTGGTTTTGCTATTTTTATCCCTTTCTGGAGCTGTTGATGGCTAATAGCTTTAGAAACCCTTGGCAAAACATTTGATCAATCAACTTTTTAATCTTTTTGTTCATGCCGGTGTTTTAACCCTCAAAATGCAGATTTTCACCCAGTGAGGCAATTTTTACCAGCTGGCACGTACCTGTCATACACGAATCATTCTCTTTGTTTAGGGGTCATATTTTAGTGCAGCATACCATAAACCCACATATTAATGATAAATTACTCGTATTCCTTAGTCTAGAAATCTGCTTAACAGGAACTATACATGGCCTTGATGCTTGATGACCACTTTTGCCCAGTGTCTTTTCATACCGACCTGTTCTGGTGTTCTGATGGGCTCCTTGCTTGCCAGCGCTTGGGGAGACCAGCGGAACGGAGACTGACACACTAACTCCTGTAGTTAACACTAGGACCCATGTAACTCCATCTTGTAGTCAATACAGCACAGGAACATCTAATTCTGCAAAACGGAAGGAATATATGATTATATAAGCAGCTATATGCATAATTTTATAGTAAAAAATGCAGAAATTTTGCAAACGGGATTTTTAACAAAGTCAGATGTTTTTAATGACTTTATACAGTAGAAATCGGTAAAACTTAAAAAGCTTGTTTCTTTCACAACAGCTACACGGTTCAAGGCATATTTTCTGTTCTGCTTTTTTTCTTTTAAATTATCAGTTAATATTAGAGCCTGAAAAATGCAATAGTATTCATAACACAAGTAAATGCTAGATATTTAAACAGTTAGTTATCAAGTGAAAGGTTTGAGCCTTTCTTCTAGATATTGGCATGTACAATGTGCAATAAAACATACATGACATTTTGTGAAAAATTATTTATGATACATTTTTGTGTGCAAGAGAGAGGATTGGTGCAGCCTGCATAGACAATGTGTAGGAGTTAAAATAGATTTGTGTTGTTAATTTGCAGTTTTTTAGAGTGTACACTACAGTTGTCAATTTGGGAAGAATACTTAGAATTAAAAAATCCTTAATTTGGGGGTCTGTATATAAATTGGTATTAAGGTAATAAAACTGTTCTAATTCTGTGCTGTTGGGTACTCCTATGTTATAACCATATTTTTGTACTCCAAACTATTTTATATAACTCGTGTGCCTGATGTAAATGCGTGCACAGAAAATACAATCAAGAGCTGCATTATAAACTTTCAGTGTAACTGATCGCACTTAATCTTTTATAAGCCGGAAGCATTAGTTGAAAATCCTGAAGAGGAGAGATGCGTTTTTAGATATAGAAGTAACTACTCAAGTGAAGGGTTTGCTGGATGTGACTGTTTGATTTGTTCACGCGAGGGCAGTCGAGAAAGCATTGTGGTTTTGCAGGCTGATATAGGACAGATTAAGACCCTGGGTATCTGATGTGCGGTGCTGGAAGTCCAAGCATAAATAAAGGAAAGATAATAAAAGTTCAGAGTCTCGTTACTCTCCTGGTGGTAAAGCGATGTAGCGCTCGTGGCTGCGAAGGCTCCTCTGGGTAGTTCAACGCTAATGTTGGCTCTCTGCTTGAAACTGTATTTGCTGCAATAGATGTTCTAGTGCTAACGGTGGCCTCTTATCAGTCTGAAAAAAACAGCTGGCTTGGGTTATACCACAATTTTCTATGGGATTAAAGTAAGTTATTTTGCTATGATTTGGATGCAAAACAACTGTTTTAACTGGTTGCTTAATGTTGCTGTTAAAAGTCCGCACAGGTGACCTTGAAAGGTGGGAGTAATCAAAACGTGTATTTTCCAAACTATGACCAAAAGTTGCCTCTTCCTTATGATCTTTGTTTGAACCCTTCTTTTAATAATCGAGCCAGGTTAATAGTTTAGTAAAATTTAAATCATTTTACATGTATTTTAATTAGAGATGCTTGCAAAGGAGATCCTAGTATTGATTTGTAATGCAAAACTGGGATACTTCAAAGGAATTATTCCATTGCCTTAGGAAGATGGCACATAATAACATGGTATTTAAAACTCCTAAATCCTGTACTAGAATTGCTGCTTGGTGAAGATTGGAGGGTTTGTAAAACCGTTCAGTATCTTGAAAGCCTTACAGTTAGAACCAGTTAGAAATTTTTAAAATGAATACAAAAGTTAGGAAAACAAACATTTGAAGTTTGATGTAATCCTGTAGTTGCTTGCAGGTAGGAAATGGGAGAGTTTAGATCAAGTGCATCTGGATATTTGGTCCATGAAATTAGGGTATTGCAGGGTAATATTAGGATATTTGATCAACCCCAGACAGAACCAGTACACATCCCTTTTATTTTTTTTCATATTTGCAGCAAGTCACGGTAGCCATACCACCAAAAGACTGGAAGAGAGGCAAATTCCTCACTTTGGTTTCTGTTGTTTCATATCTTTCTCTGGACCTTTACAATTTTTACCTTGCATATTAGCTGGTACTTTGTGATAGTTACCATTCGACACTTAAATATTTCCTAATGTGCAGAGCAAGTTTTGCTGAATATGAGTAATGTAGATATGCTAGATGAGTCATGGTATCTTAATGTTTAGATTTAAGTATCTAGGATGTTGAAAATAAAAAAAAGCAAGGTCAGCTAGTTGTTTGGTTTTTCTTTTTCTTTTCCTCTGTTTTCTTGTATAGCCTTCTATCAAATGGAGCTCCAAAGAGAAGACTATTCCTGCTATGGTGCTAACCGTATGCATCCTTTTACTTGTAAATTTGAATCTGTCATCTGAAAGCTGGGCAAGGATCATTAAAAAAAATGCAGTTTGTTGCATGATACTTTCCAGAATCAAATAAAATTCTGTTCCTGGACCTGTACTTTCTCTATATCTTTATCTTCCTTACTGCCATCAAATCGAAAAAATGTGGGTGATGGGATTTTAGGTTAAATATACACAACACTGGTGTGTGACTTGGAGAGAGAAGGAGTTTTTATTTTGTATTTGATTCCTTAAGAAGCAGTATGTCTTCCTCAGTAATTCCCAGTAATCATTTTTGGTGCAATTCTACAGTGCAAGTCCTTTCCTCAACATAGTTTCCTCTGAAAGTTCTGCAAACTCATCCTCCCTAACATTAGAATTTGGTTTGATTCCCTAAGAACAGTATTATTAGGTAGACTAAGGTGATTTAAAAAAAAAACGGCTTTGAGACCCAAACCTATTATGTTCCATGTTTTGTTTTGTGATTTTTTTTTCCTCTTTTTATCTTTAACATTTTTATCCTGACTTATGTATATTTTTGTTCATCATACAAATCGTGGAAGGAAAACTAAAATGTAAAATCAGAAAAAGCATCTTCATTTTTAATGCAGGTTTGTTTTCATTGCAAAAATCAGGCCCTTTTCCTAAAGGGTTGTGGGGAAAAAAAATGGAAGAATTAATTCAGAATTTTGATATGAAATGAGATCATTTTCCCCAGTTGCTGTAAATGTCACTGTTAATTCTTAAACTTTTAAATCCTTAATCTTGAAGAATAACATATTTTCCATATTCTATAGAATATGGAAATGGTTATTTGAAAAGATTTCGCTGCAGTGTGGTGGCAGTGGGCAGGAGGGAGATGGACATGTCTACGTTGCTTTGGACATTAGAACTTCCCAACACATGTTTCGAAGACAGAACTGCAAGTGTTTTATGGGGACGCTGCCAACTTACAACAACACAGGCAAGTGGGAATTTTAAGTAATCTCTAGCATCACTAACAGATGAGTTCTGGCTTTCCTCCTGTCTAGCTTCCATCCTTACCGGAGTATTTTGTAGTTTACATGAACATTTGACTGTGTGTCAGGGCGGCAATTCTTTACCAATGTTTGTAAAACCCCTCAGAGTGATTAAAATTCTCTGGGTACTGCATTTAATCGTGTAGTTTAAAATAATTACCTGTTATATCACTGTCCCGTGACCTTCCAGTTAAACGTTAACTAAACATTGGCATGTAGCACGGTCTTGTCGCCGCTCCAGCACAGTATTTGCTAGTTTGCAATACAGCCCTGTCTGTCTGAAATGCTGTGACCTGTTAAGTAGTTTCAGGAGACTTAATTCAGGCAGTGAATTAACCTCCCTCAAACAGAACAGACTTTGCATGTCAGTCCCAGTTACAGCCAGGCTTCCTATTTTATGACTAGCTGGAGTGTTTCCTCCTAGAGATAGAGGTCTTCGTTGCCGAGTTGGTTGGCGGAGCAGCACTTGCTTCTGCTGAAACATCATATGTGTGAGTTGCAGCTTTAAGCACACAGTGTATATACACTGCACAGCACAGCCACGTTCGTTCTTGCAGAGTAACACTGGCAGCAGCATCACAGAATCACAGAGCACTCGCTCGTTCAGCAGCACCGAGTCTCTCTGATCTTCTGCGCTTTTGACACGGAGTTTATAGAGAGGATGGAGGATTGTAGTGAATTTACAGTTGCTGTTAATTCTTGTAAAAGTGTATTTACATAAATTCGGGCAGGTTTGGTTTGGCCAGTCTCAAAAAATTAACTGGAATGCAAAGAGGAAAAAGGTGCTTCTATGAATTTGTTGTTTTTCAGGAAACACATCACATTTCTGTCTGGCTGTATTTGTCTGCAGTAAGCTAGGGCTATTTAAAGGATTGGGGCTGAGGGGAATATCCAACTTAGTCCTAACGGGTTATCAGCTAGAACCAGTTCTGCTCCTCTTCCCTTGCGCGCATGAATGAGTTGGGTATTCAGGCTTTGACTTAAAATGAAAGTTAGGAAAGTTTTGAGGGACTTTGGTTGGACTAGATGATCTCCAGAGGTTCCTTCCAACCCCATATCATTCTGTGATTCTGTGAAAGTGGGAGATGATGCTTTTTGCCACCATGAATGGTGTTTACTGGCCTGGCAATGTTCCTTCTGGACATTACAAATCCTTTCCCCACTAGTATTTGACGCTGGGTAGTCTGAGAGATGCTGGGTGCTGTTTCCCACTATGGCTCTCATCACGTTCCAATTTCCTCCTGCCCCCATACCTTCCTGCCTCTGACGTTCTCTGCAGTGATGAAGGGAGGCATGTGTCTCCAGCATAAAGCAGCAATGTATTCTTTTAAGTTATTTTCTTCCATTATCTACCACTGCATCTTGGCACCTTGGTTTCAGCTGAACATACAGGAAATGTTTTATTTCCCTTCTAGCCAAAAGCTGTTTTTAATGAAAGATGCTTTCTGTTCCCTTTCAAGTTAACTTGTTAGCTGTATCAGTATCACCAGTGTTTTCCAAAATTCTGACAAAAAGCAAAACTGAAGTCTGAAACGTGAAAAGCTGCTGCTACTATGCTCTCTGTCTCTTCCTGTTAGAAGAGAAATCCACTCAAAGCGATGTTGTGCTGAAGTCCCTGCTGGCTTGATTCACTGCACGCAGCCTTCAAGGTTGTTGTACACGCTTCTTGTAGCCTGAAAAAAGGAATCCATCAGAATATAAAATCGGTAGTTTCTAACCATGGTGCCAGAAGGAGTGAACTCGTTTATATTTAGATGCAAAGGAGCATCAAATAGCTGTGAATATGCTTATGTGTGCTTTTACTTGTCTTTATGCTTCTATAGCTATGGAAAGGGACCTTGGAATAAATTTAACCATGAAGATTCCAACTGGAGGTGTTCAAAGCAATGCTGTCCGATCAAAATCATCATAAGCTATTGATTAACATTTAATAGTAAAGTCCAAAAGTTGTGGATGAGCTTGCAGTGGAAGGTCCTAAATACATCCTAAACTTCTTAATATTGTATGAGGATTGTGGCTTTGTGATGAGTTTTCATGAGCTGTTCTGGGGATAATGCAAAAAATAAAGAATAACAAATTTCAGCTATTTCTGATAGAGGAAAAAGGCATTTGTTTTAAATCAACAGCAAACTCGTTGCAGCATAAAGGTATGATTGTTTCCACCTTGCAGATGGCCCATTACCTGGCACAGAGATGTTCTCCCTGACCGTCCTTTATTTGAGAGCTATATTTAGAAAGCGTTGCTGTATTAACATCATGGGATGTCCTGCACATGCTTGGCCCTGAGCACCACATGGTCCTGGCAGGTGGTGTTCTACCTTCTGTTGAGGTAGGCTTTCTCAGGGTTTAAAAACAAACAAATGGAAAAAAGAACAAATTGGAGAAGAAAGGGGGACCGTGAGCCAGATCCATGCTTCAAGCGTCAGTCCCGTATTCAGGCTCTTCTGTACAAAGGAGGTGAGGAAACCCTTTCCAAATGGAGGAGAGCATCTTCTCCAGCTGCCAGGCCCCGGGATGCTGTGGGTGAGTGCCTGCATCTTCCTCCAGCCAGGGTGGAGCAAAGCCTGTTGTAGATTTGATCTATTTTTGTGTTACTGTGCTAACCCCGGTCCGTGGTGTTATTTAGAGGCTTCCCTTGGTGTGGCTTTCTCCTCGCGCTCAGTTTTGCACTGCCCTTCTCTGACGTTACCCCAGCGTGTCCTACAGCCCCCTTTTGCCCATCTCTGCTAGGGCTCGATCCCAATTGCCAGGGATTTCTAGAAACTGGTGGGATGTAAGGGGGAGCAGGAAACCTTTCCTGAAGGGAGCCCAAATCAAAAGCGGGGTGTGGGTAAGAGGCATCGGGTGAAAAGGCGCTGGAGCTGCAGGGCATTAGAAGTTTGTTGGTGACTGCTAAACCCCAGCCACCTGCCTTGGGGTCAAGCTGCTTTGCTGCTTCAATATTGGAGACCTGGGCTCAAAGCCCAAGAGTATTGGTCAAAATGGCAGCCACCTTGCTTGTGCTTCACGGGTAGCTTCTTGTGAGGTTCAGGCTGGGGCTTTCGGATTTTGTAGTTACCCTGTTCAATACTGATGACAGCTTTAATTGGTGGGAAACACGTTTTCAGGGCGGTGAGGAAGGGTTGCTCTCACCATAGTGCTTGTAAAGCTCTTCTCTGCGTCCTCACCCGGAGTGTGGGAACGTGTGTACTTCAAAGAAATGAAAATGCGCATGGGGTGTGAACGGCTTTGGCCTGACACATCCACTGGATGCGACCCCTCATTATATAAAGGACTTGGCCACTTTGTTCCTTGGAGATCATTCCTGGCCTCCTGTGGAAGCTTTAGTTCAGGGTGGGGTTTTTTTGTTGTTTGTTTGTTTGTTTGTGGGGTTTTTTTTTGGACTGTTCCACTTGCAATGTGACATAAAGGTCACTGTGGCTCTAAGGATATGTCTTTTTCCTCATGAAAAAACTTTAATTTAAAACAGAAGGACAAATTTCCTTTTTTTTTTTTTTTCCTCCCCAGACTGAACTGGCTACTAATGGAGTCAAAAAATATTGAAAAAAAGAAAAAAAATGGATGCTAGCAGCTGCAGATGAGACCTGTATTTATAGCTATTTCTTTCCTAAAAATGGCTGGAAAAGTAAAACTGAGGCTGTGGTTTCATGCTTCAGCACGAGCTGAACCAGCACGTTTTCTGCAGCGGTGTGGCCCAGTCCTTCCTGCCCACGGCTCTCTGTGCTGGACGGGCAGAGAAGTCGCCCTGTGACAGGGACTCCCTGGGGGGACACAGGTCCCTGCGTGGCCCAATGGGGCTGGACAGGGGAGGAGGACTCGGGGAGCTGTGAATTTGGCTCGGGCGTGATGTGAAACCACGCGCTGAGATAGCAGTTGTGTTTTCTGAGGTCTCAACGGGTTTCAAGGACTTCATGAGTTCTCTTAAAAGACTCTGTGTGCCAAAATTCCAGGTTTTCTAACTTAAGACAGACAAGCGATAGAATAAGAGGAAACGGCTTCCAGTTGCTCTGGGAGAGGTTTAGATTGGTTTGGTTTAGATTAGTTTCACCGAAAGGGTTGTCAAACATTGGAGCAGGGTGCCCAGGTACGTGGTAGAGTAAATACCTCCCTGGAGGTATTTAAAAGATAGGTAGATGTGGCGCTTAGAGACATGGTTTAGTGGTGGACTTGGCGGTGCTAGGTCAACAGTTGGACTTGATCTTAAAGGTCTTTTCCAACCTAAACAATTCTATGATTCTAAGAAGTAGATACAGAACCGGCTGCCATGTCACCGTCTCTTAACAAAGCGCAGTTCAATATTTCTCTCTCTCCTGGTGCTGATTTTATTGTTACAAATGATGATTTGTATGAGATTTGTTTGGGGAGTGCTGGTAGCACCACAGTGCATGCCCTAATGAGCGCAGCTTTTGGAAGCCACGTGGGGAAGCCAGACGTGCAAGGCAGAAGGTGGTGTGAATACAGGCTACTGTACAACTGCACCACAGCCAGGCGGATCATTCAGAGAAACTAAAGATGAACACAAAATTAGTGACTGTGTGAAGCCTTCACCCCCCTCTGGCTGATGATAAAATTCTCATCGGCTCTGCGGGGGCCTGAACCTCTCTCTGTTCTCATGCAGGTTTCTGCACAGACACCAAGCAGATCATTACAGAGCTCCCAGCTGGGATTATAATGTCATTTCCTCTGCTATTTGCTCAGATTCCTTTCTCATATCTTCCCATTCCCTCCGCAGCCTTGCGGGAGAAGTGCTTTCTGAATCTACAGTTTACCTACCAGAGCCCTCCGGTGAAAAGGTTTTCCCGGGTTGCCAGAGAAATCTGTGCACCAAATACAGAGCTAGTGCCTACAGGAGGAATGGAGCAAAGCGTGTGCCACCTCCTCGGGTCTGTGGATGCCACGTGCAATGTGCACACTTTGACGTGAGCCCTCACGCTGTCCCGCCTCCAGGCCAAGGATGGCGTTTCCCAATCCCTGGGGGATGTGATGTATAAATCACTGCAGCTCGGCAATGCGGGGAATGTGCCACCAGTAATCCCCAGCCGTGCTCCTCTTCAAAGCAGGCAGTGCCCGCTCCCTCCACGCACTTACAGCAAATCTAGACCATGGATGTGTTTTCGGGGCCTTTGAGCTTTCTTTCTCGAGCCTGCTTGCTACACATGGTCTGACAGTGGATGCGGAGATGGAAGGAAGAAGAAATGCGGGAGGCAGCGCGGTGCTGGCATGCTTTGAAAGCCGACTCCTTTGCTCCAGATGTTCTAAATCACATGTGGAGAAGTGTTTGTGGTCAGATGCTGCTTGAAACCGATTGTTGATAGTCTCCTGAGACGGCTTGTGACAAATTGTATAATAAAAATGCTAAAAATAGCATAGTTATTCCCTGGAAAAGCAAAGTTCCCACAATCCAATGAGCTGGGAAAATTGTTGAACTTTCTTTGGACACAACATGCTCATTTTGTGTGCGTGTGTGTGTGTTCTTCAACCTTCCACAGGCCTCTGGGCTTTTTTCTTATGACCCTTCCTCCTTCTACCAGCTCCAAGCAAACACGTTTCCAGCCTCCCCAGCCCCGGTAGCAGCTGAACTGATCACTAGCCACCGATGTGAAAAATAGTCTCCCGCACTCTTGAACCTCGTATTTTGTTCCCCGGTGTCGCCGGTTGTTGCGAGTTTGTCTTGATAGAACATTTGTTTTTTTAAACTGTGGGGAAGGCTAGCTCACAAGACATGTAGTGCTAACACCAAGAGATCTTCACCACAACAGACCATCCTGGACAGCAGCAGTCCTCTAACCATGCCTACCCTATGCCAGTGTTGATTTCTTTCCAACGTTGTCTGCTCGTGGCACTGCAATGCACACTACTGCCCTTCCTTCCTCGGTGCGTGGGCAACCTCCTCGCAAGGGTTTGGTAGCGTGTGTGTTGTCCCCTAGGCAGAAAGGTTGAGGCCAGCAAGTGTTCCAGGACTCCCCTCTGCAGCAGTGCTGGGTGAGGCCAGAAATTCACAGTTTAATGAGTGGAAGTGGGTTTTTTTAGTGCTGAGAAGGTTTGCTATGGTCTGCTTATGCTGCAGTAATGAGTCGCAAATCTGGTGGCAGAGATGAGAAAAGCCACGGGTAATGACAAGCTGTGGAAATGGTCGATGTGCCCAGAGATCATGCGTGCTCTGCTGGCCAGCAAGAGCCCTTAGCATTTGGTAGATGCTAAATACATACAAGTGGCTTGAGTCTGCCTACTACTGGAAAAAATATCCCTGTTACAAAAACTACCCTTCTGTGTACAATTTTTTGTATTTCTCTGATACTGGAATTAGCTATAGATCCTGTCCTGTTCCGGTGGGAACTGCAGCTCTGCAGCCATCTCTTCTTACTTAAAATTTTCTTGCCAGTAAATTCAGGGGAAGATCAACTTACGCCGTGCCTTGTGATGATCTTTTTGTGGGTGAGGATTTGAACCGTAACTCAACATAGGGATTTGTTTTATCAGACCATTCGTTCTGGAGATGTGATATTTAAACTTTTAGCAGAGTTAATAACTGAAGTAGTCAGCATTTTAACATACGCACTTTGGTGAAGTCCCGGTCCTACGTGCCAAAGTCTCCTCTGATGCATTTTGCTCGATGGGAAATTCCACACACACGCCAACCCACTTACCAAAACCTCTGTTGCTCCCCTGCTGTCAGGTAGGTCATCAGATGATGCGCATTTTTGTGTCCTCCCTGATGGCTGTGGGGCCATGGAGTTTTGCTAGCGAAGCATCTGAGGTGCAGCTGTTCCTCACCCTTGTAAAAATCTGAGGCGTGCAGCAAATTTAAGGGTAGAGTAAAACCAAAGAAACGGAGCAGGGTGCCACGAAGAGCACAAACGTTTTAGAAGCATTATAGACGAAATATGAAAAGGCTCCAGTTTCATAATGAAATGAGGTTTGTGCTGAGCTGCTGGTCCAAGGTTTAGATCCCGCATGATGTCTTGAGAATAGCATTTGTAATAGATTTAATCTGCTGACAGACTGACGCTTTGTCCCAAAACCACCAGCACAGTTGTCTCCACGAACGTGTCCCTGCCAGGCGCTGCCTGAAATAGAGCCTAACAAAAGATAGAAAACTGAATTTGCTTTTTCTGCCATGAAGATGAAATGAAATACATGGTGGCTACAGGAGAGGCTGCAGTCACCACTCTGAATTTCCTCCAGGGAATGTTCTGGATATTTTTTCTGCCCTGAGTCATGTCCTACTCCCATCTTCACAGTTAACCGTGCCGCTGAACCAGAGGGGATTGCATCAGCAGCTCACGATGTACTCGAGCAACAGTCCTGCTTACCCAGGCTGGCTGCACTCTGCCTCCCTGTCCCCCGCGAGCCACCTGGGCCACCGCCGCTCTCCCGCCCGACACCGCACTGCTTCCCCAGGCACAGCGCTCCCCATCCGCCCTTCTCGGACTCGGGAGGTCCATCCTCGCCTCTGCCTGGGGACACCCCTCTGCCCAGCAGGTTCTTTCTTCACCACTAGTAGTTTCCTTCTACTCTGACACTGTGGTTTGAAGACCTGTGGTTTGTGAGGACTTGATTTTTGATATTTTTTTTCCCCCTGTTTATAAGAATACGTGTATTAATTTGAAGGCTGCTAGTAGGTCCGAGCCTCCCATGGGTCCTCCCTCCAGCAATTCCCTGGATCCGTCAGTCATAAATAAACACAGCTGTCAGTATTGGAAAAGATAATTGGCTGCATAATGCACGGAAAGCAAAATTGCTTTACCCAAGATTTATTCATCAATTATGGTTTGCCCTGGATAGTGCAATTTGAGCCATTTTCTGGACAGGGGAGAAATATATCAAATAGAAAGAGAGGAAGCTATTGTTATAATAAATGACTGGGTGCATATGTGTATGACTGTGTGTTCTAGGTCTTCCGTAATAGGTACCCTATTAACAAGCTAATGAAGAGAAGCCAAGGATTATCATTATATTTGAGGCAATAATGCGTGTGTTGTCTGGTTCGCTGGTGTCCCCTGGGTGAGGCTGGCTGTTCGCTGTGCTCTGCTAGGAGGATGCAGCAGCCAGCGTCCTGTGCAAGTCTTGCCTCTCCTTTCTGCACACTTGCTTTTGCCCCCACCCACCAAGCCCTACCCTGTACTTGTGGTGGAACTCCAACATATTACCAGCCTTCAGGCTAGGGATGCCAGTGTCTGAGTTACAGCCAAGTCAGCTGCAGCAAATGTTCAAGCTCTATTTTTAATTAAGGTATTCATGGAAATGGCGTATTTGTCCCTCTCTGGAGAACATACTGATATGACAGTGCTG
Source organism: Xenus cinereus (assembly GCA_025774025.1). Lineage (NCBI taxonomy): Eukaryota > Metazoa > Chordata > Aves > Charadriiformes > Scolopacidae > Xenus > Xenus cinereus. Next base: position 26,081,532 of record JAOXJK010000077.1, read on the forward strand.
TGCAGAGTATTATGAAAAAAGATGATGTTGCCAGTTCCAGTTCCAGTGGATCAATATGGTACATGGAAAATATGTGAAGTCACCATATGGAGGAGAAGTGGCCTGGGATTTCTTAAGGGCTTGTCTGGTGGTGCTCAGTTCCCTCAGCTACTATTTACTTTAAAACCATTTAGTGGGACTTGGGAGCTCTCAGCATCTGGTGGGATCCAGCCCCTTTTAAATACACTCCTACAAGGTGCAAGGTGGCCTGTGAACCTGTCAGCTACCATGCTGACTCTGATGCTGCTGCTATAGACCTTGTCTCATTATTGGTGTTAAATTGGTTTGCTAAGAGGCATTTAATTAGTTTCCTGTTTATTAGCAGGTATCGCTTGTATTATAAAGCATACTGTGAGCCCTACTGCCCAGAAATGCTTCTCTGATGCTAGGTAATACATGAGGCAAACAGATCACCATGGTGTCCTACCATCTGTTCTCTGTGATGCCACCTGCAGATTGCATGGTACAGAAGAAGGTCCTATCCTGTGGCCAAGGTACCTCGTTTAAGAGGTGAGATCTTCTGAGGTAGGGATGATCAATGACAAAATCGGTGCGCAGAACCTCTCCCAACAGCTATCCTGTGACATCTGAGATTTTAGGTGCCACCTGAATATAATGAACATCTGTCAGACGAGAGAAAGAAGTAACACCACACATGTCTTTCAAGGAATCTGTTGGTTGCTGCTGTGGCTGCTAATAATATGAGAAGAAAGGAAGGAGAACAGCTGTACACCCACCATTGTACAGCTCTTTAACTTCAAAGAGAAATACCTAACAACCATGCTTATCCCTGTGCTCTGTCTTTTTAGGTGCTTATGTCGTGTCACCACCTATAAGTAAATACTAACCAAAACATAACTGGCAGATGCAGCATTGCTTGCTACCCCACGTTTTCACGGGTCTAGAAACTCCAGTTATTTATTTCCCTTGCTGTCAAAATAATTGAGAAGTCTGTGCGTCTGCGAGAGGAATAATTGTTGTCACCTCATGGCAGAATTTTGTGTTCATTGGATCACAGGGCAAGTCAGGCAGGAGGGGACTTTGGAGGTCTCCAGTCCAAGGACCTGCTCAAGGCAGGGTCAGCTCTGAGATCAGACCAGGCTGCCTGGGACTTTGTCTGGTCAGCCCTTGAAAACCTCTAAGTATGGAGATCACACAGCCTCTCTGGGCAACCTGGGCTCACATTGCATCCCGTGGTGTGAGTGCTGCCTTGACTGTTGAAAATGAGTGTTAAATGCAGTTAAGAAATTTGGATTCCTTATTCAGGGCATGGAGAAGAAGCTTAAGCCGTCTGCTTTTGTAATATATTCCCTTTCATTTATTTATGAGATAAAACGAAATTAATTTGGAAGCAGTTTTGGGAGAGGGGAATTCAAATGTCTTTCCAGGCCATCAAATATTGTTGAATTTATTATCTTTTCAAGACAGAGTCATGATCTGCCTAGAAGACTGGAGAATACGGAAGTTTTGAACTGTGGTGTAAAATGAAATCCTCTTGGCTTGAGGTAAGCCACTTAGTCTGCTCACTATAACACGGGCCGAATAATATTTACCACTTGGTGCTAGTGCGAGGGTTAATGCTTGCTAGGTGCTGTGAAAATGAAAATATTCTTCACAGAAAGCTTCTTGTCTGCAAGGAAGACTATGCATACAAGGAGACCCTGGATCATGTCCTTTGGAGAGAACGTCCTATTAGCTTTTTTTAAATTATGCTTAATATTATCAAATGTCTCAAGACAGGACAGTGTTTGCCTCCTTTCTCCCCCCCTGTCGCTTCCAACAGACAAGTAAGTGTAGAGACCCACAGAGTGATGGACTATGAAAAGAGAAGAAGAGGAGGTCTTAAACCAACGAAGAGTTAAGATGTACACAGGAGCACGGGAGACCCATACCTTGGTCCAGTGTGGGGTTTGAAAAGAGAGAGGAGGACGCTAGGTAGCTGGATAAAAAGCTGCTAGCGCTAAAGACTGCAATTACAAAAAGGTTAATGTATTCAAGCAGAGTGAGGTATATTTATTTGCTAAATTGCCTGTTGAAAGCTTTGCCTTCCCAAGGAGGCAGGGTCACTCAGGTATGTCTCTCGCCCAACCTGCCTGCGCTGGCTCGGCCAAGGGTAATTGAAGCAGGTCATTAGCCACAGGCTGGGCAGCTCAGCTTCGCTGGAGGCAGAAATGTACAGCCCCGAGAGAGCCAGCTCCAGAGTTCGTGCAGGAATACATGAGGTGTTTGATTACCCAGCGGTGTTTTCCCACAATTCATGAATATGCTTATCTCCAGAGTTTTGTAACATGTAGACTTTTAAATAGCTGAGTCCTAGAGCTTATCAGGCACATCAGCTATGACCTAAAATCTTGAAAGCAAATTTTGCTTACCTGAAAAGGGAGCTTTAATGTCAACGTGCAGTGAATTATCTCCCTTCCTTTCATTTGCCTGAAATGAAATCTGTATTTCAGGCAAGGTGATGCTGAATTTGGACAAAGAAGCAGGGGGTTGAAAGCTATACTAGAATCTGGAAGATGTCTTTGAAACGATTAACGCTCTTCTCAGATTAAATGGGGTAAAATTGCTTCAAGATGCTTAGGAAATATCTTGAGAAAGTACTCTGTTCTGCTGTGTGTCATTTTGAGAGTCCCTCTAATAGATTCCAAGCCATGAATTTTAAAATCTGAAAGCCAGAGAAAGCCCATTGAGTGACATAGGGTACGACAACAGCCAACGACGGGGCTGTGGATGGGGTAACGCTCGGATCATGTAACAAGCCAACAGGAGCAAGATGGCAGGATCGCCTTATTCAGCCTCTGAACATTTGCCTTCTTGTCCTTGAAGATGCATTAAATGAAGTATATTTATTGTGTATCTTGCATGGTGATCAGCTCCCCCATAAAAGTTATTTATTCGGTGCTGGTATTAGACAGGACCCTTCATCTCCAGATCGTACCACACCAGTACGTTACAAACAGCCTGAGGAGGACAGAGTCACATTGCAGAACGGCTCCGGTGGGACTGATCAGGATATTGATAACCCAGCGTAGCTGTTTACGCCTCCCACGGGTGCTTGTTCAAAGTTCAAGGGCTCTCCCATCAATGCAGGGCGCTGTGATTCAGGGGATAGCGGGGCTCATCTGCCAGAAGTCAGGGAAGGGGCACTTCCATTGACTCTGCGCCTCCCAGGAAGGTTGAAAGGGATTTCTACTCTCCTGAGGCGGACGTAAGCTCAGGGAAGCAGCAGGGCTAGCGCACACGGAAACCTCAGGAGCCCCTCCGGCGCAGAGCGAGGAGGGGAGGAACGCTGGCAGGGCTCGCCCCCGGCCCCCCTGCCTCCTGCCCAGCGCCTCTGGCTCTGCTCTCCTTCAAAACTGATTTCCCATTGGTGTGAATTAGATAAGAGTCGGTTCGGCATCTTTAATTGTGATTTTTATTTTTAATCTGCATAATTAGATTTGTAATGGGCTACTTTCACAGTCTTGGGACGGCGCTGAGATCGTTAGTGCTGGGCCCTGTGAGATCGCCATCTGCGTGAAGGCGAGGGCTGGGGGGCAGCCTTACAAACCTCCTGTGGCTCGTTCAAATCACTTGCCACTTGAACCCCAGCTGCTCTCCCAAGCCACTCAAGGGGGTACATCCTTGCAAAACATTAGTCATCTGTCCCAACTCAGGTCCTCAACTGATGCAGTTGTTTAGGAAAATATGAAGCTGAGGTGAGATTAGTAGGGTCCGGGTTTTAGAACAACTCATTTTACATGAACTTAGTCTTTAACGAAAGAAAGTGAAAAGAAAACAAAAGGAGAAGCAATATAGTAGCACCAGGTCTGCCACCAGGTTTCTGCTTCCCAGGTTGTGGGGGGAAGTAGAGGTTACCTCTACTTCTTGGAGGTAAGAAAGGGCTGGAATGAGGCAGGGGATGGAGGTGAGAAGGTACTTGGATATCCCGGGGTATGGACTGGGGAGCTCTTCCAAAGGAAGGTGGTGGGTTTGGAGAGGGGTGAGGCTGAGGGGGTGGTTGGAAGATGAGTGGGAAAAGGAGAATTGAGCCTTGCTGAAAATCTCACTACCCTGAAATCTGCCTCCTGGCTTCCCTTATCCTTACAACTTCTCTCCTTCTTTTCCATCCCCAGCATCCTCCCGATCCTTCCTAAGCCTGTTTCTCCAGCCATGAATGACCCCGGGACACCCTTCCTATCCCTTACTCTGTCTACTTTGGACTTTGCTGCTGCTACGAAGTTTCATTTTGCAGCTGCAAGGAGGCGAACAAAATAAATCTTCATTCTGGGGTGGCAAAATTCACTGTAGCCCATGTGCTGAAAAGGCTTGGGCTGGCTCTGCTGCCACATCTTGTTCTACTTAAGCTGCTGCTTTTAATAGACCCAAAATGTGTGCTTTGCCAAAGATGTTTCCTTTTCTTCCAGCAGAACCATGTGCACTGGTTTGCTCGTGTAAGACATAGCCTGGCTGTGGGAGCTGCTGCCAGGGCTGTGTTGTGTTAGCTCACGTGGCACCAGCAACATGGAGACTGACAGACCACCCAACTGGAAATCTTCTGTTTGACTTCAGTTTTGGTGGAAGCCAGATTGGAGATTGTTTAAAGGGGATTTGAAATGTCTCATGAAAGCACACTTCAGATGCCAGCTCCTACCTTTAATTGACCTCTTTGAAAATGGGACTTGCCTGTAGGGATCTGTAGTAGGTTTTGGGGGTTGCACTCAGAGTAATTGGTAACTTTCTACATTGAAGCTGGACAGCAGGTGTTAGCAAAGCAGTTCTCCTTTATATCGTTATCTCTTTCCCATTTCAGGTTCTCCATGGCCAGTGGCATTTCTTTCTCATCAAATATTTTTTGACAGAGATTTCAAATGTTGGTAAGAACCAAAATCTGAAAGATATAGCTGAAGTAAGGCGTGGATCTCAAACCCACACCAAAACTTTTGGCTCAGTAAGTTCTCAAAGTAAGATCTCAAACCCACACCAAACTTTTGTCCAGTTGCCTGCAACATCCTTCTCTGAATTTGGCCTGTGAATATCACTGTGAGATCTGAACAGCGGTATACAAAAACCCAGAACTTTTCTCTGCAGTGGTGATTTGCGGGACTACTTCTGCCCTCCCACCAGCTCAAACACAGTTTGGTGGTGAACAAGGCTGAGGACAAGGCAGGACTCGTGTGAAAGCTGCTTTGCTCCTGCAGGGCTGGGCAGTGTCCCCTGCGTGCGGTGGCAGAGGGTGGGGAGCAGCAGAGAGGGGTAGCGGTGTGGGAGCTCTGGCATTCGTTACATGCACTAAGGAGCAGGTAATTTAAAGGACGTTTAAATTACTGCTGTGCCTAATTTAGGTCAGGGAGAGCCCTGACCTGCCCGTTGGGGGGTGCAGGTCCCCTCTGTGGTCAGGCTCCCGCTGCTGGTGCAAGCAGCCTCACGCTTTGCTCTTAACCCTACCTCGGCATGGTCATTGTGTCCTGAAACCCAACCTGCAGCAGACTCACATCTCTCCTTTGTGGAGGGATCTGCAAGGTCTTGCAAGTGCTTGAAGTCTAACCAGTTCCACAGACAGGCAACCCAGGGCTCGAAACGATCAATGAACCACAGAAACGCTGCTTTTTTTTTTTTTCCACTACAGCATTGATTGCGCTAAAGCGTTGCTGCTCTCGTGGGATCTCTGGGGATGGCTTCCTCATTCAGATGTCCCCCTTCAGCCAGCTGTTCTTGGCCACCTGCCCCACAGCGGGCCGGGAGGCCGGGCAGAACTGGAGCAGTTGGGCGATGAGGGTTCGGCAGGGCTCCGGCAGCGGGGGCAGCCCCTCAGGGTACAGCACCCCTTTCTTCTGCCGCTGGGGCATGCTGCGGATATGGGTGTCGTCAAAGGGAATGCAGCCAGTCACCATCACGTAGAGCATCACCCCCAGGCTCCACATGTCATACTTCTTGGCGTCATAGGGGATGCCCATCAGCACCTCTGGGGAAGCGTAGGCTGCTGACCCGCAGAATGTGGTGCTCAGGTCTGGGTAGCTGTTTGCCTCCTTGCTAAAATCAAAGTCACTGAGTTTGGCCCGGCGGCCGTCATCTGTGAGCAGCACGTTCTCACACTTGAGATCCCGATGCACCAAGTTGCGGTCATGCAGGTAGCACACAGCCCCCACAACCTGTGCAAAGATGTCCCGGGCCCTGGGGACACAGGGTAGCTTCCCTAGCTCCTGTACCAGCTGCAGCAGGTCAGTGGCTGCCGCCTCCATCACGATGTAGACCCTCCCACTGCAGACCTCGATGAGCTCGAAGACGCGTACAATGTTGGGGTGCCGGATCTTGCGCATGATGGAGACCTCCCGGGGCAGAAACTTGTACATGAAGGCTGGGGGTGCTCGCCGCCGATCCACCATCTTGATGGCTAAGGGGCCCTTGTATTTGTTGGAGGTGGCTGCTTTCACCTTGGAGAAGCTGCCCTCCCCTAAAGTGTGACCCAGGCTGTAGCCCAGCTCACAAAGGAGCTTCTCTCCTGCATCGTTTTTTGGCATGATGTGTGATCCTGCTGGGCTTAATCAAACCTGGTGTTTTGCTCCAGGATTTGACAGATTTAATATATGGTGTGTGGAAGCTGTTGAGCTTCGTTCTCCCCCATGGTCCTACAGGTGCCCCAGTGGGCTCCAGGGCTCACCTAGGCATTGTGATGGGGTGGAGCGTTGCACGGCAGCACCTTTGTGAGACAACAAGGGTGGCTGGTGGGACCCCTTCCCTCAGGAGCGTCCCAGGCATGCCCACACACATGCTGGGGGAGAACTCCCATGGACGAATAGTTTGGAGTTTTACTGTTCTTTCCTCTTCACTTGAATTTTCAAAATGGGGATCTTCTGGTGATGAGAGTTTAAACGTCAGTTTTCTGGGATGAGGAATCCCTCTGGGGACTTATTTTCTGCAGGGTATTATATTAAAATCAGAACTACACAGAGTGGTACAAAGGAATGTTTTCTACTGTCCCTAACTACAAACTACCTTGGCTGGCTGTAGACATTTAGGTTTTTATTACAATGGTGCAGGGAGGTATTTTCCTAGGTAGGCTTTCTGACTTTGTGTGGTGTGGATGGGGAACCTTAAACTCATCTTTCAGAAGAAACAACTTTTCCAGTTTTTGAACCTGGAATTGAACTCCCTCTATTTTGATCAAAATGATATTTTGGAGACTTACAGAGAAGTGAGACGAAGAATCCTTTGGAGAGCTTCTGTAATTTAGATTTTTAAGTGCTTTCAGTCAGCTTAAGTTTCCATAAGGTGACAGTGGAATTAAGCATGGGGCAGGAGCAGAAGGCAACTGGGCTGGGTCCCAACAGCCTCTCCTGGGCAAAGCCTCCCTCCCATTGCACCCTGCTGTGTCTCAGGCCAGTGTCGGCTCCATCCTCCATGTGCTGACTCCTTGGCTCTCACAAACAGTTGTTTCTGGTTTGTGCTGGTTTTTTAAGCTGCTCGAGGATCCTGTCCTCCCTGTGGAGCCCGCATTTCCTTTCCAGCTGTACAAAGGAGCCTAGGACCACAAAACGTCTGTCCTCCTAAATACCAGCCCAAATGCTATTTTTAATTTTTGAATATATGTTTCATTTTGCAAATCAGTTCTAGAGAGGAATAAGACTCAACCGAAGAAAACCTTTCTCGTGAGTGTCCTCATCTTGTCCGTGTTCTGAAGTCACTTGAAGAAACCAAATTAATTAAAAACTGCAAACATAGGTCTGTTTGTGCTGCAGGGGTGCTGTGCCCTGACTCTTAAGGGCAGGTAATGGTTAAGTCAAGTTTTGTCTGCTGTAGAAGTTGCGGGTCAAAACCAAACCACTTTCCCACTTAAGATGCTGTTTCTACAGGCCATTTGGAAGCACAGGAATTCAACGTGCCGTAGAAGCGCAGTTACCGGGCATGTACCATCAGGCAATTATCACCAGGTACGCTGTCAAAAGGCCAGGCAAGCAGCATGGACATTGCACAACAGAGGATTTGTTCCTGCGCAGGGGCTACCCCGCTGACCACTGAGGAATGTCCTCAGTCCATCTTTATCTCCTCCGAAGAGAGCAGAGGTCCCGTTTGACGGCCAGGACCTTGCCCTGGGGCTGATGTCTGTGGAGATAGAGTGGAGGGGAGAGGGAATCCCCCCACCCATGCAGAAGTGCAGGACACGACCCAGCCAATGCTCCCTTTCTGTTTGGGCCATCAAATAAACGCCCCCAGATTTCTTACTGCTGAAGAGGATCGGAAAGAAGCCATTTCCAGAAGTTCCTATTCAGGAACTGTTGTTACTTAAATATAAAAAAATCCCGCCTAGCAATCAGTAGGCCAGATGCAGAAAGCCATTTTGCTGGATACACGCGATTTCCTGGCACTTCTGTTTAGCCCGTGAGTCATAACCACAGGGACTTCAGCAGAGGGCTAAGCCGGACTTTTCACAGGAGCTGGGAACTTTGAGGTGGCTAAACATAACTGAAGGTGGGCATTTTTACAAGGGAAAATGCTTAGACCAGGCATCCCCTCCCCTCTTACTACTGGAGCACCTCTGGAAAATGCCATCATTGCGTGCTTTGACAGCTGGAAAGATGTGTGTGCAGCTATCTAGAGGAGCTTGGCTGATGCTCAGTATATCCTTCGGAACAGGAACATGTTCATGTTATAGACACATTCCCAAAGCCTACAGGTAAAATCCTCATTTACAAGAAACCTCTTTGAAGCCCCCTGTAATAACATAAGCAGAAGAGGAGTTGTCCAAACCGCAGTGGAAAAACTGAAGCGGTGTCTAGGAACCACACTGCGATGGTAAGGAGTAACGCTGTGGGGTCCTGCCTTGCTGGAGGACTCTCTGCTCGAGGGAGCTTGTCACTTTTGGGAGGTTTTCAGCAAGCTTGGCTGAGGTGGACAATTTGAGAGTGAGTAATCCCTCCTCTAAACCCAGAAAAAGGACTGTGCGCTTAGATGCTGCAGGAGCATCCTGGGGGCTGAGGGGCTTTGAGCAGTGCCTGGAAGGAGATGATGGGGAAGAAAGCTCTGATGGAAACGGGAACGGAGGAGCTATCGTAGCAAACACTCCCCCTCCTGTACGCTCCAGGCTAAACCCCTGCGAGATGGCTTTGCTGCCAGGGCCGCAGACATCATCGCCGTGCACGTCTGCGCTCCGAACCCACAGCTCGCAGCATGGCCTGGGACTGCTGCAAAAAGCTCCAAAGAAAGAGAGCGAGAGGCACGAATGAGAGGTTTCGGTTTGGCAGGATGCTGTCAGGCAGAGGAGGAGGAAAGATGTCTGAGCTCAGCTTTTTGTGCTGTGCTTAGATCACAGGGAAACAGATTTTTGCCTTGTTAGCTGCTGGCTCAACATTTACTGGTATAAAAGTGCACCAAAAGCCTCTTTTGCTTCCAACCCCTCCACCTCAAGTACTGCTGCCTGTGATATAAATATTTAGGTCACACCGATATACTTCAGTAGGGTACTCAGTACTAACATACAAAAGGACGCTGAGCCTTCTGGTAAATTTTTTTACATCAAAGCTGTGTTTGTAGAACTGACTTGTTCCGTTGCTCTTGTAAACGAGTGCAATTGGAAATCAGGCAGCAATTACTGGTTTGTTCAGTTTGGTACATGAGCAGGAGGAGCTGGTCTGCAAAGGTATGAATTATTGAATCCCACCATCAGGGTTTTCATTATGGACATGTTTTCCGACTCCAACAGTGTGGTTGTGCATCAGCCTGACACGTAGTCAGTTCCCCTGCCAAGGAGCTGATAAACTCCTGCATGAGCATTCATAGAATCACAGAATAGTCTAGGTTGGAAGGGATCTTTAAGATCATCTAGTCCAGTTAATTTAACACTGCCAAAATCACCACTAAACCACGCTCCTAAGCACCACATCTACTGGTTTTTTAAATACCTCCAGGGATGGTGATTCAACCACTTCCCTGGGAAGCCTGCTCCAATGTTTGATAACCCTTTCTGTGAAGGAAGTTTTCCTGATATCCATCCTGAACCTCCCCTGATGCAACTTGAGGCCATTTCCTCTTGTCCTGTTGCTTGTTACTTGGGAGAAGAGGCCGATGCCAACCTCGCTACAACCTTCTTTCAGGTAGTTGTGGAGAGCAATGAGATCTCCCCTCAGCCTCCTTTTCTCCAGACTAAATAATCCCAGTTCCCTCAGCCTCTCCTCATAAAACTTGTTCTCCAGACCCCTCACCAGCTCTGCTGCCCTTCTCTGGACCCGCTCCAGCACCTCAATGTCTTTCTTGTAGTGAGGGGCCCAAAACTGAACACAGTATCCAAGGTGGGGCCTCACCAGTGCCCAGTACACAGGGACGATCAGTTCTCTAGTCCTGCTGGCCACACTGTTCCTGATACAGGCCAGGATGCTGTTGGCCTTCTTGGCCACCTGGGCACACTGCTGGCTCTCGTTAAGCTGGCTGTCCACCAACACCTCCAGGTCCGTTTCTGTTGGGCAGCTCTCCAGCCACTCTTCCCCTGTAGTTTTGTCTGGGGTTCTTGTGACCAAAATTTGCCTCCATAGAACCCAGCTTTCGCTTCCTGGGAGGCCCAAACCTTTTCAGCTGCCCCTCGTGTGAAAACACAGCTGGGTTTTCCTATTCGTTGTCCCATCTATTGCAAAGAGGGTAAACAGACACACAGCTGAAGAAGGGAAAAAGTTCTCCTACCCCTTTAGTTCCCATCACGAGAAGCCTCGTGGTGGCAACATCCTTGCCAGCCACTGAACATGGTGGAAAGACACCTGGCACCTCTTAGTTGGACGCAGGGTTTTTATTTTTCTTATCTAGCAATGTCCAAGGTCATTAATACAATAATTCTCTAGGCATTTACTTCAGCAGGACGCAGCAAGGAAAACAGATCAGCAACACCATGTGATGTGAACGGGCACAAGACGCAGCCCAGGAGGAAGAGGGAAATCAGCTGTTGAGCACAGAGCCGGTTGCTGAAGTGGAGCCAGTAAAGCAATGTGTCTAAATCCCCACAGCACGGGGAAAGAATTCTTCCCCTCCGAGCCAGGCAGGTGAAGATGGCTAAATCCAGGACCTCTGACGCCCATTGAAGCTTTGCACGGTATGAAATCCATCGGAATAGGAGCGCAGCACTGGTACAGATCACCTTTTCCCGTTACAAACACATAGTAGCAGAGAATCATTAGTAAACTCAGGATATTTTGGTCAGAGGTTGCTGAAAGACATTAGTGTCTGTCTCCACGGCCCACGACCTCCTCCATATTACTGGATTATAATTCAGGGTTCGTCAGCATATATCCAGCAGGAGTATGTAAATAACTCCTCTAACAATGAGCTCACACAATCTGTTTTACAACACACACCAATAATTGTGTTCACAGTTGTTCCTCTGCTACCTCGCTGCATTTTGCTCTTTATAAAGGTACCCAAAGAGGATACACTGTGCTTAACCTCTTTGTTAGTCTGGCAAATGGTGTGCAACAAATAAAAATAACAGTGAATAAGGCCAGCCTGACTTCTGCCAGAAACTACTGCATGGTTTACAACCTCTGCAGAGGTTTCCAAAAACCTAAATTGCACTTATACACCTAGTTTTCACAGGTTTCACATTGCTTGTGAGGTCCTCAACTACTTGTGCCTTTAAAAACTTTCCTTCCTGGTCTATAGAATAATGTGACGCATGAGAAATACCAAAGTCTCAAGTTAAAAGTATTTGTTATGGACAATTGAGCAAAATGAATATATCATAAAAGCACTGTTGACATGCAGATTGAAGTTAAGCACATGGCACAAATGCATATTCTTAGAAAAAAAAAAGGCTGATCTAATCGTGGTATTTCTTTAGATTCCACTGTAAGCTTTTAAAAACCTTTTAGTGCAATAAAAAGTTGATGATTCCGACATACAGGCAGCTTCCTCTGCACTCAACAGCCACTGTTCTCTGTGACAAGATCATAACTTCACATGACCCAGTGTGACCACGCTTTGCAGACACCGTTATGAATCTCATGATGCTGTGCTTTTTCTGTGACAACACCAGCTCTTGGAGTCATGTGAACGAGTATGAATGTGTTTGGGTTTCTCGCTTGAGAAAGAAGTGCGCTTTCATCCCACATTTTGGGAAGATGAAGTTGAATAATCTGAAACAGTAGAAACTATACAACAGGATCCTAATATTTAAAACCTTATTATTTTTTTTTCTTCCCCCAGCTATGCTTAGGTTGCACTTCTTGTTGTACTCCACAGCTTTGTTACAGTGCAGGAGATTATACTTATGTTTATCATTTCCCAGTTTACAACAGTGAAAAAGATTCACTGTAGAAGGAAACTGTCTCACTTCAGTAGCACTGAAGGAGTGAGGTCCACTTTGATTTAGTTCAACATCTTATCAGAAGAGTAGGGCGAGAGCTTCTTTCTGGTGTTTCTCATCGGCGTAATTACAACACTGGGTTTCTCTGGCAGACACATTCGTTTTGTTCTCTCGTATTGTTCCCCTCCTCATTTAGACAGATCTGTATTCATTTCACAAGCAGCTTCCCTCTGAATCTTTTGTTCAACTGTTAATTATCTTATGCAGCACTTTCTTTTCACAGGCTCCCAATACATGTAAAAAGATTTGATGGTCTAAAGAGGTGCATATACTCGATATGTTCCAAGATTCTTGTCTGTACATTAGATTCTTATTTTCCTAAAAAATAAGGAGAGCAAACCAGAAAAGATCAGTATATACCTGAGCATGCCCCTGTAATTATCAAGCCACTGTTGAGTAATGCCAAAATATGCTAAACTTGCCTAATGTCTCTGATGAAAAAACATAATGACAAGCTATGGAAAGGCAGAATGACATTTAACTCATTTTCCATTGCTTCTCTGCCAGCTTCTGATGGTGTTCACTGATACAGCCTGCTCGTGAGCCGAATTATTCTTCTGTTTATAGCCGTTCTCTGTTCCAAGGCCCGCAGATGTTCAGATTTTTCCCCATGTGGATGGGATACTAGATACGTTCTTACCTTCACACCTAGTCTTGAGAGAAACGGGGGTAAAGCCTACAAAGCAAAACGGCAACCTCCTTTTTGAAGAGCTGGGAACAAGGGGAAGAACTAGGGAGAGAGTCAGACTCAGGCCCAGAGCTCCCACTCAGAAATGGTGACCTGGGAGAAAAGTGGTTTTTCACTGAGCTTTTAGAGCATTTTAGTTCATTTCTGCACACAGAAGGATGCCTACCTTTCTCCTGTGGAGACTTTGGAGCACAAGATCTAGGAAATTAAACCAAGTACAAAATGTATTGAGAGGAGAGGAGAGGAGAGGAGAGGAGAGGAGAGGAGAGGAGAGGAGAGGAGAGGAGATGAGAGGTGAAGAGACGAGAAG
>JAOXJK010000077.1:26094990-26114453 GCA_025774025.1 Xenus cinereus
GGGGGGAGGGGGCGTTCAGGCTATCACAAATGTTCTGTTCTTGCAGTCTCCTTTTCATTGAACTAGGGGCCTAATTTCTAAGCAGGCAAGCACTGAATATTATAAATAAATCACATATGGTGAATTACAAGATTAAAAATCTTTGTATTATGATCCCTTCTATTTAAAGCAACATTTATTATTGATTGGGAGATCTGCCTACGTCTACAGGAAATAAAATATACAAAGTAATCAGCTTGATGTATTGCTCTGTGGGGGACATCACAAGAAATCTTACTAGTGAATTTAGCTTTCTGTCCCTGACGAGTGCTGATGCAGGGTCTGCTTAGAATAATGTGCCCGTTACGTGCTGACACCAGACCAGGCCACCAGCCATTCCCAACTCCCTGGGAATGGCTGCTATTCTTTCTCAACAGCAAACTGGTATCAGCAGTGCAAACACAACAGTGAGTTTGAGAGTGGCAATCCTTACCATGATCAGTGCTGTGAGGAGGAACGTGCTCATGCCCATCATGGTGAAGCTGTCTAGGAACCAAGTGCACCAAATCACCCCATTAGTTATACCCCTGTTCTTCATAGCCTCTTTCAGACGCATTTCCTTCTCCAGCACTATACTTTTCACAGTCATGGAAACTGAATATATCCAAGCTAGCACCATGAAGATGGGAAAGGCGCGGTTTAAGGTGATCATGAAGCTACCAAAGCAAGAAGGGAGAAATGAATTAGATTTAGGTAAAACAGAGAGATATTGAGATGAAAAGCAAGAACGAATAGGAAAAGAAATGGGGAAGAATGCATTTATTAAACATGGGACTGGAAATTCTCAGTCTAAACATCAATAACACGTTACTAGTGAACTTCACAAGCAACTTTAATATTAATGAACTAATAGTTGCTGCACTCCCATTAGACAGATAAATGCTATTTCTATTTTACAAAGTGTTTCTACAGGTTACTGAAGGCTACAAAACATGTGGTAGCTCATGAAAATACATCTCTTTCCACAGTGAACTTCCACAATGCTTTTACTATGATGGACAAAGAATATTTTAAGACAGATGCTAATGTTAACAGTTTGGGAGTGTCACTGTCTTTTTATGCTCCCAAGATTCATTGGCAAAAGAATCAAACAAATGAAGCATTAAGAGCATCAGATGCTGCCACAAGGCTGCTGAAATTCATACAAATCATAACTCAGGGAATAGTTTGGGACTGTCCTACATAGTACCACTTCCAAAAACGACAGTGCTGGGACAGGCTGCTGTGGGTGGCCCTCCATGTACTGTGATGAAAGCACTGCTCCCTTCCTCTGTGCCTCCCCCCAGACTCTATGGCTGCTTGGCCCTGGCAGGTGATACTTGGTGAAGCACTGCCCCAAGTGTACTGTCAGTGTGAAAAAAAGACTTTGGGGTGAAAAAGCAGAAAATATTTTCGATGAATTTGGGATTGCAATTTTTCAATTAAATAACCCTGAAAACCAAATGGATTTGATTCTTTAAAGGTCAAAAACTTAGAGCTGCTAAAAACAAAAAAGGAGCAAAAAACCTTCAGTTTCCTAAATCTGAGCCCTACAGAACTATGCCATTGCAGCTATTCCACTGTTAAAACCAATGGAAAATCTTCACTTTTTCATCAAAAAATCGTGAAGAGCAATTTGGCCTGCTGAAACAAAGCCATGCTTTTGTGGAATGGCGTACACTAGGTTTTGTCTCTTGGTAGACACATGTAACCCAACACTGGGCCATGCATAGCACAAAACTCGTTTACCATGAGGATGCACTTGTTTCACTTAAGCAGGTTCTCTGCAGAGGCCATCGCTGGGTTTGGGTATCAGCCCTGAACTGTGTGTGGCAGCTGCAGGCTTCAGAGGACTTTTGCACAGATGAAGCTTCTGCAGTATTCACAGTGGGGAGGAAATAAACAGCAGGCTTGCCAGGGCAACATTTTGTCAGGCTAACAGGTAACGAGGTAATGACTTTTTTTTTTTAAGTAAAATGTGTACCATAGCACAGATTGCAGCATTGGAACGAGCACACTGTGTACAGGGAAGAGGCACCACTTCATAAAATCTGGAGCACATGTGCTGGTTCAGGCGGTGTTAATGGGGGTCCACACCCCCACTGGCTCCATATAGCTGTGAAATCTCCACACCCAGGAGCACAGTCTCTTTCCTTTTTTTTTTGTGACAGAGCAACAAACCACCTCTTTAGCTTCTTTATTCTGCTCTTCACCAGGGAAAGAAGCTCCTAGTGCCTGCAATAATGAACTGCAGCCACAATCCTGGAATCCTTTGCTAGATTCGTATGAGATTTAAGACTAAAACCAGTCAATCTTCAAAAAAACCATGGATGGGAATTAGGAGAAGCCCTAGGCTAGAAAACATCAAGTTGTTGTTGAAATCTGTAGCATACACAAGGGAAAGAAAAGGGCTGATGTTAAGAGAAAACAATGCCATGTATCCAGTTTGATTCCAAACACTAATCATGTACTTATAAATGGAATCCTGTTTAAGCGTGTGTTAGGATTTTGAAAAGAAAGAGTTTCAAGGCCCTAAATTGTCTTGGAATTCTGCAAGGGCTGTAGGTGTCTTCAAGGACCAAAACCTACAGCTTTGGGTATTGGTATATCTAGATATTATTAAGTCTAGGGTTAGGGTTTGGTAATACAGTTGAAGAGACTGGGTTGTTTGATCCTTCAAGACTTATACGGACAGCAAGAGAGGTACCATTTTCTGTTCAATTTTTCTTTAGGAAATGATTCTTTGGATATAAAGAAAGCTGGGTTTTAGAGATGTAATTAGGGAAAAGAAGCTCACTACACCGGTGGATTCTGCAGAGCTAACTGAAGGATGCAGAGTTTGTTGTGTTCAGTTTTGCTACAGGCACTGGTCATATGCTATAGCATGAAGCTTAGTTTTAGTTAGATAAAAACTTTTTAAAAGATCACACTTTTGTTGGGTCCTGTGTAACGACAGGGGCAGTCCCAGGACTGACATTGTTAGTGATCAAAGTGTTATAGTTGGGCTGTCCTGTTGACAACAGGTTCTCAACTGTAATCAATGTGAAGGTTTAACCTAAACCTAGGTTATTATAATTGCCTGGAAAAGTAGAATCGTAGAACCATGGAGTAGTTTGCATCATAAGGAACCTGTAAAAGTCATCTATTCCAACCCCCCTGCAATGAGCAGGGACAACTTCAACTAGATCAGATTGCTCAGAGCCCCGTCCAATCTGACCTTGAATTTTTCCAGAGATTGGGTATCTATCACCTCTCTGGGCAACCTGTTCCACTATTGCACCACGCTTGTTGTAAAAAATTGTTCCTTGTATCTAGTAAATAAGGCCAAAAAACCCCCCAGATTATTTATTTTGTTTTATGTGATATGCAAAACTCAGAAGAAAATTGCTGCTTTTAAGGGGCCAATGTTTTATGTTCATTTTAGGTCTAGACACTGGTTGTCTGGATGTAAAAGGCCAGGATTGGGATTAGGGGCAGAATTTTGGCAAAGGTGGCTCCTGGAGTCTGGTTTATGGCAGGATAAGGAAAAGAACAATTTTATTCAGTTCTATTTCAGTTATTGCTCTTGCATGTATACTTTATGACTAGGGTTAGAATTGATGCGTACAGCACCCAGCAATCTAAGTATTCATCAGAATTAAGATAAACTGCTTTTACTCACACATCATCCACAAAACATGGATATGGCATTTGCTGCAGATAAATTCCTAATAGCTCTTCAGTGTTGGTCTGAGTCTTTATAATCCCATGCTCAATCATGTCTTGGAGATAGGCAAAACCTCCCCAGATATAACGTAAATCATCCACAGGATCAGCTCTTGGACCAGGATCCCAGTACCTCAAAAGAAAATCCAAATGCAAATAATTTGGGTAAGCAGTGGCTTTAGGGGAGGGGCAGAAGGTAAATAAATAAATAAATGAATGAGAAACTTAGCTACTGAAATTATAGGGACACTGCCTGGAGTTGTCTTTTCTATATTGTGGTTTGTCAGACCACATTGCTGAGAAAGTATATGACCTGGAAAGCTCTTTTGTTTCCTTTAATCTTTTCTACACTGACACAACAGCAATTTTGGTCGAAAATGTACATAAATTAATCATAGAATCATCTAGGTTGGAAAGGACCTTCAAGATCATCTAGTCCAACCATCAACCCAAATCTGACAAAAAAAACCATCACTAAACCGTGTCCCCCAGCACCACGTCAACTCGTCTTGAACACCTCCAGGGATGGTGCCTCAACCACTTCCCTGGGCAGCCCATTACAATGCTTAATAACCCTCTCAGTGTAAAAATTTTTCCTAATATCCAATCTGAACCTCCCCTGGCGCAACTTGAGGCCGTTTCCTCTTGTCCTGTCGCCTGTGACCTGGGAGAAGAGACGGACCCCCACCTCTCTACAACCTCCTCTCAGGTAGTTATAGAGAGCAATAAGGTCTCCCCTCAGCCTCCTTTTCTCTAGGTTGAACAACCCCAGATCCCTCAGCCTCTCCTCATAAGACTTGTGCTCCAGACCTCTCACCAGCTTCGTTGCCCTTCTCTGGACCTGCTCCAGCACCTCAATGTCTTTCTTGTGGTAAGGGGCCCAAAACTGGACACAGTACTCGAGGTCGGACCTCACCAGTACAGGGGGACGATCACCTCTCGGGTCCTACTCACCACACTGTTCCTGATACAGGCCAGGATGCTGTTGGCCTTCTTGGCCACCTGGGCACACTGCTGGCTCGTGTTCAGCCGACAGTCGACCAACAGCCCCAGCAGCTGATGGCTGGAAAATCACCAGCCTGCTATCCGAACATCAGGGTTAATCAAACATGTCTATGCTGTGCCTTTTTGGGTGGATGCCCTCTTGCTAAACCTCAGCGAGGCAGTACTACATCGGTGTAATTACTGGGCTGAGATAGCCACTGTCATGCAGGATGGCAAATAACTGAGCTAACAAGAGGGCCATTAGAGCATTCGTACTTCTGAAACTTCTACCTGTTCTCTGTGATTCCATCGTCCCCAAAGTCCCCTGTCCCGTGACCCAATCCCTCTAGGTAGTCCTGCTGGCATGGGGGCAGAGTGGCCACATGGGCTTTGGGTGCTGGTGACTGACCTGATGACAGAGAGACACCTCTGGGGCAAGGACTTCTCATGTGAGCGAACGCTGTTGAGCATAATGTGGGTCCGGCCAGCACAAGCATACTGAAATACAACTCGTTAATGCAGAGAGTCTAGAAGCCAAAACAAACCACAGTTTTATACCTTAGGCCACGAGGCTGTAAGTTACAATGTGCAGAACGACCTCTGTCGTTGCATGAATCCCTTGAGATTTCTTTAAATACCTCAATTTCCATACCGGCAGAGAGATTTTGCCCAGGGATTTTAACTTTCAAGACCAGTCAAGTAATTCCTGGGTGACCCACTCTGTGGCCAGTCTATGACCAGACCTTATTGCTTACCACCCTGTGAATGTGGGAATGGGCAAACAGCTGCACAAGAAGTAAAAATAACTAATGATAATATTTTTGCTTGACTAGCTTGTTATAGATAGTGCAAAGGGCAACCACAATTTTTCCTAGCTAACACTGGTTACCAAGATCTTCTTGCCAGTAATAGGTAAAAAGAGCTCTTTAAACATAAGCTTTTGATGTTTTGCCCTGTATTTGATTGTTTATATATAAATATATATATATAGTTGTTTTACAGAAAACACCGGACCGAAAAGAAACCTACTGCTTGTTAACACTATTTTCCATCCGTCTGGATGTTGCAGTGAGTCCGTGCAGGTGCTGCAGGCTGGTGAAAATTTTGCAGCTGGGAATTCTTCTGTAGTCCCGTGGAGCTATGCAACATGCTCTAGGTATTAGTACCAAAGGGAACAAGCCAAGGTGAGGCCAACTTGTAACAGGTACAGACACTCATTAGATAGAGCATAGCCAGTAAAGAAAATGACGCTGTTGGCAAGTACTCTCATTTTTCTAGTGATGTTATTTGCCCCTTACTTGCCAATTACTGTTCAGTGAGCTATTTAAAGGTAATTGGTCGCTGGCCTGTGTGATGTCTGAGCGGCTGGAAAAATGGGGCGGATCCCATGAAAAGCACATCGAATCCAAGCTGCCTCAGAAGCTGAACTCCTGTCATTGCCCTAGATCCTTTCCTGCAAAATCAAGCTCTCTGCGTGGTTATTTTAGGCACTGGTATTAAACAGACCTAGAAAGTCAAAGGTGCAAAACTAATTGCAAAGCCTTTCCTCTGAATGCTTTACGAAAGCTGTGGGTGTGCCCACAGCTGCAGCCTGAATTTGGCCGTGGTCTCATGGCTCCTTACTGGCGGGAACCGCAGTGTTGGCAATGGAGAAAACCAAAGTTGCAGGTCACCAGCAAGCTGTGTGTGGTAAAGTGCTGCATTTTCTTTTTCTTTCTTTCCTCTCATGTCTCAAGGTTTGGTAGTTGTTTAAAATACTCTGGCTATGTTGAGTTTTTTATTCCTTTGGTAGATAAGGGGATCTGGCACCTCACATTCCTGATGTTCAGAAGCAGCTGTGATCCCCACAGCTGTTTGCCATCAGATCTTGCCTTTAGCCTCTTGTTCACACAGAATAAATAACAGAATAAACTAGCAAAGCTGGTTGTGGGACTAGTGAGAGGTCTCCTAGAAATCTGGCAGGATGAGAGGAACACCAAACAGAAAACTCTATGGATGTCCATTTGATTAACTAAGGTTGTTCAGACACCTTGTGTGCCAGAAACATCTCTTCATGTAAATGAGAATTTAAACCATGTGAGGGACATAAAATGGGCTTGTAAGCCATCAGGAATGAATATATGGCAACAGGCCACACCACCACCTCCTGGGCAGCTTGTGAGTGCCTCAGTAGGTGCCAAAGGAGATGAAGGATGGAAAGGGCTAATGGGCTGGTCTGCAAACATGATTTTGCAGCTGGCATCGCCAGGCTGCACCTGCCAAGAACTTCAAACCTGAAGGCAATAAGCTGGAATGGAGTGGGAAACAAAAGGGACTAAGCAGGCTTTGGCAGGCTGGTGGCTTGGGGAGTGGGAGGATTCCCCTGGTAGAGCTGCCATTTAGAGGCTTTGTACCAAAAACCCTTTTGGAAAGAGGGCGGGAGGAGAGCGAGATCTTATGCCTCCATCCATCCGGTAAGTGGAAAGTCGTGCCTGGCTTGCCAGAGCTAAGGAAAACCAGCTGTGTAGGAAGGCAAGCTTTTCCTTTTTGATGCTGGGATGTCTGCTGAGCAGGGGGGAGAGCTGGGGGAAGAGGGGTGATTCAGCCCTGGGAGCTCACCCCACCCCTTTCCTGGCCAGAGACATTGATCTCCCGATGTCTTCATTCAGACGGCTCCTTCCCACCACCTCCCTTCCGAGAGCTAGGAAGCTTTTTCTTCCTTGGCTGGTGCTGCAGACACTTGGCTTGGCCTTCAAGTGGCTGATTCCTGTGTACTTACCAGGGAGATCCTCCAGACATCACAGCGAGCCAAAGGGAAGGGCTGTGCAGCGTTGACAGGCTGCTGGGTCAACAGAAGTGTCTAAGCTCGCTTTTCCTGCCCCTCCTTGAGGCCAGGGAAAGAGCCCAGAAAGCCTGCTGAGATACCAGCTGCCCAGTGTTGAGGGGTGTAAGAAAGGCATGGGTAGGAACTGGGGCTCAGTGCTGCACGTCTCCAGAGACCGGGGAACATTTCTCTGCTCTCCTTGTTGCTTCAGCATCAACAAATCTCTTTTTGTAGTGGAAAGATTAAATGCCTACCATGGCTGTGCACTTAGTTACTGTATTTGTGTGCCTGCTATCCATGTCCCTAGGCAGAGCTGGCTCTCGAACAGGAGGGAGAGGGCATCAGGAGAGGCTTTAAGCAAGGCAGAGATTTCAAACACCGCCGGAAGTTGGGTTTGCCAAAATGGAGCTGGAATTGGGTGGTGACGAGGGTCAAGAGAAAAGTTGGGAAATAAGAAGCTTTTCTTACCATGTCAAGTTACGACTGCTGAATCCAAATGTAATTGTTAGAAAAGCAGGTGTTTTGCGGTTAACTACCCCAAATGAATAATACTCGCGTTTCTTCCTCACACTGATTTTACTCCCTGTGGAGAACCTCAGGGAGGTTCATAGAGCATTATGTATTCAGAAAGAGATTTAGTTGTCTGGCACCTACTGTAATTAATTTGTGGCCAATTAAGGACTGCAGAATTTGGCCTGTAATTAGGATATGGCAACCTATGACACCCAGAGTTGATGGCAAAGTGTTATGGCTCTGGAGAAGATGTTAAAATGATACTGACATTGTCAGAGGCTGATTTCATGAGTTTCTCTAGAGTCGTGTGCTAACACGTTTCCTGAAGGTGCTCGACTAATCACTGAGGCTGCTTCTCCCACAGGCCTGGTTAGTCCTGGATGAGCAGATCCTGTACAAGAGTCTGGCAGGGCCGGAGTTAAAGGAGCTAGAGATGCAAAGCAGCAAGCTTCAGAGCTGTCAAGACTGATGAGAAAGTTTAGGCTGAGATTTGGAAGTAGCAAAAGGAGGTAAACTTGGACCAGATAGTTGGTGTGGGTATGCACTTCTCAAAGAGGGAAGCAGGCAGGCACCCTAGGAACAAGGCTGGAGGCAGCTGTGAAGGTCTGAAGGTCTCTTTGCTGCTCCACGCAACATCTAACTGGACAGGCTTTTGTTGTATTTGAAGAAACTGCCTGAGAAACCATGCGAGAATCTAGCTGTGACCCTGAGAGGAAAACCACCAAAGCAAACTGAGGCTTATCACACACAGAGACAAAAGAATGGGTGGTTTGAGTGGGCAGCGAATACAGATCTGCTTACACAAGTACAGAAGACCTTGCATCACTAGTTTGCTTTCCAGAAAACTGAGCTTTTTGCTGCTTTCCTGCTTGCACGCTTCCCTGAGAGGGAAATAAATCCATTGAAAGCAGAAACTCCCCTTGATTTACCGAGAGCCACCGCAGAGCTTGCAGATCAGGCATGCCAGGATGGGCTGGGACAGGAGGACAGGCATCTCTGCGCCCTGCTGCTCACAAGCCATGAAGTATATATAATATTACAGTGCCCTCTTGGGGGCAGGTGTTCACTGGAAATAGACTTCTATGGTTTTATGCTGCAGAGCTCACTGCTGGCCGTCACCACCACCGTTGCTTACTCTAGGAGTTCATGCTGCCTAGTTAAATCACAGATTTTCCTACCAAACACTGGTCTAACTAAGGAAGAGATCAGAGTTTTGGCCTTGGATTTTTATTTTATTTCTATTTCAATATAAATCCCTTCTCTGCTGCTGATCTGAACTTCAAAATAACAGAAGCAAGGAGGGTGAGGAGCTCCCGAGTGAAGATGGCAGTCTGCCCTCAGAAATGAAACCTGTCTTGTTTAAACACTTTCAGGTGACTCAGGCCCAGCAAGAAACAAATTGTTTTAACAATGGATTTAATTAGCTGGTGTTTGTATTCCTTCACAGCACGCTTCTGTCCCAGTGCACCTGCTGGTAGACCTGTCTCGAAGCTGTGGCGTCCCCGGCAAAGGAGCGTGAAGAATGACTGAAGCGTTAAATAAGGACACGGGTAGGTCTCTGCCGACGGCGGGAACAGCCTGGGGAGGAGGCGAATGTGACCCATCTCTCCTCTCCTCTAGCTTCTGCAGTAGCGTCTTTTGTTAAACTGTCAAAAGAAATAGAACGCGAACAAAAACGCAACTTCCAGCAAAATATTTGGGATGATCCCATGGAACCGTAACTGTATGACAGCCAATAGGGCTCTTGATGCCTTACTGCTGCCATTAATGATCTGAAAGTAGGAAACTTAAGACCAAACATCTTGCCTGTTTTTTTCAATATCCAGTCAGGTTCTCTAAAACAGACAAACAAATGGAAACTTTTGTTCTGGTGCAGACCTATCATTTCCCTGATTCCTTATGCTTATAGGATTATAATAGAGCCTCTATTTTAAGGAAGATATGAAATGACAGAAATGACAAGCCTCTGACACTTGTGATGGTTTTTTCCGGTGTGTATGCATATGAGACTCTGTGTGTGGTTTTGGGTTTGGCGGGTTTTTTGTTTGCTTTGTTTTTTGGGGTGTTTTTTTGAACAAATTCAGCTAAAAGCCCATCTGTGGTAAGGATTCAGTTGAAAGAGATGTGCCACCTGGCAGATGAGTCCATGACCCTAAAAGCTGGTTTCTCTGAAAAGCCAGCCTCTAAGATTGATGATGAGGGCTTCCATATCTTTTCTTTTTCTATTTTTATTTCTAGGTCTAGTTTACTTCATGTCAGAATAGAATTTCCCTAAATGCCAGGTCTGAAAACTTCTTCCAGGCTCTGACAGTCACTCTTTCATGTTGCTGCTTCTCCCTTTCCTTCTTCCTGTGTCATTATCTCCCTAAGGAGGATGCTGTTTCAAGGCAGCAGCCCTTGGGCATCATCCGACTGCAGCGGGCAGCGCCTGGTGGTCAGTGTGATCCGTAGGGAAGACGGAGCACAGGCAGATAAATCATGGCATGAGGAACACATATCCAACTAGGCGTGGTTGGGAAATGCCAGGATAGATTTCCTTCTGTTTTCCTTGATTAGGCACCCCTTTGTTAAACTGGAAGCGGGGAGAAAGCCCTGCATTTCTGAGTACACCGTGCATTGTGTACTGAAGCCTTTTTTTTCCTTGCAAAGACAACTCTTGGCCTCTCCGACTCCCTGCTTTGCTTTCTAAGCTCCCACAAGGTAGCACACAGCACCTCTTCTGTGCTGTTCTTCCCCTATAAAAGCATTGGCTGCTTTTGTTTTGCTATTTCGCGGCTCCATCTTAAGGGGCCAAGCAGCTTGATTGCTACTTACTGGATTCTGCTCTCAGTTTGCTGTCGCTCGGGCAAGGTTTCACTGCGTGGCCTGAGCCAGTCTGTACCAGGCAGGACTAGGCTGAGTATTTTAGGAAAGCACCCATATTTTAGGAAAGTATCATTTCTGTGGACAAGGAGAGAGGAGGGAAAGCCTGTTATTTGAGAGGCTGTGATAGTCTGACAGGGCAAGGCCTTGGCATCTGGAGGAATGACAGCTTCTGCTAGGAATGTGGCTTAAACCTCTTCAGTTTTGGGCAGCCTTCGAGTCTGAGGAGGCTGTGATTAGCAGAGCCCAGCCGATGCCCTGCGGGCAGCGGGTCCAGGCACAGGGACGGGAGGGAGAGTGAAGAGGCTACTGCTTGGGGCGTCTCTGCCTCCAGGGCAAGCTTTGAATTTTGAGCAGATAAGAGCCTCTCTTACTCATCTTCCCCCTACCCAGACCTGGTTTATTTAAACAGCTGGGCATGTATATTTAAAGTTTATTTTGGGGAATGACATGAAGTATTTGCAGGTTCCTTCTTCCACCTCACAGCTCCTGGAGAAAACTGGTTATTTTTTTTTCTTATTTTTTCATGAGAAGAGAGTGGATGTAAAACCCATTTTGCCATCAAGCAGGTTGTAATGGTAGCATGGTAAGCAGGAGTGCAATGATGGCATCTCTGGGATCTTAGGGACTGCTCTAATTCTGGCAGTGGTATGAATTGGGCACAGCTGATTTGTCATGATAGTAAATGTTTTATTTATCCCAGATATTTGGGTGTTGGGCAGGTGTGATAGAGAGAAGGCAGCACTGTAATCATTAAGATGATAATGTCTCTTGCATGCTCTTCCTTCCGAGTCACTCCAGTCTCCTGAATGCGTGAGGGGCATGGAGGAGTAATGAGGCAGGTTTTCATCAGAAGCTGTCAAAGGTGGAAATAAATAACTGCAAGCAATATAACTTCACTCAATTTGTATCTGCTTGTGCTGGCCATACCTCGTATTTACATGGTGCCACAGGAAACTATCTTTAAATGTTAAAATTTAAATCACACATGGTCCTGCAGGCTAAATCTGTTACCAATGATAACATTTCCACTGTAGTTTGTTTTGTAGCACCTCAAGAAAAGCAGCTGATTGGAGTGATTTATTTTCATTCCTAGGGGAAAAAATAGCCTCAGAGCCTTTGTGAGCTCTAGAGGAAAAGCAACCGCAGCGCTGGGCAGGCGGTATCTGCAGTCTCGGAAACAACCGATAAAAACTTTCTCATCTTATCACTCTGCAGATAGGCCTTTGCTATAGGATGCAGACACGAAAGAGTCTCTAGGGTTCCTCTGCCCTACATGGGAATGCTAGCAACAACCCTGGCACAGTTTAAGAAACTGATTGTCTTGGTCACCGTGTAAGACTTGTTTGACTGATGACATTGTAGGGAGGCACAAGGGCACAGGGATAAAGGGGTGAGAAGAGCCTGGGACTTGAAAGGGGTAGTATGTGGGGTGCCTTACACCCACAGCATGAAGGGAGATGGGTTCCCAGGCTGTTCACAGGGCACCCCTGCATTGCATTTCACCCAAATAAGTGTGAAGTGCCTTGTTTCTCTGTGCACATCTGGGCACAACTCATACTTCTGGGCAATGACTGGTGATCCCATCCTTCTGCATGGTCCAGGGCTGAGCCAGGAATGGGTGTCTAGGCACTGAGGTGATCTGGAGGCACCAGTCTGAATGATACTTGTGACTCACTCTCTATCCAGGCTGGGATTTGGATAACCCCATGGTAGCCTAGTCACAGTGGTCACTATGGCATGAAGACCAGAGGGGGCCAGACTTCAACTGCTCACCAGCTGCATAGCCAATGAGTCTCAAACTTCATTCTACAATAAGTAAATGGGCATTTGGGAAAGTGGTGAAAAAGGTCCACGAAAAGGACCATCAAGATGTGTTCATGATGTATGTAGAGCGTGGGATTTTTCTACAAATACTGACTTGTGTTTTTGGAGGAGCGTGCTTACGTGCAGGAATATTTCCAGGGCTACATCTCTCTGATGTCTCTATTCCAACAAAGCAACCTGCACCTTGTTGATTTGTGGCTAGCTGGTCTCATCCCAGGCATCTAGGTCCAGAGAAGGGAGGTGGTGCCTGGAAATCAAATGCATAACCTGCTTGACCCTTTCTCTTCCCAGATACATACCCTGTTTGGCTGTGGTATGGTTTTTTTCTTCAGTAGTCCACTTCTTTGTGGATCAAACTAGAAATGGTGGCAGCAAAAGGAAGCAGCAAGGCCTAAACCAAGCCTGCGTCAAAATGACCCTCGTGCGTCTCTCTCCAGTGCCTTTTATCCAGTTTGCACCCATGGCTGGTAGATGCAGGGCTGTGCCAAGACAGGCTGGTTGGTCACAAAGGAGATAATGGCAGTAGCAGTCCAGAGATGCTTCAGATCTTGGCCATTTCCCAGTTCCTCGAGTGGCTTCCCATGTATGCTGCACAGCAGCAATGACAAAATCAGACCACTGATACAGTCAGATTACTTTCCCATGTTAATATATATATATGAAGTCAGTTTGACATCAGCAGAGACAGCCCCTGAGGGGCAGTGAGTAACTAGATACCACCAGTGACTAAGCTCTTCCCGAAAGCTGCGGTCAGACTGGTGGTGGAGCAGCATTACGCACCTCTGGGACTGACAGCTGGGAGCAACAGTGTGAACCAGGGGTGATGGATCCACCCCTGGCAGAGAAAAAATCCTGCTCTCGGTGTGCACACTGGCAAAGTGTGTATTGGAAACAGATTCATGCCTTTTTTTGCTTTTTATTTTTTAATATTCAAGTGACACTTTTTTGTGTGTGTGCATGGTGGTCAATTTTTCATGAGGTGTAAATCTAATTAAAAAAAATAACTAAGCAGTAAATTGGTGGTTATTTCCTGAACCAGGTGGGATTCTGTGCAAGCAGCTTCACAACAGGGAGGCACTCGGTGATGGTGCAAATGGCCCGTGGTGTCTCTCTTTCCTCCTAACATCCCTCTCCATAGGTTCCTTGCACTGCTAGGTGAGGTACATCATTCCTTTGCAGATTTTAGCTCCAGTTTCTAAGACAGACTGTTTGAGGGAATGTTTCTGGGTCAGAATTGCTGAGAAAAAAGTGTTTAGGAGCAGATGAGGACTTACTTCTTGTGTCTGCTTTCTCTGCCTTCTCCTGATAGGAAAATGCTCTTTACCTTTATAATGAAGGGGAATTTCCCACCTAGCTGCCTTTGTTTTCAGCTCGGATGTTCTTTCATCATCTCCTTACTGTCAGAGGCAGCCTCTGGGTAGGGAGAAACTGCTCTTTATCCATCCCCTCTGAAATTCCTCCTCAGCTCTCAGAATACCAAACATATCTGATATGCAAGGCTTGCAGGCTTGATTGCAAAGTGTTGATCAGGCATTTTGGCCTCAGGCATGGGAACAGGTCCTGGATTACAAAATCTTCAATTACTCTGCTGGCAAAGCTAGTGGATTCTCCCTGTGTTTCTGTGACCTCCAGATGTCCTCCCTGGCAGTGGTAAGGAGAGCGTGGCAAGCCATCACCAGAGCTTTTCATTTGCTCTTCGTAGCCCCTCTTCCTGCCCTCTTCTAGGAGGATCTGATTTTAGGCACTTCTGCTTCATTTTCCTAACTCCAAAAATAGGTGGCTCTGTCTAATTATGCTTAATGCTTCTGGGTGCATATTTGCAGGACCCAGGTGAGAGTGCACTATTCTGCTTCCTCATCTCTTTTATCCAAGACTTCATTTGACAGCTGATTGTCCCATCACCGTTTTGCTTGCATGCATGATTTACAGACTCTTTCATCCTGAATTCATCACCTTTTACCTGCTCCATTTGGCTTTTCTTGGGTTAAGCAGGGAGAGATCCCGGTGGCTAGGCTGGGCTTTCTGAGGTAGACGTGGGAATAGGAACACCTTGTCCTGCAGGCTCCCTCTCCTGTGCCTGCCTGCTGAGATGAGCACTTCACTGCATCAGCTGTAGCCAGGGGACGTGCTGAGATGTGCCCCCTGGGTGGGCAACAATTACACTTGCTTGGGTGTCTGCCTCTTCTGCGTGCCTCCCGGGGCACTCCTCGCCACAGGGCCATTTCACAAAGTCTTTGTTGTAGCCGTGAATCTCAGCTTTTCCTCTTGGATCGGCTTCAAAGGGTGTTTTACTTCCATGCTTCCTAGCACGGGGACTTGTGTGGGCACATCGGCATTTCCAGCCCTCTGCCACACATCTCAGGGGGAGGTGTCAGTTCCTCAAATCCTCGGACAAAACGCTCCCGGGAAGTTTTGCTTTGTGCTTTCCCAGACTCTGAGGTGGCCACTGTCAGGGGCAGGGAACAGCACTCTAAAGACCTCTCCTCTCACCTAGCCTGGCTGCTATTGCATTTGTCCTGTCCTTAAAAAAAAAAAAAAAAAACCCAAAAAAACCCAAAACAGTAGCTGCTGGGTGTTGTCATGGTGCTGCCTCCTGCTTCCCATTTCAGTTTGCTCTGTGTGGGCAGATATCATTTGTTTTCTTCTTTCTAAGGTGACTGCAGTCGGTGCTGTGATTCTCGGTTAATGCACGAGACCTAAATGTTTCCATCTGCGAAGCCTAATGAGTGATACCTGATGCAAATGCAATCCCACTGCGCCTCTCTGGGAAACTACACTTTGCAGGCAGCTTATGCTTTTCTGCCTCTGCCCTTCACAGAAACAAGTATGAAAGGTCCCAATATTTGACTGAAACCTGCTGGAAATTATATCTGCTCCCTCTGCTCTCCCGAGCCCGCTTGTGCCGGCACCTCCCTGGAGACCTGCACCCAGGGCTGGTGCAGCACAGGGGTTCTGCAGAGGGTCAGATGCACCCACCTGCTTCCAGCTGAGCTTTTATACTTCTCTGGAGCCTCCAGCTGGGCAAAACCATTGCTGGTGCTGCAGGAGATTTCAGTTCAGTTGCCTATCCAGGGGCTCGGGAGTGGCTTTTCTCTAAATAGTTAGGGAAGAGCAGCTCTCCAGTAGAGGACATCCTAGCTGTTGCAGGATGGGCTAAGGGAGGACTCATCCCCGTGTGGCAGCAGAAATGAAAGCTAGCTGAGCTGAGGTGGCAGCAAAGGCAAGGGAAGGGGCTGTGAAAGGAGGAAGAGAGCATCGTTGAGAAAGGATGGTCATGGACTTGTTTCATGCTGAGAGCCTGCGCAGAAAGTTATCATTTATCATCAGTTTTTAAGAGCCTGTTCTAAACCCCTCCTTTGGGGAATCAAAGCCGCTTTGTAATTCACAGGTTTTGCCCTTTATAAGACTTATTTTTCTGACAAACTCTTGCAGTAAGGGGAAATCTAGGGCAGGTGGGTAGCTTTAGCAAGTATCAACCTCCCGGACTGAAAACAACCTCATCTTTCTTTATCTCCTGTTCTACATCTCTGTAACTTCTCCAGTGACCTCTGTGACAGATCCCCAGGAAGCAAAATAAACACTGGGTTTGGTCTGGTTTACTCTGCAGAACAACTACTTGCAAAATCAATGGCGGGTTGTTTTTCTGCTCCTTTGCTGAAGTTAGAAATAGGTCAAGCAGCAAACCAGTGTTTCTGAGACAGCCGTGAGTGACTGGTGTACGTAGGTGTATTTCAGAGGTGGCCTCTCTCTGGGGTTAATGTTCTCCTGCCTAAAATCCCCGCAGCTTCCTTCTGCTAGAAGGAGGAGGAAGTGAATTGTTTGCAGCAGAGAAATGAAACCACTTAGATTTCCTTGAACAAAGAGGGTAGTTTTTTCAATAGAAAATGTGTCTAGTACATCCTCCTGTGATGCACTGTGGCCATGACACCCAGGTTTGCTTTTTCATGTTTGACGTCTGTGCTTGGGAGCTGCAGCCCTTCACTAAGACCCTCTCTCATTAGCATTATGCCTTGCCTGCCGTTAGGCTGCATAAGGCAGAACACCTTCCTAATGGAAGGGAATGAAAGAGTCTTGCATTGTATCAAGCTATTCTGGATCACATATGGAGTTGTCAGGTCTATTCTTAGTCACACAAACGTTAATTTGGTCACAGCAAGACAGCAATATTCACAGTACTTTAGGTCCCGCTCTTCCTGTTCCGTAAGGTTGTCCCACTTAATTTCCCTTGGAAAATCCCAGCCCCAGTGACTGGCTTTATTTTCTGCAGATCTTTCAGACCTTTGCTTGTCTCTTTTGACTGTTTGGCAGCATTTTCAGTGATACAGACTGTAACAAACTGCTGCAAGAGCTTTCACAACCAGTTGCTGCCTTGGAAAAAATAGGGGTCTTTGTTTTCTTGTGTGCCGTGTGCCCCCCTGAGTGTGAAATCAACCCTTCAGAAAGCACACAGTCGGGGCACGAGGGTGACAGCCCACAGATCGTGTAGTACTGCTCTTAATTGTTAGGGCAGCAAACGAACAATAATTAGATGCATGCGAAGTTCTATTTCCTATCTATACTGTGGTTTTTCATATCAAACTGGCTTGCTTGAAAAGCTGGGTTCTTGGAGCTGAAACGTGGGAGACACGTGGCAGCTGCCACTGACGTGCATGGGCTGAGAACTGCTGAAATGTTCCCCTCTCCGCTTCCTATGAGCGGTCAAGTCAGATAGCAGAAGTAATTTGTGGGCTTTCTCCAGCCAAGGTCATAGGAAAGAATTTTAAAAAAGAAAACAAACCATCAGCCTGTTTTGGAAAATGCAAATGAGAAACCTGCTTTATCACAGCATCTGAATGGCAGCCGCTGGCAGGGGAAAGCAAAGAAAGCCTGAGATGGGAAATGACCTTCCACAGTTTTCACTCTTTGCATGTGGCTCTGTGTTACCGGGGACTATTCACCAGTGTAGCCGCTGTGACAAGCCCAGCAAAGCCCTTTCTTTGTCAGCTTCCTCACCAGCTCTTTGGAAGGGATCAGAACAGCCCCACTGAGACACTACCTATTGTGCTTATGTTTGTTTTCTCTCCTTCCATCTAAAGGTCTCTTTCAACATCTCCTGCATTGGTTGCTGCAGTCTCTTTCCCTCTCGCGTGCGTATGCACAAGATCTCCCTTCAATCCAGAGAATACACAGCTAACTTGACCTTTCCATTTCTCCTCTCTTTGAATTCCTGCATGACCAGGGTTATGCTTGTTTTCAATTTCAAGGTCTTTCATGAGTCTACTCATCTTTGGGCTTTGCTCTTATGCGCTCTCCTGTAATCCAACATTGTCTCTCTCTCTGTTCCTACACAGTATCTCTGACTTCTCCCTCCCTCCGTGCCATCGTGCGTGCTATACTACTCTGTCCTTTAGATACTTCAATAGCAGTCTCTTGCAACCTCCACCATGTAGAAGTGTCCCTGGTCTTCCTCAGAGAGGGTAGCTGATTTGTATCTTCAACACTTTCAGGGATTTGGAGCCAGTCCTGCATCAACATAGAAGCCACTGTGGGTAAAATAAAAATGAACCTGCATTTTTGTAAGCTGAAGTAACTTATGGACTTAGAATCGTGTTTAATTCCAAACCTTGGAAAAAACATGGCCTACCTTGCTGCTGAAAGCCTTATGATGGAGCATCTTCAAAAAGAATTTGACTTATACACAGGTCTGACGCTTACCCAGGTTGAATCATCTGTGAAGCTTCTGGAATTCACTGATCAAATTCAGTGTTGGAGAGAAGCTAATTTCTTAGCTCCATTCATGTTTGGTAGGGCCAGTGTAATATCATTTCCTTTTATGCAGCCCATAGGCTGATTTTGCATAGCATATGCAAAGGAAAGAGCTTTTACCCACCGTTGTTGTTAATGATGGTGATTAGGGCAGGCACAAGGAACAGACAACCAGAAATGAGATCCCGTTGTGATGCACAGTGTATGAACACAGAGTGTTACGCTGGCCCTGCTTTATATTACAGTCTAATTACAGCCTGTCACAGTCAACAAACCATTTCTTCCATAAAGGAAACCACGCATGCTGTGGATTATACAGTATGCTAAAAGATATTGTGAGAGTTGGAGAAAAAAGCCTCAGACTTTTCATTGATGATTAGTTTTCCTCGGTATGTATAATTTATCTATTCAATAAAGGGTAGTTATTCCCATATTGACCTACAGGATTTTAATAAAGGGTAACTGTGGACTGACAACCTTCTTCAAACTCCTACTTAAAAAGTAACAGATGTTAGGCCATCATAAATAATATTCTGTGAACAGGTTTTTTTTTTTTTCTGGGTTGTTTTTTTGGTTTTTTTTTTTTTTTTTAGAAATGAGAAGTGATTTTTTTTTTTTTTTCTTTTTAAAGAAAAGAGTTAGCTTACACCATTTTCCTTACCTCTGTTACGTGTATTTTGGAGGCACAGTCCAGCACTTGTGCAGAACAAGGCGTTAGGGCATTAAAGGCTACCACAACTCGATGGGTTACCACATAACAGCTGAGCAAATGGGCTGTATGTACCATCTTAGTCCATCCCACCAGGGAAGGAAAGCCCTATTGCTTAAATAGTTAGAATCTGGATGACAAAAGTGCTTGCCTTGCCCAGTCCCAGTGTCTCAATGGCACGGTCACTGTTCTTTGCCCTCAATGCAGTGTTGAACACCAGTGCACTTAGGTCCCTGGTTCCCTGGCTCCTCAGTTGCGGACTTTAAAAATAATACTGCTAAAAAAGCCTGGGAAGGT
>JAOXJK010000077.1:26127297-26143778 GCA_025774025.1 Xenus cinereus
AGCAGTGACTGGGGCCTGACGGTGAGGGGAGAGGCGGCCTGTGAGGGGAGCGGGGCCTGTGAGGGGAGGGGAGAGGCGGCCTGTGAGGGGAGCGGGGCCTGTGAGGGGAGCGCGGGGGTCCCCCTCGGTGGCTGTGGCCATCAGTAACGTGCCGCCCGTCTCTGCCCCCCCAGGACCTGAAGAGGTTCCTCTACAAGAAGCTGCCGAGGTAACCGGGGACGCGGCTGTGGGGGCCCTTCCGAGGCAAAGGCTGTTCCCTGAAGCCTGCCCGACTGTTTGGGGAGGGGGGTGGCTGGTCGTTGCCAGCCCCTTTGGGTGTCCGGGCTGGCTGGGGAAGGCCGGTGCGGTTGTTGAAATGAGGTGGAGGTTCCTGGAGGTGAAGACAGCGTCAGCTTTTCTCTGGCTGGCCCCAGAAGAAGGGAAGGGCGTACGGCATGTCGTAACGAGGAGTGGAAAAGACATTCCTCGTGACTCGGTCGCCTAATCCTTGATAATTCCCTTTTTGGTAATTGCCAGTCGCCAGTGTCGTTAAACAGTCCAAGGCAATGCACAGATGCAGTGAAGCCGGAGCTCGTTAAGTGAGGACAGCAGGCAGAGGCTCTTGCTTGACTAACGAAATTTGGTCACCGGCGTCAGCCAGTCCTCTTTCTGAAGCTAAAACTCCCGTGCAATTTTTGGTAGTTTATTTTGTATTTCTCTTTTCACTGCCCTAAGAGATCACCTGTACTAAACGGAACAAGCCCCTTTCAGTGAGAAATTAGCGAAGGCATCAATTCTTTCCATATTTTCCCCTTCCCTGCACATTTATTCAGGGGAAAAAAAAAAAAGATCTTTGTTACTGACTACTCTGTTTTTAAAGTGATGTCTCTTCATTTTCGTTACAGCGTTGAAGGTCTTCATGCTATTGTAGTCTCAGATAGAGATGGTGTGCCTGTTATCAAAGGTAACTTCTCACCAACCAAAATCCTGAATGAACAGCAGGGGGTGGAAAAGGACAGCAGAATCTTCTCTGCTTATGCCCAATATCTGGATATCCAAAACTGAAGGATGAAATTAGACTTTTACTTCAAGTTCAGTAGTTGATTATGTACCTCTTTAAATTTATCCCTTTGTTTGTGTCCTCAATAATCGTAGGCCACAGCAAGTCTCCTCAGTGAAAATGGTTGGAGTACTGTAAGGTCCTTGTATCTTTGAGTCACTTATAGGCTGATTGATGCAAAGTCTGAAGGAGAGGAGAGAAGGGAAGGCTGAGGAGAGACCTTATTAATGCTTATAAGTATCTAAAGGGCGGTTTGAGGGATGATGGAGCCAGACTCTTTTCAGTGGTTCCCAGTGACAGGATGAGGGGCAATGGGCACAAGCTGGAACATGGGAATTTCCACTCAAATATGAGGAAGAACTTCTTTAAGGGGAGGGTGCCAGAGCCCTGGAAGAGGCTTCCCAGGGAGGGTGTGGAGCCCCCTTCTCTGGAGATCTTCAAGACCCGCCTGGATGCCGTCCTGAGTGATGTGCTCTGGGCAACCCTGCTTTGGCAGGGGAGTTGGACTAGGTGGTCTCTAGAGGTCCCTTCCAACTCCAACAATTACATGATTCTTATCCCAGTGACTTGCTTCCACACAGCTTGCCTGTGCTTCAGCCCCAGAAGTTGTGTGGGTTATCTGAGGGGCCGTCTGTTTGAGGAGGTGATTTTAGGTACTAAAGCATTTAAATGGGTGGGGTTTACCTGAGGGACTGCTTTTATATAAAGCTGATCATACCTGCAGTATGTTCGGTTGCAAAGTCATTACAGTACTTATCTTCTGACATAGAGCTCTTGGTAATAAAAATGCCAAGTGTTGTTACTGCGTAGAGTGTGACAGGGCTCTGCTCTGTAAGACAGTTTAGGAATCTCTGGTTGTCCATAGCAACCTGAAGGCATTGAAATATCAGCTTGCACATACATGGGGGTTTGAAAGGCTGCTGTTACCGGCGGCTGCTAGGAAAAGGCTCTCTGCTTTGTCCCTGCGTTGATGTTCTCCTCATCACTCCTACCCACCCCATAGAGACTTCTGCTTTTGTCAGCTCAGCGGTTTTTACCAGGCTCCCTAGGAGCTGTGCATTGCCTATGGTCAGAGAGAAACCAGTACCAAGGAGGTCCTAACTAGAGTTAGTCCCTATCCTGCAAAGATGTCTCTGCTGTGATGTCCACCACAACAGAGCATGTGACAGACCTGGAGCCATCACAGAAGACCACTGAGTTCACTGGTGGCGGATGCATTGTAAAAAGTAGACATTCTTTTACTCAAAAGTAGGAGAGAAAGGGACAGGAGCTACCCATGTCTCACACTCTCAGGTCTCTCAGGCCACAGTCTGGGCACAACCCCTCTTCCCTGTGCCACAGCTAACAAATGGGAGCCTGGGCAGCATCCCAGGCTGCAGCCAAGTCATTGGCCCAAAGTAGCTGCTGTGTGACATGACTCAACATCGCAGGATTCCCCTTCTGCTGCGAGCGTCTCAAATTAACACATCGGGTCACCCTAAACCTGTTACTGACCTTGTCAGAGGTTACATCCCCCATGTAATTTAGAAGACCCACGTGCCAGTCAGCTAGTGCATGCTCTGTCCTGGTGCAGGGTGTTGTGGCAGCCCTGAAAGGGTCACCGCCGTGGGTGCTTCATCACTCCCTGTCACCGCCTCGCTCCCTACTACACCGCTCTGCTGGGAGCCAGAACCTGGACTGACTGCTCAGCTGCACCGAGCCGCTTTTGCAATATTAGAGTATGAAGACATTTTCAGCAGCTTCTGTGCTTTTGGCAGCACCCAGTCCCTGCTGTAATTAGGCTTGGGTGTCCTCCAAACTGGTAGAAACTTCAAAAGACCCGAGTCTAACCTTGGGGGAATGTAGGTGGGGCTGTGATCTCCAGGCAACATTATCCTGGGAGCCTTTCAGCTCCACGCCAGTTTATACATTCAAGGCCTGACACAGGAAAAAAGAGACTTACGCGCTGATGTCTTCAGTCTTTTAATCCCTATTTCCACCAGTAATCCTTTTCCTGTGAGTACCCCCTACTCATGCAAGTAGTGCTCTTGGCTTCAGTGGAGTGTCTTTGACCTGCCTGTATTTAATGTAAACTGAGATTACTTTTGGCATCTGTGGAATCCCAAAAAACTAAAACAGCAGAGCGTGATCCAGGGCAACAGGCTTTATAGACCCAGGAGGTCACACTGGAGTTTACATTCGCTGCTGGCAATTCCAGGGGGTTACTAGCACAGCCACAGCAGATGAATTTCCTTTCTGACTGCAAAATAAACACTGTGTGTGGGGTAAATATTAAAGGAGTTACTGTAATGGGAGTGGAAAGGGAGGAAGGCTTCTTTGTCAAACGCAGTCAAAGGATGTCTGTTTACCTGATGTCCCCACACAGAAGACACTGCTTATTGGAGTGTTTTGGAAGTCAAGAGATAAAGCCTTAAATAGGGACAGCCAGCGAGCAAAGATGACAAGTGCTCTTCCAGCTTTTCGAGTTTTGTGTAATTGTGGCCATTGCTAATTTTCATACCGTGATGGT
Source organism: Xenus cinereus (assembly GCA_025774025.1). NCBI lineage: Eukaryota > Metazoa > Chordata > Aves > Charadriiformes > Scolopacidae > Xenus > Xenus cinereus. The sequence goes on from JAOXJK010000077.1 coordinate 26,130,846, forward strand.
TAAACAGTTCCGTGCTTGTGATTGCACAGCCCGATTCACATGGGAAATGCTTCTTGGAGCCTAATAAGCACTAAGGTGCACATCCTTCACGCTGCCATGGCAACAGCGGGATGCAGGAGAGCTGGGAGGGCTGTCTGCCAGGAGCTGCTGCACCTTGGCAAGAGAACTGCCCTTTGGAGGTCCAAATTGGCTTAATTACCGGCAGTGGAAACTATCTGGTGTCTAGTGACCAATTCTTCAAAGGAGTGATACTTCTCTGTGCGGAATTAACCCCTTGGGTGCTGGCTTCAGCTGCATGCTGGGCCACCTAGCGCAGCTGTGTGTAGCCAGGGGCAGGCAGTCCCGGGGGGACTGTGCAGCCTGGCAGCGTTCATGCAGAACTCTTAGTTCTGGTGGGGGACCCTGGGTAAGCTTCACTGACAGTGTTCTGGCATTCAACGTCAGATTGTGGTTTGAGTTTTTGTTTTTACCCTGCTTTCCCAGTCATTGCTGATGCCCGTCCCTTTCACTGCTGGCAGGGCACCTGCAGGGCAGCCTTCACACCCTGCTGACCTCCTCCAGGCAGGGCTTGAGCGGCCCTGGGCTTCTGGCAGGACAGCTGGTAACAACAAATTTTGTCCCACGGAGAACTCTGGTACTTTGACACTTATTTTCCCCCAGGGGAGGGACAATTATTCGTTTTATTGTCTTAAAAATAACACGACTCTGAAATCATAGAATCATAGAATGGTTAGAGCTGGAAGGGACCTTAAAGATCATCAAGTTCCAACCCCCCTGCCATGGGCAGGGATACCTCCCACTAGACCAGGTTGCTCAAAGCCCCATTTAACCTGGCCTTGAACACCTCCAGGGATGGGGCATCCACAGCTTCTCTGGGCAACCTGTTCCAGTGCCTCACCACCTCACAGTAAAACATTTCTTCCTAATATCTAATCTAAATCTCCCCTCTTCCAGTTTAAAAGCATTACCCCCTGTCCTATCACTACACTCCTTGATAAAGAGTCCCTCCCCATCTCTCCTGTAGGCACCCTTCAGGTACTGGTAACTGCTCTAAGGTCTCCCCCAAGCCTTCTCTTCTCCAGGCTGAACAATCCCAACTCTCTCAGTCTGCCTTCATAAGAGAGGTGCTCCAGCCCTCTTATCACCTTTGTGGCCCTCCTCCAGACTCATTCCAACAGGTCCATGTCCTTCCTGTGCAGAGGATTCCAGAGCTTCCAAATGCTGAAGCCATGTTTTCCAGGTCAGCCAGGCAGAGATTTCCCCTGTCTGAGCAGCAGCAGCGCCCACAGAACAGCAGCTTGGATGCCCCATGTTCTCGATTCTCCTCTGTGGCCCAGATTTCCAAAGGGGAACATCTCCAGTGCTGTGTCCTGGCCAGGAAAACCCCTGTTGCTGCTGAGGGGGGACAGCAGGATGGAAAATTAAATGGGGGAACATGGGCCACGTAGGAGAATGGGGGCATTAAATAATTTAACTTAAATAATAATTTAACTTAATAGGAATAATTTAATTCCTATTAAGTACTCTGACAAGTTGAGTATATACCTGTTCATGCCAAGCTGAACCAACACCAGCTGTCCGGTTGGTGGTTTTTATTTTTCATTCCATTTGACAAACTCTAGAAGTTTGATTAAATTCCCACGGACCTGAAACTATTTTGCTGTATCTTTACTCATGCTTTGGTAGAAATGAGTATTTCCCACTCTTAGGTCTTGACGTTAAAGAAAGGAAGCGTTCTGCACTAGCCACCGCTGCCGATTTCAGCCGCTTGATGCAGCTTTAGCAATGGGGTTCCTGCCACTGTTATACCTCTTGCTTCTGGGATGAGGGGAGTGATGGCTGATAAGAGAGCCCGGGGCTATTTATAAAGCCCTTAGCTTGCTCTGCAATTTGCACACCAGATGCCTCCATGCCAAATCAACCCCGTGAAATCAGAGGGTGGCTATCAAAATGATGCTCTGAGCATCTCACGCTTCTCAGCTGAGGTGAATGGGTAACCTGTACCTGATGAACTCTCCCGGGAAGAGCCTGCATGGCCGTAATGCCACCATGGAGTGGCCCGTGTGACATCGGCTCCACGTGAGTTTTCTGCATCCTCCCCTGATGCATCATTTGGCTGGAAACAGACAACACTTCCTGCTAATTATGTGCTGCTCTGCTACCTGCTAATTAAGGAGGGCTGCAAAGTTGAGATGTGTGTTCTCCGGGGTAGCGACCACCAAATTTAGTGTATGTGGAGGTGAAGGATAAAAATTTTAATCGCGAGAGAACCTGGAATGGCTAATACAGCAGTGGTTGGTTGGGTTTTTTTAATCTTCTTCAGGATTTACTGATATTACATCAATATTGATTGGGCTAAAGGTATTTAAGTTCCTAACTCTAGGGAAGTGAACACAATGTGGTAGGAAAAGCCATTTCTTCTTATCTGGCTGGAAAAGAAAGCCAGTCGTGTTGGCACAGACGTATTTTGGGAAAATAAATAGCAGTGAGAGACACAGCGCAGTGGCTCTGCAGGGCTGCAGAAAGACCATCAGAGGAGGGAGTTCCCTCTGCAGGCTTCAGAGAAGGCTTCAGGGAACTGAAGGAGTGGCTCCCAGTGCTGGGAATTCAGCAGGGTTTCCTGGGAGTGAGCAGCCATGGAAGGGGCTGTGCTGAGAGAGGGTTTATGTCAGGCTAAACAGACCTCTCCCTCTCAGCAATGGGTTCTTGGTCTTGCTGGATGGACCCTGTGCATTGCAGATGGGCAGGGACGATCAGACGCCCAGCTCTGTCACGCTGGACTGGCCATGATTTCACCTTGGCAGCTAGGCTGACAAATGTCATGAGGAGTTTTCTTAATATAACCTGTGTACATTGCAGAGTTTCGTTATAGTTCCAATATAGGGCTGGCTTTCAAAACCAGAAAGGTGCCATCAAGCTTCTGAAATTAACATCTGGTTAAAGCCCAGCTTATATGAATGTTTAAAAAAACTCTTTCTGTATCACAAGATAAAAATGAGCTTGAATATGGAAAACCTGTACAAAAAGTATTCACCGTGCATGTCATTATCTATCTTCTTTTACGTAGCGTCTGATGATGATCAGGATCTAACTTATTTAGAGGGTTATTGAACCGTGTTATTGAGGTGTTCGTGTCTCTCACTTCTGCATCACAGCAGCTGAAGCACAGTCATAAGAGATGGATGACTAAATGGCAATGAGCGGCTGATGTGCCTCCTTAATGATCCTGCAGGAACTAAGCAAGCTGGACAACGTGGAAGACTTTCCGTGGACACACGTATGTCCCAGTAAGTACCTTCTCAGTCGGCCTCTCCTTGTGTGAGCCCATGTGGAAGGGAGAGGCAGATCGACTCTACTCAGACCAGTAAAATGCACTGAGGGTATCACAGGAAATACTTTGCGTCAGGGGGTAAAATACTACTCCTACTCATGCCAGTGGTGAGATCGTTTTGATAGCTTGCTGTTTGCTTCCTTTGGCAAGAAATAGCAGACATGGCAATGCAACCAGCAAAATACTGATTTTACTCACAAATCTAGCAAGTGCCAGACTGAGAAAGTACCCCCTTTCCTCACAATCTCCTCATCTGTTAACCAAATATAATATCCATTAATTAACCATCATTTCAAGCAGTTAAATTAATACACCATTGATAACATGTCTGGACTCTATCCAACAGAAGATGCTAGACAAGTATAAAATATAATTTGTTTCATCAGTATTGCAAGATAAGTGGGTTGTTCTTCTAGGATTTTGTTCTAGTCTACCTAACAATATTTTAACAGTGTAGCCTGTAGTGTAACTTACTGGAAAAACTCCCTCTTGGTACAGGAAAAATCACAAAACGCAGCAGAAGTTAAAATACTGCTGTAGAAGGAGTGAGATCCACAATCAGTAAAGATGACTTACATAAAACAGTTGGACTGATGCTCTTCTATTTCTTTATAAATTACAAAAGAAGCTTGAAATAGCTGTAATACAAAATAATTTCCTTGTATGCTAAGATTTCAGTATTGTCTAGCTTGACTGGAGAACTTAATGAAACTACAGCATCAATAGACAGTACAGCTGCAAACTGACCAACCTGGAGGAATTTTTGGTCTTCCAGCTACATAAGGCTTTTTATTTATGTTTGCTTGTTAAGCTTAATTCCAATAATTAATTAACCTTTTGCAGAAAATATATTTTATTAAGTATTATCTACTACCACCCTGCAGCAAAGATGAGACTCTTAGAAATGTTTTAGGTATAACCCCAACAGGAAGAAGTATACCTGGCAGAACCAGTGTCTTCATGGTTAAAAACACAGAAAAATTAGTTCATAGAAGAACTGAATTTTTAGATCTCTTTTATATGTATCTGAAAGTAACAGGAAGGGAATGGAGTGACTTGCTACAAAACATGAAAACAGTATCTGATATTTTACTATTATTGAAGCCTTTTATTGGTCAAGGACACCCAGCAGAACAGAAGCACTAATTATTTCATGGTAGTGTACGTTTTACAATAGCGGAAATGCGCCCAACTGGCAAGCCCCTTTAAATAAAGGTAGTGAAGGCATCCAATGCCTTGGGATAACCATTTCCCCAGCAGCGCCGGTGAGAAGTCACGCTCTTCTTCAACAAAGCGAAGCTGCATTCACCGAGACATCTCATATGCGATGTTTTGTTTGTTGGTGTTTTTTTTTTTTTAAATCCCGTTTGACTACATGGTGCCTACTCCACCGGCACTGCCTTCCTGGAGGAGCTCCCAGGGACTGCAAGAACTAAATCAGGCCTCTAAAGGTTAACCCGCTGGTAGGCGTGAGATGCCAGGAGGGAATGATCACCCGGCTGCTCTGCGGGCCCATGATGTGAGGTCTGTAACCTGAGAGCCTGTTGCACAGCTTTTTGTTGCTGTGGGATCATCAGGAGCTGGATGGGTCTGTTTGTGCAGTGCCCGAGCAGCTCGCCCCGCCGCATCGCCCTCCTGAGTGCACGCCTTTCAGTTGGGTCTGAATTCACAGTGCAACCCCTCTTTCCCAGTAACTCGCAGTGTGGATGCTCCTATTCTGAGCTGCCCTGCCTGGATTATTCAGGGATGTCTGGGAACATGTGTTCCCAAACCGTCAGTCATCAGCAATTCCAAGAGCTGGGAAGTCCTAGGAAGCTTTCACTGTACTACATTTATTTTTCCATTCCCTCCCACGCCCTAACACAACATGGGGCAACAACATAGACTGCAGTAAAATGGTTCCTACAAACATGTTACCCACATAAATTAGGCTTTTTTTTTTTTTCCTGTTTTAAAATATCCCAAACTATAACTTGGTTTCGCACAGTACCTTCCCAGAGGTGCTCATCACAAAGCACCACTTGGAGTACCCATTTGATTTCACAGATATTGGTGGCTTTCAGAAGGAACAATTTCCCTTGTTATCCCATCTGGACAGGAATGCTGATGCTATACATGGCCAAAAAATGGAAGAGGAAATGCAAAAGCTGTGGTACAAAACCTCTCCGTGCTGCCAGCGGCCCTTGAAATGTGCCAGATCGCCAGGTTTGATGGTCTGAAAGAACATTCTTTTCTCTTCTGACCCCTTTTGGCCCAGGCAGATGATTCTGAGGTCCTTTCCTGATGTTGTAAATAGCAGTGATAATGTACAGCCTATGGAAATCTGCAGCAACTGATGGGTACTCATTAGTCACTGACACAAAGCTTTGCACATCGGAATCTATCTACAGGTGCCACGGGGAGAAGGCAAGAAAGAAAAATGTGTCATACTCTGAGGTAAACAGCTTGATTTCTTATTAGTCCGCAGGAGGCTGAATTAGTAATTTATGAAGCACTTTGCCACGATGAGATTTGTTTAGCCCGCTTAGGATTTGTTTTTCGCTGTTAACACAGAGCTAAACAACCGAGACTGTGCCTACATGCTCTTCTGCAGACACGAGCTTTGCTCCCTGCCCTGCGCCCGCCAGCTCTAAGCCACCTGGGCGGCAGCACGGCCGGGTTGTTTGCACAGCACGGAGGGCAGGGCCAGCAGCCCCACAGTTACTCATCCCAGCACCGCACCCCCCTTTTTTTCCGACCAGGTGTTGCAGCCGCTTCTGCCGTGCCAGGGAAAGGGCAGGCACGCCGTCTGCCTGGCAGGGACGCAGCCGTCACCCATGGAGGCTGGGAGTCGCGCTGGGAGGTCAGGCAAGAGGGGTGGTGACTGCCTTGGGAGGGGGGGTCAGCACATCTTCATCCAGCTCTGTGGCAGCGCGAACAGGATGCGGTTCCTCTGCCTAGGGAACAGACCTGTGGGAAGGTCGGGTTTTTTCCATCTTTAACACACCCCAGAGCTTATTATTAAGATTTGAGAAAGCTAGAGGTCCGTATTGTTAAGACCACTAGCAAACTTTCAAGAAAAAGCAGAACTGCTACAGAAAAAAAAAATAAAATAAAAAAAAAAAGAACATAGAAAAGAACCCCAAATCTCCATTACAAAAAATAAATCCAAACCAAATTAAATCTTCCAAGCCTCCTTCCTGGACATAAATTCCCTATTTTTCTTTTGAAGGTCAGCATTAGATGATGCAAGACCAACACTGAACTTCCAGCCCATTAGCCTCTGTGGAGCCAGCCCGCAGACAGGGTGATGTGGTATGTCTGCATACCTCCTCCAGGCACTGGAGAAGAGGTGAGAAACAAAAACCCTTCCCAGGCTGGAAAGCGTTAAGAGATCCTCCTCATGTCTAAGGGCATGTGTTGCTGCCATGGGGGCGTCATGGGACAAACTCGTGGGCTAGCCCGCAGGAGACGCCCCTGGCAGAGACAGGGCTGGAGAAAGAAGGCATTTGCAAAGCCTTGTGAAACGTTGCCTCCTCCGGCTGAAACCGATAGGAAAGGGCTCGCCTTGCTGGTATTTGAAGGGTTTCTGAGCCACTTCAGACAACTCCCTAGTGCTGACTGCCCTGCGCTGAGCCACCTGCCTGACACCAGGGACTCGCTCGGGGGAAAGGCAGAGCTCTGTGCCCCTCTGGAACTGTCTTCTTTCTCTGACTCAAAGCGCTTGTCTCTCTCTTATCATCCAACCGACCACGGCAGCGGGGCTAGTTTAAGGGATCGCTCCATGGTTTTGTCGGTATAAAGCTGGTATCTATTTTCCCTACGTAAACAGGAGTGACTGGATGGGTTTAGGCGACTGTGACCGGTGTCCTCATGAACAGAGTGGAGGTTATTCTGGCCCAGCTACAGTGGGAAAGCGCTAATCCCCCCATCTGCACTTGTTAAACCTTTTAATTAAAGATCAGTCTGATGAAGGAGCAAGGCTGTGAGGTCTGGTTTTTGCTATAGCACTCACTAGAGACTCAAGAAACAGCAAATGCGAGTGGTAGTGGGCTCACAAACCTTTGAGACTTGCTGTGCACAGTCCTTTGGAGCTCTAATGGAAAGGATGAGGAGTCGCTAGCTCCTATGCTCTCCATCTGTACGGGGCAAATTTAGACCCAAATTCCTCTGGTCCAAGCCCAGATTCACAGCTGAGCAGGAAAGTTTGCCCTAGAACTGGCCCACATCAGGGATTTCGTGTAAGGCATCCTACTGATGTGTGTGGGATTAATCAAAGGAGGGGAGTAAAGAACTTCCATAAACACCTTGCAGGACTGGCTCCTCTGATGAAAACATCTGCTAAAACGTGTGGAGCCTGGGAAGAAAAGGCTGCATTACTCCAAGACCAGGTTGGATGGGGCTTTGAGCAACCTGATCTAGTGGGAGGTGTCCCTGCCCATGGCAGAGGGGTTGAAACTCGATGATCTTTAAGGTCCCTTCTAACTCTAACCATTCTATGATTCTGCAGGAGGTGTACATGGCTCCTTCGGAAAAAATGCTGCAAATTCAGAATGTTTACTTGGCGATTATTTTTTTTAATCTGTGGTACATTATAGGGCCCTGGTACTCAGTCTTGCAGTCAGGTTTGTTAGCTAACACTAGCTAGGCAGGCAAAGCTGCCTAAAATCCGTGTGTCAGACAACCCGGCAGCCCTGCCTGCTTCAGGCACCGTGCAGGTACACTGCTTGGAGGTGTGTGTTGGGGGGGGACAGAAGGCAGTTTGGGTCTGTGTTCCTGAGCCAGCAGCAGGACTAGGTGCATGAAATTAGCCCCAACCCCATGGGAGTGGGGATTCCCCCACCCCATCTGTCCCACTGACTTTTGGGCTGAAGTTCCTCTCAAGCCTGTGTGGCTTCCCCTTCAGTCATTCATATTTCCTTGGGGAAACCCTGACCCCAATGGCTGAATATGGTGTGCTCAGGAAATGCTGAAGGCACCAAAGCACTGTTTTCTGGGGTCTCCAGAATGCCAGACTGGATGCCAGCTTGTTAAATGAGCCCTGAAGTGTCATCAAAGAGCTGAAGCATCATCAATCTTAAAAATCAGCTGAGCAAACCTGTAGCTTAATTTAGGAGCTTGTCAGACGTATAGTAATGGCCTGGTAAGGCTTGGTTAAAGATGTTGTTTGGGGGCTGCCACACATTTTTAATATCTGCGTACAATAAAATATTAAACTTCAGCTCTTGCTCTTGCTGGCAGCTTTCTTGCAGGAAAATCTACTCTGGGACTCCAGTAGCACTGAATACTGAGCAACTGAAAGAAAAGGGGAAGTTTGGACCGATGTCTCTGCTGGCGTAACTCCATTAAAGCCAGAGGGTGAAATCCCAGCCCTGCTGAGATGCACGGGATTTTTGCCAGACTTGCGACTGCTGAGAACTCTTTTAACAACTCAACCCTGATTTTGCTTTGGACTGAAACCTCCCCATGAGTCTCAGCCTACAAACACTCATATCTTGCACACAGAAGAAAAATGTTCTGCAGAAAGCAAACGAGCTTGGAAAGGGATTCAACTTCATCAGTGGAACCCCTGCTGTAGACATGCATTGAGGGCTAAATTTGGCTGGTGTGGCCAGACACTGAGGTGTGGCGCGCAGGCACGCAGCTCCCTCAGTGACGGAAGGGCTCCTGCTTTGGCTGCAGTCACACGGTTTATTCAACGTGCTCCCCGTTGCTCCCGTGAACTGCACGAGCCAAGCCTCAGTGCAACCCCCTCATGCAGCCAGTGCTCATTAACATTTCGTTAAGGCCAGGTTATTGCAGGAACCCTAGATACTGACTGCGTATCTCTCGTCTCTCTTTCCATTGCATATTGCTGTCACGGCTTCCGGACTTCTTTTCAGGCCTACCCGTCGTTACAGGGTATTTGCAAGTCTTCTGGAAGCTCTTGTGGTTGAAGATACACCTGCATCAAAGCCCTCTGTGCTCCTTCTGTTTGTGGAAGACTGACTACAGCTCCAGCAAGGAGGTCAGAAAGCTGGTGCTTCCATCACCCACAGCTGCCACTTGATAGCCTTATGGTTCCAAGGTTAAAAAGAAGCAGGAAAGAGGACGCTAGAAAAAAAAAATATATTAATAATAATTACAGTTTCTTTGCAAATTTAAAGGAGGGAGAAAAAACTGTTTTGCTTTGCAGGTCACCTTCACAGCAAATAGGAATCGTTCAATTATTGCTGGATAATACCAAAGGACACTCTGAGGCACTGGCAATTGGAATGACGATTACAAAAATATGAGCAAGATTTCAAGTGTCTCTTTGTGAAACAAACAGAGCAAAATTGTTCATCAGTGGTGGAACAGACACTGTAAATGCTGCCTTAAAATGAATGTGGAAGGAAGGTGTATGTCCCTGATAATAACAGGGAAGATGACCAGCTCTGTCTTCCCAGCACAGTCCCAGGACCTTAAGAACACAGGGGGAGTTGTGAAGTTGCCTTCCTACTCCATGCATCAAGCTTTCTGCACCTCTGTGTCTCTTTTCTCATTTGAAAAGGCAGATAGGAAATATTTCACAGAATCAATGAAGTTGTCTGGAACCTCTTGTGATCATCTAGTCCAAACTCCATCAAGCTGGCTAAGCTAGAGCAGGTTGCCAAGGACAGTGTCCAGCTGGGTGTTGACTAACTCCATGGATGGAGACTCTACAACCTCTCTGGGCAACCTCCTCCAGTTTTGAGCACCCTCACAATAATAAAAAAAGAAAGTTTCGTTGTGCTCAGATGGAATCTGATGTGTTTCAATTTGTGCCTCTGGTCCTGTCAGTGAGCACTACTGAGCAGAGCTTGCCTCCCTCCCGTCACCTGTGCTTGATTTCCCACTTGTTGGGAATGGCCCTTCCCTGAACTTGGAGGAGGTGATCTTTGAAAGCCAGCCAGCTCTTCTAGACCCCTGTGCTCTCCAGGACCACATCTCACAGATCTCTGAAGAGGTCAAAGTCTGCTCTTCAAAATCAGAGTTGTGGTCCTGCCTTTTGCCTCACTCTCCCCTCTTAGGATCCTAAATTCCACCATCTCATGGTCACTGCACCCAATGCCTTCACGTCCCCAACCAATTCTTCCTTGCTTGTAAGCATTAGGTCCATGAGAGCACCCTTCCTTGTCAGCTCCACCATCACTTGGGCCGGGGAGTTGTCATCAGTGTGCTCTTGAACTCTCCTGGATTGCCTGGGCCCTGCAATTGTCATTTCTAGTTTAAACCTCTTCCTACCAGCTTTGAACTTAACCTTGGCATAAGATAAATCCACCTCCTTCTGTGGCCACTGTTGGTCCCTGCTGCAGGCCTGGTGGCTCTGTGCTGGCTGATAAGCACCAGGCGGCCTGGGCAATGGTGTGTTGCAGGGAAGTGGCCACACTCATTGACGTAAAGGCAGCCCGATGCCTAGTTGAAAGTTTACTGACTACAACAGCAAGGTGGCTCGGTAGCCCAGGTCTGGCATCCTGTGCACCTCTCCCAGTTGCTGTGTTACACTGACACTTGCCTTTCTGGACAGATGTTCACTTGAAACTACCTCAACAGTGACACATAACTAGAAGTGTGCCCGTGGTGAAGTGTTTTTTTAGTATTTTCTGCTTTTGAGCTAACCACCCTCGTGACTTCCTCTCTGCCCGGGACTTGTAGTGAGTATTCTTTTAACTGTTTTTTTCTTGCAAATTGAAGGGGTGTCCTCAAACCTCCAATTAGATTTGCTGTATGCTCCACCTTCTCTTGTCTTCTCTCCTAATACGTCAAAATGCAAGAGCTGGGACTGGTTGTGGGGGTTTTCCATAGGGCTGCTCTCCATGAGGCAGAGCAGCACACAGCCTTTGGCTGTCCTGTCCCAGACATTTTAGTCCCAAGAGTCACATTCTGGTTTGGTAGGGCCCGGTGAGTGACCCAGGACAGTGTTGGTCCTACTGTGCCTGGGGCTGAAAACAGAGTATATACAAAGTTATTCTTTCCCAAGGGCTCTAAATAGATGAGGCAGACAAAAGGTGTAGAGGAAGGCAGAAAAACCCCATCTGTACAAAAATATTTTATCAGTTATACGAACAAAACTATTTTTTGTCCAGCCTTTGCCAGGGACGCTGTCATTCCTAGAGTTTGGTTTGAACTTTTTCCCAAGTGACTAAATTAAAGCAATTCATGCAGTGACACAGAGTTGATCACTCCAAAGGTTTTAGCACTACCAGATTAGTTATAGAGCCAGTCAGGAGAGAGGCCACCGAGCGAGTCTGCCATCCCCTCCATCTGCACAGACTGAAGGATTTGGGACAGAAGTGGATTAAGCTCTCGGGGGCTTTAAGCAAATTCTCCTGTGGCTCATGTTGCCTTCCTCTCAGATTCTTGCAAGCAGCACACTTTATTCCAAGCCCCGAGTTGCACCCAGCAGGGCTGCTCCACTGCCTCCAGATAAGCATTGCACAACATTTGTTGGACCAGAGCTCCAGCGTGGATGAACGCGTGGCCAAGCATTTCACAACCGCTGCCATCTATGGATTTGTGCTTACAGAAACGGGAGAGCCCAGCTAGCTCAGTCTGGCTCCGAGAAGGAAAAGCCGAGTGTGCATACATTGCTCTGCTACCTTTCCTCAGGGGGAGAGCTGAATTACAAAACCACCTGCGCACCTTTGGATGGTTCCGTGGCAGGGAGTCACTTCCTTGGAACCCTCCAGCCAAGCGCATCACAACGGTGACTGGGCTTGTTGTCAATCCCACCACCTTGATGGCTTTCCCCCTTGGAGAAGCTGCCCTCCCCTGATGTCTCATGCAGCCTGTAGCCACACTCAAGTGACGTGTCTCCGCAGATGGCTCCTGGCAAAGTGCAGAGTGCTTTCACAGCCTTTTTAGTGCTCAACAGGATTTAGGCTTACATTTTTTTGGTGCAGAAAGGTTACTGCACAAGCCTAGGCATTGCCTGCATCCACTGAGCACTCGGAGCGCAGATTACTACGATGTGCTGCAGCCCTGAGAAACCCCGGGGTGCCAGGCAGCACCACTGCCCTCCTGCTCCTCCCTCCAGCCCCTACATCGGCCATTTCTGCTCGGTGGAGGCCAAGATCAGACTCCCCCTGAGTAACAACACAACTGCGCCGAGCTGATGTCGCAACGAACGCGTGCTTCTCCTAAACGGGTATTTTTTCCTCAATGAAGGAGCCCGCAACTCCTGGGGAATCACCCTCCGAGAGATCTTTATGACAAGACTCCTCTCAGGCCTTAAAATGGCGCGGGCAGGGGGCGAATCGCTTCCGAAGTCCCCTCTGCCCCGCCGGCCGGACACCTCGGCGCTGCTGGGCTGTTTTCGGGGGGGGAGAAGCGAGTGTCTGAGCCGACCCAGAGCACTCAGTGACGCGGCGCCGGCCGGAGCCCAGCACAGCCGCTGTCATCCCTGCGGCGGCAGGGGCAGCGTCTGTCGCGGCGGCGCCCGGAGAAGGGGAAAATGGCCGCGGCACCGCCCAATCAGCGGGTGGTGCCGGCCCGCGCCCGCCTGTTGCCCAGTCCCGGCGCTCCGCGTACCCCGGACGGTTCCATTCGGCACCGTCCCTCCTCCCTTCCCCCCCCCGCCCGGCGCCTGGGGTGGGCCCGCCCGGTTGCTATAAAAGGGAGCG
>JAOXJK010000077.1:26144496-26155285 GCA_025774025.1 Xenus cinereus
TCTGGCCGCCGTCCCAGAGGCAGGGATGACACAGCTCTCCGACCCCCCCCCGCCTTTGGGCTGGCTCCTTGTTACCGAGGCAGCACCCTGAGATCACTTGCCAAATTAAAACCTCCTTCTCCACCCCAGAACATGCCTGGCATGAGCCTGCAGTCTAGGAGGAGGCTAGGAAGGGCTTGCATTTTTAATGAGGAGGTGGTGTTTACCAGACTTGGGGGGATCTTGGGTTTTGTTTGTTTGGATTTTTTTTTTTTTCCCCCTTAGGAAAATACTTTTTTGGGGGGAGGTTGGGAGGGGGGCTGGGGAGGGGACTGCAACAATCATCCCTAGTCTGTAAATCAAGCAGGGGAAGTCAAAAGCATGTCCTTATTTTTACAGCCCATTCTTTACTGTAGCAGTCAGCTCCTTAATGAAAGGAGGAAATGATTAATGTGTCTCATGCAGAAAAGTTGCTTTTCGTTGCAGTGGATTTAGCAGAAATGACAGGCAGAGAAGGAGATGCTTTCCAAATTCACTATAAAAATTCATACTAGGGCTACACTGTAGAGCCTGTTAGTTTGTTTAGGTGCGGTTCATTTATCTCAGAGAGCTGGTTTAATTGTTTAAAAAGAACCCTTGCGTTTATCATTTGTGAGAAACAGTACAACTTTTCAATTTGGAAATCCTTTTCCATGTTACTTGTCAGTAGCAAAGCAACAGTCACTGCCGTTTGAGTTCTTCACACCAGTTGGGTTACACTTAGAAACCCATTACACTGATCCCTTGGCCGACAGCACTCCAGGAGATGGTGAAACTACGACGTGCGTGTAAGGCTTTTACGTCAAAGGTTACCCAGTGGAGCTGCTAACTGAGCTGCTCTTAAGTTGTTCATTTGAGTGCGGTTGTTGGCTTTGGAATGAAATTAGGTGACCCTTGCCACCAAAACTACAGCTGCTTCCTCCTATGCAAATGTCCTTTTACATGGAATGGGCTGACTCCCCAGCAGAGGTGGTTCTGGGGAAGCCTGCTTGCGTGGAGAGCACGTGGAGATGGGTGGAACTAAAGCAGAGCCCTGGGCCAGCACTGTGTGTAGACGACACCGAAACAAGTTAGTGACGATACTGTCCAGCACTGCTACTGTACTCTGCTGTGTGACCGCCTTACTGTAGCTGCTCTGGTGTTTCAGTGCAACAGATGGGAGGGTCATTGCATCCCTTCATGTCAAAAAGTGAGTTTGGCTTGTGTGAATTAAATTCATGAAACTGGCATCGCTCTTCCTGGTGGATGGGTAAGTCATGCCTTCGTTTACATGAATTGCTTGCTCACTTAGGACTGCTTAGTGAGTGAAACGGCAAAAGCTGAATACGTTCTGGTTTGGCTCTCATATTCAGAAAAATGCCCCATGTACATGGTTCCCCAAACACAGCTTTATACTTTATTCAAATGTGACTAATTTGGGTGTGCGATGTTGCTATTGTAAGGCAGGTAGATTTCAGCTCTAAAGGCTGATCTGACTTGTCAGTGCAGGATACTCACTGTTATGAGCAGAAAAGCTTAGCTAGGCCCCACATGTCAATATGTCCTTTTTTTCTTCTGCTGAATTTCAAGCTGTAGACGCATTCCTCTGCAAAACCAGACACTTGCTGATTTTTTTTTTCATTGGCTGATGAACTCGTTTACAGGAAGCTACTGCAGTTAATATTTCTAAATTTGAAGGTAGTTCTGGAGTTTAGTGCTTTATGGCCAGCTTTTTCTGAGACAAAAATAAATGCTTGCATACATGGAATAACTTTGTGCTGGAGATGATCAGTCCCATGATTTGCTGGGTCTCGTCCCACTAAATGTATGTTTGACTTACACTTACTATTTTGTAGCTCTTTTCCTTTGTGCTTTGCCACAAGACTGTACAACTAGTTGGTTATTAAAAGTTTAGCACAGAGGGAATCTTTAAAGTGAAAGGTAGCATTATGGAGTGAAGAGCGCTAGTCCTGCTTCTGGGTGGAAAACTCCCAAGACGGGCACTGTAACTGTAGATACTGTGCTTTACTGCTTGTGCTGAAGTACAGAGAAGGTTATCGTGGTGCCAGCACTATGGTCCTGCTCTGCCCACCTGGCTCCTCCCTGCTGCCTCCGTTCAAGGCCCTGCCTGTGGCCGGATGGCTCCCGGTCTCAGCAGATAAGACAAAGGGCAAGAGGAAGGTTTGTTATCTATGTTCCAGAAATAGACCCGGAGCCTAAGGAAGTGGTGGCTTGTCCAGATTATCTGTGACTCCTGAGACTCCAATCACAGGGGCTCTCTATTCCTTTGCTAGAAGACACCCATATTCCTCTTAACTCCCTTGTGCTGCACCTGGGTTTGTGGTCTGCATTTTCATCATTTTCTTCGAATACATGATGGTCCTCATTGAAGGGAACAATTATACAGAAAGTTTTGCATAGCTCAAATTCCAGTGCTTGAAGTCAAGTGCCCCTATAAAGACTAGAGTGCACTCGTGCTGTCTTGTAAGTGAATGTTTCCGCAATCAAAAAGTGATTTCATTGCTTTTCTATATGTCACTTGGAACATGATAGTCAAATGTGTTCCTAAAAAAAAAAATTTTAAAAAAATCTGGTAACGACCTATACTAAAAAAGTAGGCACTTCCTATTAGACATATTCAGTAGCAGTATTTATATTCTTCAGTGAACAAAGGTAGCTCTTCCTGGCTCCTGCTGAAAGCAAAACTGAGTTGTCAGTGAATGGTAACACAGGTACTGCTTTTGGCAAGACGCCATTCCTCTGCAGGAACAGTCGTAAGGGCTGCTCCGACCAAGGGAAGAGCATCCAGTCTCAAAATAATTAGCTGCTTTCCTGGAATTGCCAAAGGAGTCAACTGAACTTCCAGTACCTTTTGCTAGAAGTGAAACATGGGCATCTATAAAATTTTAGTGTGGTAAAGTTGGAGTCCCTGGGGATGTCCATTCATGTTGATAGGTAATACTCATGAACATAGCATGCTTCTACTTTCTTTTTCAACAGTGGTATTTCTCACTTACTAAGAGACACCACTTTGCCTCTTTCCGTTGGCCAGGTACGCATCTCTGTGGAAAGGATGCCTGACACTTTACACAGGACGAGGAGGCGAGCTGCATAAAATTGGGGAGTAAGTATTGCCTGTTTATACTTGCAGTGTTACGTACCGCTCTCTGCAGAGCGTCACGGTAAGTTTAAGACATGGTGGCTCTTAGTAAATGGAACCTAGGGCAGCAAAAGCCTGTTGGTTGCTCATGGATAGGTACAGTACAGACAACTGTGGTGTCAGTTTTTACATGCTGTTGTGGTAATGAGCTCCAGCCCACTCTGGGTTTTAGGTTTATTGAGGAAAATTGTCCTCCATCATGGCAGACGTTCGGGTTTTACGTAGAGGGGGAATTGTATAAATGAAGAGGGACTCAATGTGCATTGTGTATTTAGGCCTCAGCTTGAGTAGCCACTTTATTTGCGTGGAAGCTGTGTGTGTGTGTATCATACTTTAGAGACAAGCCGTGCAAAGAAGGAAGACAAAGGTAACTCCAGTGAATCATATCTAAACAGAAGCAAGCCTCATTAAACCTTCTTTAAGCTGCCCACAAGCTGAGGCGGTGACTCCTCCTGACTAAGAACAAACATGAGTAACATACTTGACAAGCAACAAGAAAAAATAGCAACATTTTCTAAGGAGAAGAGTATTTCCGCAGTTGCACAAAGTGCTGTGGGAGGCTTTGTAGCCATCCGGGAAGTGGGGCTGTTGTGCCTCCCCACAGGAGGTGGGAGCTCCACTTCTGCTTAACCAGTCCAAGCTGTCTAATGATCCAAATCTTTCTTCCCCTCTGCCATAATTTCCATGTGGTGAGTTGGAGGGTCTATTCCTCCATAGTCCCCTTGAGTGGAAAACGATGCTTTGAATTTCACTCCCTGTTTTAGATTGCTCTGTGCTATTTTGTTAATGGGGCACCCCGTAGCATGGGACTGTGGGGGAGTGCTTAAGTTTTCCCTAATACAGTCACAGTCTGGGAGCAGGCTGTGTGACTCTGTGCCTCAGGTGACCTTGTGAGTGGGTGCTGGACAAGATTGTGCAGCTGGAAGAGAGGTGAAGGGAGCCCTTTCATCACCTTTTGTTTTCTTAAGGCCAATTTACCTCCTAGAGTAAACGTGTACTTGCTTCTGCTTGACTGAAACACCCCCTCATCAGGAAGATGTGGCAGCTTTGCCACAAGCCTCTAAAGGGATCAAAGAGCTTTTTAATACCTGTGGATACTCTTTGAACAGTGGAGTCTGGATTAATTACTTCTAGGTGATGGGATATGTCAAAAACATACGCTCTTGGCCTTGGGGAGTTGAGAACTTTGTTAAAAAATGGCTTTAGAACTTCCTCATAATCCTAATTTCTCCCCAGGTTCTGCATGGTATACTCAGAAGTGCCAAACTTCAGTGAGCCCAACGCAGAACACGTCGGGCAGAACAAACTGGTATGTTAAACTTGTCTGAGGCTTCTGGCATAAAGTGCTCTTTGCTCTGAACACTTTACACTAGGCTGGGATCAGATATGATTCTGCTGGAAAAATGGACTTGAAGTGATGTATAGAGAAAAGTGAGCCAATAATTACAGTAGCAAACAAATTCCATGTGGAGCCACTATAAGAACACAGGAAAAAAATCAGCCTTGTCTGTAAAAATGTGAGAATTCTCTCTCTGATCCATGTTTTGTATCTTTTTTTTTTTTTTTTTACATTTCTCTGAAGGCACAGGGTGAACAGAATAATAGTTCTGCGTCAAGTAATATGGGTTCTTGTACTTTCGGGCCACTGGGTAAGTTTTTTCATTTTGTGAAAGTGAAAGAATGATAAACATATAATGGGAATAAAAAGAAATTTATCTTACTAAGGATTCTCCACTCTGGGGCAAAAGTGCACTCTCCTCTAGAAAGTCTTTGAGACAGAGGCCTGAGCCTGCAAGCACATAAGCGTGAGCGTTTCCTGAGTAATGGTTTCAGGATTTCTTCCCTAGAAGAGTAAGATCAGAATATTCAAGGTGCCTGTATCATCTAAAAGACTTGACTAATCCTAAATTGTTTTGATGCTTTCAAAGAGTTTTTGGCTTTCCGGCCAGATTAGCTCCCCAAAACAGAAGCGGTACTAATCTGAATTTCGATATTTGACCTGGCTGGATCATTTTGTGATGTATTTAAACCTTGAATCTCAGATAAGAAAATGCTCTAAAGACTTGAATGGGTGTAAGCTTAGAGGAGACCTTAGTTATGGCCTGCCTTCATGATGTCCAGACTTGGTACCTGGTGTTGTATAGCTAAGCACTGCTGGTGAATGATGGCAAACAAATCCAAAACTTGCTGTTAAAAACCTCTGTGTCACTTCAGTTCAGTGACTGTCTGCTTCCTTTTTAGCAACATGATTTCCGTTTCTCTTATTTTACTTCTCTTATGAGCCCTTTGTGTTCCTTTGAAAATAAATGATTCTGAGCAAAGAAGGGCAGTGCTTTCAGACCAGTCTTTCCTCAGTGCCAGAGTGAGACAAGTAGGCTTTCATCCCAATTAGCATGTAGGTACTTCCTTGATATTCCTGCTTTTGGGTGCTTACCAGCTGTTTTCACTGAGCTTGTGAATATCTTCTGAAATTCCTTGTTTTTTCTTCCTGCTTCTTATGTGGTCTTTACATGCAATGATTTCCTTTTGCCTTTTCCTTCTCTCCCCTTGCTTCCTTTCATCATTCTGCTTTTTCAGCACTGTCCCTCTTCCTACCAGCAAAACATGAACAGTGATGCTTATGAGGCTCAAGTTCATGAGAACTCGGTGATAGCTGAGTTGCTTCTGTGGCTGAACTTCACAAGGCTGCTGTCAATTTCTGTGTGCCTGGTAGCAGGGATGACGCAAGGAGCTTTGTGTAGCCTACTTTTCTTTTGCTAGTTTCTCCTTGACTTCTGCTGCCCTGCTGTCTCTCTGGAACATCTTGGTGTGTGACCTACAAGCCAGTACGTGTTTCTGAAAGCACTAGTCTAGTTTGATGAGACTCCAGTCTCTCTCCCAGGCAAAAAATCAGTGTGCAATTCTGTGACCCTTCTTGCTTTAGTTGAGAGTCGGGGGGTAGGTATGGAGGGGATGTAGTTGGGAGGGGAGGGGAAAGGTAAGCTGTGGTTTGGAGTCTTGCAGTGCCAGAGGGGCTGAGCTTTTCCTTCTGGTGCCTGGGGTTCGCTGGTTGCTGCAAACTCCGTGCATTTCCTGTTATAAACTTATGTAAAGGAGCAGTGATTTCAGTCCATGGAACTTGCAATAACCTTTTCTCTGTCTTTTTAGGAAACGGCTTACAAACTGGACCCGAGTCAAGTGGATTCCCATTTACATATAATCATGGCCACACTTACGCAGGTAGTGGGAGAGGCAATGGACGAGGACCCATAAATCCAGCACCAGCTAATAGTGTTCAGCCTCTTCCTGCTGTCAGTAATGGGAGGGACCCACGCAGAGCCTTTAAAAGATGACTATGCCAAATGTGGTTGTTCAGCTTGCTTAAACTCTACACTCTACTTGAACACTTATTGCACTTTTATTTATAGTTAACTGTGAACCAGTTTGTCCTTTACTGTTGTTTTTTTTACCTTTTGGTCTATGGAGCAAACTTGATGTGATCTATTTCTTGTTTTGCTTAGGGAAGCCTGGTGAATCTTCCCCATAAATTAAGGGGGTAGGGGGAGAAGGTGGATATAAGAAAGTAAGGGTAATGGGTTGAAAAGTCTCAAAACTCAGTACCCTTTGCTAAATGGAAGACAACTTCAGTTACATGTATGTATTTTTCTGTTTCTATTGGTCAGCCATATAGCCTTAAAAGGTCCATTACGTCCTGTGCGTGCATACGTTGACTTCCATTAGGGTTAAATGGGAGTTCCTCATATTGGAAGAGCAAAGATGCTCTAGTGAACTAGGTGTCCTTGGAATGAATATAGCTTGTAAAAGCAATAAGTATAAGGAAATGGTGGTGCCAGCACCTAGTGGTGTCTTCTAAATCAGAGAATGGATAACTCGGATGAAGGTTGAAAACGTGGTGAGTGTTTTGAAGCTTGACTTCTGATTCGAAAAAGGTGGACACTACTGAAAAGAAAACTTCTCCATAAACACCATTATTACTATCAAGGAAAGAGACACTGATTTTTTTGCTTTGGATAGAAGCGTGGATATTCATTCTTGCTTTGCATGAAATAGCAGGAGGGAAGGATCTAAATTCAGACAGCATTGGAGAATACGATGTTTGTAGCCACTCCTGGTGTAAATGCCCAAGATTTCTTTGGAGGAGTCTGAATTTCCAGGAAAGAACTGTTTTCAAATGCTGCATTAACGGTCTCTTCAGTGAGGCTGCCTACTTCTCCTTTCTTCATTCACTTTTCAAAATGAATTATGTATTAGATGAAGCTGTATGTGTGGATTGCAGAGGTACTGGTCAAGCACACAGCTGCACTTCTGATGCTGTTAAGCTGCTAAGCTTTCCTTCCTCTCTTTTATATGAAATACAAATTATCCCTTAAATAACTTAACCCCACCAGCACCATCTCCCGGGGGAAGTAGCTGTGGTTTTATTTCTAAGATCACAAATGCCTTGACTCTAGATAGGAGTCCAGTGCCATATTTCAGATCAGGTTCAAAAACAACTTGGAAGCTGAGGTGTCATACTGGATTCATCTGTTTAACTCTTCTTATAGCTGACCTCTCAAATAAAAAATTGCACTAACCATTTCAAAAAAACAAATCTAACTTTCTTTCTGTCAAGCCATAAAAGACTTCATGACAAAAGGCTATTTCTGAATTGAGTTGTCTCTGTGGTTGTTCATGTTAATCAAATCTATTGCTATGTCACTAATGTTTACAAGTTATTTACATTTGATACTTCTGCTTTGGTACTCTGTCATGATGATTTGTTGAAAATTGTTTCTAATTGGCAAAAGTTCCTTGCTTATTCTGAAATACTGAACTCTCTTCTTATTGCAAGCAGCAATGACAACAAAATTCTGAAGGGTGGTTTAGAGAGACCTGTGTGCCCAGATACCTGAGGGCTTTTTGTCGCTGGTCTGGTAGAGTGCTGTCCTGATACCTGCTTCCAGGTGGAACTAGTGAAACTTGTCTTGGACACAAGAGGGTGGCATGCCTCGTGAGATCACCCACGGGTGCTGTTATGGAAGAACAGTGCTAATTGGTGAACCAGAAAGCACCCAATGACTTCTGGGGAGATGGCGTAAGGAGGTGATGTGTAACTCAGGGACTTTAAATTGCTTACTTATTTAAATAAGTCGTGTGTAGTCTAGATGCATGAACAACCTCTTATGCACTGTTGCATTAAGACATTTGATATGCTGGTGAGAAGGAAGCCAAGAGGACTTCTAAACTTGTGAAGTATATATGACGTGTTCCAGAGGTAAATGAGATGTATGATGTATGGTGATGTACGAGACGTATGGTGTGAGAGCTGTTTTCCAGTAGTAGCTGTAAAGGTAGCAAGTGAACAGTGCAAGTGATGGCAGGGAGTTCATACTCATCGGGGTATGTCCACCATGGATCTCAAATCCTGGTGGTCATGGCTTCTCTACAGCATAAAGAAGGTTGAAATAGGGGGGGAACCCTGTGTTAGTGTGTGCTGAGGTGCCTGATGTTTGTAGCTCTATGCATTTGAGCTTCTACTAAGCTAATAAACAGAATACTTGTTCACAAATTCCAAATAAAAAGTAAGATGATTACTGCTGATAAGTGGCATAAGATTAAAAGCTTGCTGTCAAGTGGATGATTGATTTGCAGTTGGGAGGAAAAAAGCAAGAGGCTGGTCTTCATGTTCTCAAGGTTAGTAGCATTCTTGCCTCCCTGTTTCTTATGTGAAACTATTTCAGTTTATTAATAAACTTTTACTTCTTTGCAGGGGAAATCTGTGCCCTGAAAAGTCGCATGGACTTTAAAATAATCATAGTAACTTTTCAAGATCATCTGATCTTCCAGTGAACCTAAGACAAAGTTGTTTCCCTCAGAGATATCAGTGTGAAGATAGTGAGTTCTCAGCTTGCAGAGGAGTCTGGGAGCTGCCTTGCATCCGTTTGGATCATACCACCTTGGTGTATGGAGAGACAGATACACACATTTCTCTGTGTAAACAAGCAGTTGGCATGAATTACTCTGACACTATAAGGCAGTTCATGGGTGCCCAGTAGTTAGGTCATTAGGGAGTCTCTTTGGAGATGTCTTCCCGAGATATTAAAAGTAAGGCTGCAGTTAGGGGAGTCTCATTCTAGGTAATACAGCTTGCCAAAGGGAAGAAAATCTGGAAGGTGTTCACATGTCCAGACACAAAATGCACCATGCTGAAGTGCAGTTGGGTAGTCCTGCACCTGAGTCAGAAGGTGCCCAGCTTTCATCGCCCCGCCACAGCTCATCTCCTCTTGCCTGCCCTAACAGAAGGACTGGTGGCAGACTGCAGCAGCCTGGCAGCGGAGTTTTGCTGTGTGTCTGCTGCAGTCCTCCATGTGTTCCTTCTCCATCCTCAGTGTCAATCTTTCACCTCGATCCCCAAAGTGGAAAAGCAGTCCTGTACTGTGAAATACCGTCCTGGTCTTGGATACATGGTAGAGTCATGCACTCCATGCCCACACTAAAAATGGGGAGATGCTGTAAGAACAAATAGAAACGCTGGCCCAAGGCATGTGGTATATAATCTGCTTTCACAACTCATTTAATTAGCTTTGGCCTTAACTTTAAACTGGCCAGTTGCAGTCCTGTGCCCTCCAATAATGCTGCTCTTCAGCATCACACGAATTCCAGGAAGGGTACCTGCAGCCAGTGCTGCTCCTGTGAAGCTGCTGCAGGTGCTATGAAACATCTACACCAGTGCACGCTGCAGAGACACCCTTAGCAGCGCTGCAGGGGTGGCAGCCATGTTCTGCCAGTGTGTGCATTTCTCTGGGCACAGGAGCATTTAGTAGACAAATGCTGTTCCCCCCCGTAGGGAATCCCCATCCTCTGCACCTCGTGCCCATACCCCCAGAACAAAAGCTCTTTTCCTGTTCAATAAGGTGCTTTTCATTAACAGCTCCCAAAGTGCTTTGTTAGGAGTAGGAATTGGTAGAAGCAATGGGGTTTGAGTATTTCTGGAGAGGTTTTCCTGCACTGCTTCATGCCCGCATGTGGTCAGCTGCCAGGTT
This sequence comes from Xenus cinereus, assembly GCA_025774025.1. Taxonomy (NCBI): domain Eukaryota; kingdom Metazoa; phylum Chordata; class Aves; order Charadriiformes; family Scolopacidae; genus Xenus; species Xenus cinereus. Next base: position 26,154,676 of record JAOXJK010000077.1, read on the forward strand.
GTTCCCCTGCTCCTCTCAAATGCCCGTAGGTTTGCCCTTTCAGACATACTGTTTATTCTTAACCCTTGAGCCAAGCAACTATCTGCACTGCCCAGTGTGGTCTCTGGCAGTACTTTTGAGGGGGATCTAGGGAGGTGCCTTGCTTTGTCCCTTCAGCTCTTGAGCTGGAGTTTGTCGATTTGGGGAGTTTCCCCTTAGTACAGGGCACATCACTGAGGAGGGTGCAGGGCCGTGACTCCCTGACCTGGCTCTGTTAATGACTGCAGCAGAGCCAAGGATGGCCGTGCCCGGGCCAGATGCCCCCCCCAGCCGTGTGGTGCTGCAGGGGAGCACGGGCAGCATTCCCTAAGTGGGGATTCTCCAGTGACCCCATTCCCTCCGTGCTGCAGAGGGAGTGAGGGGCACGGTGGCGCAGTCTGAGCCCGATCTTGCACTTGGGTCACACCAACCCCCTGCAGCGCTACAGGCTTGGGGCAGAGTGGCTGCAGAGCTGCCTGACAGAAAAGGACCTGGGGGCGTTGGTGGGCAGCCGTTGAACATGAGCCAGCAGTGTGCCCAGGTGGCCAAGAAGGCCAACAGTATCTTGGCCTGTATCAGGAACAGTGTGGTG
>JAOXJK010000077.1:26155385-26167107 GCA_025774025.1 Xenus cinereus
TTTTTTTGGTCAGAGTTAGGTTGATGGTTGGACTAGATGATCTTAAAGGTCCCTTCCAACCTAGGCGATTCTGTGATCCGGAGCTGTGCGTAGGTGCTGGAGATGCTGGGCCCTGCAAGGTGCCTGCTCTGGGCTGCTGCCTTCACTTGGCTGTTTACGGGGGCTTGTGGCCCCTACTGGAGCAGGAGCTGTGTTTGGGGAGCTTGGAGGGTCTCTGCCTGCCTCAGTGGCTTGGGTGGTACTTCAGCCGCTGCTGGTGATGCTCAGCATCCCCAGTGCCTGCTCTGTTCTGCATGAGGGGACATGGTTGCTTAGGACCACAGAAACAGACAGACCTTACAGAGCTGTGTGCCCAGTTGATTTAGCAGCCCTTTTGCTCTGGTGTGCTTTTGTTTGCTTCTGCACAATCAGGGAGATCAGAGCTGGCTGAAGGAGGGAACCACTCTTGGCAACATGGCTTCAATTTAAACAACCAAAAAAGCTGTTGTGTGCCTACTGGGAGACACATACCAAACCAGGGGCGATTGCCTGAAAACTGAGATTGATGGTTTCAGCAAAGCTCTTCAGGAATTCATTCAGAAATGCACTTTCTGACTTCAGCCTTAATAGTGCTACTAATCCCTTTATTCCTGATTCCACAGAATTTGAAATTGTTACAGCTTTTTATAAGGATTATGATTTTTAATCTATTCTGTGATGGACATTTGTGTGTGTGTATATAACATATATAAACATACACAGCATCTTGTAATTGGAATGGAAAAAATTAATCCTAAACAAGCTGTTGACTAAACTACAGAGGATGGAGTTCAAAGGGATTAAAAAAAAAGTTTGGAAGTGACTAAGGGGAATGCTTAAGGACTTCATTTAGCTTTTTAATTTCTCTAAATCGCTGATGTTTTTTCTCAGGAAGAAAGCAATGCAGTTATAAAAGCTTCATCTAAAAATGCCCGCCCACTCCTCCCAGCTGATAATGACTGTCTGGATTTGTACTTTTCCTAGGGAAGGAGTAAAACATCAGGATTTAGCTCAGAAAAGAAAATCCTTATGGAGTAAATGTAGCTTCAGTGCTAAATGCTTCTTTATCCCACACTTTCAAATGGGGTGGTATCTGCTCTGCAGAGTGGAGAACCCAAAGCAGTGCAGTCACTGCAGGGCGAACTAGCTGCTACATGTTAGATAAACTGGCATATAATAGACAAAATCGGCTTACTATGTAATTAACTAAGACTCTGCAGAAGTGTAGTTGTATGTTGTAAGGTATCAGCAGAGCCCCCTACCAAGCTTTCTTCAGGTTCACGGCCAGAGAGTGAAATGGTCTTGCAAAGTACAGAACAATTATTTGGGAAATTTGGAACCGCACTTGCCCGCCTCTGCCGTTTGCCCCATGAGGATGGCCAGGAGATCCCACTGACCTCAAGCGTGATTTGGATTGGGTCCTGTGCAGGCAGTAGGTTCTCATTTGTAAAACCAGGATAAAGTGGCAGGGCAGATCTGTTAGATGCTAAATTCATAATTTATGAAGAGGCTGAATGCTATGGAAAAGCTGAAAGCCATAGCCAATGTGTAGTTTTTTCTTTCTAAATCAAGAGGCATTTTGGAATGTGTGTTCCTAAGATTGGATTCTTTATAGTTATACATTTGGGTTTGCTCTTTTTCCAGAGGGGCCAAGTGCTGCAGCTCTGTGCCCAAAATGGCAAGCGATCTGCCGGTTGCGGAGAGCTCGTGGGTATGACTGGGAGAGGCGGCTGCTGCGAGGAGTACTTGTGTGCTGGCGTCCCACAGCTCTGGCTCTCGTGGTGCCGGGTCTCAGTGTGGGGGCTGTGGGTACCTGTATGATGCCCTATCAGGTCGGGCAAGGCCCTCCTTCCACCCCAGCACCAGTTACTGGTGCTTCTGAGGGCCTGGGTGGAAAGCTGTGGCTCTGGACACGGCAATGCCAGCTGCCTGCCGGGCACAGCAGGCCAGTGGTGTAGGAACTCCTTGTGCAGGACCTGTTGGTGAAACTTGCTTTTTAAATTTTTTTTTTTATTTTCTGAAGGAAAAAGCACAGGTCCTGGCAGGTGGAAGTGCAGCCATTAGCAACTGATCTGTTAGAGCTGGTGCTTCTGCTCTGATCAGGTCCTGTCATGCATCTCCACCAGGGCAGGTGTGGGGGGGATGTGGATACCCCAAATCACGATAGCTGGAGGATGCCAGGGCAAGATCCATAGCAGAAGGGCTGGTGGGGCCTTGGAGGGATCTGGTACCTGTATCATGGGTAAATTTTTAAAACTCTTGGACAAATACCCGCCAGGAGTGGTTTCGGGAGGGGGGAGTTGATTCTGGTGTGGGACAAGCATGAAGATGCATTAAATGATCTTCTGTAGCTGTTTCCACCACTATTTTCTATGATTTATGCATTAGCTTAATTTTTGTAATTTCCTCCTTCCTAGGTTGATTAATACTAAATTTAATTTTCTGTAATCAACTTGAGCATGTAACTTGGAGAGATCAGGTTTAGGCTGATTGCGGTAAAAATCTACCTATCCTGTCTAGCTTGAATAAAGCAAAACTATTTTTAGCTCTAAATTATGCAATATTTTCATGGAGCTCTGCAGCCTACTTATATTTAACCTTTGAGTGGAGTGCTCTATTTTTCAGATCACCTAATGCAAACTTTGTAAATGGGTTTTTTAATTATGAGAAACCCACCTGCATGCCATCAACCAAATTATTAGCGAGGCAGAGAAGGATAACCAGTAGTGCTGTCAGACTTCAGCTGAATATGAAAAATGTTTAAATGCCAAGAACAGAAGTTGCCAAGAAATAACTTTAAACAGCAGGTGCTGGAGGAACAAATTAATATGACTTATTTTATTTTTAGAAATAGTGAGTTGAGGCCTGATGCAGATAGACATTTCTATGTGCAGCAGCAGCAGTGCTTGGCTATACAATAGGACTGACAAAATCAACACACCCTTCTCTTAAAAGAAAAATATCTAATTTAGTTTAAAAAAGCCCTAGGTAGGGGGGTGGTAAGAGAACTTGATCTACACTCTACTATTTGTAGGACTCCAGTGAGCTGTTTTTTGTGCTGTTGCTTATCAGAGCTCTCCGTGATGTGGTTTGGGATGACCTTGAAGCGAGAAACTCCTGTGCAAAAGCCACCCTTGAAAGCCTTTCGCTGGCACATGCAATCTAGTTTCATTTTTGGTTACACTTTACCAGGGCCCATTGCTAGGGACAGTGAGTCTAAGCGTTCTTGCTGAGCTTATTTTCCCCAGCAGTGCAGGGCATCAGAGCTAATTTTTAGAGGAAGTGGGACCCAAAACATCAGCAAGTCAGTACCATGAAGCCAATAAGAAGGATGTGTCAACCTGGGAAAACTGCTGCAATAAGCTTCCCCTAGCTTTTTTTGCAAAGTGGGTTTGCAGAAGCCTTCTGTGCAACTTCATCAGTGTTGTAGCTGAAAAAATCTGGATCTTTCTAGTAGGTGCAAATGGCTGGAAGCCACAATGGAAAAAAGTGCATTGACAAGGGTCACTCTGTTGGATGTTTGGTGACCATCAGACTAAACTTGGTAGTAGATCTGTAATTACTCTGTGCTTTTGTGGATGTGCTTTAGCAGGCGATTCTCACTGGGCTAATTCTCTTTTTTTTTTTTTTGGGTGCTATGAGCAAATAGATCATTCTATGGCTATTTTGATGTCCAAAGCTGGTGAGCTGCAGTTGTTATCACAGGCTACTTCTTCAGTCCAGGCATAAGGATGGCTGCTTAGGAATTAACCTAAGGGTGATGTGCACGGTGATTTGGGTGCTGTGCATAGCCTGTGATCAGAAGCAGCAGCTTGTCAGAGGGCCTTAGCTGTCAGCAGGGTGCTCTGTCAGTGATCCATGGGAGGAGGTCTCCGTGGAAATGTACGTTTAGGTACTGCAGGTGTTTCCTCTTCCTCCAAGAATGTTTGGTTCAGTCCGGCCCAGGATGTGTGGACCTTGGGTTGGTTTTGGTTTTGTTTTTTTTTTTTCTTGATTCAGTGAATTTGAAAGCTCCCTGCTGTGCAGCTCTGTGTTTTCTCTGACTGTCCTGGCTTTTACCTGTTCTGAGAAAGCCTTCGCTAGCGCCCACACAAGGGCCTCACCTGCCGTCCTGCCGAGCCTTCCCCTGCCTGTTGCTCACCTTGCCGTTTGATTACTTGCACTGCTGCCAATGCTCAACTGCTTTAATGTAATTCTGATTTGTCCCTAACGTTATTACTCATTGGGTGTTTGACAGGCCTGTCTTATTATTTCTGCTTGTTCCGGCTCATTTCTGTATCACCAAAGCAATTTGCGGGCCAGCCCAATTAGAGCCCCTGTTTCCCTCCCCAGGTAGGTTTGACATTGCCTGCCCTCCAGGATAACAGCGATCCTCCTGCAATCCCATTGATCGAACCCTCCGAGGCTGGGGAAAGCATTTCATGCATCATCGTAACAAGTTGTTCACAACTCCCTGTGCGCTGGGCTTCAAATTCAGCCTTTCAAAGGACTTTGATAAAGAAGAAAGGATCATTTTTTTCCCCGACTGCTGCAAATGAAAAAGCTTTTCACTTGGGAGTCGTGGGTCATATTTATGGAAATGGGGAGAGCACTTGCAATATTTATAGCAGTTACAGAAGCGATTGAATCTATCTTTTATTGATATGTATTTACATGCCCACAAAAATCTTATTGCACAGTAGTTGAGAGAACTTTATTTAGATTTAGTATTTTGAAGTAATTTTTTAGTGCTTCTTTATTATCCATGGAGTGCAAGATTCAATATTTCAAGTAGGACTGTCACCAAACAGCCGGAGGTTTTTAAAAGATTTTTATTTTACATAAAGATAAATGTTGAAGCCACATTTTTCAGAGGCACCATCTGTTCCGTGTTGACCTTAATTTTCTGGATGAGTGCTTTTCTTCAAACGTTTTAAGTCTTGTCTACATTTCATTTGGTTGGGAGTGTTTAGGTTATTTGTTGAACAGGAAATCAGATATTCAGAATGCAAACACACCATTACATTGCAAATTATTCCCTTTGTATAATTTAGCAAACTGCTTTGTAAATACTCTGCAGACTTGCTGGGGTAGCTCTGTGTCTCTGACATCTGGCGGGTCGGCCCTGTGTGGAACTGGATGTCTTTTGAATGTCACCGTCATGCCTTGCACGGGGAGATGGGGCGCAGGACACCGAGTGAGAACTGTGGAGTACCCTTTTAATGGGTAGTTTTTGGGCACAAGGGCAGGATAAGGGTTTCTGGCCTCGGAAGGATTTGCTGTTCAGGCTGTCTAAACAACAATACCTGATCCTACTCAAAGGGGGTCACTAAAATAGCTGTATGTCTACATATGCATCGTTCCCATGGGGCAGCACCTCAATTTCTTCCTTCAAATTCTTGTTCTTGCATCTTAGCTGAAATAAGCTTACGGATGATTTTTGCCTTCCTTTGCCTCCAGCCTTTCTTCGTGGCTTGTCTGAGCTCCTGCAGCTGTTCCTCACCCTGCCACCTTCAGGGGCTTTCAGGCTCTCAAGTCCCTCTGCTCCTTCTGTCCTGTATCAGCTTTGTGGGCTCAGCACCTTCTCCCGACCTAAACTCATCTGCCCCCTTGTTGTCCCCATAGGAGCTTCTCAGCACCACCTAACACTCCCTTCAAGGAGGCCATGGCTAAGACCTGTGAAGGTGTATGTTATATGTTCTCTATTGATAATGTGGTCAGTCTGGGCTAATGCTGACCCGCAGTAGCAACCATTTTAGTGACAAAATGTACTGTATTTGTGGCTGTGGATTGCAAGTGGAATTGTAATCCTGCTGTTACATTTCTTTTCATAATGTAGTAGAACCTTTTTTCCCTCCTGTGCTACAATGTTTGTAAGCCTACTGCAGAAGGGATATCGAGGCTTTTTTTCCTCTCAGAATATGAATTTGGAAATAAAAATAATGATGTGGTAGGAAAAAATGCTACACATTAATTTTTTTTGAGTGCTTCAAGAAAATCCCAGTGGGGAATATTGTAAGGACTGCACTCTCTTGAATTAACCATCTGGATTCTTTACAACTCTACTATGTAAGTGCCTAGTAAACCCCATTTCAATGAGATGCCAAGATGTGGAGGAAAAGAGCCGAACAAATGACAAAATACTTGCTTAAACCAAGACTGCGGTGTTTCCAAATAGAAAAGCTCAGAGTCTGTCTCACCAGGCTGGCTGGGTTTGGAAATACCTCTTGCTTCTCCGAGTTTTGAGGGAAGTGATGGAAGGGGAGGCAGGGGGGAGGAGCGGCTGCTGGACTTGTGGCTCACACGAGTGGCTGTTTGCCACCCAAAAAACCACATAGGGCTCTGCTGCTGGATAGTTAGAGGGTTCTTGGATATTCGGATGGTACATACTGCAGGCGAGACCCCGCGGAGTGAAGGCAGCATGTGGCCGGGCTGGAGGGTCACCTGCTGTCCTTCCTCCCCACCATGCCCAGGGAACCAGGACTCTCTGCTGGGAAGTGGGGATGTCACTCTCTTGTTTTTAACTCCAAGCTAGCTAAAGGTATTTTAAAGGGATCTTCTTCTAATCTGTGCTATAAAATAATTGAATTAAATACAGAGTGGGTAAGTTTTGTCTCTCCTGGTTATCTCCAGCATCTAGATTTATATGTATGCAAGGACAGGAGTGATTAGTACTGGAGAAAACAAAGTCTGTTTTCCCTCTACCACTGAAACAAATGTTTTTTTCTGCTTTCTGAAAAAGCACTGAGTCTTGCAAATAGAAAATGAGAGTGGTTTAGGTTGGTTTGGTCTTGTTTTGAGGCAGGGATTTATAAAATAAGTCAAACTGCACATCTGCAAACGGGTGAAGAGTAACTCAGGAAGAACTACAGCATCAAAACTGTCCCTTGTGCTTGCAGGACAGGCTCTTTCAGAAGGCAAGATGTTTGGCTTAACTGCTGGAAGGTCAGCTTTTAATTGTAACTCTAATTAATCTCACTTTTATCTTTTTTTTCAGTCTTCTCAGCAGTGACAGAAGGAACTGTTGAAGAAACCCTTTAGAAGCAGGACTCTTCATCAGAGCAGGGCTTTCCCAGAGATGGGCAGTTGGACGAGGGCTCAGAAATAGTGCATTGGGCTGACAGCATCACTTAGGACTTCAAATACCATTCTGGGACAGCTTGAAACCTTCGAACTATTGAAAAGCTGGACTCTGCCTTTGATGTGGAAGTCTTGGGCAAGAGACTGGCATCCCAGCATGCTAACCGCCCTGGTGGCATGAAGCCCACTTCATGGGGTTCCCCTTCGAGGGTCCCAAACAAAATCTGAACATCCCATGACTGAGCCTGAATTTGCATTAAGAGGCTGTTGGAGACTACGGCAGCAGCAGGGTAAGTGAATGAACAACAGCTGTGTCTCTTTCAAAACACATCTACATTAAAAACAGTATGTCTTTCTTTTCAGCAAAAAAGTGTTTACTTTTACAAGATAAAAATACCTTGGTTTCCATTCATCTGCCTTTCTGCAATTGCTTAAGAAAATTCCTAACTTTGGTAGCATCATTGTAGAGTAAGTTATTTAAAATCTCTTGATGTATGTTCATCATGTTTCTGTGGATAGTTTCACAGTCAGGGTTTGAACAAAAAATTCTTTTGAGACAAAACAACTAACTTTTATGTGATTTAAAGATGGCATTCTGCAAATAGTGCCTGTGCTTTGATATGGTCATATCTGCATCGTGTGGGTAAGTGTATTAAAGGTGACCAAAGGTATTCTGACCTGTTGGGCTGCAAGTTAAATATGAAGTCACTGTAAAACTATTTGGAAGACTACAATTTTGTTTCTTAAGTTGAAAACATTCAGCCTGGAGAAGAGAAGGCTCTGGGGAGACATTATAGCAGCCTTCCAGTACCTGAAGGGGCCTACAGGAGAGCTGGAGAGGGACTCTTTGTCGGGAAGTGTAGTGATAGGACGAGGGGTAATGGGTTTAAATTGAAAGAGGGGAGATTTAGATTAGATACTAGAAAGAAATTCTTTACTGTGGGGGTGGTGAGACACTGGAACAGGTTGCCCAGAGAAGCTGTGGCTGCCCCATCCCTGAAGGTGTTCAAGGCCAGGCTGGATGGGGCTTTGAGCAACCTGCTCTAGTGAGAGGTGTCCCTGCCCATGGCAGGGGGCTTGGAACTTCATGATCTTTAAGGTCTCTTCCAACTCTAACCATTCTATGATTCTATGAAAAGAGAGGGTTGAAAGCTAAATGCTTGTGCATGGGAATGCCTGGATCACCACCACATGATTTTAGATTGCTGATCTAAACAGCCACACTGTTGCTAATCTGTGGGGCTAAGGGGACATCTGCTTTACACTGGCACATAGGGTAGGTCACCCCTTAAAATAACAAAGGCAACTCCATCCACCCAAACCTTCAAACCTGGCATCACCCTCCCCAAAATTTGTGTTTGCTTTTCATTGCAAGTACATTTATGTTTGTACTGTGGTGAAATCCAGTGTCCTGCTGCCTGTTTAATTTTTGAGGGAGACCGCTGTGCAGTCTGTCTCACTTGGTGAGACTCTGATGTTGAAAAATCTAGCAGAAAACTGGCAGGTCAAATGGGGAAGCAGTACAGATGTTGCTTTTGTTTGTCAGGGTGAAACAAGGTGCTAAATAATGGGAGGTTTTGTATATTGTTTGAATTTTGTATATATGATCAGGCATAACCATACAGTGCAGATCAGGAAGATGAACTGATAGGCAAGTGGGTAGCTGAAGGTGATCGGTGGGGGGGTTCATAGGGAGGTTATTAAGGGCTGTAGAGAAGGGGAATGCAAACTAATTGTTTTGATTCTCCTGGTCTGCAGCAAGAAAGGAAATCTTCAGCTCTGCTGATCCAGTCATGGCCCTGCCACATTGCCTGTGGCATTCCTGATGAGAAAATGAACCCTCTGACCATACTGTGCCATACAACGCTGGCTGCCCGGGAGTCTCACCTGTGTGCTATTAAAGCCCTGCCCCCACAGGTGCTCGGGTCTCTCCTGAAGGGCCGTAGCCAATCTCGCTGGGCTGGGGCTCCTGGGGCTTCCACCACTCGGTGAAAATCCAAGCTTCAGAACAACTATGCAACGTTTGGAAGAGGGTGGCCGAAGAAACAGTAAGGTAGGCTTCCTGGGCTTTTGAGAACTGTTTTCATATTCACTTCTCACAGTAAAGTACTAAAATTGCTATTTTGCTTGAATCCATAGCTTTTGTAAAGCATGCTTCCCTCTAAGGAAATTACCACAAACCCAAATGTTCAAAAGCTGAACATCATTTTTCCTTATTAGAGCATGCTATTATCCCATGTAATCTCTGGATTATAACTAATTAATGTAGCTACACCTAATTATTGAGTTAGCTACAGGTGAGAAGGAGCTTACTTTTAATGAGATTTTTGTTTGATGGAAATGAGTGGATTCTACAAATGGCATGTCCTTTCATTCAGAATTATTTACCAAGAATTGGATATCATTGTGGCGTAGGTTGTGCTTTGTTTTGTGGGGTTTTTTTCCAAATATAACACAAAATGTGTGGCAACTTAGTTGACTGCTCAGGAGCAGAGTGCTGTTTGAGAAGAGGCTTTGACTGATGACTTGCATTTTGCTAGGATTCCCAAATGTAAGAAACTGGGAGTGCAGACAATAGTGTAGAGATTTGCTTTGGTAGCAGTGATGTGACTGAAGGTGGCAATAAAGTCACTGCTTGGAATGGGCATCTGGAAGAGATCTAGTGCATTAAAAAAGTCCCTAGAATAGTGTACAGGTAGAGCTTGTGAACAGCTAAATGATGTTAATTGGCTGCACAGGTGATTCTGATCTAGAGTTGGCTGGTGCTGCTGTGCCATAAACTGTTTTCTCCCTTGCCTGACTGACCCCATACTTGGGGTATGTAAACCAAAATAGAAAGGGGTGTCCCTTTTGCTGGTCTCAGTGAGATCAATGAGTGTTACACTCTCACTATAACATTGGTGTCACAACTTGAAGCCAAATATAGTCCTAAATATTATTTATTGGTTCATCCAAATGCAGACAAATAGTTTTCCCACTTATTATGGAAATAACATTGTTTACTTGCCATCTGGTTATTACACATTATTTCCTTTTTCTCCCTTCCCCCTCAAGATAAAATGAAGATCTTTTGATTAACAGCTACAGTAAAATGTGACTGATTTATTTGTGAGAATTGCTGTTTGCCAAGTACATTGCTGTAGCAAAAGTACTGTTTGTTATGACATTGTACTGAGTCACTTGTTGATGCTATTTGAGGGAGAGAATTTAGTTAAAGAAACTGTAACAGGATGTTCATTTTATTTCAGTACTTGCAATCCTGAGTCACGTCTGAGAGTTGATGAAATACAGCAACTCACATTTTAGACAGGGCTTCTCTTAACATAATTTGGTGATCCTGTAATTTGATAGAAGGTGGAAAAATACACAGAGCTGATTTTATGCAGAGAGGTTTATTTTAGTTGTTGCTCTCTGTTGAAGCACTCTTAAACTTTGCATGTCTGTGGCACTTTACCATGTCTTTAAATATTTTGTAGTTAGGGTGAAACAAGAGCCGATGTGTAGACAGCAGATGGCTTTGCAGGTATTGGATCTGTCTCCAGTATGTGGGTTCTGGCTGTGGAGGTCAGTTAGGCTGATTCTTGGTTGATCATGGTGGCTGCCTCACAGTTTGCTTCCACAAAACCAGGACATCCTGAGGTGTTTGGCTGTTTGTATGTGAAATAAGGAAGCAAAGGGAAAGTAATTTCTCGTGTAAGAGGTTGAATTCAAACATCAAGTGAAAGTTTGGATATAATTTTATGTAAGCTTGATCACCTGTGGGAGTGTGATTATTCAGGTGACTATCAGACTAGTATGAACCATCACATGTCTATTATTATTATTTCCTGTATGAATGTATTAATGATGGTAAGACCCTGAAGTTGAGTGTATTTCCTCTTAGGAGCACAGAGACCTTTCAAAATAATTTGCATGTGTTGCTTCAGCTTCGCTTCAGGGTAGCAGGCAGCAAATCTTTAAAAGCACAGAGTACTTACAGGCAGAAAATAAAGAATATTGACTCTATTTGTGCAGGAACAATTTATGTTGGAAGAATGCAATTATTAGATTTGGAATTTGACCAGGATGCGCAATACTGCTTTAACTGAGGGGAAAATACTGTAGGGTGAACATTGATCAGAGGATATGAGGATGTCATTTCACTTTTAATTTCAATACATGCATGTTCAGTAGGGCAGTTAATGATCTTGGTACCAAGGTGACAAGTTGGCTCAGAAAGCAAAATGATACCCCTCATCTCGCACAGCTGTTGGTTTTCTTTTGGGATCCTGCAGATTCAGCATAGCCAGGTTTGCTCTGGCACTGATATGGCAGTGTGCCTGTCCAAAGCCTCCTCCTTTTACCCCTTCAACCCTGGACATTCCCAGGAAATGTGTGTGGCCAGGCAGCAAAGCAGCAAAGAAGGCTCCTTTATGCCTTCATAGGAAAGTACAATGAACACTGGGAACATAGGTAAAACTGTACATTCAAATTATCTGCAGACAAGTAGTGAAATACATTCATCCCTTCTGGCGCTGTTCCTAATTTATATTTAAAGCAATATGAATTTCATGAGCATTTTAAAAAATCATATTTTAAATTCAATTTGCTGTCAACTCATTTGATGTTTTGTGTAAAGTCATTTCCCGTAAACAGGTTACTGAAT
>JAOXJK010000077.1:26167942-26191796 GCA_025774025.1 Xenus cinereus
TATCAAAAGACTTGTCTCATACATAATTTTTGGAAATAAATAATATTATAATAAAGATGAGAATCTGGCCCTCATGTGAGTCAGCAAGCACTTTCTGGATCACTGCAGTTCTTTGGTGCTTGCTTTATCACAGTCAAGGGAGTGTCCTGGGCAAGGAACATTCGAGAAACAGTCAGCAATAATAATATTGTTTTCTAGGCTACAGTGGTTATTCTGTGATTAACTACTGATATATAATATATGAAGAAAGACATCAGTGCATTTTTTTCCCAAATATCAAAAAGAGAGTTGGAAGGAAAGGGATTAAAATACCTCAAATCTGACAGACCTTTCATGTTGTAGAGCTCATACAGAGTAATGGACTGAGTAATATTAATAGATATGTTGAAAAACTAAGACATGTTTGTTAAAAACTGTTGAAGAAATAACTGCTGTATTTCCTTGGCATGGGATTCTTACCTGTGCTTGGAGATTGCTGTCATTTGGCAGATGCTGTGCTCTGTAAAACTGAGCATCAAAGCTGGTATGAAGCTGAATCCTTTGCAAAAAGAAATAAATTGGCCTCTGGATGCCACCAATTTCTCTTCCAAGTGCTGAATAATGTACCCTGGGTGTAAGCATATAACATACAAGTAAGCTGCTTGGGCTTTCTCAGAAAACTGATGGATTCCTATCACAGTAGATCAGGCCAGTAAGGTTGAAATAGTTTTTCATTTATTAATTTCTTTATTCATATATTTGAACAAGCTCTGCTGTGAAAGTGGGCTTCTCCCTCTGTCTTTGAAAACTGCCGGAAAAAAAGTAGTTTCTAAATTTTGAATCTGTTGCATTGTAGTTGCATGTAGTGCATCAATATAACATAAACACTGAAACAGTCTCTTTTATATCAAAGCTCATTAGGGGCAACTGGACATTGCACTGAGTAGAACTGAAATCTACTTTTGGCTTTCTCCTGCAAACTGTCTCCTAATTGGTCCAGGTTTGAAGCAGTTCTATACCTTGGTAAAATTAAAAGCTAAACTTTGAAATCCCAAGCTCCCAAACTTTCCCAAAACAATGTTTTTTTCCGCAGCTGCTCATTGCCCTGGAAGGACTTGTGTGTTAATTCAATTAGGGAAGAAAGCTCCACCTGATTTCTGAGCATCAAGATGCCCTAAAAAGTAGAATTTCTGAGCTTGAGGCAACTCAGCTGAAGCCACTGAAACATTTCTGAAACTGCACCATCACGTTCCACCTGTGAACACACCCTGGGGCCCCTCTCTGGTTGTCTCACAGGTTTGCTGTACATGCCTTGTGGCACTCAGAGAGGTGAAGACTCTGTTACAGGGCTCAGACAAAAGAGTTGTCCAGCCTTTCCCCTTCCCCACCACTTCTGGGCTGGCTCCAGATGTGGTACCCATCATTCTCCTTCTGAGCCAGAGGTTTTGAGCCAGGTCCTGCCTGCTGCAAGCCCATGGGCTGAGCTGAGTGTTGCCCACGTACATATTTAGCCTCTGTCAGCTGTGAGTGTTTCAGTATATTGTTAATCAGGTTAGAAAAGACCTGGGAGCCAAAAGGTTTGTAGGCAAGGAGATCAAAGCAGACCCATGCTGTAGGGGTGGGAGAGAAAGATGAGTCCTGGAGAGGGCTGAAGGAAAACCCTGTTACTGCAGAAGGTGGACAGTGGTGGTCACCACCAAAGGGAGAGAACAGCAGCTTATCTTTCCACTCTGCACCACATATTTTATAGTTGTTGGGTAAACTCTCATCCGGTGGTTACTGGCTCTATTTTTTTGTCTTTAGTGAAACTGATCTGACTTAAAACTTGACGGAGATGTGACCTAATGTGCGTGCCTGAGAAACAGATTCATTATGAGGAATAGGGAGGTGCTGTAGAAATCCTGGGTGTTCATGCGGTAGCACTTTTCCCTTGTGTCCCTTTTATGAAGAAAATGAAATTAATCCCTGAGGGTCATAGACACCTGTACCTAGTCTGAAAATGCTGACACCATTGCCTTGATTTGATTCCTGGAAAAAATTCAGAGTGAGTAGAAAGTGGAGCACGGCCCAGGCAGAATGGGGAAAGTGGGAATAAAACCCGCATTCCCCAGCGAGCACACAGCTTTGAAGGAGTAGAAGTGTAATGTGTGCTAGTGATGCTGAAGCCTGCAATTTAAAATTGTTATAATTTGAAGCAAATTCACAATACCCACAGCAGGAAGCTCAGCACATTATAGTGGAATTAATACGCTATTTCTGTGGTGAAAACGTGGGGCATGCTGAATAGCAGCTAAATTGTCAGGGAAGAGCCTAGCCAGAAACCCTGTATTCCTTTTGAGTTCTTGTTCTGAGAGCATTTGATATCTCCTTTCCCACTCCGGGGAAAAGCAAAAGAAAAGCTTCCCAGCACCCATGTGCAGGGCAGCGCTGATACCCATCTCAGTCATGCAGGCTCTGTACTTTGAGAGGCCGCCGTGTCCCCAGGGTCGCTGAGATGCCTCCTCCATAGAGACCATGGCCTGAGGGCAATGAGTGGTGGTCAAAGGTGAGGAAGAAATAGCATCCTTTGGTCATTGGCAGGTGTTGTGTTGACTCCCCGTTGCGTGCTGCACTCATAGCTGCAAGTGGTATTCAAAGAAGTCAACACAGATGTCACCACCTGGGACAGTTTCCCAGAGTATCCATAGCTCTCTGCTGCACAGAGGTCAGATGCTGGGGGAAATTTTTATATAACATAGTATTTCTGATGATCTGAGTGCCTGCTGTGAAGTGTGCAGAAAAGGCTCATCAGTGTGGAGGTGCCAGGGGACAGCTGTGACCTGTGCGAGGTATGGGCATCCCTTTGCTTCAGGGCCAGCAGGGCAGGGGTAAGCTGGGTACTGGAGTTTCCTATGTGATGAGAATAAATTAAATTGGAGAAGAGGTTGTCTTTGAGTTCTTGACATACATGGGAAGGAAAAAGGAAGTTAACTTCAAGTGAAGACAGTTCTTTGTGGCCAGGGCTCTTTGTGACAAGGAATCCAGAAACGCTTGAGCCAGAAGTGAGGAGGCACAGGACCTCCTCTGCAAAGCACAGCTGCTCACGGGGCAGCAGCATGCCTCAGCCACCCCGGGGCCTCCAGGCTCATCCACCATGCTGGGATGGGTGGACATGCAGGAGGGCAGAAGATATAGTCAGGTCAGGTGCACCCCGGTGTTTGCCAAACAGCTGGTAAGGTCAAGTGCTGCTTTTTTGAGGCATATTATAATGCAAGATGCTGGAGGTACAATTATGAGTTTCTGTACTAATGAGTACTGCTGAATTGCTGTCGGGTTTCTGGCCCTAAACCACTGGCTCTGTCATGTCGATAGGTGGTGCAAGTTTGCTACAGTTTCTGGAAAGCTGGAGCATTTTTTTCAAAGATCGTAGTATGCATGTTAGGCTAATAGTAGGCTTGGAGAAGGAAAAGCTAAACACCGTGCCAGGTGTAAGTAGAGGCATATCTTAAACATAACCACTCTCCATAGTCTGGGCAGTACCAAAACAGCAGAGGCAGTGTCATGCCGTGTCTGTCTCTTCCATAGGTGCTCGGAGTTGTGCCCTGTAGACAGCATTTAGACAGGTTTTGCAGCAGAAGGACAAGGCAGACAGTGGTTGAACCCCCAGGGGTGATGACCAGGTCGGTGGAAGACCCGGGTCTGCTGTTGGGGGCTCCCCCAGCCTCTCAGCAGAGCCAGGATGCTGCAGCTGAGAGAGGTGAGCTGTGCTTGCTCAAAATGAGCTCTTGGAGAAAAAAAAAGGCTGCAGCAGGAGGACAGTGAAGCAATTGGATGGTCTCCATGTTCTGCGTAGCACTAAGTGGTTAGGACGGAAAGCGAAAACCTTGCTGATGCTGAGCAGAAGTGACAAAGCCCCCGGTGCCAGCTAAAGCAGCTATGACTGCTAAAAAAAAAAAAAGGCAAAAAGAGGATCTAAACCAAAGCTGTGTGTCTAACAAGCCCTTTCACACTGAATGTACAATTGTATGGTTTGCTGGTCAGACTGTAAACATGTCCTGTAAGGTTTGCAAATGGGTTGTGTTGCAGGTCTGGGAAATCTGGTATAAATCAGAGAGGCAGAGTTAGCGGTTTGCAGGAGCATGAGGCGATCAGGACTTCCACTGCCAAAGGAGCTCTGTCCTAGTGTTTCCAGTGGTTAACTGTGGGGTTGTGGAGTCTAAATTTATTATGTGGAAATATTTGGTTCAGCTTTTTCTTCGCAACAGATCCCTATGGATAGCTGTTTGCAGGTCTACCCAACAGCAGAAGAAATTGATGCTCAGGCCCTACAGTGTTTAATGTAAGGAGACTATGAAGTTGGGGAGAGAGAAACGTGAGCGGTGCAGTCTGTCTGCAGGAATATTTTCTAGAAGGATTTGTTTCCATGCCCTGTAGCTGGCAGTCGTCCTGCTCACAGCTGTCCAGGGAATGAGGATTTCTCTTTGCTGCGGCTTTCAAGGTTTTTAACTGTGTCTGTTTCATATGGAAACAAAAAAAGTATTATTTTGGACCATTTTCATCAAAATGGAAACATCTGGTTTGGGTGCAAGAATAGCGAGTGTGTTCTCAAGGCAGTGCACATTTTGCTTCTGCTTGTCCTGGTGTGCAAAGGCATTAGGTGCCACTATGGGAGATTTGGGTTCCCCCTGTCACTGTGGCACCGACCTGCAAAACCCGTGGTGTGTGCATGTGCCTGCCTGTACCCTGTCCAGCCTCCCTGCCTGCTTTCCCAAGCAGCTTTAATTGGAAGCAGTGTATCTCCATGCCGAAATGTGTTCTGGAAAAGCAGCATGCTTCAGAAAAATGTTGCTTGCTTAAAAATGCCTCAAACAGCAAGAACAGTCCTGGAGATAGGAGTATTGGAGATAACAGGCTTTAGACAGCTTTTCTACTATGTTGCCGCTTTGCTACGTTTGTGGATTAATCAAGGCCTTTGCCAGATAGGATGGAAGAGCAAAGTTAAGGCAGATCAGTCTCTGGTATCTCTGTCATTTGTTCTTCCTCCCCTTCCCAGCTGCCTCCCCTCGCACGGCACAGTTTTGGATGGGGCGACGGCTTTCTCCTGCTGCTGTTGAAGTCAAGCTGCAGGAAAAAGCTGCAGCGGTCGCCGGTCACCGCAGCCAAGGAGCAGACCTTGCCATCATCCCCAGCTTCCCTGCGGGTGGGCAGGTCCTGCTCCGGACCAACGCGCGACCCACTCTGCCAAGTGGGACGGGTCACCTCCCTTAATAGCGTGTGATTCTCCAGTCGATGAATTTGGGGAGGATGGCCCCCTCCAGTGAAACGTGGAGCCTGTCTGAGATGGATGGGTGAAAATGCTGCATTAAGATATCTTGCTAATAATCTTTGATTAATGCGGTTATTCTGTTGTTGTTAAAGGCTGTTGCTGGACAGGATTAAGGTAGAAAGACCTATGAGAAGCAGGATTGGTTGTGAGTTATCTCCCTGTATCTTTTAATCTCTCATGTGGTACAGCCTGATGTTTTCAAGTCTTCCTTTTGAAATGGCAGATAGAAACATATTGCTGCTGTCTGGAACCTTTAATCTTCAAATGGAAATAAGCTTTTCTTGCAGAAGTAGGCTGCTTTTTCAGATGCTTTCAGAAATGCTGATGTTGTGCCTTCGTTGATCTGGCTAATTAAAAATGAGCTCCTGTCAATCAAATTCATTACTTTAATGGTAGTGGCAAAAATGCAAAGTGCAACTCTAGTAAATCAGTATTAGGTAGAAATGTGCCTCATTTCCTCCATCTGATTCACTGAGGAAGAATTTAGGTTTTTATTGTGAGTTTTGATATTCACAGACCTTTCTGTTATGAATTTTACCCTTTCAATTTCTGTTGGCTGGCCAGATGACCAATGAGAGTTCATTACTTGCCCAAAGTTTTCAAATAGTAGTGTGAGGTCTCTCCTCTAGGTTTCTGCTGCGCTGAGTCCAGCTGGGTTCAAGACACCTCCTTCTTCTCCACCTTGTACAGTCTGCTTCCCAGCCCCTTGGGAACATCTGGTTTTAGCAGATATTACATTTTGCCCCTTGTGAAAATGGGCAGAACTGAACCCGCAGCCCCAGGTTTTTTACCCTGCTGTCAGTCCCCTGAGCAGTGTCATTTGCCAGGATCTGTTTGCTGCCTTAAATATTCAGATAGCTGACCATGATGATGCTGAATCCTTCTCTAGAGAAGCCCATCTCACTGGCTATGAGTGGCTGAGAAGGCCCAAATGTACACTCCCTGGTTACGCACATACAGAGACTCCCTCCCTTACATTGTCTCTGTGTATTTGGATTTTAAAAATCTATTTCTGCACCAAATAGACTGGTTGCTGCAGTGAGTATAGAGTTTTACTTAGAAGTGCACACAAGAAATGCTTATAAAGATGCCTGTTGGTAAAATAATTCTGGAAACCATGCTAAGGCACGTGGAAAACAAGGAGGTGACTGGTGACAGCTAAGATGGCTTCACTAAGAGCAAATTGTGCCTGACAAATTTAGTGGCCTTCTATGATGGCATTACAGCATCGGTGGATAAGGGAAGAGCAACTGATGTCATCTACCTGGACTCGTACAAAACATTTGACACTGTCCCACATGACATCCTGGTCTCTAAGTTGGCGAGATATGGATTTGGTGGATGGGCTACTCGGTGGATAAGGAACTGGCTGGATGGCTGCACTCAAAGTTGTGGTCAATGGCTCGATGTCCAAGCGGTGAGCAGTAATGAGTGGTGTTCCTCGGGGGTCAGTACTGAGACCAGTGCTATTTAACATCTTTGTCAGCAACATGGACGGTGGGATAGAGTGCACCCTCAGCAAGTTTGGCAATGACACCAAGCTGTGTGGTGCAGTCAACATGCTGGAAGGAAGGGATGCCATCCAGAGGGGCCTGGACAGGCTTGAGGGGTGGACCTGTGTAAACTTCATGAAACTCAACAAGGCCAAATGCAGGGTCTTGCACATAGGTCGGGGCAATCCCAAGCACAAAGACAGGTTGGGCGGAGAATGGCTGGAGAGCAGCCCTGAGGAAAAGGACTTGGGAGTGTTCGTTGATGATAAGCTCAACATGAGCTGGCAACGTGCACTTGCAACCCAGAAAGACAACCATATCCTGGGCTGCATCAAAACAAGTACGGCCAGTGGGCTGAGGAAGGTGATTCTCCCCTTCTACTCCACTTGGGGTACTGTATCCAGCTCTGGGGCTCCCAACATAAGAAGGACATGGACCTGTTGGAGTGAGTCCAGAGGAGGGGCACGGAGATGATCAGAGGAATGGAGCACCTCTCCTATGAAGGCAGACTGAGAGAGTTGGGATTGTTCAGTCTGGAAAAGAGAAGGCTTGGGGGAGACCTTATTTTGGCCTTCCAATACCTAAGGGGTGCCTACAGGAGAGATGGGGAGGGACTCTTTATCAGGGAGTGTAGTGATGGGATGAGGGGTAATGGTTTTAAACTGGAAGAGGGGTGATTTAGATTAGATATTAGGAAGAAATTCTTTACTGTGATGGTGGTGAGGCACTGGAACAGGTTGCCCAGAGAAGTTGTGGATGCCCCATCCCTGGAAGTGTTCAAGGCCAGGTTAAATGGGGCTTTGAGCAACCTGGTCTAGTGGGAGGTGTCCCTGCCCATGGCAGGGGGGTTGGAACTCCATGATCTAAAGATCATGGAGATCTAAAGGTCCCTTCTAACTCTAACCATTCTATGATTCTATGTTCAAAGTTTGAAGGTTATAAGCATGCAGTGTTAGAGTGGTGTCAGCTCTGTCCCTGGCTAGAAAACCTGTTTTCAACAAAGATATAAGCCAAAACAAACCTGCCTTTGTATATGGACTTTCTTAAATGTTGGTACAAAGAACACAGGTGCCTTAATGATTAATTAGACTCGAAATGGCAAATATGACTGCCTAGCAGCAAAAACTAATTATATGCAAATAGTGAATTAACTCAACCAAAGTTAACTCAAAAGACCTCAAAGCAGCTTGAGGATTTTCAAAAATATGTATCCCTCCCTTGCCCCTCCAAAGCACAAGAAACAAACCCTGACCTTCCTCAGAACAGCCTCACGTAGGGAGACTTTGACTTCCCCCTCTTTTCCTGTATTTGCTAATCCCCAGTATCACTCTTGGTCACTTAAGCTTTTCACCGGCAGTGTCCCCCTGCCTCTGTCTGCCCTGAGCTCCTTCCCCTGCTGACCCCTGGTATCTCTGGCTCTGCTGCTTCTGTCCCTCCCTTCTTTTTGAAATTATGCTCTTTTGTTTTGCCCTCATGCACGTTCTTGCATCCCAGAGTCCAGTAGCACTGCCCTGGTTCTCAGTTGCTGCCTTTTCCCTTCTCTCCATTCTTGCCTTAAGCACCCTGGTGCGTCCCGTTTCTCCCCCCTGTCCACAGCCCCAGCGCTACCGTGAGCTGAAAATCCTCGCCTGGGAAGATGCAACTGGGGCAACTTAATAGCAGGCCTGAATGCATCAGGACAGGCTACCACAGGCAAAACACATTTTCCCAAGTGCTGTAAAAGTCAGTCTTCCCTATTGCTTTATCTGTTCTTCAGATTTAATTTGACACAAGCATGGTGGCGCCAATTTCCTTCACGAGGTCCTACTTTAGCCTGTCTCCTTGTAGGAGCCCTGGAAGCTAGCAGGGATCTGCGATGAAGAGCTGACATAGATCCTGCACGCATTTACAGCAGAGCCTCTTGCCTTCCCAAGGTGGAGGCCTCAAAGAAAGTTTCTGCTAGGGTATTCCACTCTTACACCCCTAATTACATTCTCATGACTTAATCATGAGCTGCCTTTTGCTCAGGTCTGCTTGTAACATCTTCCTCTTTTCTGCTTCTGACGCGTGGGCTTTCCCTTTAATGTAGCAGCTGTTCAGTTCCTGCCTGAGTGATGGGATTGAAATACCCGCAGACAAGCGGAGGATCTTTCAAATTCCTTTTGAAATACACCTGGAAATTGCAAATTCAGTTCTCAGATGGGAAGCTCAACTGTCTGCCACCTGAGGGAAGAAACCAGGCACGAGCTTCCTGCACAAACAGGCAAATGGCACAGATATGAAACACAGCCTCTATGTTTAAAGACCTCTGCACTTCACAGTTCACTCCTGTTCTTTTACCAGGGAGTCTCATGATAGTCAGTATTTTCCTTAGGGCTCAAGCTTCCAGTCTTGTGATCAGACTGCTTTAATTAAATAAAATTGGCCTGAAAGCATGAGCATGCTCAACAGGGTGATGCAACTGGCGGGAAAACCATGGGACAAATATACATAACACCCCACTTTAAAGCTTTCTGGCTTTAGAGGTTGTGATTTCTTTGGAGGAACCCGGGGTGATAATTTTGGTGTGCTATTGGCAACTATTCACAGCTGGTTTTTATTTTTAAGGTGGCACCTGAAAGAACGTTTTCCCCTGGTTTTGATTCTCTGGGTTATATCTCATGGTGGAAAGGATCATTTTGAAAAGTCCTTTTGCTTTGTATGAGTTTTACATTTGAAATGTTGTTTTTTCTTAGACTGGAAGTGTGGATTCTTAGCCAAGCTCTTTTGAATGTGGTTGTTGACATGCACTTTGAGGAAAGCACACCTTGGTAAAAGACTCCTCACTACCAGTGAAAGTGGAGGCAGCCTTTTGTTTTTTCTCGTCATGTCTCCAACAGGTACGTGTTGAAGTAATTTTCCATTTGGATGATGTGACTACACAATGCACAAGTTAAAATCTTGAGCATCCTTCACGCTCTGTTGGGTCCCCCCAACTTGATTTTTTGCTAGTGAGAAAAGAGAATATGTCCAAGTGGAGAAGAAAACAAACCAACCCTGTACATAACAGCTCTACGCTAGGATGAAAAACGTATAAAACAAGCACCCTTTATTTCCCACAGGTCCTGCAGCAAAGCTGGCAAAGATCTGCCTTACCTTTCTAAGGCAAAAACAAGCCTTACTTTAAAAAAAAATTTATTGAGTGTTTAAGTTAAAAAAACATTTGAATTGAGTTACAAAAAATCATATACAGGCTACCTTTATCATCTGTTTAATGTAAACTAAAGCAAATCTGTGGACAAAGTAAAAGGCTAAGATCTAGCAGAAACTTGGCAATGGGTTTGGGAATTCAAAAACCTTGAGAACTGTGTATTTGGATCATGCTGTCATCCAGTGGTGAAAAAGCTCCAGAGTCACCTTCCTGACCTTTTGCTGCATGTGATACATTTGTTATTCTACTGCACATTGTGAATTCACCTGGCTCAGATTTATGCACGTATAAACATTATAATGAGAAGGAATTACTGCTGCCACCAGTGGATGCGTCTGGCTGGCTGCCAGGGAGTTCACTGATTGCTGGGGAGATGCCAGCGTTTATGAAAAACGCGTATTCTTTCAAATCACAAAATTGTTTGTGATTGAGGGGGAATTATGAATAGCTGCAGTGTCTGCGATGGCCAAATAAGTTTACTCTCAAATCAGTGCTTGGCGCTCTGATTGGCAAACCGCTCGACCGCTGTTGAGGGCTTTGGGCCTGATTTTCTGGTGCGCAGAGTGCTGCTGGTTGGGACTTGGCTTGAGCAAAGTGGGTCTGGCCCTGGGAAGACCCTTCGCCAGTCTCTGCGTAGCCAACAGTCCCGCTGGGCTGCTCCTCTCTGCGCCGTCTGCCGTTCCTTCCTGAGCTGGCTCCTGCTGCTAACGAGCAGTGGAAAAAACCTTTGGTCTGGAAGATGTCTAGAAATATTCTGTATTTCCTTTATTTGATCCTGACACCTTCTCCCATTTACCACGTGTTACCCTGCCTTGGTTTGGCTAGGCTTTACTTTGGTTTCTTTAGTTTGGCTAGGCTCGCTTTGCCCTCCTGTGGCTGACAGCGGATATTCAAGAGGTCTGTACGGTGGCTGCCCGGGAGTGATTGATCCCTGCCACCAGTGGCCTTCAGGGCTGGAGTTGCCCAAAGGCTCAACTCTTCCACTCAAAACAACTCCTTGATGGTTGTGCTAAGTATTTAGTACTTGCTTTTAAGGGTAAACACAAATGCCTTTTCTTATCATTTAATGAAGGGTTGTAAACTCATGATTAGTATTGCCTATATTGTTTTTTAACATCACTATCTGGAGTAGCTAATAGATATAATTGCTTTAGGATTTATTTTCTCACCTTGAAATGCAACTGAATTCTTCTGATGAGAAACCTACTGCCAGTTCTTCCTCTGAACCCAAATAATTATAACTTCAGACAAAAGAATTCTCAATAACAAAAGCTTCCTTCGTAAGAAATGAAGCATTTAAATTCACTTCTTGAAATATGTGTAATTCTACCCCAAAATAATGTTAATATTGTTAGCCTCCTGCAGAACTGTTGCATCCTCAGCTTTTTCAGATCTGTGGCTACTTCAGATGCCTGTTGATGATGTTGATTCAGTTGTTGGTTTGTTTTCAGTTGCCAATTTGTTCTCAGAAGGTAATAAAATACACTGAGAGGGATAAGACTGGGGAATTGCTCACTGGCTCTGTGGGTTGTTGCCTTCTCGGATGCTGCAGAGGCGAGCTGTGTCAGCAGCGTGCAGGATGGCTTGAGCAGATGCATGGAAACACACCACCTTGCGTGGACCCCGTGATGGTGGCGCGTGGCTTTCTCCATCTGTCTCATGCAGGCGTGGGGACGCCACCTCCTAGTCACTCTGATTAAGCAGCTGGGACTGCAGGGTGATGTTAGATTGACTTTCTTCTGAGAAACTGGGGGTGTCACATGTGGGAGTGGGAAATGGCTTCCAAATTTATAACTGCTGCATGTCAGGATGACTTACTCACTGGAAGAGGAAGGGTGGGGTTTTTTTCATTGGCAGGTAGGATTTTAAATGTTTTAATAGTGATTAAGAGAAAATTACTGAGATAAGGAAAGTTGATGATCTTTGCATTTGACCCAACTGGGCTCAGCAGGTACTTGTTGGCTATGTTTTCAGTTTCAGTAGTTCATCCAACTGACATCCAGTACAAGGATGTCATTGCGATATTTTGATTTCTAGGTGTGGAAATGAGAGGGCAGCATGAACACACATAAAATAAAGCTTTCTTAAGAGATATGTCTTTAAAATACTGTACATGGATTAGTAATTAACCGGTACTTCACTTAAGATAGCTGAAATCTAAGCAGCTTAGGTCAGGTAAGGGTTCTTATTCTCTGGTATGTGTGTGGTTTCCTATAAATCTCTTAACTGTTTGTAAGGACTGCAAAGAGGAAAAAAGGAAGGGTAAGGGAGAACAAAGTCAGAGATGTATGAATTGCATGACACTAAAATACATACAAGTAACCACTTAAGATAAATTCAATAGACTAAAGAAAGCCAACTGATAATGCAAGGAAAAGCAGTTATTAAAGCAAGTAGGAGCTCTTCCTTTCCCTGCTGTGCAAATGCTGCTACCCTGGGTAAGATGATTTCATTTTATACCCCATGCTCTTTTCTCTGGCTACGGTGCCAGCCAAGGGTGGCTGTGTCCCATGTGGAAGTCTGCCTTGTAGGTATCTGAAGTTAGGGGAGAGTAATCCCACCACATATGTCATAAGCTCCATAGTAATAGGATGAGATTTTCAGTGGATCCTTTTCTCCTGTTTCTGAGCTTTAATTACTGTTGCAAGCATCTGCTATTGGCTGTGCATCCTCCTGGCAAAATTCCTGAAACATGTTCTTACAGTTTGTTGAGGATGAATTCTGGGAGAAGTTGGGAATTTCTGTACAATGCTTACCCCGAATCATATGTTTGATGCATTTTGCATAAAATATTCAGAGTTTGGGGGTAAAATGGATTTTTTCCTGTTCTACTATAATTGTAGGTAAGCACAACTTCTTGTCCCTCCTACAGATACAGCATACTTGTTCTATTGATAAACTCAAAAAAAATACCAGCATTATAACTTCCTTGAGAGTGGCTGTAACAAAATCTCTCCATTTAATGCTGGAGCCATATTCATTTTTTTGCATCTACTCAATAAAGAGGGTGTTGAAGATTCTGCACCCTATGGCTTTTGCAGCCAAAAGTCCAGATGCCGTAACTGGTGCATTTAAATGGTGAAGAACCAGTTTCTTGGCTGCGGCAATAATGATTGCATATGGCTTAACTGAAGATGGGTGCTGTGCATTGGAAGATACGTCCCTGCCTGCAGCCATGAAATTTCCAAAGCAGGACTGGGACCCGAATGTGATTATAATGTAAGTCAGAATGTAATTATGAATGCAGGAGGGGATGTGGGAGTGCAAACTGTGTTTGATATGGTAAAATCTTCAGTGTGCTATAGTTCTCAGCCTGAAGTTCTGCACTCATTGAAGATTTCCAAAGTTGGAGCTTTGGAGTTGCTTTACTGTGAAATATTTATTTATACATTACAAAGAAAATAATGGCCTAGGAAAAAAAAAAAAAACACCAACGTAGGGAAAGTGTTCACAAAACACCAGGATTAGGACTGTGAAAAATTGCATAGAAAATTGCTTTCAGGTCCACGTTTTAGACCCAAAATGGCACAAGTTCTCAGATGTGACAAGCAATCACCGGCTCCTCTTAGACTCTACAGGAGCTGCTGAGTGCTCAGTGTGTGTTTGAAAATGAGGCCACTGATTTAGGCTTCTGTGTAGGGACTTAATGGCCTGATCTGAGGCATCCACTTCAGAAAGTTTTGACTGGATTCGCATAAACCCTTCAAGTCAGAGTACATAATTTTGTATTTCCTGTGGCCAGTCAGAGACTTAACTCCAGTTTTGCATTTCATATGCAGGGATTGCTTATTGCCGTGGGAGGAAGGGAGGCATTTTAAGCAGCGTTGTTCTGAGGACTGGTCAACCACTTAAAACTCACTGGGTATTTCTGCTCCTGCAGGCTGAGGGTAGCAAGAAGCTGTGTGGATGCTTGATGGCAGCTTGGATATGGGCTGACTTGGCAGCATCTTGGCTCCCACCCTTGCCAGTGAACAGAACTGGAGGCTCCACGCTGCAAAGGGTCTTCAGAGGGTCTATCCCCATCACCTTGTCCAGTTACAGGTATGTCAGTCCTGGCAGGGATCTGTCCAACCTGCTCTTACCAGCGTCTGATGACAGAGACTCCTCAGCCTCCCTAAGCAATCTTGCTAGTGCTTCATGGTGGGTACTGTTAAAAAGCCTCCCCTCACCCCTTCTGGTGTTCACTCTGACTCTCTTTGCTGACATCATAAATCATTACTTTTCTCCCTTCCTTTAGGGAGAGAATAATTTTGTAAAGTCCTTCTCATAACTGACCACTAGTAAGTTTTCCTCTGATCTTTGTGCAGGAAGGTCAAAAGAATTATGACAAATGTATCGTGTATTTTCTGCTCCTTTGACGCTCTTGGCTGTCTCCAGTTGGCCCACAGCTTTCTAAATGTGGTATTTCGGCTGAGGTGTAAGGACTGCTGGGTTTGCTGTTGTTGTTACCCCCTGGGGATTTCTTACAGATACTGTATTTTATGACGTCTTTTTGCAGCATCATCACTTTGACTCATATGCGTTTTATGAATCCTTACAAACATTCCAGAAGTGTTCCTGCACCACTGCCTTGCCCTTCCTGGTTTCATACAAGTACTTATCCTGACTAAGTGTAGGCCACTGCATTTTCTCTTCACTAGATTACAAGCTGGGTTACGTTTTAAGACTGTTTGTTCTTCTGGTTTGCCAAGATCATGTTCATTCTAGCTCTGTCTTGAAACTTCCTTAAAGCTTTTGTCATCTGCAGAACTAGTAAGCATGTTCTTTTCCATCACCCAAATTATTTATGAAAGTGTTCAAGTCACCCAAGTCAAATCATTTTAGAAAATATCCTTTCAATTTGACAGTGAACCACTGACGATGGTCTCTGAGGACAGAGTATCTTCTGCACTCTAGGTCATGTTTCCTTTTTTTTATGATTATATCTGCAAAGAAAGCCTTGCTGAAGGCAAAATATGCATCATCGCTCCTTTTTGAATGAGAAGGGGAGCACAAGATGATTATGGATGGTCATGCAAGTTCTGTCTTGCCCTACTATCTGATCCTATTAAGACAGGGACAAACTTGATGGACAGGTCAAGGTGGAAGGAACAGGCACAGAGGATTTTCCTTCCACATTTCTTTTCCTCTGGGTCCTATGGGATTTAGATGACCAAGGCTAAGACAGAAAAATATATTCACAGACAGTAGACAGAGTGTAGGTGAGTCTGTTTCTCCTGGTTCCTTAGGTGTAACCCTGTACCGTGTCCTGAACGGGCTGCCTTTATACAAACCCAGTGCACTGTGGTGTTGACTGGACACGCTCTTGTGTTACCCTAACAGCTTCGACCTACTAAAGGCGGCCCAGGACCTTGGGATCTGAGCACCACGCTAGCGCTTTTAATTGCTTTCAATCAGGACTTGAAACATGGCCAGAAAACGCACCACCTCTGAAAGCTGCTGTCTCAGCAGGGCTGTATAAAAAGGAGATTTAATGAGGGGAACGTGGACGGAGAGCTGCTGGAGAGCTGCTGCCAGAGCGCTGGTCAGCTTCAGCCCCTTTTAGTCGCCAGTGCCCCACAGAGTAGGATGGACGGGCCTTTGCCCCCGACAGCCTGCGGTCTGTGGAGACAGAGAAATGCCCGAGGAAGACCACCTGGAGCAGAGAGGAGCCAGGTTATCTGCCCTGTCCCCTCTCTCGCGTTGCTCCAGCCTGCAGGGCCTTTGTCGGAGAGGGCTTGGGTGACGGGAAGGAAGGAACAGCGCGGCGGCACGGAGGGGCCACCTTTGGGCTCCCGTCGCTGCGAAGGGACGGAGCGAGCACCCTGGGGCCGGAGGAGGCTGGAGGAAACGCCTCGCCGCTTGCAGGAGAGGCGTCGCGGCGCCCTCACGGGCAGAGAGCGGCCGACGGGAGGAGCCGCGGGCTGAACGCCGCCCGCTCGAAGCCGGCCATAAGGCCCGCCGGCGAACGGGGCGGGCGCCGCCTCCCCCGTGGGAGGTGCCGGCGAGGCGCCAGGGGGCGCTGCATTGCGCCGGCGACGGGGCTGCCACGGGGGCTGCCGGGCGGGGCCGGGCCGGGCCCATGGGGCTTCCGCCCCCTCAGCGCGACCGCCGGCCTCCGGGGCGGTGGCCGGTGCGGTCTCTCAGGGCCGGCCGCCAGCTGGAGGCCCGCCGGGGCCTCTCAGTCACTGGGCCGCCGGTTGGGGTGCTGCGGAGGGTGGAGGCTTCCGCCCACGGGGCCGTCAGACCCCTCTTTGCTCTGTGGAAAAGGAGCTCCGGGAGCGCCCGTAGGCCGCGGAGAGCCTTGATGCCGCAGCACCGGGAGCTTGTGTGGGAGGGGAGCTGCGGTTCTCTGGGAGTACATGGGCTCAGGAGGAGGAGGAGAGGCTACGGCCCTGGGTGTCCTGGAGCTGGGCAAGGAGCGAGCTCCTGGGGCTCAGGCCGGGTAGCCCATCTGCGGGAGCTGGGTGCTGTTTGCCTCCAATATGTCTGCACCGAGGACTTTGGGCGGAAGAAGTGCTGTTCTTAGAAAAGACACACGTACTGGGCGTGCTGTAATTTTAAGCACAAGACCCGTGGAAGGAAAGCACAGCCTTTATGCGAACATGAACTGACCCACGCTAAATTCTGCAGGTCTGAAAAATGTCTGTCCCGAGGCGTTGGCAGCCTGGGCTGTCCCGAGGGCATAGCACTGGCCTGCCCTTCGCTGGGGTGAAACTGGGGTTTTCTCAAAGTGTTTCCAACCTGTGGTTCCTGTCTGGTAAGCGACCTTGAAGATCTGTAATGGTAGAGGAAGGGGAAATCCTGAGAACTGAGCCCCACCTATAAGCAGAAAAATGCAGAGGGTGAACTTCAGTGTGTCCTTGGATTTTGCATCCCACATAAATTAGTGATGAATCATAACACAGCAACAATTTCCAGCCCCCATGACTGCCCCTCTTCCTTTGCTTATCTGCTGGCTGCTGCCTCGCTTCGTGCTAAGCAGGTCACCACACCATAATAGTTCAGTGGTTCTTGCACTGACAACTTGAAAGTCCAGGCTGTGGAAGGGAAAAAAGAACAGTGCTACTAATTATTAAAAGCATGGGATAACTTTACTGCTGTAAAAAGAAGAAACTTCATACCGTGAACGTTAGTCGCTGCTAACGGGAAGCATCACGTATAAATAACATTCCCATCTGGTTAAATATTTTCCACTGAAAGGTAATTCCCGACTACATGCTTTTTCCTGAAGCAGGCGTTGTCTTCTGCTGGCCTGATGCTTTGCTGCGGAGGTATGTGGTCCGTCAATAGTACAAAGCATGTTAAGCATTTTACACCATATTCTTATCTTAATTGATATTCATAACCCTCCAACTCTTTCATGGGGAGCAGAGGAGAAGGCAGAGCTATGAATTAAAAGCAACTGTGTATGTCAGGAATACAAAGAATGTTGATTTCTAATAGTTTCACCTTACAAGGTATAATATAAGCTAAGCTGGAGAGAAATGCTAGTTGCTTCATCTCCCGAGGCACTTGACTCACCTTCGTGCTATCAGAGGGCAGATTTTCAGTTGAATTGAAGTGCAATAGTGGAACTAGCAATAATAATAATTCCGACTTTTGTATTGTTTCTGTAAGTGGTGCTAAGGACCTGTTCCTCAGTTCCCTCTCCTGTACTTTCAGGGTGAGTTAGATGGATCTGACATTCACAGCTTGTTAATCACCAGAACCCCAGGTAAAAATAACTGGATACTTTAAGTGCTGTAAAATTTTCTACTGACACTTAATAACACCCTGGGTGTTCTTCTTAGCTTTTGTACCATGTGTGCATTGTAGTAAGTTTCATCACTGCAGTATAAACCTGTCTTCAGCCACATTGAGATGGTGCAGGAAATGGGGTGGATCTTTGAGGCTGCAACAATGGCTCTGAAAGTTTTTGTTACATCTGGCAATTTCATTCCAACCCATTTTACTCAGTTTATTGTATGAGTGGGGAAAAATACAGTCCTTGAAAGTGCAGTGTTTCAAGCCATACAAAAAGGAGCTGTGCTATAAGAAGTGTTATGGACTTCAGTGTATCATACCACTCTTTTGCAGGGAAGGACAAATGACATGTAGATTTTATTTGTTTACTATTAGATTCTGTACCTGTGTTGACATCAGGGACACAGTTGCATTCACTTGGTATTTTTGCTTTGAGTTGCTGTTCTCATAGCAAGAAAAAGATGGTTTTGGAAACGGTGTATTTCAGATGGTAGGATTGTTGTAGATTGAAGGACTGCAATGGTGAAGAAGAGGAAGGTGGTCTTCAAGTTTTGGTTTTTTTTTTTATTTACATACCCATTTTGACATGAAAATCAGTAATTGTATAGTCTGATTTCTGCCATGTGTATTCACGGTACTCTTGCCTCTAACTAGAACAAAGCTAAGATGAAATAGGTAGGCTCTGTGGCCTGCTTTCTGGGGAGCAACTAAGAAATCTCAATCTTCAGTATTACTTGGTGTTACAGGGCATCGGTTGCCAGGTAATATTTTCATTGTTATAGATGTGATAAGTCTCTGCCAGAATTTGGCTGGCATGCAGCTGCATGGACCCAGCTCAAATCAAGAGGGATTGCCAGTTAAATGCTGGTTGGAGTTCCCACCTGGAAATTTGGGAAAATTAAACCAAATTACCTGGTTCCCAACGTTAATTTTCCTCACTTACAAACATATATCAATTGGTTTAATAAGCAATACCTTATTAAAGGGAATTAAGTTCCCCTAGCTGGTACTGCTTTCATCTGCCCACGTGATCCTGGAAAGCAGATATTTGGCTTTCGTTTTCCCATGGATGTAGTGTTTTTGCATGCCTGAAGGCCACAGAGTACCCACAAATGCTGATCGTCATCCAGTGGGACATCCTGCCACTTCAGGTGTTCACCAGTATGGGCAAGGGCTGCCTGATCAGAGCCCTGTGTTGTCTGAGTTGAAGAAATTCATGACTTCACGACCTTTTTTGGGTGTCTACTAGGGACCACTTTCATACTGCATAGCTTGATTGTCCTGGGGGAGAGCGTCTGTCATTTGCTTCAGTGCGGCCCAAACCACGACATTGTAACTGAAAATGCTGCAGGCCTTGCCCGTGCATTGTTTATTGCATTCCTTGCATTGACACTGCATGACATAAATTCGTTCCTGGATATGCAAACTGCTGTAGCTGTACTCGTTTTAGTTCTAGGGAATGCATATATTGGAGGGAAAGATTTACACGTCAGGCGTGTCTTTGAATCACAGAGCACTCCCGTATTAGTAGTTCTATGTTTTAATATTGCTGTGACAGCTTGCTGAAAAACAGATGTATACATCCTCACAAACACTGATACGTGAAAATTTCCCTCTAAGCTCAGGGAAGAGGCTAATTTATTTTTGCTCTAGGTTCATGCCTTTCAGCCTCATGAGCAGCAGCGCTAGCCACAACTGATGTCACAGAGTCCATGGCTAACAAGCAGCAAAGAAAATCAGTGTTTTCACAGCCTTGTAATGCCCTATTTATTTATGTAATAGATTGAATGTCGTGTACAGTTTGAAACTGCACTTAGCTTTTCTCAGCTCCCTTGATCTGTCTTGCAGCTGCGGTATATGGTTCTCTCAGCTGCTGTTGCTGCCTCTCTAATCTGCGCTTTGATTTTGTAGGCATTTCTTATCTACTGGTTGTGGTCTGTTTGACACGTCCAGCTATGAAAGGAAAAACAGACTGTTGAGAACTCGTGTGATAATGCTTCTGCCCCAGTATAAAGGAGCTTTATGCTCCTTGGAAACTTGCCATTTGCGTGCAAAACTGCGTGTCTTAAAAAATTCTTAAAAGCACAGAGTTATTAAATGTCAGTGTTACCTTAATGTATTTTGCACTTGATTTTCAATGGGTATGAGCTGATGGATCTCTGTTGGTATCGATGGAGCTGTGTGCTGTCGGAGAAAACCTCAGAGCTGTGTAGTTCCTGGAGCTTTGCAATGACCTGGTTTTACTAAACCTGCTCACGATGATTAATATTTTTGCCTGTATGTCTCTATCGCGAGGGCTGGTTCCCTGGTGCCCTAAGGCTCAGGCTGACCCTGGAGACAAAACCCTGGAGTCTGAAGCTGCACTGAACGATGTGGGATCCAGGTGTCTGAGCACAGCCAGCGACTTACCGCACTGCCCAGGTTGCTGCTGCCTGCCCGCAAGCGGTACGCAGGCTGCCCCTGCAGCTGAGTTGGGGTGGGCTGCAGGGTGTGCTGTGCCGTGGGTAGGCTAAGGTTTGCAGCACTGTAGCCCTTGGGGCTCTTCATCCTGAGCAACAACGCTGGCCGCGGGACGTGGCCCTGGCACTGGAGCCACGTGTAACTGCATGGGAAGCTTGTCTGTCATGAGGCACAGTCTCCTTCTCCTTCTCTGCAGCCCTCCATCTTCAGCACAGACTCTGCTTTATCTAGGCTCCTGCAGCTTTTTAGTATATAAGTTGTTGGGTTTTTTTTTGCATGCAAATTATAGTTACTTTGATGTTCATAAGCAGGCTTAAAATTTGGCTTCTTTGGTTTGCTTCTAGGTCCGTTCAGGAAGCCAGCTACCAAAGCCTACTCTTACTACCA
Organism: Xenus cinereus; assembly: GCA_025774025.1. Taxonomy (NCBI): domain Eukaryota; kingdom Metazoa; phylum Chordata; class Aves; order Charadriiformes; family Scolopacidae; genus Xenus; species Xenus cinereus. The sequence continues at coordinate 26,188,461 of JAOXJK010000077.1, forward strand.
TTTTGTCTTCTGACCTAAAAAGCTGGTGCAAAAGCAAACAGACTGCTTCTGCTTTGCCTCCTGCTTTCCTGTGGTCTCAATGACAGAAACCTGCTCCTTCAGTGGCATAAGGCTACGGGTAAGTGTTTTGCTGGAGCTGTGATATACATAACCAGCTGTTCATCTTCTCTAAGTAGGGAAGAAAATCACCCAGAGGAGCAATGGCTCTCCCTGAGGCAGTAGCTGACGTGGATTTATGAGGCTGTAGCAGACATAATCAACCTATTTAGTTTTCCCAAAGCAGGAAGCAAAGCTCTCCTGTGGGAACAGGCCTTCTTTACCCTTAAGCAAAATAAATCTTGCTTCCTGGGTGATTCTACTAGACGGGAGCCAAAAGCTGGGTGCTGTGCTGCTTTGGCTGCAGGAAGCTTATTTACCTACTTGTGAAGCAAGACCTGCTGAGGATGCTCAGGGCTTTATTTCACCTGGCAGGTATCACAGTCTATCCTAAACCTTTGGAAATAGGTTTCTAATGGATACTTTCTTGCCTGAGGAAAAGACAGTACTCATCCTTTCTTTCTCACTACCTCAGGCTCTAAGCTAGCACTAGCTTTTCTGAAATAGTGCGCTGCTTTTCCCTGAGAGGTGACCCTCATCAGCAATGACTAGTTTCAGCAATGCTCCCTGCGTAGATGGTAGTGTTCAGGTACAACTAAAGCTGTTGAACCTGGGGACTTGTTAGAGGGCACGCTAAATCTATAGCAAATAGTGCACAAGTGAGCTGTGCTGTTCCCGATTCTGGCGTTTTCTCGTTTGAATTGTTTGGAGAGCAGGGCAGGCTGAGCAACGAGGGCCGGGGGTGAGCCAGGGTGCGGGAAAGCGTGTGTGCGTGCATAGCAATGGCCCTCGAGAGGGAGATCTTCACCTCTCACGAAACTTAGGAACAAGGGAACTATTCTGAGAGCGATGCTGTCTGTGCCTCTGATTGTTTGGATGCTCACTTATCGCTGTGAGGCAAGTGCCTGGATGCAATCCTCTCGAGGGGAAACCTGTTGTTGTTTCCACTATTTACTCTCTATTGTAGTAGTATCTGAGAGCCACAGTCATGGTTCAGAGCCCCCTTGTGCAGGGAATTGATTATGAGCAGGACTGGGATGAAAGGGGACGATTCCTCAGGGACAGGCTGAAGTTTAGTATTTTTCTAAAGTTTTATGGAAAAAAACATTATTTACTAAATGAGTGACAGATCTGTTGGTATTTATGGCCAATGTGAGCAATATAGCTCCTTTCAGCGTTTTACTTTAGGATGTGAGCAGCGGAAGCCTGAGCCCTGGGAAGAGAAGCTTCTAAGTCGAGCTCCAAAAAAGGTTCCTGCATTCAGGTGGCACATTTCAGTGGCAAATTCTGGCATTTTTAGCCTGTGCTTATGGTTTCAGAAAATGTTGAGGTAGAACACAGGTTTGAGGAGATGTGTAAGTCATCTTTAAGGGGTGGAATGTTCGCTATCTGTTGGAAGATCTAGCAAGAGTGTGTTTAAACATTTGCGTGGTGCAGGGTAAGGAAGTTGGTAAATGCGTGTGGAAACTTTCATTGTTTTCTGTTGTGACCTTTTCTTACCCCTCTTTTTCTGTTCTATTTTGTTGGCTGATTTTGTGGTTGTTAGGGTTTTGGGGGTTGGTTTGTTTTTTTTTAAATCAGAAGCAGCTACTTGGGAGTTACTGTAGATCTACTTCAAAATCTCTTTGTAAAGCACTGCGATTTTTTGGTTGTCTAATTCATACTGAGAAGCAACATAGTCTGCAGGAAGCACCATTAATTTCAAGGAACCATTCAGCTTTATTAAGGCTGATTAGTTGAGAGTATTAGGTGAGAGGTTTTGCAATATTGAAAGTGTCAAGCTATTACCAAATTTTACATTGATTTTTACTGATTGTCAGATTTCTTGACAAGTGTTTTAATTGTTGACTGGAAAAGGAAATGAGTATTCATGTTCCTTCTTTTGCTGCCTCTCTATTTTAGAGAGAGGAGTAATTCATTATCTCACGGACAGAAAACAATTAAAGTGTTGTTTCTTTCATCACTGCATGATAATCGAGTAAAAAAATGGTGTCTCCGACCCGAAGTTCTTACCAGAGTTCTCGGGAGGGAGAGGAGTACCGCGTGCGGCTGAGCTGGCATAAGAAATGCCTCATTTGTCATGTGCTAGGGGGTGATTGAAATCTCCCTGTAAGCTACTCTATTAGATATGCTTATACACTACTGAAAAAAATGCAAGCTGTAGAAAATACCACTGCAAGCAGAGCCTGAATATAGTAATACTTGTAGGCAGTGCTCTACTTAGCTGGCTGAGAGCCACCTTTTTTATGATACAGGCGTCAGTGTTTGTTTAATGTGTCCCTTATCAAATCCAAAAGCTAATATTTGAATTAGTCCTCCATGAAGATAAACAGGAACTGTTTGAGTGAGAATTAAGATATTGTGTGTCATACTCCTCAGAACAGTATCTGGGTACTTTACCTTGAATCCGGAGAAATGTCTGGCAGATGTGTATTCAATCTGTGTTGAGAGAAAGTTATTTTACAAGCTAGTTTGTCTAGTGGAAGTATATGGGGAAGTTATAGCAAAGAGGGGGATCTTGATTTTTATCAAATGCAAAGCATAATGAAGTTGGTTTGAATCCATCAATTAATTCTCAAGTCAGACTTTTAGTCCTGAAGGTAGTAAAAAGACTATCTGGCTTTTGAAGAAGCTCAAATAGGGCTTCTGTATTCCTACAAACAAGAATTCTGCAATCCTAACCTAGCTGTGCAAGGGAGTCTGGTCCACAATCATATTTTCTGCTACACAGCACAGCTGGAACTTACACAGTTCCATTGGCTACAGTGCATTCATTCCAAAACTGCATCCGTGTATAAAAGAGTGGAATTAAGCACCCCATACTTATCTCTCACTCAGCATCTTGGTTCAACCCCAGCTGGCACATAGGACCACACAGTTTCTCGCACAGTTCTCCACCTTCCCCTCCAGAAGGCTAGAGAGAAGAGGGAGAAAAGGAGGGGAAAGGAAAGGGGAAAAAACCTTGTGGGTTGAATTAAAGACACTTTAATAGAAAAATAACAGAAAAGGAAAATCACAATAATTATAATAATCATGGCAAACGAATATACAAGATGAAGTAATACAACACAAGTCACTCTCACCACCTGGTGAATTGGTTGCCCAGCCCATCCCAAGCAGGGATCATGGATTCCCGCCCCCCAACCCACCCCCATTTCTATACCGAGTATGATGTCTGTGGTTTGGAATATTCTGTTGGCCGTTCCGTTGTTCTGTCTTATGAGCCTTTTCAGCTTCTAT